>JBBGZY010000178.1:2292500-3492500 GCA_037952925.1 Lithobates clamitans | reverse complement strand
ATGTATTGGTATGGGTTAGAATAAATGTTGGTTTGAGCATAAATAAACACACAGAATGTAGGTTCAGACACAGTCCATTAGACAGTATAATCTCTATGCCAAGGTAACTTAGAATAGAGTTCTGTACAACTAGACTGGGATTAACTCACGAATCAGCAAAGTCAGCAATAAACAGTGCATATAAGCATTAACTGCATGGTGAACAATAATACTATAATGAGTCTAGGCGGTATTCTAGGAAAATGGCTAGGATATGGTGCAATGTCCCTTGAGAGGTACCTCTTAGCATAAGCAATAGGTAAAGGGCTCTGTGTAGCATCTGTACAGGGACAGTCTTTAGTCCTGACTCTTCAGCCGGCTAGCGTTGGGGACCAGTTTTGCACATAAGAATAGTCACAGTCAAACCTGCTGGCAGCAATAGGGCTACTAGATGGCTGTTTAGTCAGTTCCTAAAGGGCTCAGTCTAGATACTATACCCCCACAGCAGCAGTTCACCAGTCCCAATGATATGGCAGCTAACGATTTGGTCATACACAGCAATTAGTCCACTCTCTGTTCTGTACCCAGGTGACTCTGGCTGCTGGCACATCTGCACTCAGAACTCTGGATCCTGCTCAGGCCATTGTTATGCAGCAGTTGTGGTGCACACTGAACAGTGATGTGCACCCCCTGGGCTCCCTCATAGCAAGAGGAAACTATTTCCTGTGCAGATTGAAAAATCTGAAAAATTGAAAAATTTCCCCTCCTCCCGGCAATCTCCCTCAGGGAAATGCAGTTCAAAAGCTCTTAATTACAGTAGAGTTTCTCTCATCTGGACTACAGTTCCTACAGTGCAGTGCTCCCCAACTGTCTGCTGCACTCTATTAGACTCCTCCTGCTCAGCCACTCCCTCCACTTGCTGATATGGCTATTAACCAGTTCAGCACCGCAGGGCAGCAGCTACAGAGAACAGCTGTAACCAGTGTTTTTCCTCACCCTCTGTTCTAAGCTGGCCATAGATAGTTTGAATCTTGGTTGGTTCAGCAGGGGTTGGCCGAGATTCAAAACATCTATGAGTTATAACGATTGTACCCAAGTCCAGCCATCAGAAAATCACATCATCTATGTCCTGCCTTAGCCAAGCACCTTACTACAGTTGGATTATAGTTGCCTAATTTAAGATAAGGTAATGGTCACATAGTGAATTTAGATTTTTAGTGCATGAACACTCTGGTTGCAAAGCTTAATTCCCCCTTTCTAAAATATAACTTCTACCCAGATCCTATAAATTAAAAAAATCCAAAACATGGCCAGTTTTAACTGAGCATATGACTGACCTTTTTACTTATAATATTTATTAACCACTTAAGGACCGCCTCACGCCGATGTACGTCGGCAAGGCGGCACGGGCAGGCAAAATCACGTACATGTACGTGATTTGCCTCCCGCGGGTAGGGGGTCCGATCGGACCCCCCCCGGTGCCCGAGGCGGTCCCGTTTTGTTCCCCGGCGATCGGAGACGAGGGGGAGGCCATCCGTTCGTGGCCCCCCCCCTCGCGATCGCCGCCGGCCAATGGGAACACTCCTTTGCTGCTGTATGCTAAACAGCAGCAAAGGAAGTGATGTCATCTCTCCTCGGCTCGGTATTTTCCGTTCCGGCCCGAGGAGAGAAGACAGGTATGTGAGTGCACCAACACACACACACACACAGTAGAACATGCCAGTCATACAAAACACCCCGATCCCCCCCCCGATCGCCCCCCGATCCCCCCCCAATCACCCCCCCCTTGTCACAAACTGACACCAGCAGTTTTTTTTTTTTTTTTGTTTCTGATTACTGCATGGTGTCAGTTTGTGACAGTTACTGTGTTAGCACAGTTACTGTTACCCCCCTGTAGGTCTAGGGTACCCCCCTAACCCCCCCTAATAAAGTTTTAACCCCTTGATCACCCCCCGTCACCAGTGTCGCTAAGCGATCATTTTTCTGATCGCTGTATTAGTGCCGCTGGTGACGCTAGTTAGGGAGGTAAATATTTAGGTTCACCGTCAGCGTTTTATAGCGTCAGGGACCCCCATATACTATCTGATAAATGTTTTAACCCCTTGATTGCCCCCTAGTTAACCCTTTCACCACTGATCACCGTATAACCGTTACGGTTGACGCTGGTTAGTTTGTTTATTTTTTATAGTGTCAGGGCACCCGCCGTTTATTACCGAATAAAGGTTTAGCCCCCTAATCGCCCGGCGGTGATATGCGTCGCCCCAGGCAGCGTCAGATTAGCGCCAGTACCGCTAACACCCACGCACGCAGCATGCGCCTCCCTTAGTGGTATAGTATCTGATCGGATCAATATCTGATCCGATCAGATCTATACTAGCGTCCCCAGCAGTTTAGGGTTCCCAAAAACGCAGTGTTAGCGGGATCAGCCCAGATACCCGCTAGCACCTGCGTTTTGCGCCTCCGCCCAGCCCACCCAAGTGCAGTATCGATCGATCACTGTCACTTACAAAACACTAAACGCATAACTGCAGCGTTCGCAGAGTCAGGCCTGATCCCTGCGATTGCTAACAGTTTTTTTGGTAGCATTTTGGTGAACTGGCAAGCACCAGCCCCAGGCAGCGTCAGGTTAGCGCCAGTACCGCTAACACCCACGCACGCACCGTACACCTCCCTTAGTGGTATAGTATCTGAAAGGATCAATATCTGATCCGATCAGATCTATACTAGCGTCACCAGCAGTTTAGGGTTCCCAAAAACGCAGTGTTAGCGGGATCAGCCCAGATACCTGCTAGCACCTGCGTTTTGCCCCTCCGCCCGGCCCAGCCCAGCCCACCCAAGTGCAGTATTGATCGATCACTGTCACTTACAAAAGACTAAACGCATAACTGCAGCATTCGCAGAGTCAGGCCTGATCCCTGCGATCGCTAACAGTTTTTTTGGTAGCATTTTGGTGAACTGGCAAGCACCAGCCCCAGGCAGCGTCAGGTTAGCGCCAGTACCGCTAACACCCACGCACGCACCGTACACCTCCCTTAGTGGTATAGTATCTGATCGCATCAATATCTGATCCGATCAGATCTATACTAGCGTCACCAGCAGTTTAGGGTTCCCAAAAACGCAGTGTTAGCGGGATCAGCCCAGATACCTGCTAGCACCTGCGTTTTGCCCCTCCGCCCGGCCCGGCCCAGCCCACCCAAGTGCAGTATCGATCGATCACTGTCACTTACAAAACTCTAAACGCATAACTGCAGCGTTCACAGAGTCAGGCCTGATCCCTGCGATCGCTAACAGTTTTTTTGGTAGCGTTTTGGGGAACTGGCAAGCACCAGCGGCGTAGTACACCCCGGTCATAGTCAAACCAGCACTGCAGTAACACTTGGTGACGTGGCGAGTCCCATAAGTGCAGTTCAAGCTGGTGAGGTGGCAAGCACAAGTAGTGTCCCGCTGCCACCAAAAAGACAAACACAGGCCCATCATGCCCATAGTGCCCTTCCTGCTGCATTCGCCAATCCTAATTGGGAACCCACCGCTTCTGCAGCGCCCGTACTTCCCCCATTCACATCCCCAACCAAATGCAGTCGGCTGCATGAGAGGCATTTTTATGTCCTCCCGAGTACCCCTACCCAACAACGAACCCCCCCAAAAAGATGTCGTGTCTGCAGCAAGCGCGGATATAGGCGTGACACCCGCTATTATTGTCCCTCCTGTCCTGACAATCCTGGTCTTTGCATTGGTGAATGTTTTGAACGCTACCATGCACTAGTTGAGTATTAGCGTAGGGTACAGCATTGCACAGACTAGGCACACTTTCACAGGGTCTCCCAAGATGCCATCGCATTTTGAGAGACCCGAACCTGGAACCCGTTACAGTTATAAAAACAAAAAAAGTGTAAAAAAAAAAATATATATATAAAATAAAAAAAAATAGTTGTCGTTTTATTGTTCTCTCTCTCTATTCTCTCTCTCTATTGTTCTGCTCTTTTTTTACTGTATTCTATTCTGCAATGTTTTATTGTTATTGTTATTGTTATTATGTTTTATCATGTTTGTTTTTCAGGTATGTAATTATTTATACTTTACTGTTTACTGTGCTTTATTGTTAACCATTGTTAACCATTTTTTTGTCTTCAGGTACGCCATTCACGACTTTGAGTGGTTATACCAGAATGATGCCTGCAGGTTTAGGTATCATCTTGGTATCATTCTTTTCAGCCAGCGGTTGGCTTTCATGTAAAAGCAATCCTAGCGGCTAATTAGCCTCTAGACTGCCTTTACAAGCCGTGGGAGGGAATGCCCCCCCCCCCCACCATCTTCCGTGTTTTTCTCTGGCTCTCCTGTCTCAACAGGGAACCTGAGAATGCAGCCTGTGATTCAGCCAGCTGACCATAGAGCTGATCAGAGACAAGAGTGGCTCCAAACATCTCTATGGCCTAAGAAACCGGAAGCTACGAGCATTTTATGACTTAGATTTCGCCGGATGTAAACAGCGCCATTGGGAAATTGGGGAAGCATTTTATCACACCAATCTTGGTGTGGTCAGATGCTTTGAGGGCAGAGGAGAGATCTAGGGTCTAATAGACCCCAATTTTTTCAAAAAAGAGTACCTGTCACTACCTATTGCTATCATAGTGGATATTTACATTCCCTGAGATAACAATAAAAATGATTTTAAAAAAAAATGAAAGGAACAGTTTAAAAATAAGATAAAAAAGCAAAAAAATAATAAAGAAAAAAAAAAAAAAAGCACCCCTGTCGCCCCCTGCTCTTGCGCTAAGGCGAATGCAAGCGGCGGTCTGTCGTCAAACGTAAACAGCAATTGCACCATGCATGTGAGGTATCACCGCGAAGGTCAGATCGAGGGCAGTAATTTTTGCAGTAGACCTCCTCTGCAAATCTAAAGTGGTAACCTGTAAAGGCTTTTAAAGGCTTTTAAAAATGTATTTATTTTGTTGCCACTGCACGTTTGTGCGCAATTGTAAAGCATGTCATGTTTGGTATCCATGTACTCGGTCTAAGATCATCTTTTTTATTTCATCAAACATTTGGGCAATATAGTGTGTTTTAGTGCATTAAAATTTAAAAAAGTGTGTTTTTTCCCCAAAAAATGCATTTGAAAAATCGCTGCGCAAATACTGTGTGAAAAAAAAAATGAAACACCCACCATTTTAATCTGTAGGGCATTTGCTTTAAAAAAATATATAATGTTTGGGGGTTCAAAGTAATTTTCTTGCAAAAAAAAATAACTTTTTCATGTAAACAATAAGTGTCAGAAAGGGCTTTTCAAGTGGTTAGAAGAGTGGGTAATGTGTGACATAAGCTTCTAAATGTTGTGCATAAAATGCCAGGACAGTTCAAAACCCCCCCAAATGACCCCATTTTGGAAAGTAGACACCCCAAGCTATTTGCTCAGAGGCATGTCGAGTCCATGGAATATTTTATATTGCGACACAAGTTGCGGGAAAGAGACAAATTTTTTTTTTTTTTTGCACAAAGTTGTCACTAAATGATATATTGCTCAAACATGCCATGGGAATATGTGAAATTACACCCCAAAATACATTCTGCTGCTTCTCCTGAGTACGGGGATACCACATGTGTGAGACTTTTTGGGAGCCTAGCCGCGTACGGGACCCCGAAAACCAAGCACCGCCTTCAGGCTTTCTAAGGGCGTGAATTTTTGATTTCACTCTTCACTGCCTATCACAGTTTCGGAGGCCATGGAATGCCCAGGTGGCACAAAACCCCCCCAAATGACCCCATTTTGGAAAGTAGCCACCCCAAGCTATTTGCTGAGAGGTATAGTGAGTATTTTGCAGACCTCACTTTTTGTCACAAAGTTTTGAAATTTGAAATTTGAAAAAAAAAAAAGTTTTTTCTTGTCTTTCTTCATTTTCAAAAACAAATGAGAGCTGCAAAATACTCACCATGCCTCTCAGCAAACAGCTTGGGGTGTCTACTTTCCAAAATGGGGTCATTTGAGGGGGGTTTTGTGCCACCTGGGCATTCCATGGCCTCCGAAACGGTGATTCACGCCCTTAAAAATGCTGAAGGCGGTGATTGGTTTTCGGGGCCCCGTACGCGGCTAGGCTCCCAAAAAGTCCCACACATGTGGTATCCCCATACTCGGGAGAAGCAGCTAAATGTATTTTGGGGTGCAATTCCACATATGCCCATGCCCATGGCCTGTGTGAGCAATATATCATTTAGTGACAACTTTGTGCAAAAAAAAAAAAAAAAGGGTCACTTTCCAGCAACTTGTGTCAAAATATAAAATATTCCATGGACTCAATATGCCTCTCAGCAAATAGCTTGGGGTGTCTACTTTCCAAAATGGGGTCATTTGGGGGGGGTTTGTGCCACCTGGGCATTCCATGGCCTCCGAAACTGTGATAGGCGGTGAAGAGTGAAATCAAAAATTTACACCCTTAGAAATCCTGAAGGCGGTGATTGGTTTGCGGGGTCCCGTACGCGACTAGGCTCCCAAAAAGTCCCACACATGTGGTATCCCCGTACTCAGGAGAAGTAGCTGAATGTATTTTGGGGTGCAATTCCACATAGGCCCATGGCCTGTGTGAGCAATATATCATTTAGTGACAACTTTTTGTAAATATTTTTTTTTTTTTGTCATTATTCAATCACTTGGGACAAAAAAAATAAATATTCAATGGGTTCAACATGCCTATCAGCAATTTCCTTGGGGTGTCTACTTTCCAAAATGGGGTCATTTGGGGGGGTTTTGTACTGCCCTGCCATTTTAGCACCTCAAGAAATGACATAGGCAGTCATAAACTAAAAGCTGTGTAAATTCCAGAAAATGTACCCTAGTTTGTAGACGCTATAACTTTTGCGCAAACCAATAAATATACGCTTATTGACATTTTTTTTACCAAAGACATGTGGCCGAATACATTTTGGCCTAAATGTATGACTAAAATTGAGTTTATTGGATTTTTTTTATAACAAAAAGTAGAAAATATCATTTTTTTTCAAAATTTTCGGTCTTTTTCCGTTTATAGCGCAAAAAATAAAAACTGCAGAGGTGATCAAATACCATCAAAAGAAAGCTCTATTTGTGGGAAGAAAAGGACGCAAATTTCGTTTGGGTACAGCATTGCATGACCGCGCAATTAGCAGTTAAAGCGACGCAGTGCCAAATTGGAAAAAGACCTCTGGTCCTTAGGCAGCATAATGGTCCGGGGCTCAAGTGGTTAACAGAAGCAGCTGAACTTTTTTCGAAGACTGGCTAAAAATTGCTTCATTAAAAGCAAGTGGTTCTCCTGGTTTTAACCACATTTTGAGAACTGCAAGAGGGTGAGCCAGGGGCACTGATCAGAGCACCATGAAATTTTACAACGTGCATGTGGGGCCATATGTCTAAATATTCAAATATCACTCCCTCAAATGAAATATGGTAACCTGAAAGTCTGAGCATCATCAGGTTACAGCAATCCCTTATTATGTAATTATCTTTTTTGATTGGCACATTGTTTTTGTAATGAGCTTACTGCTTTTCCCAAAGGTTTGCACAGAGTTACAAGCCAAATTTCAAGGGTCCCCTCTGATTGGAGTTTCATACTTTCAAGTCTCATTTACTTTTAAAGGGATGCCGCTTTTTTCATTAGAACACTGTTCTAGAGAAGGCATTCTCCCATTTCAGAAGTCTCTACTGTGAAAGGGCACAATGGGAAAAAGCAATAAAAAAAGAAAAAGAAATTATACATTATGTTGATAATCCATTTCTGTGCACAACAGTTTCGGATCACCACTCATCTTTTATAAGGTAAAAATGATCACAGCAACAGTTACACATAGAGCATATAGTTTCAGCTGGAAACACGTTGCAGCTGAAACATTTTTCAATTAAGGACAGCTAATTACCGGTATATAATCCTATAATACAGAGTGATTAAAAAAAAAAAAACAACAAACAAAAATGATACCATTAATTAACACTCTAAAAATCCTAAAAATAAACGCGGATCAAAATCTTTATTCAACACTTTAGGTGCAAAATTATTATTAGGGGCTTCTCTCCAAATTAAAGTAAAAGGGTTACTAGAAGTCCCTATATACCAATGTCCAGAAGAGCCAAATTATCAATGTTCATGTTCATTGAATTCCGGCATAGACAGTTAACATCGAAGGTAGGCAAACATTGGGGATTCTTATGATGAGAAGGTTATATAATGACGGTAGTGGGATGTGGGACGGTCAGGATATAGGATGACCATATTAAAGATAGTATCCTACAATGTACATGGGCTTAATACCCCCACTAAAAGGGCCAACATCTTAAGTGAATTGAATGTTTATATGGATTATCCCTGCGCTACCTTGGAAACAGCGGTGTGTACGGACAGCTGCAAGCACAGAGTGGGATCAAACAAAGCCCATGAATAGTGCAAAACAAAAGTGGAAAGTGCTGCGCTAATCCAGTGTGATATGTTTGTGTAACAGTGTTTATTTAAAAAAATTAAATCAACAAATGAAAAAATGGGATGTACAGGTGCTATGTCTGTGTGCACAGTATCCTGTATTTATACACTAAATCTGAGTGAAAAAAACCCAATCCTATATGCTTTTGAACCTGTAGAAGGGATGCAAAAGTGCTCTGTGTGTAGGGAACCAATGCGAATAGTTCTCATACACATCTAGTAACTTGTGCAAATAAACCCTTAAAGTGCTGTCGTGCCTGTGCAAAAAGGGGTATTAGAATAGAAAAGTGAAAAAAAGGTATGCGGGTACTGTGTTTGTATGCACAGTATCCTGTGAAGAAAGTATATAGATATATAACACAATTCCTTATGAAATGGAGTGTACGGGTGCTACGTCTGTGTGCACAGTATCCTGTATATACACTAAATCTGAGTGGAAAGAACAGAAGACAAAAAACGAATCCTAAATTACGTTGAACCTATGAAAAGGATGCGACAGTGCACTGTGTGTGGGGAACCAATGCAAATGGTTCTCATACACACCTAATAACTTGTGCAAATACACTCTTAAAGTGCTGTCGTGCCTGTGTAAGGAGAAAATTCCGGATGAAAGCGGAAAAAAAAAAAAAAAAAAAATTTATGCGGGTACTGTGTTTGTATGCACAGTATCCTGTGAAAAAAGTATATAAATATATAACACGATTCTTTATGTCAGATTTTTTCTCTATAAGGGTTGTGACAGCACAGTAGGTGCAAAACAAATGAAAAAACCTTAAGGTGCTGTTATATCTCTGCAGCCCATAGAGATAGAATAGTCATATACATATAGTAACAGCAATCAGGATAATAAATAATATCCACATAACATGTGCAAACTTCACTCTGTGGGCGATATAAAAGTGCAAACTTATGCAGAAACCATGATTCGTAAAAGGCTTTGTGCAGCCTGTATAAGATAATGTGCAAAAACTTATAAATGTGACAAACAGGTGGGGGGTGTTTCTCTATAACACACAGATAATTAGTAATAATCCAAATAATTATTGCAACATGTAGTCCAGAACCAAGTCTTTTAGGATATAATAAAGATGCCGGTGCAAGCTTCAAATGCAATGTTTTGTGATCCCTTTGGCAATCCAATTGTGCAGCTAAAAAATCGGGTGGGGTGCCGAAAGGGAGAGGGTGTATATATCCTTTTCGTGCTCAAACACACACAATTGAAGGATGGCCCTTATGTCTGTGTGCACAGTATCCTGTATTTATACACTGAATCTGAGTGAAAAAAAACAATCCTATATGCTGTTGAACCTGTAGAAGGGATGCAAAAGTGCTCTGTGTGTAGGGAACCAATGCGAATAGTTCTCAAACACATCTAGTAACTTGTGCAAATAAACCCTTAAAGTGCTGTCGTGCCTGTGCAAAAAGGGGTATTAGAATAGAAAAGTGAAAAAAGGTATGCGGGTACTGTGTTTGTATGCACAGTATCCTGTGGAGAAAGTATATAGATATATAACACAATTCCTTATGAAATGGAGTGTACGGGTGCTACGTCTGTGTGCACAGTATCCTGTATATACACTAAATCTGAGTGGAAAGAACAGAAGACAAAAAACAAATCCTATATTACGTTGAACCTATGAAAAGGATGCGACAGTGCACTGTGTGTGGGGAACCAACGCAAATGGTTCTCATACACACCTAATAACTTGTGCAAATACACTCTTAAAGTGCTGTCGTGCCTGTGCAAGGAGAAAATTCCGGATGAAAGCGAAAAAAAAAAAAAAAAGGTATGCGGGTACTGTGTTTGTATGCACAGTATCCTGTGGAAAAAGTATATAAATATATAACACGATTCTTTATGTCAGATTTTTTCTCTATAAGGGTTGTGACAGCACAGTAGGTGCAAAACAAATGAAAAAAACTTAAGGTGCTGTTATATCTCTGCAGCCCATAGAGATAGAATAATCATATACATATAGTAACAGCAATCAGGATAATAAATAATATCCACATAACATGTGCAAACTTCACTCTGTGGGCGATATAAAAGTGCAAACTTATGCAGAAACCATGATTCGTAAAAGACTTTGTGCAGCCTGTATAAGATAGTGTGCAAAAACTTATAAATGTGACAAACAGGTGGGGGGTGTTTCTCTATAACACACAGATAATTAGTAATAATCCAAATAATTATTGCAACATGTAGTCCAGAACCAAGTCTTTTAGGATATAATAAAGATGCCGGTGCAAGCTTCAAATGCAATGTTTTGTGATCCCTTTGGCAATCCAATTGTGCAGCTAAAAAATCGGGTGGGGTGCCGAAAGAGAGAGGGAGTATATATCCTTTTCGTGCTCAAACACACACAAGTGAAGGGTGGCCCCTTACCTTGCGGCAAAAGGACAACCGCATAGAAGGTATATGGAGGAGATGGTCTCTCTTTGGGGTCCCTGGACCGGAGCCGGTGGTCCCTGTGTCTCAATCCCTCAGTACCAGCATATGCAGTAGATGCATAACACATAAAAATCCTACGAGCGGCGAGCTCGTCAATCCAAAGCTGTATCAGTGCCTATCCCGTCCCTACGCGTGACGTCACCCAATCACGTGACTTCATCAGGGGATAACAGGGGAGGCACAATCATGTCTTTAAATAGTCTTCTCATTGTAGTCAATGGGCGGCCATTTTCTTGTAGCCTGATGTAATACTATGGCGGCCATGTTTGAAAGGGTAAGTTTCAAGACATGCGCGCGGCCATTTTTTTGGTGAATTAAGTGAATTGAAGTACCTCAAAGCCGATGTTGTTTTACTCCAGACGCACGTCTCTCAGGATTCAAATCTTAAAATCTGGTCAAGTGACTACCCAGTGTGATACTACGGGGGACTCTCCAACTAAACGAGCTAAGGGTGTCGCCATAGGATTTTCTAGAGGAGTAAGGTTCACCCTGAAGAGAGAATGGTGGACCCGGAAGGACCCGCTATTTGTTTCTAAGGGGTAGAATAAATGAAGTAGAGTACTCCATAGCAAATATCTATGGACCCAATAGGAACCCAGTAAAATTTTTATTAGGGGTGGTGGAGAAGTTTATGGAGTTTAAGATAGGTGGGGCAATCATGGCTAGGGACTTTAATTTTTGCATGGATTCTGGAATGGACTGTACGTCCCGTGCACGGCGGTCTGGGACGGTTCAGTGGAAGTCACTAAAAAACGAAATTACACCAACTTCAATTGATGGACGTATGGAGAATACAACACGCAAAAACACGTGATTATACGTTTCACTCCGCTGTACACGGGACGTACTCGAGAATTGATTTATTTCTAGTAGAGCATAGGATGCTGAATGCGGTGATAGGTTCAAATATAGAAATGGGGACCTTCTAAGATCACGCCCCAGTATCAGTAAAACTAAAGATAGAGGTTGTACAAAATAGGACTAATATATGGAGACTGAATGAAGAACTGATACAGGACGTAGAGGTCGCGGATAGGATAAAAAAAGAGCTAGAATGGTATTTTACAACAAATAGTTCAGATACTACCTCAGAAGCCACAGTATGGGAGGCCCACAAGGCCTATATTAGGGGGATCTTGATCGCAATAGGAGCAGCAAAAAAAAAGGAGAGTAGGCGGAAAGGTGAAGTGCTTCATAAAGAAATGTACAACCTTGAACAGAGTTATAAAAATACAGGTGACCATGGTATAGAATTGGAAATTATTACAAAGAGAGAGGAATTAAAATACCTTATTGAACAGGAAAACAGAGTGCTCTTCTATCGGCTTAAGAAAAAGAGGTACCAATGGGGAGATATGTCGAGTAAATATTTATCCAAAATATTAAAAAAGAAAATTAGGGCCAACTTTATTGAAAGTATACAAACCGGTCACAGGGAAAAGGTATACTCAACCCCAGATATTGCTTGTGCTTTTCAAGAGTATTATGGGAAACTATATTCGATAACCCAAAAAGATCCCCCAGATAAGGTAAAAAAAAGGCTAGACAACACTAGAGCTCTATTGAAAGAAATTGGCCTAAAAAGAATACTTCTGGACAAATTTAGCCTCCTAGAGGATCCCATAACGGAAGCGGAGATACTTAAAATTTTAAAAGAGTAACCAGCCGAAAAAAGTCCAGGTCCCGATGGGCTGTCGACCGTACATTATAAAAAGTTCAGTGACATTTTAGTGCCCAAAATGTGCTCTTATATGAACGGGATAGGCGCTAATTGGGAGATACGACAGGAAGTACTAGAGGCTGTGATTACCATCATCCCTAAGGACGGAAAGAACCCCTCGTTGTGCTCAAGCTACTGCCCCATCTCCCTATTGAATGCCGACGTGAAGTTGTTTGCGAAGATATTAGCTAGCAGAATGAAGACGGTAGTGAATGACCTGGTACACACTGATCAAGTGGGCTTTATTCCAGGTAGGGAAAGTAGGGATAATGGCATTAGAACCCTTCTGTTAGTACAAAAGATAAAAGAGAGTAAATCCCCAGGACTACTACTGTCTATAGACGCCGAAAAGGCGTTTGACAGAGTACACTGGGGATTTATGCAGAACACACTGGAGGCATTTGGAGTGGGCCCTAGGATGACTCGCTGGATAAATGCCCTTTATAACCACCATACAGCGAGGGTCAAAATTAATGGGACAGTATCTGAGTCCTTCAAAATGTATAATGGGGCTCGCCAGGGTTGTCCCCTGTCCCCATTATTGTTTGTCCTTTCAATAGAACCGCTGCTGGCCAGGGTAAGACAAAATGCTGATATTAGGGGGATACAGATTGATAATGAGGTACATAAAGTGGCGGCTTCTGCCCATGATATTTTGTTTTACATTACCAGCCCTAGGATAACCTTCCATAACTTACTGAAAACTCAAAAAACTTACGGCGATGTAGCAAATTTCAAAATGAACCCTTAAAAATCAGAAATACTTAATATAAGCGTTATGCCACAGGAGGAATGAATTTATAAACGGGACTTCCCATTTATATGGAGGGACACCGAGCTGAAGTACTTGGGAGTCAAAATAACATCCTCACACAAAACCATTTACCAACAAAATTTTATCCCTCTGCTGAACGATATCAAAACTGATTTAAATAAAATAGCTTCTAGACAAAGGTCTTGGATTGGTAGGATAAACAGCTTCAAAATGATAATCCTACCTAAAATATTATATAAAATGCAAATTCTACCAATCTCAATCCCAGATATATATTTTAGAAAATTAAATACGCTACTATGTAGGTTCATTTGGCAGAATAAAAAGCCCTGCATAAGTCTGGCGGTACTTATGAGAGATAAGGCACAAGGGGGCTTGGGGGTACCGGATATTAAAACTTATTACAACGCAATTCTTATGGCACGGGTGGTTGAATGGATAAAAAAAAAAATAAAGAAAACAGGTGGGTCAAATTGGAAAGTATGATTAGTAAAGTTACTCTGAGGAAAGTGATATGGATCCTGACACACATAAGAGATTTAGATGGGCACACTCACACGATTACACGGACAGTTAAGGCAACGTGGTATGGGGTACACAAACGGGAAAAGTGGGGGGTTAATTCCCCACTGATACCACTAAGCGACACTTATTATTTTGCACCAGGGAAAGAAAGGTTCTTTGGTAGGTGGATTAAGCATAAAGACGCACAATTAAAAGATATTACATTCAACGGTAAAATATGCACTTTTCAGGAATTGATTAATAAAAAAGATGTCTTGGAAACAAATAGGTGGAGGTATGAACAGTTGAAACACTTTGTGGAATCCCTCCCCCAACCGATCAGGTCGGAGGACAGCCTGCTTCCATTTAAGCGGCTGTGCTTGGCGACAGATGGTAGGAGAGGGATTTTGAGGATTTACAAAATTTTGAATGGACTAAAAATATTGGGGACCCCGCCATTTATTAAAAAAATGGGAGGAAGAGATCGGAACAGGAGGCATGGAGGTAGATGTTTGTAAAATATTAAGGTTGACACATGCTATATCACCGGATTGTAGCTCGTTAGAAATGAACTACAAGTGCTTGGCACGATGGTATATAACTCCAGATAAATTACACCAATTTCAAAGGGAGGCCTCTAATCTATGTTGGAGGGGATGTGCAGAAATCGGAAACTATGTTCCATATTTGGTGGACATGCCCTAAAATAAAAGTCTACTGGAAAGAAGTATTATTAATAATAGAAGAAATCACGGGCACTAAAATACCTGAGGAGCCATGGGTTTATCTGTTCCATGGGGTTAGTATGTCCATCAAACAATATAGGAGATCACTGCTGCCCCATCTCCTAAATGCAGCAAAAAGTGTAATCCCCCGACAGTGGAAGGATCCCGAGAGCCCTTCATTGAAGAATTGGCTAGGTAAAATTAACAAAATTTATAACATGGAGTTCCTAAGTTTTAGTGGCGAAATAGGAGAAGAAGGGTTTGAAAGGAGATGGAAAGATTGGGTAAAGTAGAAGCAATCGCCAAGATACGCCGAAAGGATGGTAGAGGGAAGGTAGTGCGAGTGAAGGTGAGAGGGTAGGACTAAAGATAGGTACATTGAGAGATTCGGAGGGGGGGATTTTTTTTGGGGGGGGGTTGCAATTTTGAGACTATTTGTATATGCATAAGCAGGGCTGGGGGTTTGACTGAACTTGTTTTATATGAAGTTTTTTTGTCTTAAAAAAAATAATCCTAATAAAGAGATGGAGAAAAAAAATCATCTTTCACATTATGCAAAAAAATCGGGCTAACTTTAGTGTTTTTTTTTTATATATTCATGAAACAGTTTTTTTTCCAAAAAAAACACATTTGAAAAATTGCTGCGCAAATACTGTGTAACATAAAAAGTTGCCACAACCACCATTTTATTCCCTAGGGTGTTTGCTAAAAATATATATATATAATGTCTGGGGGTTCTGAGTAATTTGAGTAAGCAAATAAATTATGATTTTTACATGTAGAAGAGAAGTGTCAGAATTGGCCTGGGTGGCAAGTGGTTAACAGACAAGTTACTAAAGTTTGAAGGTATACAGTAACTTCAAACCAGTCATTTCACAGTAAATAGATAAATAATACATTATTATGTTATAACATAGCATAATAATATATGATTTAGCTTGAATAAAATAATACCTTTTCAGCAGACAGCAGATTCTCATTCTCCCTCTAAACTGTGTGAGAACAACATGGGATTATGGGTAAATCTTATAAGCATAAACCCATGTTTTTTCCTTCTAGTTAAGAGGGCTGGACTGGAAGGGAGCATTTGTCTTTTAGATACATTTCTATGACACTGCAGTGAGATGACAGCCTCCACTGCAGTATTTTTATTGGACAGCTTGTTCCAATGGTGCTTTACTATTGGTCCAAGGCTCCAAGCTGTCCATTAAGCTCAGTGCTTCTGAGAAGAAGTGACAGGCACTGTGAGCTCATCCTCTCAGTCTGCTGCAAACATAGTGTGCCGGCTTGTATTTAAACTGGCCGCTCTGTATGTAGCTTCTGACAGGCTGCACAAGAAGCCCCAAATCTCCGGAACTACATGTGGCAGGAGCCCCAAATTTTGACTAGTGGTGTGGTATGACTTTAGCCTTCACCCCCAAAGCTCGATCTATTTTTTTTGGTATTTAAATAAAAAATATGTTCTGCCTCCCCTGACTGAATGTCCCTGATTAGAACACCTATTAGGTTTTAATTGCTTTCTGTGCACCTTTTTATATGCGACTTTTCTACATGCAAATTTGCAGCATGTGTTTATGCGTGTTTAAGAGTAAATACTGCTAATTTTTAAATTTAAGATGAATTTATTCTACTGCATTTAATGAGATTTGTCATCCGGGTATTGCAGGTAATGTTCTCTATATATTATTTTATTTTTTATCACTTGTTTGCCGCTGGCGGTGTTGAATTTCTTGTTTCCCGTTTGTAAGGGGAGTGTAATAGCAACCATGGGTTAAGATGCAGTGATGGGAGGTGCCAGACTCCCTGATTATTGCTCCTGATCCTCTGATTGGTGCTACCGTCACCATGGCACTGAATATAAACAGTGCGGGCCGTCATTGCGCATCCCGCTCCACGCCGATGAAGTCCCACCCACAGAACGTAACGCGTACGGGGGAAGGAGCGCATGACGTCACCCGCGGTCATTCGTTAGACACGATCACACGCCTGTCAGCCGGCACTCGGATCGGAGTGCCGGTCTCTGTGAGTGTTTGATTTATTTGTCTTTTTTACTATTCAATAAAGTAGCTACGGAGAGCACTATGTTTTGCCCTTTTATTTCATATGTACCATCCGTTACTGTACCGAGTGCTGGGAAGTGAAGGAGGAATTAACAACCACACAGATTGATCCATCCATGTTTATAAGCGGTGTGACCTGTTTCAGGTCGAATATCTGAGATGAGGGGCCATCCATGCCCGGTGGAGGGATTAGTCACTATCCAGATATTGATCTCAGCGTGCATATTGTCACTGGTGGTCCCTGTCCTCTGACCCTGTCACTACATTTTTCATATATTTATTTAAGGACTTTTATTTGCGCAGCACTTTTTATACATTTTTCTGTGCACCTGTTAGAGAGATTCACTCTCTTTATTTGTCCCGTTTACCATTATCATTGAAAGTGAAAGTAAAACAAAATACCAAATTTTGGGTTGTCCCCAGAAAAGTAATAGAAGGGAAATCTTCCAATGGGGACACTAGTTCTCATAAAAAGGGAGTCCCCAAGGAATTCCCTTAATTTGATTTCCTCTCACTTCCGGTTTTGGCTATGGCACAGGAAGTGAAGGGAAATCTCCCCAATGGGACACAGATGGCAAAAAAAAAAATCTGACAAGGGTTATAACCCTTCCATTACTCTATCCAAAATTTAAAAAAAAAGTTTTGCCTATAGTTCTACTTTAATTCCCTATTTCCACCTCTCTTGGATTGATTTACACTATCGATCACCATAAAATCTGAGTTGTGCCTGTGAATGCCCACACTGATTAAAGTGACAGGCAACTGGAAAATCAGATGTAAGTGAGACGATTTGTATTGTGAGACCTTGTCTTTTATCTTCTGCATAGTCTTGTCCACATACATAATAAAAGCCATAAGGGCACTTAAGAATTTAAATCACAAAGGAACTTAAACATGTAAAGAATCCTAAAATATTGATCAACTTCCCTGTGTGTGGATAAATAAATGTATTGCCCTTAATCATATTAGAGCCCCGAGTACACAGACAGACAGGGAAAGGATCTGTTCCTGCTAGGACCCAGGAAAGTTAAAGGTCCATCCACATTACCACCCTGAAATTCCGCTTGAACAGCAATTCAAGGTGAGACGGTGGAGTGCTGCTCTGGCAATACAACTCTGTTTTATATATATATATATATATATATATATATATATATATATATATATATATATATATATATATATATATATATATATATATGTATATATATATAAAAAATATATATATATATATATATATATATATATATATACATATATATATATATATATATATATATATATATATATAAATATATATGTAGCGCTGGTAGATTTTTAATCTACCGCTTATATGTAAATTTAGTGGGTCATCTGTTCTGTACATAGTTCAGATTTAATCTATAGCTAAATTAGCTTCTGTTCCAACCTTGGTTGTGTTGCGTGCAGTTCCACTCCGTCGCCTGTAGATGTCGGTGTCACTACAGACCGGAGCTGGAAAGCAGCAGACTGAGCTGTATTGAGTGCTCTTTCTCAGAAGTAACTCGGCAGAGGTTGTTCCCTGCGGTGCATTCTGGGAGGGGGTATTTACGGGACAGATGCCATATTTCTGGGTCTTTTCGTTCCGCCTGCTGGCCCTGCTGGTCGACAGGTATGTGCTAGAAGTCCTACCTCGTGATCCTCCGGCCCGGAGGACTGCGATGCTGCAGCGTGTGGGTGGGCCCAGAAGTTTGTCTGGGGCCTACTACAACTGCTGCGGAGATGGTCCTGTGCTGTCTGTCCTACGGGAAGAAGCTGGACAATTGAGAAGAATCCAGGGGAGGACCCATCATGGAAGGATCATGCGGAGCGCTGGTCTGGAGAGGGACCTGGTGACTCAATTGGAGGACGCATCTTAAGTTAACCTACCCCATAGTACTGCCGGGTCGGTTTAAAGGTTCTGGTACTGTGTTGCTGTTCACTGAAAATTAATACATCCTGTGGCAGAGGATCGTGCAGTTTTGTTTCACTCAAGTCTGTGGCAGAGACTTTCTGTTCGTGCTGCGTACCGGCTGCTAGGTTAGTGAGAGAGACCTCTCTGGGCGAGCAAAGATTTAATCCTGAACCGAAGATATATTCATCTCTGAGGTTTCAATTCCTTAGTGCTACACCAAGAAAAGGTATTTGAACTTCCCTGCAACTCTTCTTCTACCTCTTTCCTGCTACTTCTTCCAGTTATCTCCCATTAAAGCATTGGAAAAGTACTAAAGTGACTGGTGCCTACATTGTTAAATGATAAGTTCATTGTGGACTCTAAATCTGGTATTGGTGAAACTACAGGTAAAAAGGTGACGGAAACAGCCCGCTTTAAATCAGCAGCTCCACCGTGAGTTATTGCTACATATATATATATATAGGCAGCCACCCACTGGCCATCCCACCGAGTCCTTCAGTGTACCCACTTTTATTTTAACATCCGAGCCATTTCTGACACTTCGCTCCAACATGTAAAAATCTACTTTTTTTTGCTAGAAAATTACTTGGAGCTCCCAAACATTATATATATTTTTTATATTGATTTTTATTCCATCGTTGTGTGATACACAGCCTATTTTAATGACTGTGCTGCCTTTAACAACTTCGTGGATAAACCGTGGATACATACCTCCCAACATTTTGAGATGGGAATGAGGGACACCTACTAGCAAATGTGTGTAGGCATAGGACACGCCCCCTGTCACACCCCCATAAAGAAGAATTAACCCAAAAAAAAGGTTAATTAAATCCACAAGGGCTTTGTTTAACCACTACTATTTCTTTATACTGGCATTCTAAAATTTACAAAGGCAGCAATTTAGAATATGGATGGAATGTTTAGCACTGGGAAACACCTTTTGAAAGATAAAAAGTGCATTTTATATATAACTATAGAAATCAGACCAAAATGAGGGACAAATGAGGAGGAAAGAGGGACTTTGCTCCAAATCAGGGACAGTCCCTCAAAAATAGGGACAATTGGGAGCTATGGTGGATATACTGTACGTCGCTACTTTGACATTAAATATAGTCTTTATGGCAGCAGATATCTGCCATAACCCCTGTATTTCTATCCACGGCCAGCGATCCTCTTTCACATAAAAGTGGTCTCAGCGGTGGATTCGCCACAAGTTCGCTTTTATGGACGGCGGGAGAGGTGCCAGCGTCTCCGTCACTTGCCAGAGTCGGCGCAAGCAATCCAGTCCGGTGGCCTGATGAGTAAGAAGTCGACTGAGGGCAAGATTGCCCCCACTCGACTCTATGTCCTTGGAGGACCAGAACGAGGTCAAACGTCACTTCTGCCCTCCGGCATTAAAGGGACAATTTTTTTTGCTTGAAAAAAAAACTTTTTTTTTATTGCTTTTAAGTGTAAATGTTAGATCCGAGGTCTTTTTGACCCAAGATCTCACATTAACCACTTCAGCCCCGGAAGAATTTACCCCCTTTCTGACCAGAGCACTTTTTGCGATTCGGCACTGCATCGCTTTAACTGACAATTGCGCGGTCGTGCGACGTGGCTCCCAAACAAAATCGATACCCTTTTTTTCCCACAAATAGAGCTTTCTTTTGGTGGTATTTGATCACCTCTGCGGTTTTTATTTTTTGCGCTATGAACAAAAAAATAGCGACAATTTTGCTATAATAAATATCCCCAAAAAATAATTTAAAAAACATTTTTTCCCTCAGTTTAGGCCAATGCGTATTCTTCCACATATTTTTGGTAAAAAAAATCGCAATAAGCTATTATTGATTGGTTTACGCAAAAGTAAAAGCGTTTACAAAATAGGGGATAGTTTTTTGGCATTTTTATTAATAATTTTTTTTTTTTACTAGTAATGGCGGCGATCAGCGATTTTTATTGTGACTGCGACATTATGGCGGACACATCGGACATTTTTGACACATTTTTGGGACCATTGTCATTTATACAGCAATCAGTGCTATAAAAATGCACTAATTCCTGTGTAAAGTCAGTACTAGGGATGTGTTCTAACTGTAGGGGGGATGGGCTAGCTGTGACACATCACTGATCTCTGCTCCCGATGACAGGGAGCAGAGATCAGTGACACTGTCACGAGGCAGAACGGGGAGATGCTATTTACATCAGCATCTCCCCGTTCGTCCTCTCTGTGAGGCGATCGCGGGTATCCCCGCGGCGATCGAGTCCGCGGGACCTGCGACCCGACTCACGGAGCTCCTGGCCGGCACGCACGTGCGCAGCTGGCAGCGCGCACGCAATGGCACGCGGGGAATTCAAATGGGACTTACAGGTACGCCCATTTGCCCAGCCGTGCCATTCTGCCGACGTACATCGGCGCATGGCGGTCGGGAAGTGGTTAAAGAGGCCTTGTCCTGCTTATTTCTATTACAAGAGATGTTTACATTCCTTTTAATAGGAATAAAAGTGATATTTTTTTTTTTTTAAAGGACAGTGTAAAAATAAATAATAAAAAATAAACTAAATTAGAAAAAAAAAAATCAAAGTGCCCCCTCCCTCCGAGTTCGCACGCAGAAGACACTGGACCTCCTTTGTAACTCAAAACTGGTAACCTGTAGACATTTTTAACCACTTCAGCCCCGGAAGGTTTTACCCCCTTCCTGACCAGAGCACTTTTTACAATTCGGCACTGCGTCGCTTTAACTGCTAATTGCGTGGTCATGCAATGCTGTACCCAAACGAAATTTGTGTCCTTTTCTTCCCACAAATAGAGCTTTCTTTTGATGGTATTTGATCACCTCTGCCGTTTTTATTTTTTGCGCTATACATGGAAAAAGACCCGAAAATTTTGAAAAAAAAATGATATTTTCTACTTTTTGTTCTAAAAAAAATCCAATAAACTCAATTTTAGTCATACATTTAGGCCAAAATGTATTCGGCTACATGTCTTTGGTAGAAAAAATGTCAATAAGTGTATATTTATTGGTTTGCGCAAAAGTTATAGCGCCTACAAACTAGGGTACATTTTCTGGAATTTACACAGCCTTTAATTTATGACTGCCTATGTCGTTTCTTGAGGTGCTTAAATGGCAGGGCAGTACAAAACCCCCACAAATGACCCCATTTTGGAAAGTAGACACCCCAAGGAATTTGCTGAGAGGCATGTTGAGTCCATTGAATATTCATTTTTTTTGTCCCAAGTGATTGAATAATGACAAAAAAAAAAAAAAATTACAAAAAGTTGTCACTAAATGATATATTGCTCACACAGGCCATGGGCATATGTGGAATTGCACCCCAAAATACATTAAGCTGCTTCTCCTGAGTATGGGGATACCACATGTGTGGGACTTTTTGGGAGCCTAGCCGCGTACGGGACCCCGAAAACCAATCACTGCCTTCAGGATTTCTAAGGGCGTACATTTTTGATTTTACTCCTCACTACCTATCACAGTTTTGAAGGCCATAAAATGCCCAGATGGCATAAAACCCCCCCAAGTGACCCCATTTTGGAAAGTAGACACCCCAAGCTATTTGCTTTGAGGCATGTTGAGTCCATGGAATGTTTTATATTTTGACACAAGTTGCGGGAAAGTGACAAATTTTTTTTTTTTTTTGCACAAAGTTGTCACTAAATGATATATTGCTCACACAGGCCATGGGCATATGTGGAATTGCACCCCAAAATACATTTAGCTACTTCTCCTGAGTACGGGGATACCACATGTGTGGGACTTTTTGGGAGCCTAGCCGCGTACGGGGCCCCGAAAACCAATCACTGCCTTCAGGATTTCTAAGGGCGTACATTTTTGATTTTACTCCTCACTACCTATCACAGTTTCGGAGGCCATGGAATGCCCAGGTGGCACAAACCCCCCCCAAATGACCCCATTTTGGAAAGTAGACACCCCAAGCTATTTGCTGAGAGGCATGGTGAGTATTTTGCAGCTCTCATTTGTTTTTGAAAATAAAGAAAGACGAGAAAAAAAATTTTTTTTTTCTTTTTTCAATTTTCAAAACTTTGTGACAAAAAGTGAGGTCTGCAAAATACTAACTATACCTCTCAGCAAATAGCTTGGGGTGTCTTCTTTCCAAAATGGGGTCATTTGCGGGGGTTTTTTGCCACCTGGGCATTCCATGGCCTCCGAAACTGTGATAGGCAGTGAAGAGTGAAATCAAAAATTTACGGCCTTAGAAAGCCTGAAGGCGGTGCTTGGTTTTCGGGGTCCCGTACGCGGCTAGGCTCCCAAAAAGTCTCACACATGTGGTATCCCCGTACTCAGGAGAAGCAACAGAATGTATTTTGAGGTGTAATTTCACATATTCCCATGGCATGTTTGAGCAATATATCATTTAGTGACAACTTTGCGCAAAAAAAATAAAAAAAATAAAAAATTGTCTCTTTCCCGCAACTTGTGTCACAATATAAAATATTCCATGGACTCGACATGCCTCTCAGCAAATAGCTTGGGGTGTCTACTTTCCAAAATGGGGTCATTTGGGGGGGGTTTGAACTGTCCTGGCATTTTATGCACAACATCTAGAAGCTTATGTCACACATCACCCACTCTTCTAACCACTTGAAGACAAAGCCCTTTCTGACACTTTTTGAAGTTACTTTGAACCCCCAAACATTATATATTTTTTTAAAGCAAATGCCCTACAGATTAAAATGGTGGGTGTTTCATTTTATTTTTCACACAGTATTTGCGCAGCGATTTTTCAAACGCATTTTTTGGGGAAAAAACACACTTTTTTAAATTTTAATGCACTAAAACACACTATATTGCCCAAATGTTTGATGAAATAAAAAAGATGATCTTAGACCGAGTACATGGATACCAAACATGACATGCTTTAAAATTGCGCACAAACGTGCAGTGGCGACAAACTAAATACATTTTTAAAAGCCTTTCAAAGCCTTTACAGGTTACCACTTTAGATTTACAGAGGAGGTCTACTGCTAAAATTACTGCCCTTCGCGGTGATACCTCACATGCGTGGTGCAATTTCTGTTTACATTTGACGACAGACCGACGCTTGCGTTCGCCTTAGCGCGAGAGCAGGGGGGACAGGGGTGCTTTTTTTTTTTTTTCTTTATTATTATTATTTTTTTATCTTATTTTTAAACTGTTCCTTTCATTTTTTTTTTTTAAAAATCATTTTTATTGTTATCTCAGGGAATGTAAATATCCCCTATCATAGCAATAGGTAGTGACAGGTACTCTTTTTTGCAAAAATTGGGGTCTATTAGACCCTAGATTTCTCCTCTACCCTCAAAGCATCTGACCACACCAAGATCGGTGTGATAAAATGCTTCCCCAATTTCCCAATGGCGCTATTTACATCCGGCGAAATCTAAGTCATAAAATGCTCGTAGTTTCCGGTTTCTTAGGCCATAGAGATGTTTGGAGCCACTCTGATCTCTGATCAGCTCTATGGTCAGCTGGCTGAATCACCGGCTGCATTCTCAGGTTCCCTGTTGAGACAGGAGAGCCAGAGAAAAACACGGAAGACGTTGGGGGGGGGCATTCCCTCCCACTGCTTGTTAAAGCAGTCTAGAGGCTAATTAGCCGCTAGGATTGCTTTTACATGAAAGCCGACTGCTGGCTGAAAAGAATGATACCAAGATGATACCTAAACCTGCAGGCATCATTCTGGTATAACCACTCAAAGTCGTGAATGGCGTACCTGAAGACAAAAAAATGGTTAACAATAAAGCACAGTAAATGGTAAGGTATAAAAAATTGCATATCTGAAAAGCAAACATGATAAAACATAATAACAATAAAACATTGCAGAATAGAATACAGTAAAAAAGAGCAGAACAATAGAGAGAGAATAGAGAGAGAGGGAACAATAAAACGACAACTATTTTTTTTTTATTTTATATTTTTTTTTGTGTGTTTTTTTTTTTTTTGTAACTGTAACTTTTATAACTGTAACCGGTTCCAGGTTCGGGTCTCTCAAAATGTGATGGCATCTTGGGAGACCCTGTGAAAGTGTGCCTAGTCTGTGCAATGCTGTACCCTACACTAATACTCAACTAGTGCATGGTAGCGTTCAAAACATTCACCAATGCAAAGACCAGGATTGTCAGGACAGGAGGGACAATAATAGCGGGTGTCACGCCTATATCCGCGCTTGCTGCAGACACAACATCTTTTTTGGGGGGTTCGTTGGGTAGGGGTTCTCGGGAGGACATAAAAATGCCTCTCATGCAGCCGACTGCATTTGGTTGGGGATGTGAATGGGGGAAGTACGGGCGCTGCAGAAGCGGTGGGTTCCCAATTAGGATTGGCGAATGCAGCAGGAAGGGCATTATGGGCACGACGGGCCTGTGTTTGTCTTTTTGGTGGCAGCGGGACACTACTTGTGCTTGCCACCTCACCATCTTGAACTGCACTTATGGGACTCGCCACGTCACCAAGTGTTACTGCAGTGCTGGTTTGACTACGACCGGGGTGTACTAGGCCGCTGGTGCTTGCCAGTTCACCAAAACGCTACAAAAAAAACTGTTAGCGATCGTAGGGATCAGGCCTGACTCTGCAAACGCTGCAGTTATGCGTTGTCTTTTGTAAGTGACAGTGATCGATCGATACTGCACTTGGGTGGGCTGGGCCGGGCGGAGGGGCAAAACGCAGGTGCTAGCAGGTATCTGTGCTGATCCCGCTAACACTGCATTTTTGGGAACCCTAAACTGCTGGGGACGCTAGTATAAATCTGATCAGATCAGATATTGATCCGTACAGATACTATACCACTAAGGGAGGTGTACGGTGCGTGCGTGGGTGTTAACGGTACTGGCGCTAACCTGACGCTGCCTGGGGCTGGTGTTAGCCAGTTCACCAAAACGCTACCAAAAAAACTGTTAGCGATCGCAGGGATCAGGCCTGACTCTGCGAACGCTGCAGTTATGCGTTTAGTGTTTTGTAAGTGACAGTGATCGATCGATACTGCACTTGGGTGGGCTGGGCTGGGCCGGGCAGAGGGGAAAAACGCAGGTGCTAGCGGGTATCTGGGCTGATCCCGCTAACACTGCGTTTTTGGGAACCCTAAACTGCTGGGGACACTAGTGTAGATCTGATCGGATCAGATATTGATCCGTACAGATACTATACCACTAAGGGAGGCGTATGCTGCGTGCATGGGTGTTAGCGGTACTGGCGCTAATCTGACGCTGCCTGGGGCGACGCATATCACCGCCGGGCGATCAGGGGGCTGAACCTTTATTCGGTAATAAACGGCGGGTGCCCTGACACTATAAAAAATAAACGAACTAACCAGCGTCACCCGTAACAGTTATACGGTGATCAGTGGTGAAAGGGTTAACTAGGGGGCAATCAAGGGCTTAAAACATTTATTAGATAGTATATGGGGGTCCCTGTCGCTATAAAACGCTGACGGCGAACTTAAATATTTACCTCACTAACTAGCGTCACCAGCGACACTAATACAGCGATCAGAAAAATGATCGCTTAGTGACACTGGTGACAGGGGGTGATCAAGGGGTTAAAACTTTATTAGGGGGGGTTAGGGGGGTATCCTAGACCTAAAGGGGGGTAATACTCACTGCCCTAACACTGTAACTGTCACAAACTGACACCATGCAGTAATCAGAAAAAAAAAATACTGCTTGCTGTCAGTTTGTGACAGGGGGGGTGATTGGGGGGGGGATCGGGGGGCGATCGGGGGGGGTTGGGGGTGTAAAGTATGCCTGGCATGTTCTACTGTGTGTGTGTGTTGTGTACTTACTTGTCTTCTCTCCTCGGCGCTGGGACGGAAACTGCCCAGCCGAGGAGAGATGACATCACATCCTCTGCCTGTGTGAAACTACACACAGGCAGGGGAGGATTCCGATTGGCTGGGAGTGATCGCGAGGGGGGGGGCCACGATCGGATGGTCTCCCCCTCGCCTCCCGACGCTCCCAGTCAAATGCCGACCGCCGCTGGCACCGGGGGGGGGTCCGATCGGACCCCCCGCCCGCGGGAGGCAGATTACGTACGGGTACGTGATTTTGCCTGCCCGTGCCATTCTGCCGCCGTATATCTGCGTTAGGCGGTCGGCAAGTGGTTAAACGTTGCCTATGGAGATTTCTTAAGTACCAAAGTTTGTGACCATTCCACGGGCAGGCGCAATTTAGAAGCATGATATGTTGGCTATCAATTTACTCGGCGTAACATTATCTTTCACAATATAGAAAAAACATTGGGCTATCTTTACTGTTTTCTTATTTTTTAATTAAAAAAGGTGTTTTTTTTTCAAAAAATTGCGTTTGTAAGACCGCTGCGCAAATATGGTGTTACATAAAGTATTGCAACGATCTCCATTTTATTCTCTATGGTGTATAAGTAATTTCCTAGCAAAAAAATTATTTTAACTCGTAAACAACCAATGTTAAAAATAGACTTAGCAGAAGCTAAGAAGAAGAAGAAGTACACGTCCGACAACGGCTGTGAAATGAACGGGAGTGACGTCACCCATAGAGTTACTATGGGGCTTCCGTTGACGGACATGTCCTCTGCACTCGCCCACACAGCGAAGCGGTGGCTGACAGCTCAGCATGGGATCAGAGCTTCTGACGCTGGAGATAAGGTCGGATCGCCTGTAGAAAAGGTATGTATACTGATTTTTTATTTTCAGGGCTAGATAGGTTAGTTTTAGAATGTTGGTGGCTATAGATGCAGGGATTTTAGTTTTTGCATTGACTTCCACTTTAAGTGGTTAAGGTAACATTTATATTTCACATAACTTGTATTAACACACATGGGTGAATGGGCCCTAAAATAAGGTGACCAGATTTTTAAAATTAAATCCGGGGACATATCTTTTTTTACTAGTAATGGCAGCAATCAACGACTCTTTGCCGGTCTCCGCCGCCGCCGCCGCCGCCCGCCTCACAGCCTGTCAAGTCTAAATGCAAAACAGAATCGACCAGCGCAAACCTATAAACTAACTAAAAGCAGCTAATGTACTGAGGGAAAAAATTTATCAAATCCCAAAAAACATATATGGAAAAAGCAGTACAGCGCATAGAAAATCCTAAATAAAACAGTCAATAAATGTCCATTTAAAATAGATCCAATTCAAATCCAGCAATTCCTTCAGTGATAATCGTGACATGCAATAGTTGATTAAGTGACTGTAGTGACATGGACCTCCACCTTCGGTAGCACAAGCCGCTCACATCTACAGATGGACCCCTGAGTAAAGCCCCATACACACTATCAGATTTTCTGCCGATTTTTTCCTTCAGATTTACCAAAACCATATAATATGAGGTCAAACCTTAGGAGTTTCAATTTGTATGCAATCAGGCCGGCCCTTGCACTACATGGTTTTGGTAAATCTGAAGACAAAAATCAGCAGAAAATCTGATAGTGTGTATGGGGCTTTACTCTTCGGGCCCCGGCTACTACTGGGTGGGGAGTGGACTTGAGCCAAGGCAGAAGAACATGCGAGTGGAGCTGAATGGGCATGCGCCCAAAACTGAAGAAATAGTCCCTCCGCTCCGACCAGCACATGATCATCAGAAAAGGGCACAGATAATGGAAAAAAATAAACCCCCATAAGCTACTAGGAGCGGCAGAGGAGGGGGGGGGGTGCAATTCAAATTTTTTCTTTTTATTCTGCACGGGCTGTCTTTGAAATTGACCCAGCCCCTGTTCAAATCCAATCCGGGGACAAAACTGGGGACAGACTTGGTCCGGGGACAGTGTCCCCAATCCAGGGACTGTCCCCAGAAACCGGGGATGTCTGGTCACCCTACCCTAAAAAGGCTTTAGAGCTTAATAGTGAAATTTAATTTGAATGCACATTTCCTGTATTAGGGTGTTCATATAAGATATATAAGGATGGAGTGTTTTTCTATACACACCTACATTTTAGATTTTAGAACCTAATATTATCTTATTGCTATTCTGATTTTTTTTTTTTTTAATTTACCCAGATTTTTTGTTTGCAATAAAATGGAGATTCTCATGTACTGCAATACTTGTTTTTTTCCTAAATCTATACACACTGCAAGAATAAGCATTTTTAATACTGCTTTTTGTTTTACCTTTAAGCTGGAATGACCCAGAACTATATGATTATCAGTGTATAGCAGGAGGTGGTTGAAGGGCACTTTCTGACATTTGTGTCAGCCCTTGTATTCTCATATGCACCAAGCAGCTCTGGCTGTGACAGGTTCTGCAGTCTGCCCATATGTCTTGTCTTATAAATAACGTTTCATAACTTTGCATATTGCATACTTAGCAAAATATATGTCCTTATTCCAGAAGGAGGACATTCTCAAATTTAGTAGCAATGCTCTTGTTGAAGTTTACTTTGGCTTCAATATATACATATCTATATACTGTATGCATAATTAGATTCATTTAAAGGTAAATACATAGTATATATACAGTATCTCACAAAAGTGAGTACACCCCTCTAATTTTTGTAAATATTTTATATCTTTTCATGTGACAACACTGAAGAAATGACACTTTGCTACAATGTAAAGTAGTGAGTGTACTGTACAGCTTGTATAACAGTGTAAATTTGCTGTCCCCTCAAAATAACTCACACACAGCCATTAATGTGTAAATCACTGGCAACAAAAGTGAGTACACCCCTAAGTGAAAATGTCAAAATTGGGCCCAATTAGCCATTTTCCCTCCTCGGTGTCATGTGACTTGTTAGTGTTACAAGGTCTCAGGTGTGAATGGGGAGCAGGTGTGTTGAATTTGGTGTTATTGCTCTCTCATACTGGTCACTGGAAGTTCAACATGGCACCTCATGGCAAATAACTCTCTAAAGATCTGAAAAAAAAAGAATTGTTGCTCTACATAAAGATGGCCTAGGCTATAAGAACATTGCCAAGACCCTGAAACTGAGCTGCATCCAGGACCATACAGCGGTTTAACAGGACAGGTTCCACTCAGAACAGGCCTTGCCATGGTCGACCAAAGAAGTTGAGTGCACGTACTTAGCATCATATCCAGAGGTTGTCTTTGGGAAATAGACGTATGAGTGCATGCCAGCATTGCTGCTGAAATTGAAGGGGTGGGGGGTCAGCCTGTCAGTGCTCAGACTACACACCACACACTGCATCAAATTGGTCTGCATGGCTGTCGTCCCAGAAGGAAGTCTCCTCTAAAGATGATGCACAAGAAAGCCTGCAAACAGTTTGCTGAAGGTAGGCAGACTAAGGACATGGATTACTGGAACCATGTCCTGGGTTCTGATGAGACCAAGATAAACTTATTTGGTTCAGATGGTGTCAAGTGTGTGTGGTGGCAACCAGGTGAGGAGAACAAATACAATGTAATACTGACATATAATCACACACAAAGGTTGGACTTGGTTGGACTTGATGGTGTCTTTTTTCAATCTCACCTACTATGTAACTATGTAACTATGTAAGTTTGTCTTGCCTACAGTCAAGCATGGTGGTGGGAGTGTCATGGTTTGGGGCTGCATGAGTGCTGCCAGCACTGGGGAACTACAGTACATTGAGGGAACCATGAATGCCAACATGTACTGTGACATACTGAAGCAGACATGATCCCCTCCCTTCGGAGACTGGGCCGCAGGGCAGTATTTCAACATGATAACAACCCCAAGCACAGCTCCAAGACAACTACTGCCTTGCTAAAGAAGCTGAGGGTAAAGGTGATGGACTGACCAAGCATGTCTCCAGACCTAAACCCTATTGAGCATCTGCGGGGCTTCCTCAAACGGAAGGTGTAGGAGTGCAAGGTCTCTAACATCCACCAGCTCCATGATGTCATCATGGAGGAGTGGAGGAGGACTCCAGTGGCAACCTGTGAAGCTCTGGTGAACTCCATGCCCTAGAGGGTTAAGGCAGTGCTGGAAAATAATGGTGGCCACACAAAATATTGACACTTTGGGCCCAATTTGGACATTTTCACTTAGAGGTGTACTCACTTTTGTTGCCAGCGGTTTTAGACATTAATGGCTGTGTGTTGAGTTATTTTGAGGGGACAGGACATTTACACTGTTACACAAGCTGTACACTCACTACTTTACATTGTAGCAAAATGTAATTTCTTCAGTGTTGTCACATGAAAAGACATAATAAAATATTTTCAAAAATGTGAGGGGTGTGGTTACTTGTGTGAGATACTGTGATACTGTATATATATATATATATATATATATATATATATATATATATATACACATATATTTATATTTATGCATATATAGCTACTAATGTATATACCAAAGGATTTGTATTTTTGTCCAGTCATTACTGTGATTTACACAGCCCTGCCGCACAGCACAGCCAGTCTGGTAACCTCAGAGAGACAGAAATATTAAGCATGATTCATACCAAGTTAAATCAGAACTTTAGAAGTTCCACTTTATACTCTCTGCCCCCCTCCCCTCGTTTGGAACTTTTTTATGGGGTGCCCACTCCCACTTCCAGTCAGATCACCTAATTAATTCTGCCCCCGCCCCAACCACAACCTTCTAGAACATATCATAGGTCCCAGAAGGCTGTGGGACCATTTACAAAGCGCAGTGAGAAGCTGGCTGTAAGGCCGCAGGGAGTCACAGCTGGGTTCCCACAGTTAACATGGTGGTGCAGCAGCCACCCTGGAAAAGTAAGTGTCCTTTTATTAAAAGTTAGCAGCTACAGTATTTGTAGCTGCTGACTTTTAATGTTTTTTTCAAACAGGGTAAAGAACCTTTTAAATTCAGGTATTTACAGTAGCTGCATATAAAAATAAATCTCTGGATGTTTTTATAAATATATTACAGCATCGATTTATGCATTTTATGCACTGCCTGGGATTTAGCTTTTAAATAGAATGCAGTATAATAGGGTTGGTTATCCAATATACCAACCTTTTCTCTTGGAGCACTAGGAACTTTGGCTCATTTCCCACCTGGGACACCAAAGGCCTCTTTCATATGAGAGGTCAGATCGGGTCCACCTGTCAATTTTTTAGGCGGACCCTCTATTCTCCTCTATGGGCAGTCAGATGTAAATGGACTTGCATCCGTTTACACCCAGCTACCTCCGATCAAAAACAAACAGAAGGTAATCCATTCCCCTCCATCTGGGCGGATCGGATAGAAGGGCAGTTGGAGTTAAACGAACAGCCGGTCTGTTTACATCCAACTGCCCATAGAGCAGAATGGGCTGTGTCCATGTCCAGTCCGTTTATGCATCCTGTCATCCAGCCGCTCCACTCAGCTCAGCAGGGGATCACCGGATGGATCCTCTGCTGAGAAAAAAACAGATCCGGCCCATGTGAAAGGAGCCTAACCATATGTATAAATTATGGATGTGCTCTTTGTGTGGGCTTTATCTCAAAATCATAAGTGTTACTATGCATGACACAACCACGCACTGTGTATGTGCACAGTGGTGCAATGCAGTACATTTTAGTAGCACCCACATTGTGTAAATACAGTGGGTATAGAAAAGAATTACCCCCTTTAAAATCACAATTTGTTGCTTTGCAGCCTGAAATGAAGGCAGACACAATTTTTGTTTTATCCAGCTGCATTTACTAATGCAACTTATAACATCCAAGTGAAAGATATAACACCAACATGTCAAAAAAAAAAAAAATCAAATACAGAATCACTGAGTTGGAAAAAGGATCACGCCCTTATGTCAGTATTTTGTTGGACCACCTTTTGGTTTAATTACAGCCTTTAATTTGTTGGGATATGTCTCTACTAAGTTTAAACATCTAAACTTTGCAATATTTGCCCACTTAAATTTGTTGGTGACTGTTTGTTGACTGTAGTCTACAAGTCAGATTTTCAATGGGGTTTAAGTCTGGGCTCTGACTAAGCCATGCAAGGACGTTCATCTTTTTCTCCTTCAACCACTGTGTAGTAATTTTTGCTTTGTGCTTTGGTCATTTTCATGTTGGATGGTAAACTTCAAGAATTTTATGGCATACTACCCCATCCATTTTGCCTTCTATCCTGACAAGTGCTCCAGTCCCTGCTGCAGAGAAGCATCCTCCCCATAACAGGATATGGTGTTATTTGGATGGTGAGCTATTTGAATTTCCGCCAGACATATCGTTTGATGTTGAGGCCAAATTGTTCAATTTTAGTCTCATCTGACAACCTTAAATGCATCTTGAAGACTCTGAGGCCACATGGAAAAATATGTTATGGTCAGATGAGGCTAAAATTTAATTATTTGGCCTCAACACCAAACTACATGTCTGGCAGAAATTAAATATAGCTCAACATCCAAATAACACCATTCCCACAGTAAAACATGGAGGTGGTAATATCTTGCGGTGTTTCTCTGTAGCAGGGACTGGAGCACTTGTCAGGATGAAAGAAAAATGGATAGGGCAAACTACCATCAAATTCTTCAGGAAAATCTGTTGTCCTCTGCCAGAAAGTTGTCAATGGGAAGAAGGTTTACCTTCCAACATGACAATTACCCAAAGCACACAGAAAAAATTACCACACAGTGGTTGAAAGAGAAAAAGGTGAATGTCCTTGCATGGCCTAGTCAGAGCCCAGACTTAAACCCCATTTAAGATCTGTGGAATGACTTCAGTCCACAAACAGTCACCATCAAAGTTAACTGAACTTGAACAATTCTACAAAGAAGAGTGGGCAAATATTGCAAAGTCTAGCTGTGCAAAGTTAGTAGAGACATATCCCACCAAACTAAAGGCTGTAATTAAAGCAATAGGTGGTTCGACAAAATACTGACATAAGGGGTGATCCTTTTTCCAACTCAGTGATATTCTGTTTTTTATTTATTTTTATTCTTTTTCTGACATGTTGGTGTTCTATCTTTCACTTGGATGTTATAAGTTGCACTAGTAAATACAGCTGGATAAAACAAAAACACTGTCTGCCTTCATTTCAGGCTGCAAAGCAACAAAATGTGATAGTTAGCTAGCATTTCTTGTACCCCACATTGCTTTTATCCTCCATTATCCTTTATGTGATCGCTTTTTATTGTACTAGTTTTTGATAACTGAACTTTTACCAGTAAAACCATCCGGTTTGACCTGCACTATTGGAGTCCTCCTTCCCCCTCCTCTTTTTTATATGGTTGAACTTTGGAGTCCATGCTGAGGTGTTTTGGGAGACGATCGTTTGGCCCTGTGGAACCCACAGACCGAGAGCTAGGGACAGCAAACCGGACCTGCACGATCCCTTCACGTTCAGCACTTGAGAAGCACCTGATCCACACTCCATTGGATCCCAAGCCTTTATAACCCCTCTGTCGTATGACATATAGGGTCCACCGCAGTTGGTAAGAGTATTTATATACCTCTGAAGTGTCACTGATTATGACTACAGACAACTGTTTTAATACTTCCATGTAATTGAAGATACCTTCACGGGAAGAACTTACTATCACTTCACATTTTTGTGGACTTTATATTTTATACACTTACCAGTGTTGCACATTACCATTTTAGTTTTTGTTTTGGTGCTTTGGCACATTATTATTTTTTCCATTGTTATTACTCTTAGGATATTCTTATACTTGTAGTAGCGCCACACTGTCACTTTATCACTCACCTGGAACCTTGTATGTTTGAGTGTTGGCAGCTTTTGTTATTATTTGTTTATTTAGGCATAGTGCAGTCTTTTTCTCACAAACAAAATGTGATTATTTTAAAGGGGGTAATTCTTTTCTACACTCACCATATGTAGTAAACACAAGCTTGTAGTAAAGAATACATACATTGCTTTCCACTGCCCTGAACAATTGAGGGAATTTTGTTTCCTTGTCCATGGGGGTTCCATGCAAGCCCACTGAAAACAACTGCACTTTGAATAATAACATGTGTGAATAAACCAAAAACATTAACGCATGAAAAATGTGTGTATAGGGGGGGATGTGCCCTAAAACATTTCCAGCACCAACACAAGGTGAGCCATATGTATACAGGTTTACTTGATGTTCTTTTTCCAACAAATACCTAAAATCTGGGTTTTAATATTATCAAAACCAGATCTCAGTGGTACTTTTTTTTTTTTTTTTTTATTGTCGTCTTATGTCATGGTATTTACTGTCTGTTTGCCATTCAGTTTTTATACCCAAGGACTTATCGTTACTGGAAACATTTTTGTAAAATTGTCTTCTACTGTTGTAGCACACTCCTAGGTAAGTGCTAGGATAGTTAGATAATTGTAATGCCCCGTACACACGATCGGACATTGATCGGACATTTCGACAACAAAATCCATGGATTTTTTCCGACGGATGTTGGTTCAAACTTGTTTTGTCTACACACGGTCGCACAAAGTTGTCGGAATTTCCGATCGCCAAGAACGCGGTCACGTACAACCACATACGACGAGACTATAAAAGGGCAGTTTAGAACCAAGCGCGGCACCCTTTGGGCTCCTTTTGCTAATCTCGTGTTAGTAAAAGTTTGGTGAGAGACGATTCGCGCTTTTTCAGACTCGTGGTTTTCAGATAGTTTTCTGCTGTTCAGTTTGTGCTTGTGGGTTTGTATCTGGTCTTCAGTGTGTGCAGCGAGTTACCCATGACTCTGTCATTGTGTTCTTGTTCGTTCGTTACTGTTTTTCAGGTCGCTCTTCACAGGCCTTGCTGTTCTTCAGTGCGTTCTGTTACTTCGTTCTGAGCAGCCGACCATTTTCTAGCCATGTTGCGTATACGTACTCCTCATAGAGTTCGTGCTGTGCGGGGGCTTGGTGTTGGGGTCCTTACCTTGACACAAGCCCAGTCCATGAACAGGATGGGGAGGAGTTCATGGACCAAGAATTGGTTGCTCTAGCGTGACCAGTTCTGTCACATGCCTTTGCTTCATGAGATCCGTGAGAATAATCCTGATGATTTCAGGAACTTTCTCCGGATGACGGACCCCGCATTTCACCGTTTGTTGGCTTTGCTGACCCCCTATATCAGCAGACAGGATACCTGCATGAGGCAAGCCATCACTCCGGAGCAGAGGCTCATCGCCACCCTGCGGTACTTGGCAACGGGGAGAAGCCTGGAGGACCTCAAGTTCTTGACAGGCATCTCCCCCCAGGCTCTGGGGATCATTATCCCGGAGACCTGTTCTGCCATCATCCAGGTCCTGCAGAAGGACTATATTAAGGTAAGATTTTTATCCTTTAACATCACATTTTACTGTATTTAATGTTTCCCATTCCCTAATTACCATGATTGTAATATGCTGTGAATGTCCCCTTTGTCCTCATGCATGCTGGATTTTTATGTATTTTTTTGTCCTTCATACATATTTGCCTTCACTTACCTCCCCAGCATGCGTGTGTGCTTTAAATTCAGGCAGAATGCCAGAGGCTTTTTTTGGGGTTCACAAAATCTTTTTGAACCCTCCCTCCCCCCAACTGCTAACTCCTCCTCTGCTAACTCCTCTATCTGCTGACTTTGCCAAACCCATACACACTATATACCCACCTCTTTTGTGGTCACATTTATGGATGAATTCCCCAAAGCATGTAGTGCAAGGGCCTGCCTAAATACTTTCAAATGGTACTGTTTAAAGTTTTTGTATCCTATTATTATCTTGATAGGTAATAGCAGAATGTAAAAATGTGCTAAAATGTGTACAGTGTGTATTTATATCTTTGTATTATGACACTTCTTACCTGTCCAGTGGGCTGCCAATAGTGTAAGTAAGGAGGGGCTGGCCAAAGCAATACACATTATTTATGCATTCATCTCTCAATGAAGTGGAGAGGGTTACCTGTCCAAAACATCTCCCCCCCTAAAATTTTCTAAATGGCCCATAAGAGGGAGGGGGAGGAGGAATCTGATAGGTGGACCTTATACCTTTGTCTTTAAATAGGCCCTAAAATAAATGTTATACTGATGTTGGGCAAGAATGTTTGTGTCTAATCTGCTTTCCATGTTTATGTGCAAAATGATTAATTTTATTTTCTTGTTTGACTCCACAGTTTCCTTCTAACCCACAGGAATGGCAGACTGTGGCCTCCCACTTTGCCCAGCGGTGGGACTTTCCTAACTGCGGAGAGGCAATTGATGGGAAACATGTCCACATCGTCCCACCACCCAACTCGGGGTCATACTATTATAATTACAAGGGGTTCAATAGTATTGTGATGTTGGCGGTGGTGTTGGCTACTTACGATTTCCTATATGTGGAAGTGGGAAAGAATGGCCGGATGTCAGATGGTGGAGTCATCGCCCAGACAGAGTTCTACAGGCGTCTCCAGAATGGCAGCTTGGACTTGCCACCTCCAGAAGACAATGCGGAAGGACTCCCATTCGTCTTTGTTGCGGATCAAGGATTTGCGCTGGGAGACCATCTTATGCGGCCATTCCCTATGGGGTAGCCGAAGTCTCTTCAGACGAAACGCGTCGGGTCGCTTTGCTGTACCCAGCCACCCTTACCACGCTTACTTTTTTATCTGTTGGAATTGATTCTACTGTTTTATACGCTTTTATGGAATTTCTGATGATCGTAATTGATCAAATAAACGTCAATTGATCTATTTGGATTTACACCATGTGGAGGCTCTTTGTTGCTTATTTCCCATACATGGTTCACCAATGCCGGCAAGGTTGCTGATCGTCTGAACCATCCTGGCAGGATCCGGGTCCCCCATCTGAGGAGGAAGCCCAGCAGTGTACGGTCCATCCCCATACTGTCGGTTACCCTAAGACAGTGCAAGCCTGTTTGACTCACCGCCGACGGCCTGTGAGTCCACCCAAGTCGGTAAGAGTGCTTTATCCCATAAGTTGATTCGGAGTATTGCAGAAGAGTTATCAAAATATCATCTACATTGTACTGAATTCATTCTATTCACACGAAGTAATTTTGGGACTAGACAAGTTTCAATGCTTCCTTTTGATGACTACACCTCCTATTAGAATTATGGACATCTCATTATCATTATTTTTATTACTGCCATGTATACCTGCTGCATTTTTTTATATCTAAGACAGTTATTTCAAATTATCACTTAGTGGGTTAATACCATTCATTTTGTCACCCATACTTCTTTCTTTTCATTTTATTATATTTTTTATTAATTGTTCACGGTAACTTCCTAGAGCTGTTTAAAAGCTTCACATTTTTGCACTATCCATGAATGATTGTCTGTCTAAGCAATTAGACTACACATTTATAATTAACCCTGCATACCTGTATAGTTGTACAACTTGGTACAATTTTTTCACTTGAGTGTTGGAATCTTTTTTATTATTTCATAACTTCTCTTGCTGAGAGGTTTTGCACTTTAGCGCTACACTTTTCACATTTTAATACTTTGCACAATTTGGTCAATTTGTAGTGTTGGCTGCTGTTTGAATTTCTTGGATTGGCGCAGTATTTCCTACCCATAAATTTGGGGAGTCCTGAAAATGGCATGATTGTGTAACATTAGAAAGCACTGTTGGTTCTTATTTACTAAAGGCAAAGACACTTTGCACTACAAGTGCACTTAAGACTGCACTGAAACTGCGCTTGTAGTGCAAAGTGGATTTGCCCTTAGGAAATAACCCCCATTGTCACAGAAAACGCCAATTTTACCACAAAAAATGTTTGGAGCATTGAAAGAACAATCCACACATTCTTGCTTATCAATCTTTTTAATACAAGCACAATCACATGTGCATTTATCAAAGGTTATTAAAACAAACCAACATGTTTGTTGTATAATAATTTTTTGGGTCACATTAATAAAAGTAGAAATGTCCATTTAAGGTAAAGCATGCATGTTTAAAACCAACAAGAAATACACAAATTTGGAACTTACAAAGTTCAACTTTGTTAGAAATTGAAGGCAATTTCAGACATGAGTATTTATAAACTGTGTTTGATATTGCGTTCAGATGGGGTGAAGTCACCGCTGGAAAAGCCAAATTTTGAAGATGCACACAAATTGCTGAATGTCAACATGTGCTAGCTGCCATCATGGGGGATCAAGGGACGTGTTTTGTGGGTGCAACCCCTTCCTGTCAGCTACTTTATTATTGAGGAAGGGGTTGCACCCACAAAACGCCTACATTGATCTCCCGTGATGGCAGATAGCACATGTTGACACACTGTGTGCATCTTCAAAATTTGGTTTTTCGACAATATGTAAAAAAAGGTGCAACAATTTTTTGAGGAAAAAATGCCAACTACATTAGGGATTTTGGGGGGTTTTAAACTCTCCCCAAAACATCAATGATGTTCTTCATTTTATTTTTAACATCATTGATGTTTAACTGGATGTTTTCCAAGTCCCTATTACACCCCATGATCTCCCCGATCAGGATCTGGGCACTTTCACTGGTGAAATGACCTTCATCCACAATATCCCGATCACCTAAAAATATATTAAAAAAACACACCATGTATTATAAATATGCCGGCATCCATCTCTTACCTGAGCCTGTGGTCGCAGACACTCACCTGTTGTGGTGACAATTTCCACCACGTCTCCCTCCTCCTCCTGTTGGCTTTGGGGGATTTCCACTTCTTCCTGAGGTGAGGGGTCTGTGGTGTCCTCGGATGAGTGGTGTCCTCCGAGTCTTTTCTCCCCTATGTAAAAAAAAATAGGTATACTTAGCACACAGATGTTTGATGGCAGAAATAGGAATATGAAACTTTGCTTGGAAGGGGGGTACAATTGTCTGTTTTGGCAGAGTTCCAAGATGAAGAAATATTTTTGTCCTTTGTCAAGCTTGAATACCTCCCTGTTTTGTACAAGCTTCACAGATGGAGTCACCCCTATAGTATACACTGGAGCACCTATGTGGGACCCCCTAATAAAAAGGGTGTTCTGGTGTCCCACACTAGTGCTCCAGCGTCCAGATGTGTAAACAGCTGCTGAGTGTCCTCTCCTTACACAGAATCTAGTTTGCATTTCATTCTACTTACAAACCCATCTAGACAACAAAATTATTTAAAGAGAAGTAGGCGAGCAAAAATGTATTCAAATGCATATGTCCAAAACATGCTGTTTTCTATGCCCAACTAACAATGCCGAACGAACAATAATTCATACGAACGAATAATGTGCCCATGAACATGAAAGTTGCCATTTTAAACTGTACAACAGTTAAGAAAAGCACATGGCGCAGCACGAACGTTAAAAAAAATAAAGAATAGGAACACAGGACAACTACTTACTTTTTTGCAGCACTCTCCTGATCCTTCTGTACTGCTCATGCTCCCTTAATTTGAGGTCTGACCACCGCTTCCTGAGTTGATCTTTCGATCGTCGTACCCCAAAATTTTTGTGCACTCTTGACAACTTTCGCCATGATCTTGGCCTTTCTGACATTGGGGTTGGGGTAAGGTTCATAGTCGGTCCTCTTCAGGATGTCCACCATCTCCAACATCTCCCCAAAGGACATATTTGAGACCTTAAATCGTCTCCTCCGGAATCGGTACATTTCTGGCTCCGGGCTTTCCTCCTCCTCCTTGTTGCTGTAATTAGCACGCACCTGCTGTGTCTCCGCCATGTGCTCTTCCCCACTGCGCCGAACGAGAAGGGGCGGGGAATAGACTAGAAAGAACGTCAGGGGCTGGCACAGTTTCATGCATGCACAGTGTATATAAAGCGTAACACACGTGCGTAGTACGTACGATCTGTGAGCGGAGGAAGGAGTATCGGAGGCGCCGATCGTTATAACGAAGGTAAGATTTAAACTTGGGCATATACTGCTTCTAGATTGAGGCCTATATTGTGACAAGATTAGGAGACTTTAGCCTGACATTATGGTTTGTCTTGTGTTGTGTCTTGCAGAGAAAATAGATATCTTGAACGATCAGGAGTTTACCAACATATTCATAGATATGTTCAGGGAGCTGCCCTGTCTGTGGCAGGTAAACCACCCTGATTATAAGAACCAAACAAAGAGGAAGGCAGCGCTGGATAAATTGCTGCAATTTGTGAAGCCGGTGATCCCCACGGCAGACATCCCCTATTTGAAGGCCCTAATTGGTGGCATGAGGGGCACTTATCTAAGGGAGCGCAAGAAGGATTCCCAGAGATCAGGAGCTGCAGATGACATTTATGTCCCCAGGCTGTGGTACTATGACAGGCTGCATTTTCTGGCAGGGCAGACTGAACCCAGGCCAGCACTCTCCACTCTTCCTTCCACGCTTCCTTCCACCTCAGCTGAGGCTTCTGACGTCCAACCTGGGCCTTCCAGGCAGCAACATGTGGAGGAGCCCAGCTTGAGCCAGGTATAGCATTCTTCTAAATATTTCTGGTTGTCATATTAATGATGTTAAATATATGTTAGTTTGGAGTACTAATTTCTGATTGTGATTGATGAACCAAAAACTAAAAAGATGTCCCTTTTTCATACACAGGGAAGTCTCAGCCAGGAGGTGGCCGGGCCAAGTAGGCTGCCCGATACCCAGGTCCCTCCCGTCCGCCTTCAAAGAAAAAGTGGCAGGAAGAGGAGTATCCTGGAGGAGGCAGCAATTGGCCTATTTTGGAAGGCTACTGAGGCCCTCAGAACACCCCACAGTGTGGAAGAGGATTTTGCTGACCTAATAGCATGCAAAATGCTGCAAATGGAGGAGGGCCAACGCCTCTTATGTGAGTTTGTCATTTTAGAACCTCTACATAAGGGGGTGCGGTGCCAACTCACATGTGAAAGCCACATTTGTGAGCTCACCCATGGTCCTCCTCCTCCTCCAGGTCCTCCTCCAGGTCCTACTCCTCCTCCTGCCACACCTCCAACACCAGAGCCACAGCCGGGAAGGAAGCATGTAAGGAAGACCAGGGAGTGATGACCTGAGTTCAGTCTGGTCTGACAAAAGATGCAGGCTCTTGTATGACCACAGCCTGGGGACAAACATGTCATCTGTAGCTGTTCATGATCTCTTGGACTTCTGGACCAGATTGAACTCCCTTAGATATGGCTACCAATTTTGCAGTAAAATAATTGATGTCTGCCCTGGGGGCCAAAGGCTTCGCCAATTTCTGCAGTTTATCCAGCTTTGCCTACCTCTTTGTTTAGTTATGAGCCCTTAATAAAGGAATTTTTGTTTCAATTATACTCGCCTATGTGTGTTTTCCTTTAAAAAGGACAGTTTGTTTGTGAGGAGGCAGGTACATTTCAAAAATACAATGTGAAATTAACAAGAGACACCAACACCAAACAATCTCCTTGAGATTAATAAATAATACAAGATAATAATGGTGTTGTGGTAACTTGACACACAAAACACACCCAAAACTATTCTGGAGTTAAAAAAAAAATAACAAAAAACAAGATCAGGCTTGAAAAAAATACAAAACACAAAAAAAAAAACAAAAAAAAAAATTTATAGTCAGATGTGACAAATCAAAATATATTGATTAAATCACGATAAATAACAAAGAAAGAAGTTTGTGTGAATATTAAGCAGCAAAACAACTTCATTCTTCCAGCATTATAAAGAGAGTGCGCTGTATTAAACAATTTAAAACATTGCAGCGTAACGAAAGTGCTCTATCCATTCTGAGCGCTACTTTTACCAGAGCGAGCAGTTCAGAATTTATTCTGAGCATGAGTGGCACTTTGTGCGTCGGAATTGTCCACACACAGTCGGAATTGATGCGATCAGATTTTGTTGTCAGAAAATGCTCTCAAACTTTGTGTGTCGGAAAATCCGATGGAAAAAGTCCGATGGAGCCCACAGACGGTCAGAATTTCTAACAACAAGCTCTGATCGCACATTTTCCGTCTGAAAATCCGACCATGTGTATAGGTAATAGCATAGCTTGGCTTACTGTACCCAGTGAGATGTGATTGTTTACTTAGTTATGATCTGGGTGCCTTGCTGTTGCCAGTCTGCTGGATAGCTCCCTCTGTATCCAGGTAACTTGAGAAGACATAAAAAAAGAACAGTGGTCATGGGACTTTGCATGAGGCATGTTACGAGAAGTAATACATAAATAGTAAGTAGTAAAAATAATATTTTTTAAACAATCAAAATGACACATTCCATGATCATAATATACATAGTATAATTTCGAAAGAATAAAGCTGTATTATTTAGAACTGACATATGAAAAACACATGGATAGAATAAATTTATCTTACACTGGTACACGGTAGTATATACATACATAATTGCATGATAAGCATAAAATGTGAAAGCCAAAATATCTTGACATCTTAAAAACGTGACGCGTTTTGTGGATCCTATCCACTCATCAGGAGTATAATACAAGAGATATCTATGAATGTAAGTATAAATAATATGACAGTCAATGGTTCCCCAGGAGGGGGAAAAAAAAGAGAAAAGATCTAGAAGGAACAAAAAGCCTAAATACTTACAGATCAGCACAAAAATTATCCCAGCGTCTAAAAGGGAGGTAGAGGCATCCAACAAACATCTCAACCTGGGCTGAGGCAGGAAAAACACATCTAGCCCACATTGATCTGATTTTTTTTATATATATGTGTATGTATATATGGGTGAATGTGGTCAGTAGAGGTATAAGTGTTAATGTGATATATCAACCATATCCAAAGAAACACCAGTGCAAGTGAGAAAAAAAAAGAAAAAAAAAGGGAGTTAGGTATGATCTGGGTGCTTTGCTGATGCCAGTCTGCTGGATAGCTTCCTCTGTATCCAGGTAGCTTGAGAAGTTTCTGAATGATAGGTGTGGGGCTATGCAGATGGCAGCATGAATATTGATACAGCCCCAGCCTATCCCAGAGAGGCAGGCTCTGAAGGCATGCTGGGAGACAGTATTTATTCTGAGAGCACACAGAGCTCTGGGTCTTTTCCCAGAGTGGAGGTGTCCAGCCTGAGGGGGGGCATGTTGTCCTCTAATGCCCCGTACACACGGTCGGACTTTGTTCGGACATTCCGACAACAAAATCCTAGGATTTTTTCCGTTGGATGTTGGCTCAAACTTGTCTTGCATACACACGGTCACACAAAGTTGTCGGAAAATCCGATCGTTCTAAACGCGGTGACGTAAAACACGTACGTCGGGACTATAAACGGGGCAGTGGCCAATAGCTTTCATCTCTTTATTTATTCTGAGCATGCGTGGCACTTTGTCCGTCGGATTTGTGTACACACGATTGGAATTTCCAACAACGGATTTTGTTGTCGGAAAATTTTATCTCCTGCTGTCCAACTTTGTGTGTCGGAAAATCCGATGGAAAATGTCCGATGGAGCCCACACACGGTCGGAATTTCCGACAACATGCTCCGATCGGACATTTTCCATCGGAAAATCCGACCGTGTGTACGGGGCATAAGACTCAATTTAGCTTATTTTTTGGTTTAATACCCTATGATTAAGCTCCAGTTGGTGGTGGCGAAACATGTCAGGGTGCGTGGCTTTGGCAGAGGCTCATGGGCTGAGGCCATTTTCAAGTCTACACTAGGTTGACTGGTCAGGAGTACAGCACTTCTTTGATTTTATACATGCATCGCTTTTGGATCAGCACTATTGGCAGCTTGCACCTTTCTGCCTCGTGTCTGCGGGAGTTTGCCTTCTCCAGCTTGAGTGGAGTCCATGTTAAAATCTGACTGTATAATCTTTGTACAATTAACTTTAGATTTACCAAATCTATGCCATATGTGGACCTTATTGACTATCCAAGTAATCTGTATCTAGACAGACAGGCCATTGCACTACATAGCTGTTGGTAGATCTAAAGGAGATTGTACAATCAAATTAAAACATATGTGATACACTTGAGTGTTATTTTTTTCAGCTTCCTTTAACACACCAAGCTGTCCAGCAAAAGTGACAGTTAGAGGATTGAGACAACCCATTTAACATTGACGGGGTGCTTACAATGGTCAGCTTTTACTAATTTATTTAACCACTTGACAACTGGGCACTTAAACCCCCTTCTTAACCAGACCAATTTTCAGCTTTCGGTGCTCTCACATTTTGAATGACAATTACTCAGTCATGCAACACTGTACCCATATGAAATTTTTGTCCTTTTTTTCACACAAATAGAGCTTTCTTTTGATGGTATTTAATCACCAGTGGGTTTTTTTATTTTTTTGTGCTATAAATCAAAAAAGACTGAAAATTCGGTAAAAAAAAATATCTTTGTTTCTGTTAAAATTTATTGCAAAGTATTGGCGAGTATAGGCAGAGTATTGGCGAGTATTAGCAGAGTATTGGCGAGTATTGGCAGAGTATTGGCGAGTATTGGCAGAGTATTGGTGAGTATTGGCAGAGTATTGTCAGAGTATTGGCGAGTATTGTCAGAGTATTGGCGAGTATTGGCAGAGTATTGCAGGGTATTGCAGAGTATTGCAGGGTATTGCAGAGTATTGACAGAGTGTTGCACATTATTGCAGAGTACTGCAGAGTATTGCACATTATTGCAGAGTACTGCAGAGTACTGCACGTTATTGCAGAGTATTGCACAGTATGGGCACAGAGCAGCGCTGTGGGCACTACAGATCCAGCCCACATCGCTGCTAAAAACGATTTCTCCCCCCTCTCACCTCGCACTGTACAGCTCAGTACAGAGAGGGGAGATAGGAACCAGCGTCATGTCATGACGCCGGTTTGTTTACAAGTGATCGCTCCCTCATTTCAGGGAGCGATCATGTGGTAAACAGCTGCTACAAGCGGCCATTTACCGTGATCCATGATGAGCTGGGTCTTCCGGACCCGGCAGTCACGGATGTTTGCGTGAGTGCGCCCCAGGGGGCACGCGAGAGCAACATTCTGGGAGGACGTCCATGGACGCCCACCCAGAATAAGCCAACCGTGCTGTAGCTGTCTTTCGGCTATGGCCCGGTCGGCAAGTGGTTAAAGCCTGTTCCCAAAAAGAAAAAAAAAATATTTCTGTGCATTACAATCTGACCATACAATTTGTACAATCAACTTTAGATTTTCCAGAACTATGTAATTTCGTAATTGGTTTTACTACATTAAACTGAATTCCAGTTTGTTTATTAGCTTGCCACACTGAATTACCATTGCATTATCTTACCCTGTATGTGAAGAGCTCTTAAAATTTAGGATTGCTGCAAAGAATATTCTGAATAATCTTTTTCTACCCAAAATCTCCAAATGGAGTTCCCCTTTCTTATTATTTATTTCTTATTATTATCAAGTGTTTTCTTTAAAAAAATGTTTCTTTAATTCATTGGGCAACATCTTGGGTTTAATTTATCATTACAATTCCATTTTTAGCATGTTTAATCATCTGTATTATGCCTCCTGTATAATGTGGGTGCTCTAATATGTATAAATATATGGAACTGCTTATAATTTAGGAGCTGCTCCAAGAAAACTGTATATTTCCAATCATACCACCAGATGGCAGCATTGTCAAAATAAATATTCTGAAGGAACACAAAAATGCCCAGACTATAGAAAAAGGTAGCTCATTTATCTATTTAAGGAAAAACTTGGAAAACATACCATAAGACTACACTGTGTGGTAAATAATGATAATACCCGATCAACAGATCTTCTATATATGGTGATTGAACATAGTTGAATAATCTTTGCCCGCTGAAGCTCTGATTATTATTACTTTTTGACAGATCCTTTAAAGTGGCTTAAAGTGAATATATATTTAACAGAATAGTTATTCATAAAGGCATAATCCAGCTATTACCTGATTTCTCCGAATGCTGCTTTTTACACCAGCAGTGACAATTTAACTGAAAGGAGAGGGGAACAGCAGCAATACACCGCAATTGCACCATATACACAATAATACAATTCTAAGATTTTCAGCCTTGTTTCATAGATTTTTCCAGAATCAGCTTGGGGGTAACTACTGTTGCCATGAATATGTGATTGATGTTTAATCTCGTCACAATCAGGTCTAATCATCTTTTGCTGCATCTCATTGTTGCTGATCTCCTGCAGCCTCTAAGAAACCACCTCCTCTTCATCTGCATTCCAATAAGGCCTGCATGGTATTTCCCAGGACAGGTTTCATGATGGTGACAACAGTGATCCATACTTACTCTAAGCTTATTAAAATGGGCACTTGTAGCATTCATTGGAATCGCATGTAACTGGGTGACAATGCAGGATCACAACTGGGAGATAGAAACAGAGCGTTGTCACTCTGTAACAGGAAGTGTTCGAACAAAAGGTTCATGATTAGACCTTCAGGTAATATTTTATGAAAAAATGAAGATTTAAAGTGATTCTAAACATAAATCTTTATTTTTCTTTAAATAACAAACATGTTATACTTGTCTGCTCTGCGCAATAGTTTTGCACAGAGCAGCCCTAGTCTTCCTCCTCTTGGGTCCCCCACTCGGGCTCCTGGCTCCTCCCCCTGACGAGTGCCCCCATAGCAAGCCGCTTGCTTTGGGGACACACGTTTAGGCTTGCTTCAGAGCCTCATTGTCTGTATCTTTTGACACAGACAGCAGGACTCTGCCCCGCCCCCCGCTCCCTCATCACTGGCTGCGATTGACAGCAGCAGGAGCCAAACACTCCCGCTTCTGTCTTTGAGCCAATGAGGAGGGAGAGAGCAGAGAGGGCCTCTGCTGTTGTACACATGGCTGGATTGAGATCAAGTGCAGGTAAGTATACAGGGGAGCTGGGGGGGGGTTGATTGAGATCAAGTGCAGGTAAGTATACAGGGGAGCTGGGGGGGGGGGGGGTTGGCTGGGGCTACATGTAGAAGGTGGGAAGAATGCAAGGGATGAATGGAAAAAATCTAAGTACCTTTTTTCTAATTGATATACAGCTGACTCTTGACCTAACTCTTTCACAGCCTTTCTCCCCAGTGGGTAATACAGTGGGATGCTTTTAGACTGGAAGCCAGAGCCCAATGTCATGGGTTATCCTCTCCCAATATTGCATTGAAGAGTTTTTGGTTGACGACGTGGGATTTGTCAGTAGTTTGTAAATTAATGCAATGCCTTTGGAGGTTGGGCTAGGATAATTGTAGAATTTCACTAGGTCCCAAAGTAAAGGCTGATTAGTCCATCGCATATGGGAGAGCGCTGAACGTAGCTGAAGATACATGTAAAAGTTCCTAGGGTTTAGTCGATATTGCTGACATAGGTGTTGAAAGGAGTTCAGGTGATCAGTAGTGAACAAGTTTCCAATAATGTTGATGCCTGCTGTGGTCCAAGTAGTGAGAGAGACATGCGGAATCAACAACTCCAGGGAGGAAAGAGGCAAATGCGAAAGGAGTTTCAGTGGTATGCCTTGAGATTGGTGGAGCAGGGATTTCCAGGTTCTTATTGTGGCGTTAATAGTGTCGAGGAAGGAGCAAGGGGGTTGTAGCTGTAAAAGTAGGGCACTCAGGAATTTTTTGGGGTCAGTTGAGAGGGCTACTCTCTCGATTTGTAGCCAGGTAGGCACTTGAGTAGGATTCCACCAAGTCTTGGATTGATCAAGAATTGTTGCTTTATAGTACGCTGCAATGTCAAGGGGCACCCATACCAGCAAATTTCGAGGGGGTGCATAAGATATGCCGTTTGAGCCTGGAGGGTTTGCCATTCCAGATGAAGGACACCAGGGTCGCTTGTAGTTTAGCAAGTTGCACAGATAAGATGGGTAAGATGGGTAGCGGGAGAGTTCTAAATATATATAATGTGCGGTAACAGATACATCTTTGTTAGGGCTAGGAAGCATGATTCGTTTGTAGGCTTTGGGAGATGCATTGTAGTTTAGAGTGTAGAGCATTTAGGTCGAGTCAGAGAAGTTGAGAAGAAGGTGAGACCAGCTGTATACCTAAATATTGGAGGGTAGAGTTGGGGGCCCACGAGAATGGAGGGAGGGACGCAATTCTACGTTTGACAGACGGATGTAGGCAAATATCTAGCTTAGAGGATTTACTGTAATTGTTTTTGTAGTGTGAGATGGTACTAAAGGAGACAAGCACTCGTTGAAGTTGTGGGAGGGAGTTGGCCAGATCAGTCAGGGAAATTATAACGTCATCGGCAGAAAGGCCTATTTTATGGGTGGTATCCCTGACCTTTATGCCAGTAATGTGGGGGTCAGTACGTATAGTTTGTGCCAGTGGTTTCATCACTAATGCAAAGATCAGTGGTGATAGGGGACATCCCTGATGGGGTCAATTTGTTATGGCGAAGAAATCTGAGAGAATACCAGAAGTCCACACTTTAGTACTGCATGTGGAATAGAGGCTTAAAACAGAATGCAGAATATTACCAGTAAAGCCAATTTTTTGCAGTACAGCTTTCAGGTATTGCCAATTTACTCAATCAAATGTCTTCTCTGAGTCCAAAGAAAGGAGCAGAGAAAGCATTTAGTTACACAGTTACAAACTGATATTGTTTAGTCCGTTGTATTTAGTCTACGAATCGCCTGGTGCCATCTGACGCATGCCTGCCAGGAACAAATCCTACCTGATCGATATGTACCAATTTTGGGATAACAAGTGAGAGACGCATTGGTCAAAAGTTTGGCAAAAAGTTTTGTATCAGTGTTTAGGAGTGAGATTGGTCGGTAGCTGGCAGGATCATCAGTCGGCTTTCCCGGCTTTGGAATGGTAACTAGTATGGCTTCCAACGATTCTTTAGGTATCAGTATGATTAAAGGCGGAACATAAATAGGGTGATAAGCGAGCAGAAAACGTTTTGTAATACTCATTTTCGAAACCATCAGGGCCAGAAGCTTTATGGAGAGGCAGGATGTTGATGGCTTTTTTGGATTTTCTGGGTAGTGTATGGAGCTGAGAGTTGGGTGAGTTGTTCTGCAGTTATTGTTGGGAGGCTCCAGGAAGCGCTGTAATTCTTCACTAGGGGGAGTGACTTGTTGGGTTAAATTATACAGCTTAGAATAGAAGGAGCCAAATTAGTTTGCAATATCTTTAGGGTTTATTATTTGCTGTCCTGTGGCACTAGTGATATAGGGGAGTTTGGAGCGGGTGACTTGGGGCTTAAATTGCTTAGCAAGAAAGGCGCCAGGTTTGTTGTGCTGGGAATACCAGGTGAGGCGAAGCCTTTTTAAATAAAAATCAAAATTCCCCTGTAAATGCTCACTGAGCTCCTGCCTTGTTTTTCGGAATGCAAGATCAAGAGTAGTCGCGGGGTTAGCTTTATGGGATTGTTCGAGTGCTTTGATTTGGCTTAATAGGCCATCGGTAGTAGCATTACATCTCTTTTTCTCGTGGGCTCCCAACTTTATCAGTAGTCCTCTAACAGAAGCTTTGTGAGCATTCCAAAGTGTGTATGAATTACTAACAGAGCCAGGATTAATAGTAAAATAATTATCAATTTTGGATGCGACCTGTTCCTGATATTGAGGACGTGCAATGACGGAGGTGTTAAGCCTCCATATCCTTTTTGTGCTAATACAGTGATTAGGGAATATTTTGATGGGAATTGGTGCATGATGGGACTATGTAATTACCCCTATTTTGGCTTCCTCAATCAATTGAAATGTGTGTTTATCAGTCAGGAACAGGTCGATTCAAGAGTAAGATTTTTGTGAGCGTGAATAATAGGTGTAGTCTCGTTCTACATCATGTAAACAGCGTCAGGGATCATATAGTTCTTCTCTTTTGAGAAGTGAGTGGAGGGCTGTGGATCGCCTCCTAGTGGAATTGGAGGAGTCCAGGAAATGGTCAACAATATCATTAAAATCTCCACAAATAATACGATGGGAAGATAGGCGATATGGGCAAAGCTTGTTAATGATGGACCTGTAAAACTGTCTTTGATGGGAGTATAGATATTGAGAAGGGTCAGGGGCTGGTTGTTAAAGGACGCAGATAGTATAATATATTTCCCATTATTGTCCGTTTCAACATGTGATAGTTGGAAGGATATTGAAGACTTAACGGCAATCATTACGCCAGCTTTTTTTTCTAGTAGTATTGCTTGGAAATAATGAGAACATTGTTTGGTCAGAGCAGTGGGGGGGTATTACGGGCAGAGAAATGCGTCTCTTGCAGTGTTGGGATAGGGCCTCCTGCCATAATAGGTTACATTTGAAAGGGGAGTTTAGCCCATTGGAATTGATAGAGGTTATAATTAGCGCCATGGTGGGGCTGGAGAAGGTAGCATAGCAAAGCAGAGCATGGGGGAGTGGAGAGCACAGGGAGGAACCTTGAGAACATGGGGTGGGGCGAGAGCATAGGGGAGAGGCAGAGAACACAGGGAGGAAGAGGAGAGCACAGGGGAGGCCGGAGAGCATGGGGGGGCTGGAGATCATGGGGTGGGGCTGGAGAGCACAGGGGATGGGGAGTTGGAGAGCACAGGGGGAAGCGAAAACATGGGGTGGGGTGGAGAGCACAGGGAGGGCAGGAGAGCATGGGGTGTGGAGAGTACAAGGGGGAGGCGGGGAGCATGGGGGTGGAGAGTACAAGGGGGAGGTGGAGATTACTGGGGGAGGCAGACAGCACTGGGGGGAGGCGAAGAGCACAGGAGGGCAGCTGAAAGCTTGGGGGAGGTGGAGAGCACAGGGGAGGCTAAGAGCCAGGAGGGAGGCTGAGAGCCAGGAGGGAGGCTGAGAGCCAGGGGGGAGGTGGAGAGCCAGGGGGGAGGTGGAGAGCACAGGGGCAGCGGAGAGCATGGGGGGAGGCGGAAAGCCAGGGGGGAGGCTGAGAGCCAGGGGGAGCTGAGAGCCAGGAGGGAGGTGGAGAGCATGGGGAGAGGTGGAGAGCACGAGGGGGCAAAGAGTATGGGTGGGGAGGAGAGCACAGGAGGCAGGATAGGATGAGCAGGGGGGTGGCTGCATATAGAAGAATCATTCTCTCCATCTTCCTCCTGCAGACTCTAAATGCCTGATTCTCCTCTCCCTCTCACAGGCTTTCAGAGGCTGCAGGAGGAAGATGGAGAGAATAATTCTTCTATATGCAACCACCCCCACTGCTCCTCCTATCCAGGTTACAGGGGGGGCGCACTCACATTCTCTCTGATTCGGCTCCAAGGTGTCTGCAGCAGGTGTCTCCTCTAGCTCCTCCCTCCTTCATGTTCACGCCCCCCTGCACCGACGGCTGAACTATACAGGCGGCCAAAGGTGTCTCCTCTAGCTCCTCCCCCCTTCATATTCCCGCCCCCCTGGCACCGATGGCTGAGCTGAACTGGCAGCCAGGCGGCCACCCAGAGACTGGGTGAGGGACAGCTCAGCTGCCTTGGGCCCCGCAAGGACTTGCGACCTGACGGCCCCAGCCCACCAGGCAAGTGCCCAGTTTGCCCTATGGCCAACCTGGGCCTGGCATTAACTATGATTTAGCCGGGTAGGATTGCCGGGTCAGGAGAAGATATGAGGTTATCCAAGTTAGCTTATGATTTCCTGCTTGTGGACCAAGGCTCATGTTGATGTTGCAGTGGACCTTGTTGCTTGGGAGGAGGGGGAGGTGTGTTTATGAGGCCCCAATTCAGCAGGCTTTTGATGCCATCCTTTGGTGAGGTGATGGTGACTGACTGGTTTTGAAAGGTAACAATTAATTAGGGAATGCAGCGTTCCTGAAGGGTGGTAATGACTTGGCAAAAAGTGAGACCCCTGTGTATGGTTCAGGGAGACGTGGTGAGGATCTGGATGCAGCAAGGATTCAGTCTTTAATGTGATAAGAGTAAATCCGAGCCAGCACATCCCTTGGGATGTCTGCGGGCAGATATTGGGGTTTAGGGATCCTGTTCGCTCGGTCTATAGTTAAATCCATAGTAGTAAAGTGAGGCAAGAGCCTAATCAATTCAGCCCCAGAAGATTTGGCTGCTCACTGACCAGGCCATTTTTTGAGATACGGCACTGCGTCGCTTTAACTGACAATTGCGCGGTCGTGCGACACTGTACCCAAACAAAATTGACGTCCTTTTTTTCCCACAAATAGAGCTTTCTTTTTGTGGTATTTGATCATCTCTGCGGTTTTTATTTTTTGTGCTATAAACAAAAAAGTCCAACAATTTTGAAAAAAACACAATATTTTGTACTTTTTGCTATAGTAATTATCCCCATTTTTTTTTAAAAAAAAGCAAATATTTTCCTCAGTTTAGGCCGATATGTAATAAAAATTGCAATAAGAGTATATTGATTGGTTTGTGCAAAAGTTATAGCGTCTACAAAATAGTGGAAAGATTTATGGCATTTGTATTATTATTTTTTTTTTTACGAGTAATGGCGGTGATCAGCGATTTTTATTGGGACTGCAACATTATGACGGACAGATTGGACACCTTTGACAAATTTTTTGGGACCACTGACAATTATACAGTGATCAGTGCTATAAAAATGCACTGATTACTGTGTAAATATCACTGGCAGGGAATGGGTTAACACTAGGGGACGATCAAGGGGTTAACTGTGTTCCCTAATGTGTGTTCTAACTATAGGGGGGTGGGAGTGACTGGAGGAAATGACAGGTTGTGGTTCCTAGCTAGTAGTAGCTTTACACACACACGTCCCTGTTCTGCCTCTCATGCACGTGTCAGAGAAATAGCAGAGTCAGAGCCTGTCAGTATCGGCGCATCCCTGTGCGCCTGCGTGGTAAAGTTGCACATCAACACGTACGGGTACACGATCGGCGGGTACGAGCGCGTGACCCGAACGGATAAGCACATGTGGGTACACGAACACGTGCACGCACAGCGGGATGTCCCCTTGGCGGGCCTATATAAAGGCAGCTATGCCTTGTGCTTGTTGCTGATTTGTCTTCTCAGCTCCCAGTGTTCCCGTTTACTCTCTGCATACCTGTACCTGCCTATAGTGACCCGGATCATTTGACCACTCTTATCTTCTCTCCAGTGTTTGACCCTCGGCTTGATTAAGGACTCCTCCGCTTATCTTCTCTCCAGTGTTTGACCCTCAGCTTGATTAAGGACTTGCTATAATGATTACCTGGTGTTTGACCCTCGGCCTGTTCAAAGGACTTGCTATAACGATTACCTGGTGTTTGACCCTCGGCCTGTTTAAAAGACTTGTTCTTGCTTAATCCTGTGTTTTACCCTCAGCTGCTTCAGTGGATCCTTCTCCAGTTCCTGTTTCCAGGTCAAGGTGTTTGAGCCCCTGCCAGGCTTCTCATCGGTCCAGAACCCAGTCCATTCGACACGGGTTCTATGCACCTAAAGATACCTTCGTGGCCTGCACACCTGCTGGCAACCCGTGCCTCTCCGTGCCTGATACCCTTGGTGCCACCTTCAGGGGTATCGTGCACCTAGTTGCTAGGGAAGCCACTCTCAGCATTCCAGCCTTGGTGAGTACCTGACAGCCCGTGATCGCGCGTGGCCGGCGGTCATCGTGACCGACGGCCGTGCACATTGGCACCCCTGCAGTGCAGCAGGCGCGCTATCCCGCTTAAAGGGACCGACGTACAGCTATGAGGGTTTGCAGGATCGTGCCGACCTGCCGCAGTATAATAACGGCGGCTGGTCGGCAAGTGATTAAGGCACAGGTGTTGTAAATAGGTGGTCAATTCGGCAGGCATGACCAATTCTGGTATGCCACTGACTTTAATATTGTTCTGCCTTGACCTGTCCTCTAGGTCATTAATCTTAGTGGTCACGTGATGGAGATCCTCCGTTTGGCATTCAAACGCATTCACAAATTCATTGTATGCTCTGGAGTAGTTAGTCACCTGCCATTCCAGAGTATCGGTGCACTCTTCTACCTGATCTACTCTGGTGGTAAGGTTAGATACGGAGGAGCGCATTTCTCTCTGCAGTTCCTCTTACAGTGAGAGAAGCATCCCTTTTAATGTGGATTCTGAGGCTGGTTAATCACTAGCAGGGAAGGCAGCTAAGATTTTGGATTCAGGTAGGCTCTCTTCCTTGTTATGGGGATCAGCCTGTGCCAGCTATACTGCTTCTTGCTCAATGGAGCCTTGTCAGGGGAATAAGCTGGTGATTGTGCAGCGCGTTTACCTCTGTCAGGGGGAGGCTGTGGCAGAGAGCTTAAAGCCAGGCGCTGCGCTGTCCATATCCTCAGAGTCTTTATCACAGTGTTGGTCACTGGAGCCTCATGGCTGCTGGTCCGCAGTGCTGCCAGTGCCATGTTGGCTGGTATGCATAGCGGTGAAAAAGTCAGTGAGTCGGTGTGGGGCTGAGGAGTTTCCCTTCCTCCTGGTCATACGGGGTGTTGCAGAGGTAGTGCACTCCTCTCCGATGCCTGAGAGTGGAGGGTTGAGTTGTGGTGAGCTGGTAATAGCCTGTAGTGGAACAGAGATGTGGAGTCAAGCAGCCATCTCATTCCACAGCTAGCCACGCCCCCCTGTAGAGTTTTTTTATCTCTCTCCACTATGTCCCGTAGCTGTCTCTTGCTCTGTAGCTCTGTTATCAGCCTGATAACTTCTCACACGTGCTCCAAGACGGGAGATAGAAGTGTGTGTCAGGGGAGGTTGCTATAAATACATTGTCAGTCAGCTTGCCACCTAAGAGCAGACCTCTGCACGTTCCTTTCTTCTTTTGCCTACGTGGAGTGGGGGTGTGTGCCTTTCCTCCAATCAGCTGTCTTGGCTGTATGCCAATAATCCACTCCTAGTGCTAACCAGGAAGAGCAAAACTTTAACACAAAGAGCACTTTCCAAAGGATATATACAGATGAAGACAGCAGATATACAGTAAAACCTTGGATTGCGAGGATAATTTGTTCTAGAAACATGCTTGTAAACCAAAGCACTTGTATATCAAAGCAAATTTCCCCATATGAAATAATGGAAACTCAGTTGATTCATTCCACAACCATTTATTCATAGGTCTTTTAGTTTATAGTCCATATAAAAAGATCATAGCAATGTGATCGGTTGTGTAACCATAAAATGACAATTTACAAATGGCAGCCTCCACAAGGGGATTAGAAGCAAAATCCAGCAGGAGCTACAGAGTATAAAAGAGAAGAGAGGTGCCTTTAAGTGTAGCAACATGGTTACATTTAATGAAGGTACAATATTTAGCAAGTCACATGGTTGATGATTAAAACAGGCACATCTAAGTATGCAGGCATCTGGGGTAAAGCTGTCCACATAGACCATCCTCTGTACCGCAGGCTCTCACCTCTGTCAATCGTGACTGGGAAGACTACCCTGCAGTAGAGAGATCTAAAACTGAGGCTTGAAGCACTCGTGGAGCGCAGCGTGGAAGGAACAACGTTGATTGCAATGCGGAGGATGGTCTATGTTGACAGTTTTACCCCGGATGCCTGCATACTTAGATGTGCCTGTTTTAATCATCAACCAGGTGAGTTGCTAAATGTAGTACCTTCATTAAATGTAACCATATTGCTACACTTAGAGGCGCCTCTCTTCTTTTTTATACCCAGTTGTGACATGATGTTACTTGTATATCTAGACATCGCTTGTATATCAAGTCAAAATTTATGAAAAAATGTTGCTTGTCTTGCAAAATGCACTCAAACCAAGTTTTTACTGTACATGTAAAACTTATATAGGAAGATTTGTTTCATCTCTGTGTTTCATCTAAAGCTGTTCACCACACTGGGTATATGTGAGGGTTTACATCCATTAATTTTCTGACTAAAGTTCAATTTTAAAGAATATCAAGGTGCACTTAAGAAAAAAAATATAGGCGGTACATACATATTTTCCTGTTTTTTATCCCTTTAAAGATCGTATTGCGGACTAAGAGACATAGCTTTTTTTTTGTGAACTGAATGCTGTCAGAGATGATCACTACCTAAACTACTCAATTACTCCTACTTTTTGATCTCTAAAACATAAAGGATAATCATGGGATAGCACAAAGAAGTCATTTAAAGCCAAAAGAAGAGACAAACACAATGATATTCAAACTTAGGGAAAATTTTATTGGCAAAATTTCAATTGACCATGGTGATATTCAAGGGATAACCTTAATAGAATATCTCAAATAACTATTAACTGAAATGCAGCCATTCTGGCTATACAACAAAATCATACCAATAGCTCAAGACACTGTATCCGTCCAGACCATACTGGATGACTAATCTCAACCAGCCAAAGCCAGAAGAGAACCTGCTGGCTGAGGCCCCATCCACACCATGGCCTATTCAATTAAGCTTTGCAAACCCGTATTGAAAACATCTAGGTTAATATCCGATAAGTGTACTAGATCCTCCATAAAATGACCTGGCATAAAAATCTTAAAGCTTCAAATGGCTATATGACAAACCCCCTGAAGCTGATTATAAACTATAATTATAAATTGTCCTATTAAGGCATCTCCGGATTCTGTCTAAATAAAAATGGTAGCCCAATGGAGACCAAATGAGTCTAGGAACCATCTCGGACAAGGCCAAAATAGAAGCAGGGAATAAAAGCTTAACTGAGTACAAGTTTCATCATTATTTCACAAAGTAAATTCCATGTCCTAACTTTCCCTATATCATTCCCCCCCCAGCATAAATTATTAATATATGAGAACAGGGCCATATACTCCATAGATAAATAAAATGATCTTTAAGATTTTGCCATCTGAGGTCTACCACTTCCGGACCACCCACCATGTATTTACGTCGGTACCTTGCTGTTGAATACTGGGGTTATGGCAGCAGATAGCTGTCATAACCCCAGTATATTTTTAAATGGCGGGCGGCCCGCTTTCACATAAAAGTGGTTCCAGTGGTGGATTAGCCAGGGGATCACCTTAATGGGTGGCGGGAGAGGTGTTCCCCCTCCCGCCGCTTCCCAGTCGTTTCCGCTGCATACTAGAGCCGTTGACAGCATCGAAAAAAAAACCTATCCAATTGCCTGCTGGGCAGGAAGCTGAGTGAGGGCAAATAGCCCCCACTGATCTCTATGCACTTGGAGAACTGGAGCGACATCAAATGTCACTTCCCCCTCCAGCCTTAAGGGGCCCATTTTTTTTCCTTTAAAAAAAAAATGTAATTGTTTTTACCTTAATTTCTTTTAAGTGTAATGTAGTGAGATCTGAGGTCTTTTTGATCCTAGATCTCACATTAACCTCCCTAGCGGTATTCCCGAGTGTGGCTCGGGGTTAATTTTCATTACCAAAAGCGGTAACCCGGAGCCACACTCTGGATTTCATTGCAGTATCCTGTACAGGTTACTTACCTTGTCCCCAGGATCCTGTGATGTCCTCCTGCTCTGTCCTCCGCTGGATCCTCCGCCCGATGTATTACTGTTCCGGGCTCCGTTCCCTGCGAGCATCGCAATGCATGGGGTGAAGTCTGGTGCCAAATTCAAAAAAGTACAAAACACATAACACACATAATACATTGTAATCTGTAGATTGCATTACTGTATCAAATCATTTCACATCATTTTTGTCCTTAGTGCCCTGCCTGCACTTTTATATTTTATATACTGTTCTTTCTGCCTGGAAACTTGAGAACGTCCATGGCATCCAAAAAGCGTCCCTCTATGTCAAAAGCGGTTTTAGACAAGCTAGAAAACAGCGATAGTGAATTGGAATCACTTGCAAGATTGAGCGATAGTGATTCGTGGGGGAAATTCGTCATCAGACACTGAAAGTGACGACAGCGACAATTCTGCAACTGAGCAAATTTCAGTGTTTTTGATTTGATTATATTATTGAATAAAGTGTATTATTATTATATTATTATTGTTTATAATTATTTATATTTATTTATTATATTATAATTTATGATTTCCTGTTTCAAACTTTATCATACCTGGGATGTCTACTAGACTCTTGTTTGGACAGATTTAAGTGAGTTATTCCTAAGAATTGCAGGCCTACAATATAAAACGACAAATTTCCATGCAAAACAAAGTACCGCTTTAACATTCAAAAATCAGACATAATCATATCGCCAGGGAGGTTAAAAAGGTCATGTCCTGCTTATTTCTATTACAAGAGATGTTTATAATACTTGTAATAGGAATAAAAGTGATACATTTTTTTATAAAGGGACAGTATAAAAATAAAAAATAAAAAGTAAAATAAATAATAATAAAAAAAAAAAGTAAAGCGCCCTGTCCTTCCAAGCTCGTGCGCAGAAGCGAACGCATACGCAAGTCGCGCCCACATATGTAAACGGTGGTCAAATCACACATGCAATGTATTGCCACGGTCGTTAGAGTGAGAGCAATAATTCTAGCCCAATACCTCCTCTGTTACTCTAAACTGGTAACCTGTAGACATTTTTAAATGGGGATTTTCAAGTACCAAAGTTTGTCGCCATTCCAGGAGCGTGCACAATTTTACTGTTTTCCAAAAAAATTGCGTTTGCAAATATGGTGTGACATAAAGTATTGCAACAATCTCCATCTTATTCTCTAGGGTCTCTGCTAAAAAAAATATATATATATATATATATAAAGTTTGGGGATTCTAAGTAATTTTATAGCAAAAAATACTGATTTTAACTTGTAAACAACAAGTGCCAGAAATAGGCTTGGTCCTTAAGTGATTAATACCAGACCAAAAAAATTACAAATTTATTGGAGTCCAGACCTAGGTTCATAGAATAAATCCTGGATTTGGCTCGCTTCATAGCCCAACAAATATAGCAGTGACTAACTATCCAGATTCTGAATCTAGAAGATTCTGAAAGAAAACAGTTTAACACTCAGCAAATCATACATATAATTTGAATCTATGCCTATCCCAGCGACCCACCTTTGAGATCTTCTGAGGAAAAACCTAGAGAATTGGCCGTGGAAGCTGCCCCTATAAGAAAGAAGTGGGAAAAAAACTAAAAGCCTGATAGATTCAATTTTTTTAAGCAGGATGAAATGACAGACAAAAACTGGAATCTTGTGAAAGAAGATAGGTCACCATGAATAAAGAAGGAGCTGGAAAATGAAGGTCTGACAGATAAGTATTCCTTAGTATGAAAAAGGGGGCAGCATGACAAATTTGGAGACCCAAATAAAGTAATTAAACGGCCCTACTGTAAACTCCCCATATTATCTTATATAGCACAACTCATGTAAATATTTATTAAAAGAAATAGATTAAATCCACATATAAAAAATTCCCTGAAGTGCAAAAATACATACAATAAAAACTGATGTATACATAAAGTGCAATGTGTCCGTATACTAATTTAGTATGATAAAGTGCAAATAGTCCATAAATCTGCTCCAATGAGTCAATTATAAATCTAAACAAAAAATAATCTCATCCAAGTGTTGATCCCCTGTGATGTGAATGAAACAAATCCATATAGTGTTAATCCTTCACCTGTGAGATTTAAGCGGTCACCTCACATTATGACCCCTGTTTCACCAGTGGGTCATAATCAGTAGCGCTGCACCAATTTTTGGTTTTATGTGGTTTTATGTGTAATGATAGCACTTGTTTTGTGTCAACTGCAACTGGAGATATTAGATATATTAACTGTCTGTTTGTGATAATAGGATTGCACTAATTGTATATTAACTATTTGACTTAAACGGCCCTGACCTGGAACATCAGTTTTAGGTCTACTAATAAAAACTTTCAATGAGTTGTTCTAAAAAGTAATGTGAGAAAATAACAGAAATAAACTGGCGGCTTTATTGGGAGCTGTGAATTCCCTGACCCGCAATGCCCCAAAAAAGGCGACAGTAAAAGCTGACCTAAAAAGTACCAGCTGGAACGGTGACACAAACTCACATGGTGGAAACAAACAATTTTACCTAATAGAAAGGAGATATTTGAGATATTTGAGGAGATATTTTACCTAATAGATCTATAGATTTAGGACGACTGCCGTCCACCGATGGGCTGGATTTCTGAAACCCTTTAAAAACCTGATTAACTTAATAAAAAGAGGATAAGGCAGGCCGACCGGAGAATTTGAAAACAAATGAAATGCCTGCTAAAATTTTATGAATAGAGGCAGGGTAGAGATTCTGCTTAATTAACCCTTTTATGCCTAAGCCTATTTCTGACATTTGTTGCTTACGAGTTAAAATCTGTATTTTTTGCTAGAAAATTACTTAGAACCCCCAAATATTATATATATATTTTTAGCAGAGACTCTAGAGAATAAAATGGCGATCATTGCAATATTTTATGTCACACGGTATTTGCGCAGCTTTCAAACGCAATTTTGTGGGAAAAAAGACACTTTCATGAATTAAAAAAAAACTAAACAGTAAAGTTAGCCCCAATTTTTTGTATAACGTGAAAGATGATGTTAACCAAGTAAATAGATACCTAACATGTCATGCTTTGAAATTGCACACACTCGCAGAATGGCGACAAACTACGGTACCTAAAAATCCCCATAGGCGACGCTTTAAAAAAATGTAACGGTTGCCAGGTCAGAGTTACAGAGGAGATCTTTTGCTGGAATTATTGCTCCCACTCTGATGATTGCGGCGATACCTCACATGTGTGATTTGAACACTGTTTACATTTGTGGGCGTGACTTACGTATGCGTTTTCTTTGCTGCGCAAGCATGCGGGGACTGGGCACTTTGAAATGTATTTATTTTTCTTATTTATTTTATTTAATTTTTTGACATTGTCCCTTTAAAAAAAAAACCATTCTGATCACTTTTATTGCTGTCACATAAACATCCCTTGTGACAGTAATAGGTAGTGACAGGTACTCTTTATGGAGGGATCGGGGGTCTAAAAGACCCCAAATGCCTCCTTTGCACTTAAAAGTATTTGAATCTGCAAAATCAGCGATTCTGAATACTGTTATTTTTTTAAAATCTGCGCCATTGGCAGCAACGTCACTTTTAGGATTTTACATTGGAGACCCGATCAAAGCCAACACACTGGCTGGTGGCTCAGGTCTTCCGGTGTGATGGGAGGCCTGGGAAAAGCGGCAGAAGGTGGCAGGAGGGGGGCGTCCCTTTAGGATAACAGCCGATAACAGCCGAGCAGCTTTTAGCCACATCGGTTGTTATCACTAAAAAGCCAACTGCAGGCATCACTCCAGTTTAACCCCTTCAAGCCATGAAAGCAAATTTGCGTTCGGTCAGCGTGAAGGGGTTAAATAACAATCAAAAGATCGTGCCACATGACTTCCACGTAATCAATATTCATATGAGAACAAAACGCACGCCATCCAAACCAGGAATGTAAATAGTCCTCCTATGTTTTGGACGACACTGAATTTTTGAGGTTAGAAGAAATGAATCCCAAATCAAGCCCCAGAGGAAATCTGGGCACGGAACACCAATTGGATCTGCTTCTGGAGCCAATTACTGGAAACTCATGAACTGTAAATGAGATAAAGCATCAGCAATGTTATTATGAACACCAGTTATATATGCTTAGCTTTCAACTAGATGTTAAATCGAATACAGTGCAGAAACTGGAAAACAAAGCAACTTAATGACTAATTCAGATTTGGATGGAAAGAAATTAAAGGCGAAAAATTCACCTTTGTTGTCAGCTTGTACAGTGACCCGGCAATTCTGGAAAAAATCCTTCCAAATAACCACAGTTACCTCCAGTAAGACTAGATTCCCTAATGTATCAGGTGTGACCCAACTTGAATGTCATTTGGACGCACACCAGTAGCATTTGTAAAAAAAATTCAATTGAAAGCCGTCAATAAATTTGGCTCGCCAAATAGTAGTGCTGTTGAAATGGCTTAAGAATGCATGCCAAATTCTCAGGTTTTCTTTCATTTTTCAAGAAATGGAAATGTGAGCCCAAGGGTTTTTAAGGCCTTTTATGGCCAAAGCAAATCTCTTAGATAAGATTTTAGTGACTGGAATGATCCTGGCTGCAAAAGTGAAAAGTCTGAATGAACCTCATGTAGAACCACTTTACATCTAGACAAGAAGTAAGATATCCTTTAACCCATACGTAATAATTTAACTGAAGGCAGTCTAAATTCCATTAATAGGGACTCAATTGTGATCCCTAAAAAAAATAAAATAACCGTGGTCAAGGAAAACTGGCTTCTCATGGGCAAGAGGGATGCCAAAGGAGTCACAGATATTGAAAAAAGAGATCAACGATTCAGAACAAATGGAGGAATTGGGAGGACCGATAAATAAAAAATCATCCCGATAATGCAAAAAAAAAACCTTTGGGGATGATTCGGTCAAAACTCATTGCAAAAAGATAGAGAAAGCTTCAAAATAAAAACATGACAGGGAAAAGCCCATGGGCATACATTTATCAAAATAAAAAAAGGCAGTTGAAATGAAAACTGAGGAAATTGAAGCCTTGCGGGTGTACTGGTAGTAAACAAAAAGCCAATTTGATATCAACTTTAGATAACAAAGCTACCAAAATGCCTGAGTAAAATTAGTGCCTCATCAAAAGAAGCATAGGATACAGAAGCTTTGAAATACTCAACTTTGTCATTAAGTGAAGAACCCAGAGGGTAAGATAAATGGTGGATTAGGCAAAACATACCCAGTTCTTTCTTAGGGACGAGGCCTAAAGGAGAAGCTGAAAAATGGGAGAAATGTAACTCTTTAGCAATTTTTTTCCTCACAATTTCAGGATGTAGAAAACTGAATGTAAATTCTTAACCACAACCTTTACCTGTGAAGTAAGGTACAAGAAAACCTTCAGAAAAAAACACTACTGTGGTTTGGGTATTGATCCCCAAGGGGACATTTTTGATAGATTCACCGGAGTCTTGGCTCTTGACATTAACGTCTCTAGCCTGAGATTGTATCATGGATACTGAAGCTTTGCTCTAACAGCGACACGCAGGATGTTCCCCATTACAGCAAGAGCATTCATGTTTATAGTGGCATTTTGTGGCAAACCTACACCGTCCTTCATTAAATGCAAAGTGGAATTCCTTACGAGAGGGATTTTGCATTTTAAATACTGTTTTCATAATAAATTGGGGTTTCTGTGGTAACATTAAATGTATCTATAGTCCAGTATAGTTTCATCATACGAAAATCATGCTGTGCCACCAAAATGTCTAAAAGCTTCTGCTGTTATGCCCAAATGCTGAAATAAGCCTGGGCATTTTTCAGGAAAGCATTCTGCCAGCACTGCTGCATATACAGTGCCTTGCAAAAGTATTCACCCTGAAGGGGACAGGATGGAACGTTATACACACAACCTGTTGGGAAAGATTAGCACGTCACCCCATACCGTCCGCTGTTGCCCATTCGTTTCTGCTGTTTTAGTGTGGCGCCCTTAAGCGCCTTGATACTGTGAGTACCCATTGCGGGATTTGTTTATGATTTTAATAAATTTAGTACATACTGCACCATGAAATCCTTTTTGTGTTGATATATTGAGGTACAAACGGGACTGCTGTGAGGAACAGAGGCACCAGTGCAAATCTATCCAGGACCCTGCATATAACATCAAACCCATTCTAAGGTTCTAAGGTGCATTCTGACCAAGCTTAATTGCAAGGTCACTCGCTCTAAGGTGAGGGGCTATCACCTGGGGGGGAGCACTTGTATGTGTTCACAATAACACATGAATGGATTGTGGAAGATCTGTGGACTGTTAATTTGATCATTGCACAGCAACACAGCACTGAATTGCATAGAATCACATGGATGCAACACCAAATCGCATGGATGCGGTTTTTTGTATTTTTAAAATTTTTTATTGTTTGAACATTGCACTAACACCATATTGCATAGATGCAGCACTGAAATGCATGGATGCAACACTAAATCGGACTGTTAATTTGATCATTGCACAGCAACACAGTACTGAATTGCATAGAATCACATGGATGCAGCACCAAGTCGCATGGATGCGCTTTTTTGTATTTTTTAACTTTTTATTCTTTGTAGTGTGAGTACTCAAATTAAAGTGCACCAAACACCACTTTACATAGATTAAAGTGCATCTACGTACAGATTTCCACTTCTTCTTTACATTTGCTTATAAACATCACCTCCTCCCTCCCCATAATGTCTGAGAGAAAACACATGAAGCCCCCATAGGTGGGTGGGACTTTGAAAGTGACCAAAAACAGTAATTGTACTATAAAAAAGAATTTTATTACAAAAGCATATATTGAATAAAAAGACTTAAGTCATCAATGACAAAAGAATACATCATCATTTGTACATTTGTATGGATTACGATATGTATACAGACACATATAGGCTTAGTGGATGAACCTGATGTTTCCGGCTTGATGCCCTTCTTCAGGGGTTTTTTAACATCCAGAGCCAGGTGTCAGAGAATATCATTAACCCATAAGTTGTGGGAACTGGAAAAGTCCCATATAGCAATATGGGGAAAAAATAGAGAAAACTGCTTCCATGTGGCCCCAAATAGTTTAACAGTGATCCCCCAACGAAGGTCAAAAAAGGTCCCCAGCGAGAGGTCAGATCAATTGATCTATATGGAGGACATATCAAAGATATCGCCACAAGATAGAAAAGCATCTAATGTTTGCAAGTTGGCTGGAAACTTGGAGTGTACCTCCGTTTGGATGCACACCAAACAACACGCTAGTGATCAGAGCCATCGCAGCTGCTTTTTCACCATATTGCTATATGGGACTTTTTCAGTTCCCACAATGTATGGGTTAATGATATTCTCTGACACCTGGCTCTGGATGTTAAAAAAACCCTGAAGAAGGGCATCAAGCCAGAAACGTCGGGTTCATCCACTAAGCCTATATGTGTCTGTATACTGTACATATCATAATCCATACAAATGTACAAATGATGATGTATTCTTTTGTCATTGATGACTTAAGTCTTTTTATTTAATATATGCTTTTGTTTCATGTGTTTTCTCTACAATTTTGGAATGTGGTGACCCCTGATCCCACAGGTCTTTGAATTTTTTTTTCAATAATGTCTGGGAGGACAACAAGGAGAGGCAAACTTTCCCTTGGCACTGTAAAGGAGGCTAGCAACACATGTGTCCACAGGCAAAGGTGGACATGGTGGTCATCAATCCTCAGGCAGGGGATAATTTCCTCTGTTTCGTTAGTTTGCCCATGCTATCCAGCCACAGCATGCAGAGAAGGTGGTGGACTGGCTTATTAAGCCTTCCTCATCCTATGTCACGCAAGCAGTGACAAGTGTGCAGTCCCCTGCAGTTGCCAGAGTGGATAAACCTGCCTCCTTGTCCACAAAGAGTAATTTTTCTGCACTTGTTTGACAAGTGCATATCATTGCAATTTTTTACAGCAAGGCCAATTCTTGCTTTCATCAAGATTACCTCTATAGGGTTACGGTGGGAAGGAGCCACGACACCCAAAGACCAATTTTTACACACCCGTTACTTCTATCCAAAGTCAAAGCGACACCAGAATGTATCCAAAAAATGTCTAATTTTGTTCCAAGTGCACTACATTGTGGCCTCATCATACACACTGGCTCCCCAGCAGTTGCTGAGCAAAATAAAGGCAGCTTGCAGCGAAAATGTCATTTTTTTGGGCTTTATAAATGCAATTCTTACTGCAGAAGATTCTAGACATGGTACAGATCTGCCACTTTACAGGTAGGCTAAGAGGACCCCCCCCCCCACGCACTATATTGGAAGAAATTTTTCATTTTTAAGGTTCCACATCAGATTCTGCATTCACCAGTGTTAGTAAATCTCCCCCACTGTGTCGTGAATACTGTGTAGCCACATGCAGTTTCAGTCAGCTTCTGAACTCCAACTGCCTGCGTCCTGGATTCTTAGGAAGTTTTTTGCAAGTGCTTCAGGAGAATAGAACAGGGGTCCCCCAGCCAAACAGTAGCTGGGACCCCTTAAAAGATTCTTGCAGGTGGATCTCCAAGGGATACTACAGCCCTCAGGCTGAGCCTTACTCCCCCAAGAACAGGAGTTGGGATTCAACCTACTTATACGTTTCTCAGCCCCCTGCCGGTCACTCATTATATTAACCAGGGATTGGCTGGAAAAACATTAATATGCAGGCTGGACTCTGTGCTCTTCCACCCACTATGTCCCAGGTCCCTGGGGTGCTCTCTCTAACTGAAGGGAGGCCAGAAACTAAATTTCAACCACTAGTAGCCTAATGGGCTAAAAGGGTTAAACAGTCTCTCTCTGACAAGGTCAACCAGAATTTTTTTGCTCTTAACAAACAGATATAACAAAATGCTTTTAATGGTACATTTAACAGACCAAAATTAAATGGTAGCAAACCACAGTGGATATAAAAAAAATACCCTGCAAGGTATCGCACACTAGCACATTTTGAGAGGCTTACCTTAGAACAAAGCCCTCCAGCGATGTGCTGTCACCACTGAGAGGGCTGACATCTTCCCCCAGTTTTTCTATTGGGTTTGCATCCTCCGGCTACATGAGTGGCTTGGGGCGCGATGGCATCACTCCTGTGCATGTGCGAGGGAGCCGCTGTTTAGGGCACGGACTCTGAAGGTCTGGCACTGAAAGTGCACTTGGAAGTGCAGTCGCTCTAAATCTAAGGGGTAGATCTGAAAGGAGTGGAAGCTCTGCTGATTTTATCATCCAATCATGTGCAACCTAAAATGCTGTTTTTTATTTTCCTCGCATGTCCCCCTCGAATCTACAGCGACTTTACTTCCAAGTGCACTTTCAGTACACTTTCAAGTGCACTTGCAGTGCAAAGTGGATTTTCCTTTAGTAAATAACCCCTATATGTCCTAAACTGTGCAAGTATAGGAGATTTTCACAGTACCTACAGGTAAGCCTTACTATAGGCTTGCCTGTATAGGTACAAGTGGTAGAACAGAGTTTATTACCACTTTAAATAAATAAGAGATATTCATTGTTAAGGTTTACACACACTTGAATTCACCCACTGTGTTATTATTGTAATAGGCAGTAGGGAGTCCAAAGGCTGGAGCATAGTTGATATCCATGTTCGAGAGGATACAGGAAAGGATTGCATGCCACTGTACAGCAGCGTAACGCACCACACTGATGCTCAGTGATATGAATGAAGTGTCACTTTGTGCACTTCAAATGAAGTTGAAAAAAAAAATTGTGTAATGAGCTAAAAAGCCCATCACATTGCCCCCTACTGCTGGCCTCCTGCAGAGAGATGCCTACACACTAAACTGCTGTGGTTTAGTGTGCAGGCAGTGTGAATGGGCCCCAAAAGTTTAGCAAACAAAACAAATACATAAATCATTTTATTAATAAACACCAACAGAGCATCAGCCTTGTGAAGGTAGCAGGGGTGTGTGGCTACACATAAGGACCAAGTTTGTTTGGTGAGACATTTACTAACTCATTAACTTAGTGTGTATGTGGGTACTGACAGATATGCATCACCTCACTAAAGCCATGGCCTTACATGCTGAGCTTTCTGGTAGGAATGTGAAAAAACTCACAGACATATCTCATAAGGGGTTATTTACGAAAGGCAAATCCACTTTGCACTACAAGTGCAAACTACAAGTGCAAAGTGCACTTGAAATTGTGCTGCAAGTGCACTTGGAAGTGCAGTCGCTGTAAATCTGAGGGTAGATATGAAAGGGGGGAAGCTCTGCTCATTTTATTAGCCAATCATGTGCAAGCTAAAATGCTGTTTTTTATTTTCCTTGCATGTCCCCCTCGGATCTACAGTGACTCCACTTCCAAGTGCACTTTCAGTGCAATTTCAAGTGCACTTTGCACTTGTAGTTTGCACTTGTAATGCAAAGTGGATTTGCCTTTAGTAAATAACCCCCATAGAGTCACTGTTTTACCTGCTGTACCGCTGAACAAGGTTAGGTTGCAAAAAGACTGTGCACTCTGCAAGTGCAGTTGCTCCAGAGTTTAGTAAATGAGGTAAAACTTCACTTTGCAAAGAGCACCCAATCACGTGCAAGGGAAAAAAAAATAAACAGCATTTTTGCTTGCACATGATTGGATGTTGGAAGTTAGCAGAGCTTCTGCTCATTTACTAAGCTCTGGAGCAACTGCACTTTGCAAAGTACACAGCCTATTTGACTTTAATAAATCAACCCAATAGTCTGCAAAAACAGTGTACTCTCAAAGTGGCTTCATATCTATTTTTTTCACAGCAGTAATTCAACAAAAGTGCTGGTTACACTTAATGATTACACTAGAAAGTGCACTATCAGTTTCGTATAATAACATGAAACAAGCATGTAAAAGTGTGATTGCTTCTAAGAAACTATTTCTTTCAAGTAAAATGTATAATAAAAAAAGAACAATCAAACCTTAAGGTGATGAATTCCCTTCAAATGTGAGGATTTTATTGTGTTATCATGTGGCATTTCTTGAAAAAATAAGCAATCATTGCCTAAGTTCCCGGATAAATAATGTTATTGGTCTTTTATACCATTAGATTTTTATCAGACAAATCACCATCTAGGCTTCAAAGCAATCACCTCCAACCAATCTTTTTCCTGATTAGTATCACTTCTTATCTGAGAAATCTGTGATTGCTGGTATTAACGTCATTTATACGATATTAGCTGGAAATCTATAAAGACTGTTCCGTCATATAAAACTCAAAAGCCTTGAAAAAAAATGATCTTGTGTAACCATTTGTAGTTCTTTATACTATTATATCCTTTTATACAGACAATAAAATGTCACGGCAGAACTCCAAGTCAAACTGCCTAATACAATCCCTAGCAAAAAGAATGGAATCACCACTCTTGGAAAATGTTCATTCAATTGTTTAATTGTGTAGAAAAAAACTAATCACAGATTTGCCCCAAAACAATTTTCATTTAACATTCCAACCTTCTGGCTTTAAGAAACACTTAAAAAATGAAAAAGAAAGAAAACTGTAGTCAATTGCAACAGTTTTTTTCAGATCAAGCAGAGGAAAGAAATATGGAATCACTGAAGTCTGAGGAAAATATTATGAAATCACCATGTGCCATTCTAAAACAAACATCTGCATCCGATTACATATGCTAATTAGTCTGCAGTTCAAAAAAAAGTGCTTGCACACCAACCTGATTGACCTAAATCAGTGTTTCTCAACTCCAGTCCTCAAGGCGCACCAACAGGTCATGTTTTCAGTATTTCCACTATTTTGCACAGGTGATTTGATCAGTTTCTTTGCCTTAGTAATTACCACAGCCGTTTCATCTGAGGGAAATCCTGAAAACATGACCTGTTGGTGCGCCTTGAGGACTGGAGTTGAGAAACACTGACCTAAATCATGGCTCCAACACGAGAGATGTGAGTTGAAACAAAGGAGAGGATTATAAAACTTCTTCAAGAAGTTATACATTGTTTATATGCAAGTTATTGTCATAAAAAGTGTTTGGGGACCCGGGTCCTGCTCCAGGGGACATGTATCAATGCAAATTTTTAAATAAAAAATGGATGTTTTTTCGGGAGCAGTGATTTTTTCTAATGCTTAAAGTGAAACAATAAAAATGAAATATTCCTTTAAATATTGTGCCTGGGGTTGTCTATAGTATGCCTGTAAAGTGGCGCATTTTTCCCGTGTTTAGAACAATACCACAGCAAAATGACATTTCTAAAGGAAAAATTGTCATTTAAAACTGATTGCGGCTGTAATGAATTGTCGGGTCTCGGCAATATAGATAAAACACATTGAAAAAAGAGCATGGTTCCCCCCCCAGTCCATTACCAGGCCCCTTGGGTCTGGTATGAATATTAAGGGGAACCCCGAACCAAAATTTAAAAAAAAATTGCGTGGGGGTCACCCTAAAATCCACACAAGGCCCTTCGGGTCTGATATGGAAATTAAGGGGAACCCTGCGCCAAATTATAAAAAATGACATAGGGTCCCCCCCCAAAATCCATACAAGATCTGATTTTAAGGGGAACCCTGTGCCAAAATGTTTTAAAAAATGGTGTAGGGGTCACCCCAAAATCCATACCAGACCCTTATCCAAGCATGCAACCTGGCAGGCCGCAGGAAAAGAGGGGGGACAAGAGAGCACCCCCCCTCCTGAACCGTACCAGGCCACATGCCCTCAACATGGGGATGGTGCTTTGGGGTCCCCATGTTGATGGATGACAAGGGCCTCATCCCCACAACCCTTGCCTGGTGGTTGTGGGGGTCTGTGGGCAGGGGGCTTATCGGAATCTGGAAGCCCCGTTTAACAAGGGGACCCCCAGATCCCGGCCCCCCGTGTGAATTGGTAACAGGGAACAAATGTGCCCCTACCATTTCACAAAAAAAGTGTCAAAATGGTAAAAAAGACAAGACACAGCTTGGGGACAAGTCCTTTATTAAAAAATAAAAAAATAAAAATGTCCCATGGTGTAAGTTCACGCCGCCCAACGGACACCAAAAAGTGTCACTTAGGGTCAGATTTGTCTGCCGTAATGTCGCAGTCCCGCTAAAAATCGCTGATCACCACCATTACAAACAATAAAAAATATTGTTACGGCATCGCACGCCCGTGCAATTGCCAGTTAAAGTAACGCAGTGCCGTATCGCAAAAAATGGCCTGGTCATTACGGGGATAAATCCTTCAGGGGCTGAAGTGGTTAAACAATTAAATAAACATTTTCCAAGAGTGGTGATTCCATACTTTTTGCCAGGGGTTGTACAACATTGAATTACATATGTTTACTGTTTAATCTGCCAACTGATTTGTAATTTTGGCTAGTCGTTCCTGTGATAATGTGTCTGTAAGATCACACTATTATTTTATGGTTTAGCATTACTGCTTCCTAGCTCAGTTCCCTGCTCTCTGGACAGTGATGGGGATGCAGTCCAGTATCTACAATATCTACATTAAAATGTAAGCTTGTAACTAGAATTAAATGAAAATGGTATGAAATTGAAAGGAAACCGAAATGTGTTTTTACTATCAGATCCCCAGAATTACAAATTCAAAATAATTCAAAATAAGAATTTTATTCATGAAAAAGTTCAAATTTCCAAAATATACATTTTCAGAAATTCAGTAACTAAATGTATAATCATCCTCCTGTGCTGCCATCTAACCAACTTCCCGTTATCTTAGCACGCCAGCACTCATATGCGATTCACACACTTTGCAAAACCAATTAACCCAATGAGTGCAGTGCTATAACCCTTTAAGGGGGTAAAAGCATGAACAGACCTTACTGCTATAGGACATCTATATCCAACAGAAAAGGTGAGAGCACAATTTCGGTGTTATTAAGCACAAGGGGTGATCAAAGAGAAATTAAGAAAGCAGAGTGATCATATAATTAGATGAGAGTTAGTTATAGATTAAAGCGGTATTAAACAAAAAAACAAAAGTGTAATATATTACAGCTTACCCAACATGAGGTGTGGTGACTGCATTTGTTCTCTTTTCTTAGGCTTTTTTCGCTCTGTTTTCACCAGATGATCTGGCCAGTAACACACCTCCTATATTATAGTGCCCTCACTTTGGATGAAGGAGCACAGTGGGTGAAAGCAGCATTGTCAGTCTGGAGGGAGGGGAGTGTTAAATGTACTAGCAGATTTAAATACTCTAACAAATTTAAGTCAAACTAACACTTTATAAGCAGTGACAGCAGTTTTTTCCTTTTGGTATAAAGGTTTTACATACATAAATAAAAGCGGATCACTGTAAGTACCTCTGTCAGTGGTAAATGGTTTGTCTTATTCCTCTAAACTGATACATCTGAAAGAGAGCTTGTTCTTTCGAAAAACAACAGACTTACTGGCTGGATCACCAGATGAATATAGTAGAAAGAAAGCCTAAAAAGAAAACAATGAATGAAGCCATCACATCTAAGAATCTGTAAACTGCATATAATATATTTTTGTTTTTGGGTTTAATGCTGCTTTAAGGCACTGAGAGCTCCATTAAGAAATTCCGTAAAATACAGCATAGCATTTTTAATTTTTTTTTTCGCCATTCAATAAAAAATGCTTCTAAAATACTGCATGCGGTACTTTTCAGAAATATATGGTATTTATCTCATGAAACCATGTGGTATTTTATCTCATGGATACAGTGGAGAAGAATTAGAACCCCTGTCAGTTTTTATTGCTAATAAAGAGATAAAATGTTTTAAACTGTAGAAATATGCCAACTCACTAAGTCAGTGCGGTCCCTGCAGCATATGTAATAATACAAAAGAAAAAAGGTGACTAGAATACCAGTCAAAGGGAAGCTGCTTTCACAGGACCACATGATGTATCAAAAACAACTAAGTTCAATTAAGTAAATGCAAAATATCTTTATAAATTTTAAATATTGAATGAAAATAGTATAAAAAATTACTATAGGCACAACTTTTTTCCCAGTTTGAATAGAGTAAGGGAGGGTTATAACCCCTGTCTGTATTTATAATTTTTTTCCATCTGTGTTCCTATGGGAAGATTTTCTGGGGACAACTCAAAATTTGGGATTTTCTTTTAATTTAATTTTTAATGATAATGGTAAACAGGATAAATAGAGACGGTGAATCTCCCTTTTGGGGCACAGGCAGCAATAAAAACCTGACAAGTGTTCTAATCCACCTCCACGCTATCCAAAACTAAGAAAATACGTTTTTCCTTTAGTTATACTTTAAGTACAGTAAATAAACTCCAATGATTTCGATATTTAGGTTTCTATGCATTACTGTTGTGAGAAGTGATCCAGAAAGGCAAAGACTACTCAAAATTGGCTATTATATTTTTACATTCCTTAAATACTGCATGGACCACTACTTAATTACATGAATTTAATTATTTATTTCCTTCTATGAATTGAGTTTAACACCTTTTTATGTGATATTTACCAAGCATTTTTAGCGTTTGCTGTAAATTCTGCAAAATGGCATAGTGAATTGACAGGATGGCATGTAATATTTAGTGAAAATGTGTCTGGACATCTAAATACTGCATACAATCTGCTTTAGTGAATGGGGCCCACAGGGTATTATTGATGAACTATGTGTGTTTTCCAATGTGCTATAGAAGGCTAATTTGCACAGAATAGCACTATTGCACATTATATTAAGTGAAGTGTTTACACATTCAGCACAGATCACTTTGTATATAGGTTCATTTATTCCTGTGATTATGTAAAAATATATAGGATTTGTGATTTAGTTAAACAGATAGTTTGAAGTTATAGTGCTACACATGGGGTTAATTAGTAAATTAACAAAATCTGTCCATGCATGTGTTAAATCTGAATACGTTTTGTTTTAATGCATCTTGCAGACAGGTCTGCTTCTTCAGGAGGACTAGAGATGGGCCGAACACCCCTCTGTTCATTTTGTAGCAGAACTCCAGAACAGGGGAAATGTTCTAACCCAAATGGCGAACCTATGGGAGCTGAACAGGAAAAATTAAACGTGCCCATTTTGAAGGCTCATATGCAAGTAATTGGCCATAAAAGGGTTATGGGGGTCCGGGTACTGCAATGGGGGACATGTATAAATGCAAAAATATTTTTTAAAAACAATCCTTTTTTCAGGAGCAGTGATTTTAATGATTCTTGAAGTGCAACAATAGAAACAAAAATCCTTTTAACCACTTTCCGACCAGCCGCCGTCATTATACTGCGGCAGGTCGGCACGATCCTGTGAACCGTTGTAGCTATACGTCACTCCTTTTAATAGGACGGGATAGGAGGCACGTGCGAGTGATCGTGGGCACCAGAGGCAGAACAGGGACGTGTGTGTGTAAACACACACATCCCAGTTCTGTGAGGAGAGGAGAGAAAGATTGTGAGTTCCTACGAGCTGGGAACCACGATTTCTCATCTTCTATAGTCAGTCCCATCCCCCACAGTTAGAAAACACACATAAGGAACACAGTTAACCCCTTGATCACCCCTAGTGTTAACTCCTTCCCTGCCAGTGACATTTATACAGTAATCAGTGCATTTTTATAGCACTGATCGCTGTATAATTTTCAATCGACCCAAAAATGTGTCAAAAGTGTCTGATGTGTCTGCCATAATGTCACAGTCTCGATAAAAATCGCAGATCGCCGCCATTACTAGTAAAATAAAAAAATAATAATAAAAATGCCATAAATCTATCCCCTATTTTGTAGACACTATAATTTTTGTGCAAACAGATCAATATACGCTTTTTTGTGATTTTAATTACCACAAATATGTAGAAGAATACATATTGGCCTAAACAGAGGAAAAACTTAGCTCTTTAAAAACAAATTGGTGCTATCTATTACAGCAAAAAATACAAAATATTGTGTTTTTTTCAAAATTGTCGCTCTTTTTTTGTTTATAGCGCAAAAAATAAAAACCGCAGAGATGATCAAATACCACCAAAAGAAAGCCCTATTTGTGGGAAAAAAAGGACGTCAATTTTGTTTGGGTACAGCATCGCATGACCGCGCAACTATCAGCTAAAGCGAGGCAGTGCCATATCGCAAAAAATGGCCTGGTCATTGAGCAGCCAATTCTTCCGGGACTGAAGTGGTTAAATATAGTGCCTAGAGGGGCCCCTTAGTCTGCCTGTAAAGTGGCGCATCTGTAACATGCATAGAACATGCTGCAGCAAAAATTACATTTCTAAAGAAAAAAAACAAGTCAAATCACATTTAAAATGACTAGCAATATCCTAAAAGCCATCATGGGTTTGTACTCTAACCCTAGTGCCAGAGTCTGGACCTCAGGCTACTTGTCATCCCACTTCCCTATCACCAACGGGACATGACAGGGGTGTCCCTTTTCTCCACTCATATTCGACATGGTAATCGAACCCTTAGCTGCAACTATTCGGGCCCACCCCTTTATATAAGGATGGTGGGAAACACCACTTATAAAATAGGCCTCTATGAGGATCCTTATATCACTCACAGACCCACTTGACTCATTTCCTCACCTACTACATACACTAGACAACTTTAGTAGAGCATCTCTCTACAAACTAAATCATTCAAAGTCCTCCATGCTGGGTATATGTCTAGCCTCAGAGCTCAAATCCCAGATCTCTTGCGCTGCTCCATTCTCCTGGGCACCGACTGATTCCCTCACATACCTAGGCATACAACTAATCACACCATCCACCAATGTACTTCACATCAATTTAGACATGCTTACCAAGAAATTACAAACCATCACTGAAGCCCTACGCCCCATCCAAACATCTTGGGCAGGTAGGATTGCGCTCACTAAACTCACCCACGTCCTCTCCCTGTTCAGGATCCTTACTTTTCCGATCCTCCCTACCTGTTTAACTAGAATTCATTGTATCTTCAATGCCTTCATCTGGAACCATAAGAAACCATGCTTGAAACAAAATATCCTCTACCTCCAAACCTCCCACTCTGGAATGGGTGCACCAGATATAAAATCTTACTACAGAGCTACTCTCTTGGACCAAACCAAAGCATGGTGTAACGCCACCTTAACTCCACTCTGGAAACAGATTGAACGCACAGTCGCTCAACAAGACTTAAAACTTCTCAGCGCCTCGTGGATCTGTCCTTACCCTTGGCACTATCCTCTAGATACTTTAAATGTCACCCTGAGAGTCTGGTGCTCTACTCTACAAAGTGCTAAAGGTCTGTCACTCCGAATCTTGTCTTTTCTACCCATACATTCTCTGTGCCTCGTTACCCCAGATCTACCCCTCGCCCTGTGGACTGACAAAGGGGTATCTACTATTGGAGACTTATATACCTCTCAAGGGTTCGTATCTTTCCGGCACCTTATCGAAACATATCACATCCCTTGTAAGGACTTCTACATCTACCTACGGATTCGCCATGCTTTAGCAGCTATGCCCTGGTCCCAACTCCCCATTATGCAGAACCTACTATGCTACTACACCTCCAAGGACACTAAACTAAAGGGCACCTCTCTGATATACAGATCTTTGGTCAACCGCAAGATGGACGAAAAAAGTCCACCTATGGAATATTGGGAACGTACACTGCAATTCCAAATCTCCTCCCAAAAATGGCACTCTGCACTTCAAAAAGCACGTCAGTTCTCCAAGAACGTTTCACATTGGAAATCTACAATGAAAATATAACTGAGATTGTATTGCACCCCTAACAAACTTGCCAAAAATACACCATGCCTTATCACCTAAATGCTGGCGTCTATGCAACACAGATGGCACCCCTAAACATATATGGTGGGACTGCTAAGCCATTCTCCCCTTTTGGACACAAGTAGGTGCCCTTATTGACAATTTAACCAGCACCAAGATTATCTTGACTCCCAAACTGGCTCTTTTTGGTATTGGGCTTGATAAGTGGCCTACGGCCACACAGGCTGTACTCACGCATATACTCATAGCAACAAAACTCTCTATTGCACGAAAATGGAACCCTTCACTCCCTCCCTCTCTCCAGGATGTGATCAACGCCCTCAATGACCACTGCAAAATGGAGGGGCTCTTTGCCAGGGCTCACCTGATCAACCCTCAATTCCATAGATTATGGCATCTTTGGCTTCAGGACCCCAGATGCATCTCCCCCAGCTAACTTGAACTAGCATAAACCTCCCCATCTATATCTAAGCCTACCTAGACTTTAGTCATTATTCTCATAGCTCCCTATCCACTACTATATACCTATGTATACATCTCCCTCATCCATACACTTACACTACTGGACCTAGAACCTTACGTTACTGTATCTGCTGTTGCATTACCCAATTAATTGGGTTCGTTTTAGTTTCTCTTACGCTTTTATGATACTTTACTGGTAACCTGACATACTTTGCCAATGTTACTCATTTGCTATTGTACCCTGTACATTTTACTTTGTTACTGGACATTTTAATTATTATCTTTGTACCATGAAAAATTATTTAATAAAAAGATAAATTAAAAAAATGACTAGCGGTTGCAATTTCCGGCACCAGGAAATGGCATGGGGTCCCCCCCAGTCCACCATAAAATAAAAAAAAAAACAGCGTGGGATCCCCCCCAAAATCCATGCCAGACCCTTATCCGGGCATGCAGCCTCGCAAGCCAGGAAAGGGCTTAAACATACCAGGCCACATGTCCTTAAAAATGGACCCCCCACCCTAAAGTACCCTGTTCCCATGTTGGTGGGGACAAGTGTCTCTTCCCCACAACTCTGGCCATTGGCTGTGAGAGTCTGCGGGTGGGGGGCTTATTGGAAGCTGGACCCCAGATCTCGCCCCCCATATGTGAATGAGTATGGGGTACATAGTTCTGCTATGCCCATTATTGTATACTTTACTGCAGCAACATTGGCAGCTACTGTGCAAGTGTGTTAGTTTGCCATTCTAAATTATAGGGCACTGCAGCTCAGCACACATCATAGCATATGTTAATGTATGTTGGACTGATACACAGTAAAACATGAATTACTAAGTGGGCCCTAGTTGTTTATTTAGCTGTTTGTCTGGAGCACAGTTTTTAAAATACATGTGCAAAATTACCTGGTATCTTTACCTTGACCTGAGATCTTATTCAGCACCCTATAATCTTCATATACAATAGATATATTTTCCCTATCCTTTTTTGTTATTTCAACCTTTCATATCAGACTCCTTGAAATGTTGGATCATTATAACACATACACAAACTTTCAATTCAAGTTCTTGTAAAACATGCAGGTGCTTTGAAGCTGTCAGATTTTTACAGAACAACTTAGATGAAATCTGTTTATTTACTTATTTGGATTCTGTATTATCATAGCTTATGTTTAAGGCGAAATTATTTAAAGTGAAGATCACTGCAGACTTGTCAAAAAATATGATTGTTCTTTTTTTTTTTTTTGCTGTTTAAATTTTTTATGAATATGGGTCACAATGGGGCTTTATTGTTAAAAGGGGCTTCCAGATTCTGATAAACCCCCTGCCCACAGATCAGAGAAGCAGCTAACCAAGTACAATCTGTGTTTAGTTAGCTGCTTTAGAGGGCAGGGAAGACATCAGGGTCTCCATCAATGTCTGCATAAAGACAAAAAAAATTAAATAGAAAATGTAATTTATTAAAGAAACAAAGAAAAAGTAAACATAAGCTCCGTTGTCCTGTACACACCGCAAAATGCAAATGCTATGCCGCATTCGCATTTCGTATGTATGTAAACCCAGTGTACACCACACAAGTAAGGTATGCCGTGAATGTCGGGGTGCGAACAATAATTCTCGCACCATAGCTTACATTTAACTCTAAACTGATGAGCAGTAAAGGGTTTTAAAGTGTTGCCTATGGACTGGAGATTGTTGGGTACCATAATTTTTGACTATATAACAGGAGCACGCAATCTTAAGACTGTACTTGCTTGGTATCTATTTGCTTGAAAAAAGTTTTTTTTTTCAGTGTGAAAAAACAGCGCTAAGCCAAAAAAAATTGCACACAACAAAAAACAAAGGGAGCTCTAATTTAATATGAAGTAAGATATATAAGAAAAAATGTATATATGCATTTCTAAGAGCAAAAAACTAATATGAAAGTCATATATAAAAAATAATTAAATATAATAAATATGTATCCTTTTTTACCATCAGTCCATAAGTGAAAGACAGAACAACAATCCAAAAACAGATGAGGCTGCACTGATGGGCACTGTTGAATCTACACTGATGGGCACTGTTGAGTCTGCACTGGTGGGCACTGATGAGGCTGCACTGATGGGCACTTATGAGGCACTGATGAGGCTGCACTGATGAGGCAGCACTGAGGGGCGCTGATGAGGTGGCACTGATGGGCACTGATGAGGAGGCACTGATAAGGCGGCACTGATGGGCAATGATATGATACACTGATGGACACTAATAAGCTGCACTGATGGGCACTTATGGTCTTTACTGATAATCAGGGATAACCTGGGGCGCGCGGGGGGGTGGGGTTCTGGGAGTACATCAATAAATGCCCTCCCAGAACTGGATAACCAAAATAGCAGTCTTTTGGCTATAGCATGGTCGGCAAGTGGACAATTATTTAAAAATGTATTTAAAATCTACAACCATGGCTTTTAATTTTGGGGTCTGATTTCCTTCTTTTTTTTACTATTAATGCTATGCCCATTATTGTATACTTTACTGCAGCAACATTGGCAGCTACTGTGCAAGTGTGTTAGTTTGCCATTCTAAATTATAGGGCACTGCAGCTCAGCACACATCATAGCATATGTTAATGTATGTTGGACTGATACACAGTAAAACATAAATTACTAAGTGGGCCCTAGTTGTTTATTTAGCTGTTTGTCTGGAGCACAGTTTTTAAAATACATGTGCAAAATTACCTGGTATCTTTACCTTGACCTGAGATCTTATTCAGCACCCTATAACCTTCATATACAATAGATATATTTTCCCTATCCTTTTTTGTTGTTTCAACCTTTCATATCAGACTCCTTGAAATTTTGGATCATTATAACACATACACAAACTTTCAATTCAAGTTCTTGTAAAACATGCAGGTGCTTTGAAGCTGTCAGATTTTTACAGAACAACTTAGATGAAATCTGTTTATTTACTTCTTTGGATTCTGTATTATCATATCTATTGAAGACGACCTGCTGCTTTTATTCACTCACATCTGATCGAAGTAATGTGTTTTTTTTAAAACTATAATATTGTGTGTGATTTTACATTTTGTAACTTCTTGCTATATTTTGAAACCATCTGGAAACACAAACATGTCCTGTCTGTATGCATTTCCCATCAAATGATCAGGTATCGTATGGGTTGTACTAGTTTTAATATTTTTTTGATTTATATATTTTTTCCAAAGCCAATCTTACCCCCAAAACAAATATATGCAAGATTTATGTTTACTGAACAGGTGAGTTAAATGATAGCTGTTTATATTTCTTAGATTATTTAAAGCGAAGAGCACTGCAGACTTGTCAAAAAATATAATTGTTCTTTTTTTTTTTTGCTGTTTAAATTTTTTATGAATGTTGGTCACAATGGGGCTTTATTGTTAAAAGGGGCTTCCAGATTCTGATAAACCCCCTGCCCACAGATCAGAGAAGCAGCTAACCAAGTACAATCTGTGTTTAGTTAGCTGCTTTAGAGGGCAGGGAAGACATCGGGGTCTCCATCAATGTCTGCATAAAGACAAAAAAAATTAAATAAAAAATGTAATTTATTAAAGAAACAAAGAAAAAAGTCCTGTACACACCGCGAAATGCAAATGCTATGCCGCATTCGCATTTCGTATGTATGTAAACCCAGTGTACACCACACATGTAAGGTATGCCGTGAATGTCGGGGTGCGAACAATAATTCTAGCACCATAGCTTACATTTGACTCTAAACTGATGAGCAGTAAAGGGTTTTAAAGTGTTGCCTATGGACTGGAAATTGTTGGGTACCATAATTTTTGACTATATAACAGGAGCACGCAATCTTAAGACTGTACTTGCTTGGTATCTATTTGCTTGAAAAAAGTTTTTTTTTTCACTGTGAAAAAACAGCGCTAAGCCAAAAAAAATTGCACACAACAAAAAACAAAGGGAGCTCTAATTTAATAAGAAGTAAGATATATAAGAAAAAATGTATATATGCATTTCTAAGAGCAAAAAACAAATATGAAAGTCATATATAAAAAATAATTAAATATAATAAATATGTATCCTTTTTTACCATCAGTCCATAAGTGAAAGACAGAACAACAATCCAAAAAATGTGCTCCACTTTAAATCGGTAAATGTGCTAAACTCCATGGCTGTGATTTAGATCCTGCATACTCCGTTGGACAGCCTGGACGCACCAAAACAGATGGACCTATGTTTGGCAACAAAAGGTCAAAAAGCGACTTCTGATGTTATATGTCTTTACCTTGTGTCTCCTAGATCCAGATTTACTCCACTCATGAAAGAGAACTGAGAGGGGAACTCATTGTCTAAAACCATAAAAACTCTACTTTATTGCATACAATAAAATATTGTACTCACATTTGTAGGTGCCTTGTATATTGGCACATGTCAACAGCATAAACACTCGTTGGAAGCCACCGCCACTCAGCTGGCTGTACAAGGAGCTGGCATGCACTCCACCTTGGTTAAACCGAATGTCCCGCGGATCGGAAACGATGCCAGTGCTGACAGGATCCACCCCAATACGTTTCACCAATGGGCATCCTCAGGAACCAAGCCCCAGTGAGGCCACATTAATCTACATACTAATGCCCTGGGTTGGCGAGAGGTGCCTTTTCTTCTCTTCCATAATGCTCTTACACTGTTAATGTACTAATGCCTGCTCCCTTCACTGAAACTGGCACGGAGATCTCTGTCTGAGCTTAGAGCGGAACTGCAAGTGTCATGTGGAACAAAATTAAAAACAATAAATACATTGGTACAAATTTATATAACAGCTTATAATACTACCCTCTCAATATAGTATTACAAATAAAACTGCATTTTCAGAAGCTTACGATATCATGCACATGAATCCCCTGTAACAGATGGGAACTTTTTAAAACTGTATGTCTGGTCTCAATATATGTGTATGGCTTTCTGTTTATAATGCTTTTTAAATAAAATAACAGTAAGCACTATATAGGTTCTCATTGTCTCTTAACATGAAAATACACTCTGGATTGTCCATCCATCTACCCACCTGAGTTAATGAGGTTCTCCAAGAGCCAGAGTCCCTGCTGCTTTTCATAAGAAGGAAGGGAGTCAAGGAAAGGAGTGTTCGAGCGCATATTGAACTTTGTTATGGGGGTCAGCACTGAGAGCTGAGAGTTTCCCCAAAAGGTATTCACCATAGTGGAGGTGTTTTCTACTTGCACGTTCTTGCAGCACTTACTGGGGAGTGATAAATATTAAAAGCTACATGGGACTACCACATTAACAATTATGTGGACTTTTACTGTTTATGATTCATTATTAGTTTTTTTCAGATTATTTGATGATTGCTGAAAACACATACATCAGCTCACAGACAGTGGGTATTACTCACAGATAAACTACTGGTGATAGTACAGCATTTATTATTTTATCATTCAAGTGATTTTTTTCACTTCATGCTTGTAACTTTAATTGCAACTGATAATCACATTTACAATTTCCTATTGAGCTTCTTGGTAATTCTCTTGTTCATTGCCTAATCTGGACTTGGTATTGTAGCTGTCCATATGACATTACTGCACACCAGTGATAGTTGGGATTGATTGCTGGGACTGTGTACTGCCCACCCTAGAGACTACATTTCCCTATAGGGCCATCATTTTTTGTTTTAAGTGGCCCAATATTCTGTTATAGACTGGTTCCATTTAACAGGTGTGTTAGCCCTGGGATTAATTTGTTTGGTAACAATTTTTTGAACATGAACCAATGATAATTATTATACATTTCTTAATCAATTTATATAATCTTGTAAGTAATATAATTACATGGGCAAATGTATTATTTATCTAGAAGAGCTCTGTGTTTATTCATATTCCTGACTTTTTGGTATTTACCGTATTTTTCGGACCATAAGACGCACTTTTTTCCCCCAGAAATATGGGGGGAAATGTCCCTGCGTCTTATGGTGTGAATATAAGACAGGCACCACCCCCCGCTGGCACCGCCACCGCTAGCACTGCCCCCTGCCACCACTCGCATCGCCTCCCTCTGCCACCACCGGAAAAGAGGCAAGAGGGCGGGGATAGACTTCCAAACCCCCCGTGGGCACTGGGCGAAACAGAAAACAGGCCACTATGGGCCTGATGGAGGAGGGAGAAGTGCCAGCTGTCCCTCAGGGAGCCCAGGTCCATAGAGGCAGAGAAAACGCAGGGCCGGGGGCTCTGACAGGAGCGGCCAGAGGAAGAGGCGAAGGCAGGAGTCAGCTCCCAGGGACAATGGCCGGGGAGGAAGATGAGGGCAGACTGAGGACAGGAGGAATAGGCAGGCCGCTGGGATAATGTTAGGTAATGCAATGGTCACTCTGCATTTCTATGGCATGGTCACTCTGCATTTCTATGGCATGGTCACAGCATTTCTATAGCATGGTCACTCTGCATTTTCTATGGTAATGGTCACTCTGCATTTTTTATGATAATGTCCACTCTGCATTTCTATGGCATGGTCACTCTGCATTTTTCTATGGTAATGGTCACTCTGCCTTTCTATGGCATGGTCACTCTGCATTTTTCTATGGTAATGGTCACTCTGCATTTCTATGGCATAGTCACTCTGCATTTTCTATGGTAATCACTATGCATTTTCTATGGTAATGGTCACTCTGCATTTTCTATGGTAATGGTCACTCTGCATTTTCTATGGTAATCACTATGCATTTTCTATGGTAATGGTCACTCTGCATTTCATGGGCACTGGAAAATATTTTAGTACACCATTTGGTTCAAAATATTTTTTTTGTTTTCAACCTCTAAAACCTAGGTGCGTCTTATGATCGGGTGCGTCTCATGGAGCGAAAAATACGTTATATTTACAAAAATCTATTTTACCTATTTATGTACATACTACATGTACTGGGTTAAATTATTGTGTTTTTCCTGATGAGAAACCTTTTAAGAAAGGAGCATATGAGATGGATTTATTTAGGCCTGGAAAAGTAGTGGCCGGAGCAATATTTTGTTCCAATCTCCACCTCAATCGGTGATGTGAAGCCGATCAAGAGCGGTAAAAGTGACCTTTGGCATCCTTTGTGTGCCAAAAAAGTGCAGACTTTTTTTTTTCAGGGTTCTACCTAGCTTTTGAAGAAGGGAGAAGATTTGGGTTTCAATCTGATCTCCCTATTCAAAATTTGTCTCATACCCCGATATGAGATTCGCCCATTCTTCACCTTGAAAGTTACTCATCATATATAAGTGATTCACAATTTACAATTGTACAAAATATTGAAAAACTGAAAAACAACACAGCTCATATCTTTTTTTTTTTTTCAAACAAATTTCCTTTATTTAAAGGTAAAAAGCATTTACACAAATCTAGAACAACAGTTATACAATGAGAGTAAGTAATCCCCCAGTATACTGTTATAGAGAAGATTTAAACACTCCGACTTAAATTTGTGCGAGTAGGGGGTTCAGAATCCGTCCTGTGTTTCCGTATATGTTAAAATTTGTCATCCAGCATTATCTCAGGGAGGTGTGTCCACAATAAGATTGGATGTTGCCGCGGTTTGCTGGTGTTAGAGTAGAAAGGAGAGATTCATCGGGTACAGTATGTGGTTATAATACAATTCCTTTCGGGTGGAAGTATGGATAATAATTAAAGAGGGTTTGCTATGTGCTAGTTTTGAGTATGGCTGTTGCGGCGGGTGATGGTGGTGTATGCAAAGTGGGTATGAAGAAAGATTATGTGGGTATTTGAACTGAGTACATAGGGGTGGTGAGGGAAGGGAAAGGGTGTAAGAGGGGAGTAGAGAGGGGGGGAGGGGTAGGGAGGGAGGGAGGGAGGAGGTATGAGAGGTGGGAGGGGGAAGGGGCATCTCTGACTTCCCTCCTCAGTTTTTAGATGAATTGGGGGTTCCAGTTGAAGTTTGAGTACGTTTTGAAGGGTGGCGATATATGTGTATAAAAATCCGCGCTTAGGACAATCTGAGGGCTGCTGCCTATCTCAAATTAGTGTCCCTAGGGGTCTAATTGTAGGAGTAAGTGGATATTTGAGGAGATAGAAGTGGCGCTGCCCTCTATATTAATTGAATAATGGTCTTTAGCCTAAGTTCAATTGACTGTGGCATATAGGAACTACATCACTAAATGCAAAAGTCCAAGTCCCAGGTTAGAAAATCTATATGATATAAGCAACCGGAGAAATTATAAATTGTAAAATGAAACTATAGTGCAGAAGAGAAGTGTAATGATTTTACATGTGTCGCAGTGCTAGAAGAAGAAAAGCACTATATAAAAAATAAATTAAAAAATTATTATGAAAAATACACCAAAGTTCAAAAGTTTTGGGACAAGATGGCGCCAAAAGTGAAACAAATTTTTTGAAAATAAAACAAAAACCATGAGTGAAAGATAGTGTCAGTGTAACAACTAGTGGACCAGTCTCAAATTAGAAGTAAAAAAATGGAATTAAGTGGTACATACACTCAAGATTCAAAAGTATTGTGACAAAGAGCGCCTACTGTGAGTGCAAGATAGTGAACTAATTTTTATGTAGCATATGCTATACACTCTCTAAGCATAACATACATTGCATATAACAATCCCCGGCTTATCATACACCAAATGTAAATTCAGATGTTTTATATATCATAGATAGTGGTGGTTGATTTCTAAAAAGTTAGTATTTATAAACTCCGTGTAAGTAAAACTTTTCAACCAAATGAGATAATATATAAGTTCAATGTATATATTATATATTTTTCACCCCTCGGGGCTTTACATCCGTGACTTCTGTGCTTGTTGTTCAAAGTAGTGACTTGAGGTGCTCGCCCCCCAGTTCTCCCCCACTCACCAGAATTAATCACCCCTGCAGGGGTACCGAGCGATAGAATGGGTGCCTTGGGGTAGTTGGTGATCTCTCCTGTTGAGCTGCTGTTGCTTTAATAGATGCGATCCTTTGCAAGTATTCCAGGTTAAGCTATGTGCTTCAGCATGACCAAAATTACTCCATACCTCCTTTATCTGTTAACCTCTCCGGAATACCGGAGACAAGAGAAACACAAAGAGGCTTCCTTCGTGAAGTATGTCAAATAAGTTTTATTGCACAAAAGCTTAATCCAGTCCAATATAGTCCAATATAGTATGTAATAGTAGAGAACCATATATACAGATATTAGATAATTATTATTGGTTACTGGGAAGTACAGATACAAGAGAAAGATATTAAAATTATATATATTATTACATATATAAAACTAAGGAATAGTATTTAATTAAAATATATATAAAAATTCCCCAAAAAAACAGATATTATAGTATACACAATTACAATAACCATAATCCATACCTAATGTATTAATAACATATATAGACCGTAATCTAATATTTAAAAAGTATATAAACTTTAATAAAATAAATCTCTAGTTTTAAATTTTATTTAATCTATAATAGTTTAATTTGTAAAAATTATTTTAAAATTATTTTAAAAATTTTATTTTAAAAAATATTTTATTTTTAAAATTTTTTGATTTGATAGAAATACAATCCTATAATAGTAATAAAATCCTTATAGATACTGCTTATCCACCCGAAGGTAAATGACAAGTGTAAACAGGTGGGTGTAATACTTCATGCAGATAAGGTAAAATACCACCTATAAATGATTGCAGGTTTTATGTGTAGAGTTCTGCATGCAAGGGTGATTACATGTTTTATGTATGTGTAATCAGAAGAGACAGAGTCATATTCATTGTATGTGGCAAAATTATTCCCACAGGTTATAGATCACCCAGAGCTCACAACCTATGGGTTTGTATCTAAATTTGACACATATGAGTACGTGTGTCCTACTCTAGGGTTAGATCTATCCTCCCCCTAAACCTTGTCTAAAAAAATCAGATAGTAGAGTTGGAACATTCGGGCAAGTGGGACTGGGGACATATGGACATATGAATATAGGGAGACACAGAATTGGAGGACAAGCGAGATTATATGCTCTGGTCTAATGATCAGCCCCTCATTTTCGCACCTATTTAGTGCAGTTGATATCCATTTTCTGATATTGAATAGAGGAGGAGAGAAGTGTACATTGCTTGTGATCATCCATTCCTGTTATAGTTGTTTAGGGATTAGCTATATAACAGTTCAGGTCTATGTCCAAGTTGAGCCCTTTTGGGGCAAGTGAACCCAACCGATATATCCAGCTAGTTTCGTTTCTGGAAATTGAGGTTTCTCTATTGACTCCACGCCAGTGTTCCTGCACTGAGTCAATACCATAAAAGGTGAGCACACTTGGATCCCTATGATGGACTTCAAATGTCTGGATAGACTGTGGTTGGGGAACCCTTTCCTGATGTTTTTGATGTGTTCCCGAATCCGGACAAAGAGCTGACGTGTAGTTCTTCCCACATATTGGAGGTGGCAGGGACATTCCACAACATATGTGACATGTGTGCTTCGGCACGTGATCAGTTGGTTGATTCGGTATTCTTTATGATCATTACATGATTTAAATGTAATCTTCCGTCTTGGTTGTTTTTTGGCTACTTTGCAGGGTAGACATCTTTGGCATCTGAAGAATCCTTTCAGTTCCGGACATATTTTGATGGGTTTTGGGGGGTCAATGACATTTTTGACTAGATGATCCCTTAGATTAGGTGCCTTTCTGTATACAAATTTAGGTTTGGACGGCAGAAGTTTTGACAAGGTAAGGTCTTCCTTGAGTATAGGCCAGTACTTTTTTATTATTTTTTCAAAATCTCTAAACTGGCTGTTGAACCCTGTGATGAATGCTATATCCGGCCTCTTGTCAACTATTTTGTTCTTATTACGAAGCAGGGAGGTTCTATCTAACACCATAATGTCTGCTTTTAATTTCAGGAGTTTTTCTTTGTCGTATCCTTTTTCCTGAAATTTTCCAATTAGGATGTCAGCCTGTATATTAAAATCCTCAGCTTTATCACAATTTCGTCGTATGCGTAAAAGCTGCCCTTTGGGGACATTGGTTTTCCATCTTATGTGGTGACAGCTGGCAGTGGGGATATAACCATTGCGGTCAGTGGGTTTAAAAAAAGGTGCGTGTTGATAGCTTGTCTCCTGTTTTAAAAATTTCTAGGTCAAGATAGTCAATGTTATTAGGGCTCCATTTCCCGGTGAACGTGATACCATATTTATTGTTATTTAAATTCTCAAGGAATTTTGTAAGGCTGTCTGATGTTCCGTTCCATAGGATGATCACGTCATCTATATACCTCTTGTACATCTTGATCTGGGGTATGTTTTTACTGTAAATATATTTTTCCTCGAAATAGGTCCATGAATAAATTAGCTACGCTAGGAGCATAGCGTGCTCCCATTGCAACTCCCTTTGTTTGTACATAGTATTTTCTATCGTGCCAAAAATAGTTGCATTCCATGGCCATTTTAAGGCCCTCAAGGATATATCTGTTCCTGCTTCATCCTTGTATTTCTGTGTAGGGCTCTTTCCACACCCCTTAGACCATCTTTCTGTTCAATACTAGTGTATAAAGAGTTTACATCTACTGCCACCAACAACCACTCTTCTGCTCCCTTAATCTCTTGCAATTATTGAATCAGTTGCATACTGTCCCGCAGGTATGATTTCCCTTCTTTGACTAGAGGCTTGAGAAATATATCCAGGTACTCTCCCAGTCTGGAAAAAATAGAGTTGATCCCACTGATTATGGGTCTCCCTGGTGGTTTTACTAACCGTTTGTGGATTTTTGGTGTATGGTATATTACCGGTGTCCTATTTGTGTTGGATATTAAATATTCCGCCTCTTTACTGTTTAGGATACCCTTATTTTTCCCTTTATCCACATAGGTTTTGAGCTTCTTTTCATATTTTTTCTTTGGGTTCCCTTTAAGTGTTTTATAGGTGTTTTCAATACTCAAAAGATTATTCATCTCATCCAGATAGTCCTTATTATTTAGGATGACCAGTCCTCCTCCTTTATCAGCAGGCCTAATCACAACCTCATGTTTTTTTCCAATGTCTTTAATGGTGTTCCAGATATTATTGGGTCTCTTTTTGTTAGTGTTTCCCATTAATTTAATATCTTCTTCCACCGGCCTTTAAAGGGAAAGGGATGTCAGAAAGAAGATTGGATCGTGGAGGATGTAGAATACAGTTTGTGGTGGGCAGAGCTCCATGTAATCATGGTTAGTTCTTTAGGTGGGTAGATTGTAGAGGTTTAAGTATTCAGATGTTGTCTGGAAATGCAAAATGGCAATGTGGGAAGCTGAAACGCCAGCCCACATTTCAGCTTCCCACATTGCCATTTTACTTGCTTGTGATCACTTTTTATCTTGTAAGGTTTTTTATCCATTAAAACCCCTCGTTTTTGACCTACACCATGTGGAGCCTTTTTCTTCTTTTCCTCCATGGCTCCATCTTCAAATAGCTTCTCCTGACCCTTCTGTTCCGGAACTGGAGAGTGTGCATGACAGCGGACCAATTTCCACCCAGAACAACCACCTCTCATTGGTGATCGTGACCTACGGGATACCATCCGGGTGGATATTACGGGAGGTCACCTCCTTATGCCTAAATAGATGTACTGCTATACGGCAGATACGTCCTACATCCGGTAAGAGTACCCAATCTCTTTTTTGATGATGTTTGTGGCGTGTTACCTGTGGTTGCCTTACATCTGAGTATCTACTCACCGTCCAGTGTTCCAGCACCTTCCTCCTTGAGAAGACCACCACTAATCCCATGTTTATTGACTCTGGTCCCACACTATACCACATTTTTCACTTTAGACATTTTTGTCCATATTTCACTGTATATCTTTTACTGTGTTAATTTAACAACAATTATTTTTTCATACTTACTTTGCACAGATATACACATGTTTTATTCATGTTCCTAGTCCATACTGGGGACTTTAGTGCTGCACTTTATGACGTTGCCAGGTAGCAGTTTGCCTTAGTTGATGGCCGAGCAATTTTTTTCTTTTTTGGGTTCAGCGGTGGTGACGCCGGTGTGATTGGCAATGGATCAACATCAGGGGGCACTGTTTTTTAATTTTTAAAAAAAGGAAAAAACTGTCTGTGTTCTTATTTAATTTTTGACACTTTTTTGGTGAATGGGTAGGGGTACCATTCACATGGGGAGTGGGATCTGAAGACCCTCCTTGTTAAAGGGGGCTTTCATGTTCTGATAAGCCTCTTGCCCATAGCCCCCTACAACCACAGCCCATGAAAACAAGAAAAGCCACTCCAGGGGATTGAGTCTCTGGTTAATCCCCACACACACTAGTCAGGTGCTAGCCCAGCTCGCATGCTGTGTAACATAAGGAAATGATTCCAGACGGCTGCGCTTCCAAAAATCTTTTTATTGAAGCTTCATATGACAAGTGGTTGACAGATGGAGCAGTGGACAAAAAGGTAGCCCAGGGTTGTGGGGATAAGGACCTTGTCCCCATCAACATAAAGGGCCTACCCCCCCATGTTGAAGGGGCCTGCCAGGCTGCATGCTCGGATAAGAGTCTGGTATGGATTTTGGGGGGACCCCATGCCGTTTTTTAAAAATAATTTTGGCGTGAGGTTCCCCTATGGACTAGGGGGGACCCCATGCCGTATTTTTTTATTGTCGGCAATGTTTTCTGTTAAATTCAGCTGACAGCAGGGAAGCTCATTGACAGCTGATGACTCATCGGTTGTTAAGGGCGCTGCGGCTAGCTTCCCGGTCCACTCTTTAACAACTGTCTATTTACTGTGCCCTGATTGGCCCCCTAATACTTACCGGAGCTCCATCTCTGTCCAGCGATGTCCACGAGTGTCTCAGCAATCCAGGACTCTCCCACCTGATTGGCTGAGACACATTGGTTCCCGCTTCTGTCAATCAAAGCCAGTTAGCCAATCGGTAAGAGAGGGGGCTGTGCCGAACTGCAGCTCCATGTCTGAATGGATACACGGAGATGCAGCTCGGCTTGGGCGCCCCCATAGCAACCTGCTTGCTATGGAGGCACTCAACAAGAGGAAGGGGCCAGGAACACAGAAGAGGGATCAGAGAAGAGGAGGATCTGGGCTGCTCTGTGCAAATCCACTGCAACAGAGCAGGTAAGTATAATATGTTTGTTATTTTTATAGAAAAAAAACGAGACTTTACAACCACTTTAATTCATATTCTCTGAACTTTGCTTGAACGAAACCTGACTCATCACATCAATTGTGATTAGTAAGAAAAGAAGGGTACATTGCCCAGTGTCATTTTACTGAAAAGGTCAAACTTTGCATAAAAATCTAGCTGCCTAGATTGCTGGATTTATCTATCATTTTGACATTAGGGTAGCAGTGTAGGGTAGGTAGGGTACATAAGGTAGCCTCTGCTTATATACTTTTTCTTTATATGCATAGTTCAAAGGCTAGCACAGGTTGGTGACAGGTTCACTTCAAGCACAGCTGTAGTGTTTGCTGGATAGCATTAACAGTTTTCTAATTGGTTGTTGCCTGGGATTACTTAATCATAACAGCTTGTTACAACAGGCAGATCATGCTTTCCATTCCTTTGAAGTTATATACCTACTGTATGTTGTAACTATGTTTTAATGATTGCATTTCTCACCCCCAGTGCAATGGAACATATTGCTAAGCTATAAATAAAAGCATATAAATAAAAGCTCAGGTCTCCTGAATATAATGACCTGCATAGGATGTTTATTTTATTTTGCTTAACAGGTTATATTCAGGTTTTGAAATTCTACCAGTAAATATATTCTTTTTCTAGCATCCTGTTCATTAAAATGATTGGTCACCAATGACAGTCATTACTTGTTTTCCTTCAACTTTTATATATTTTCTGCAAAATAAGCCTTCCTTTTTATGTTTTCTTCTTTAAATCATGATTCAAATACCAGGAATTATGAAGCCGTCTTGTGCTTCACAAAACTCAGTTAGCAAATTGATCTGACATCAATACTTATATAAAAATCCATGTTAACTTTGTGACTCTATCATCCTGTTCAATTTATCTGAAAGGTCATCTCTCCCCATCCATATGAAAAACATAAGGTGACAATGTTATTTGAAAAGTGTTTTAAATTCCTATGTAATCTGCACAGTTTACCATCATGAGTCCAGCAATTTTCCTGTGTGCATTTTATCTTACAATGGAACTTGTTAAATTAATAAAAAACAATGCTTTTCTTAATCCTCCTTTCATATCTCAGCTCAGCAGGCCACAATTGGGGAACTGTGCAGCACAGCACACTCCCAATTTTCCTTGCTGTGATAGAATGAGACTTAGGATTTTAAAACAAACATGGCTATTATTTTAAAAGTAGGTAGGAGCATTTTCTACATTCTCCACTGTGAAGTAATATGTTTCCTCTGGATTTTGCATACTGTTGTCATTGATATGGAATATAGTAACTGAGTTTAACATGGTCACTAGCGAAGCTGTTTTTTTCTTTAAAAGTTAGGAAGTTGGCAATTAGTTGGTAAACTACAAAGACGATGGCCTTAGAAGAAATATATGACTGCTCTGGATCATGGGTCGTAGTGGGTCTAGAACTGTCTGGCTCCATAATGATTTTAAAGCTAGGAAGTTGTGGATCATGGGTCATAGTGGGTCTAGATGCTGTGGATCATGGATCATAGTGGGTTCAGAACTGTCTGGATCCATAATGATTTATCATAACAACAATACCATCTGCCAAAAAGACTGATAAAGTGTATAAGAACTCAATAAATGAACATATGCTATCTCTACAGTGTGAAATAATCAAAAATACTGCTGCCCCTGACTGATTAGTCAGATTTAGTTATGTCATTACTGTGGTGCTCGCTGTTCTCCTTGCTGGGAAGAAAGCTGCAGTGTATGCATTTCCCTGTTTCTGCTTCATCTATTCTGTGGATTTATGCCTTTTTCCCTGATTTTGCTGTTGCTTAAATATTTCTCCAATGGTCAGAGGACTTCCGGGGGAGGGCTCAGACAAAAGAAGGCAAAACCCTACTCCTTTACCAAGATGGCTGCCTTCACACAGTGTAGAATAAAGTTTAGTAAGCCAGTAATGAGAAAAGGAACAACTATGGTTAGCTTTTAGACAAAAATGGTGACTAGGGATGAGGATGGGGGATTGGCAAATGCTGCTTTTTAGTTGTTCATGGACCTGAATATGTTGAGATTCACTGCAGTAACTTTAATGCTCTGCCTGACCTTTGGTCAGCTGGCTGGCTGGATTAGAAGGGCAGATAGCAGGACTTTTGGATAAACCACCTCCTTCTGGATGTCCAGACTATCAATGATGGGTGTCAGCAGAGAGATCCTCTGTTCGCTGATCTACCCTAACTAGAATGAATGAGAACGCTATGAGCACTGATCACTTCCAAGTACAGAGCTGTCATTCCCCAGCCTAGACCTCTGTGACTGGGAAAAAAGCTAATCAATCACAATCAATGGTCATTTAGCTTCAAAGTAGTGCAGAGGTGACATCCGGCATCTAAGAGACCCCTGATGTCTCTGATGTCTTGGAGAGAAAAAAAAAAGTTTCAAAAATGTAATTTTAATATATAAAAAAAAAAAAAACACTCCAAAATATTTAAACCCTCCCAGTCTCCATGGTCATAACCATTTGTATGCAAGCGGGCATGTCCAGTGCTCTCAGATAAAAAAATGATGATTGCACCGTACATATTAGGTATGCTGCAGTGAAAGAAATACTTCTAGGGTCATTATTCACTGTTAATGATGAGAAGACTTTCAAATCTTTGGACAATTTTTGCTGTTATGCCCTGTTATGCCCTGTACACACGGTCGGACATTGTTCAGACATTCCGACAACAAAATCCATGGATTTTTTCCGACGGATGTTGGCTCAAACTTGTCTTGCATACACATGTCGCACAAAGTTGTTGGAAAATCCGATCGTTCTGAACGCGGTAAAGTAAAACACGTACGTCTGGACTATAAACAGGGCAGTAGCCAATAGCTTTCGTTTCTTAATTTATCCTGAGCATGCGTGGCACTTTGTGCGTCGGATTTGTGTACACACGATCGGAATTTAACCGATCGGATTTAGTTGTTGGAAAATTTTATAGCCTGCTCTCAAACTTTGTGTGTCAGAAATTCCATAGGAAAAAGTCTGATGGAGCCCACACACAATCGTGATTTTTGACAACACAATCCGACCGTCGGAAAATCCGACCGTGTGTACAGGGCATTACAGGTTTATGCAATTTAGAGGCTTGACATGTTTGTTCTACTAGTTACTTGATGTAACCTCATCTTTTATATGTTACAAAAAATTGGGGTTTTATATTGTGTTTATGTGCACTAAAATTAATTTGAATATAATTTTTTACTGAAAATATGTGTTGTTCCGCTAATATAATATAATATAATATAATATAATATAATATAATATAAGTGACATACAAATCTGCAACCATTTTTTCCTACAGAGTCTATGAGCCTTAATTCTTTTACTTATCTGTTGCTGACAGTACTTTAATGATCTGTGGCCTCTGCCTGTAGTGCATCAGCTGTGGTAGAAGTACCAGCCATATGGGTACCACATGCAGAAAACACATGGCTCTGCACCACAGTGCTCATTGTGAGTAGCACCTCAATGGGACAAGTTGTCAATAAAAATCTCCATGGTGCATATCAGCCAGTTTTCATGGACATGTAATGTGACATTTCCCTAGTCCTCCACTTCAAGGGCACATATCAGCAATTTTTTTTTGCTCTTCTAATGCAGCTTTTTCCTCCTCCTTCTCCTAGGAGCAATGTTTTTGAACCTGCTAAAGCTCCCTTTTCTGCCTCCTCTTCAAAGGCGCAGAGCAGCCAATTTTTTACAGGGTACCTTGAGCCCTCTGTTCCTCCTGGCCTTCTCAAGGGTACAAAGCAACCATGTGCTTTTCTAGTGTTGCTTCTGCACCCTTCCCCCCCCTCCCACTCTTTAGCTTATCCTGCCATATCCCTGCCAACTGCAGTGCTGCTGTGGAAGCAGAAGAAAACAAATTCTTAAAATCACCCCCATGCCCACTGCCTTATGCCAGTTTTGCAAAACACCCTGTTTACACTTTTTTGTGCCCTGTATTACACCATACGACAACAGGAGGTGGAGGAGGAAAATATTCTTTCCTGTGACCCACAAGAGATGTATGCCCAGAAGAGCTTTTGGTATACTTCTCTGTTAATGTTTTAAGGGTTTTCCCAAAGTTACAAGAAAGAATTTTTTATAATCTAAAAAGTGAACATTTAGCTTTACCGTGTACTGTTCTGCTTGTGTCTTTTGGCTTTGATGCTGCAGTCTTTATTCCCCTTTTTGCACTCTTCAAAATAATTAAAAAATTTGTTGTGTCCATGACCAGGCATTTTCTTTATCAGAAAACAAGGCTTTTATGAGTGGGAACTTCTGTGACTAGGTGGTAATTACAAAATGACTAGACTTAAGCCTCGTACACACGATCGTATTTTCGTCTGGGAATTGTGTGATGACAGACTGTTTGCCTAAAATCTGACCATTAGTACGCACCATCAGACATTTGTTGGCCAACGTTCCGCCAACAAATGTTGGATAGCAGGCTAGTTAATTTTCGGCGGACAACGGTCTGTTAGATTTTCCTATCGTATGTACACAAGTCCATCACACAAAAGTCCAAAGTACAAACACGCATGCTGGGAATCAATGCTCACCAGGCACGACATTAGCAGAAGGCGCCCAAAGGGTGGCGCTCAAGAGCTGAACTTGTGTACCATTTGTATGCAGGACAAGTTCACGTCACACGCCCTTCGGATAAAAGTCTGGCGCTTTGTCTGCGTAAAATCCGATCGTGTGTACGAGTGTACTATGTTGGTTTATTTGCTTTAAATTCCTATATCTGCTATTGTTATTCCATTTTCTATTACTAATGTGTTTATCAATGTGATATATCTTTGAAGTATTTTCTATGTCTGTGTATTTCTGTCTTACAGTAAGAAATACCAATAATTTATTGATGCACTGGATCTTGACTATGTTGAAAATAATGACTTAAAATAAATATGCAAAGAAAGTTATACTGCAGGCCTTGTTTTTCAAATACCAAATCATTTAGTAGTGAAGACAATGAAGTTTTCATTTGTACTCCAGCCCCTAAAATGCTCTTTGCACTTTTACAGGTAGATGTGTTATTCATATGCAAAGGTGTGCATGAAAAACCACAGTAGAATATGAACTAATGCAGATTAATGGAGCTACTCTAATCTGCAAGTTGAAAAATTTTCATCATTGTTTTGAAACTTTAGAATGCAGATTGACTCAGAGTTGTACTAACAATGGGGTCAATTCATAAAGAATGTGATATTTTGCTTTCACAAATAGGGTTGATTTATTTTTATTATTCAAAAATTATTCAAAAACAATTTTGACCTTTTATATGTTACTAACTTCTATAAGACAATAATTATAAGGAACTATGAGGTATATATTAAGGAGAAAAGAAAAATAGAGACAATTGAGGTGATTATAACATTATGAAACAAAAAATAATAAAAATTATAGCATTCCTTAAAAAATACATACAAACTAAATGTTTTGATGGGAAAATGATGATGATATAAAATATGCAAACTTAAAGCTAAACACCAAACTAAATCTGTCAAAGGAGCTGGATTTGTGTCCAGCTGCTTTTGTGATTCTGCCAGTTCTGCCAGACTGCACAGCCAGGACAGTGGCACACATTCTCTATTCGACCCTGTTAAACCTCGTGACCTCCTTACGTATATAAGTTGTTAACCTTCATGCAAATGCACTCACAGTGGAATAGCTGTGGCTAAGATTATTTTCAAGCATTGGGCTGCTGGTGTGCTGCAAAGAGCCCAGACATGCATCCACTCCTCCAACACTTCCTGGAAGCTCCATTTTCCAATGTGTGTCCAGTCCTGACATCACACATACTCCTGGCAGCAGTCATGGTAATCTGAAAAGTCCCCCTTCCTACATTGTAAACAACAGTTGAACTCCCAGAGGTTAAAATGCAGGCAGAACAAAATGAAATCTGTAACTTTATCCTTTAGCTTTCATTAGCTTAGCTTCTTGTTTTTTTTTTTTTTTTTACATAACATTTTATTTAGCTTCACAGTATACAACAGCAAGTAGAGCACTCGGTCTGTTAAAAAAATAAATAAAAAATAGAGCACTTTGTAATACATGAACTGATTAAGGTACATTCTACCAGAAGAAACAGTACTGGAAGAGAACAATGTGTTAAGCTTTGCTTCTTTTAAAGGTTAAACTTTTATAAGGAAATTTTGGTTTTGTCAATTTAAATAATATGTAAATGAAAAGTGATTGTATTTGTTAAAATATTTATTTAAATATGTAATATAAAGCCAAAGAAGGGACACAAGAATTGTTTAAGCTGCTTAGGTATGTATCAAATTATTTTCTTAACCACTTGCCAACCACCTAACTGGGAAAATACATCATTACATCAATACATACATACTTTGACGTTTAACACTGGGGTTATGGCTGAAGCTAAATTCCAAAATCCAGGCATTAAAATTTTTCTCAGGTGCCGGTCTTTCAGATAAAATTGATCTTAGTGGCCGATTAGCCACTGTTACCTGGCTGATCGGTAAGCCTGAGGCGGCTGGCCACCGAGTTGAACAGAGGAAAGATGGCCTCCACTTATCTCTATGGCCTAGGAGGACCAGAGCGACATCATGATGTCTTTTCTGGTTCATGGCCAATGTAAACAAGGCAATTTTTTTCAAAGCATCAGATCAATGTTTTTGTTTTGTTTTTTTGATCTGATGTTTTCCATTGTAGATGAGAGATGTTGGGTCTTATTGACCTGTCGTGCTTTATTGTTGCCACAAAAGATGCTTACATTTTCTTGTGTGTAAAAAGTTAAGAAATGAAATTAATAAATAATAACACAGTTTATTTTTACAAGCATCCCCCCCACCATGCTTGCACGCAGAAGCGAACGCATACATAGGTCACACTCACATATGTAAACAGTGTTTGCACCACACATGTGAGGTATCACTGCAAACGTCAGAGCGAGAGCAATAATTCTAGCACAAGACCTCCTCTGTAACGCTACACTGGTAACCTGTAAAATTGAGATTAGTATAAGTACTGTCATTTGGAGCCATTCCACAAGCATGTGCTATTTTAAAGCATGACATATTTGGTATCTATCTACTTAGTGTAACATTATTTTTCATATTTTTTCAAATAAATTGCGTTATATGTTGTGTTTTTTAAAAGTTCATCAAAAAATGCTGCATAAATACCATGTGACATACAAAATTGCATTTTATTCTCTAGGGCCTCTGTTAAAAAAAAAAATATATATTTATATTATATAATGTCTGGGGGTTCTAAGTAATTTTCTAGCAAAAAAAAAAACTGATTTTTACAAAGAGTGTCAGAATAGGTCTGGTCTATTTCTGTAATAACTAATGAAGTGATAAAGCCATTATTCCCTTCTTACAAGAGCACCTGTTGCATTTACAATTTTAAGAACAAGCAGTATATATTTCTGCTGCACAAACTTAACCGAGGGCAAACATTACATGTTTATTTAATTATGTTTATTCATCCTGAAGAAAAGCAATGTAAAGCCAATCATAAGAAACCAACATCAGGATAAGTACAAACAAATATGATGCAAAAATGTTACTTATTAATTAGAAATAGATACGGAACATCTTGAGAGATAATGAAGCTGTTGCACTCTGCTGATGAATTGAATATGAGTCATTTGTAATGTAATAAACAATGTTGTAAGAAAAATATGTGTATGTCCAAATTAAAAAAAATAATACATTCAAATAAATAATCTGTTTATATAAAACAACACTGAGTTGTTGTTAATATGGCCAAACACACCTGTTCCAGACTCAGATTTGCATACATAAAGAGATTTTTGTGGGTAAGATTGTATTGTGCATGACGGGAGAAAAAGTATTAAACTACAGTATATACTGTTTAAAAAATTGTTGTGTCCTATTGACTAACGTATCTAAAACTTGACTGTAAATGTAGAAATGTTTGAACAAGAATTTCTCATTGAATAGGGCCAATGGTAGTAGCTCATCTACTAATTGTATTTAATTAACTTTTAATTGTGTAAATGGTCTACCAGGAGATATTGTGAAAAAAAAAATGTGTTATTGTATTTATTATATTGAGATGACCCAAAGTCTTCTTCTCTGCCAATTTTCTGATACTAATTTTTTTTTTTTTTTTAGCAAATGTAACTGTTACCATGCTAAATCGTTTACTATTATTATTATTATTTATTATTTAAAGACAACATTCTGCATGGCACAGGATACATGGTTTAATTTGCTGTAAGTAAGCATTGCTCCATTATTTACACTTGTCCTGCATATAGTTGGGTTGCAGCACATGATGTGTAGTGTTCATAGATTTGAGGCAAATCCTGCAGGTTCAAGATTCACAATTTGTGTGAATTTTTATGTGCATATTTCCTTGGGAGAATTTTTTAAAACCATAATGCACTGCATAGCCTTTGAACTATGGCCAGCAGGCTTAGAAGGACCAAGAATGGGGCTTTTGGTTAAGCCAGCCCCGTACTATAAAAGGGGGGGGGGGGTCACAGAACAGCCATTGTGTCAGTGATTTAAAATTAGTTGCAAGGAAATCTTGGGGAAAGCTGCAAAACTACACAGGGAGGGATTAACTACTTGCATACTGGGCACTTTCAACTACAATTTACAGCTTTCAGCGCTGTCGCACTTTGAATGACAATTGCACGATCATAGAGCTTTCTTTTGGTGGTATTTAATCACCCCTAGGTTTTTTATTTGTTGCTAAACAAATAAAAAAAGACCAACATTTTTGAGAAAAAAAAATGTTTTTCTTAGTTTCTGTTATAACATTTTGTATGCAGGTCATTTTTCTCCTTTACTGAAGTGCTCTGATGGGCACTGATAGGCTGCACTGATGGGCACTGATGAGGCTGCGCTGATGGGCACTGATGAGGCTGCACTGATGGGCAGTGATAGGCGGCACTGGTGGGCAGTGATAGGCGGCACTGATTGGCAGCACTGATGGGCACTGATTGGCAGCACTGATTGACACTAATTGGAAGCACTGATTGGCACTGATAGGCGGCACTGGTGGGCACTGTTGTGGCTGCACTGATCATCAGGACACTGATGATCAGTGCCCTGATTATCAGTGTAAATGTCCCCTTTCACATTTGCAGGTTACCAGCTCTCTGTGACAGCATGAGAAAAGGAATGCTGATAAGCGGCAAGTGTGTTTACATTCTGATCAGCTGTGATTGGATACAGCTGATCACATGGTAAAGAGCCACTGTGATTGGCTGTTTACCCTGATCTGTCATCAGCTGTGTCCGAAGGACACAGCGATCACAGAGCACACCGGATACACACTGCAGTGGGCACGGTTCTGGGGGGACAGCAATAGACACACTCTCAGACCTGGACAACTGCGCTGTAGCCGTCATTTGGTTATAGTGCAGTAGGCAAGTGGTTAAAGTCAGTGAGGAAAATGTACTTTAATTCTGATTGCAAGCTCTTTGCTCAATCACCCCCTTTGATGTATTTTCTATCTTATTATTTTGGGCTTTTTGTTTTTAATTTTATTTTCTGGTTGCTTTCATGTCATTTGTCACTTTTAGTTGCTGTCCTGACTATAGCAAACTTTTTTTTTTGCAAGGCTTCTTTATAAAATAATAAATGGACTTTCATTTCAGAGTAGTATCTAGAAGTTTTGGTTTATTTTGGGGGTATATTGTTTTTTTATTTTGTGAAGACAAAACCTTTATTTTACATTAACTATTTTTTTTTTTTTGCTGCAAGGCTTACCTTTAGGAAATGTGAGTTTTTGTTTTATGGTGGTTTTTTTTTTACTTTTCTTTTGTTGTTTTTTTTTGTTTGTTATGCTGGCCATACACGCACAGAATTTCGGCCATTTGCAGATTGAATGATTATTCGTCAGTCAAAAGCGAATTGTCCACTAACTGACAGAATAAACCTGTTTACATGAACGTTTCCTTGATCGTCATTACTGTTGGATAACAATAAAAATATATATAAATTATACAAGACAGAATATTCTTATTGTTTCGATTACAAAATACACATATACACTTTAGTTGAAACGGTAAAAGTTTTTGCTTTGAATCCATCGCCACTAGCCGGGCCCACGGTCAAAATCGTTGGTAAAGTTGGGTCCACTGATGGCACGATTGTCGAACGATCTTTCCGAAAACGACCAGTTTCAGCCGAAATTCTGTGCGTTTATGGCCAGTATTAGTTTATTTTAATTGGGTCACTCAAAGTTGTAACCCTCTGTTCTTGAAGCTGCCTATTGCCTACCACGTGGCTTTGCATTGTTTCAAAGAAAAAAAGTGCTAAGAAGAGTGTACACCTAAACCATCTTACACTATATTACTACATCCACATTCCTAGATAAAAAGAAAATAAGGCATACACTGGTAAGGCTTACTGTTGCTAATCAAAACTCTCCTGCCGCTAGCCAGTTTTACAGTACTGTATCCTCTGCAGAATCTTAATTTTTTTTTTTATAAAACATAACCTTGTGTTCTTTGTTTCTAGCAAATTTGAGCATAGCCTTGCTCATTAAAATTGCCCTGACACTGGCCAATTTTAAATTCATCTGCAGTCTTTTAATTCTTGTAGTAAAACACCTGGCTGTACTCTTAAGGGTTGATTTACTTTAAGTGGTAGTAAAGTCATCTTAGCCCTTTTACCTACATGTAAGCTTACAATAAAGTTTACCTGTAGGTAAAATTAATATCTCCTAAATGTGCACTGTTTATGAGATATTCCACAGAGCAGCAGCCGCTGATGTCATCGGCGCATGCACTCTGAAGGAACAGCATACTGTGCTGTTCCTTCAGAGGTCTGTGCCGTAAACAGTTACTCCCGTGCGCATGCACGGGAGTGAAGTCATCGGGAGGAAGAAGGGTGAAGATGAAAGCCTTGTCAGGGGTGACAGTGCACCGCTAGAGGGCTTCGTCCTAAGGTAAGTCTCTCATATTGTGCTAGTATGCAATTCATACTACCATATTATGACATTGTCTTGCAGGGGGAAAGCTTTGTTTTTTTCTTTCCAGAGTTTGCCACCTCTTTAAAGCATGTGATAATAAACCAAAATGTACTTCAGAGAAGGAGGTTGATGTTGTACTTGAGACCAAGAAATTGATTTACTAAAGAGAAATAAACTGTTAATTTTTCCAGGGAAGTCAAACTTTGCAAGAGAACTTTCCCCAGAGCTCAGTGGATAACCAATATGTGTAGGGAGAATAAAAAAACATAATTTTGCTTGCACATGATTATGTAGCAAGGTCTCAGGCCTCCTTTGATCTAATGAGAACCTCCAGGGCAAGGGATAGCTGACATCCTTCTGTATGTAGGGGGTTGTGAGGCATGGTGGGTGCAGAATAGTTATTGGGCGCCAGACACTTCTTGGATGCAAAGGAGGTTTTATTTCTCTGAACAATCCTTTTTGTATTTTTGGGCAGAGAGAGGGTTAGGGCCAGGACACCCTTAGGTAGATGTAAGATTAATTGGCAGACTCTGAGACTTCTAAAAGTAGACAGCTATACAGGTGAAAGCCTTCAGCCGGACACCACTTCTTTATAGGTAGGACCGTTGTCTCCTATGGCAACATTCTTTAGCAGTTCCAAACACAAGACTTAACAGTTCCTTCACTTTCACTACAATCACTCCTTGTAGTTCTCCAATACACCAAGCTCCCAGTTTCTCACTAGACCCACTGATTCACTGTCACTGAATCCCTTGAGCCCCTTCAATCTTCATGGTGGTGTCCTCCTCAAGCATCACCCCCGCTTCTCTGCTGGGTCCCTAGCTTGGCACTCTAAATACCTCTCAAGCTTCACCCACGAAGGCCTGCCCGGTCCCTAGCTTGACACACAAGGCTGCTCTGCAAGCGTCACCTCCACTGGCTGGCTCCCTGGCTTGATTCCCACTGAAGTTTCCTGATCCTCCACCGTCCCCGTCTGGTGAAAATGCTGCTTCGGTACTTGCTTCAGTTACTCACTGTGGTCTCTGGTAATAAGGCGGATAGTCCCTTACTGGCAACAGCTTCCCCTCTACCTCCAACCACGACAGGTTCTCCGACCGACAGAACCGGCACTTTTGGTTGGACTGCAAGCAGCAATCCCAACCCTGCGCTGCTCTCTTGCTTCTGGATAGGCCCTCAGACAGACTAGTATCCAGATGTGCCCGGGATAGGCCCAATCTTCGGCCTAGCAGCCCAGGCAATAGGACACATGTCCACCCAGACAGCCGGACAGCACAGAACCCACCTGACCTCACCCGAAAATATAGGCTCTCCCAGCAGGCCAAGGGATTCAAGAAAAACCCTGCCCATTGGCTGAGATACCCCATATACCCATAACCTGACCTTGGGTTTCCCTTCTCATATCTAGTACCACCAAGTACCCGGCCACCTAGTGGTAGAAGAGAAAAGTGCAACAAGGCCAAACTTAGGGAGAAATCAATGGATCTCTAGCAATCAACCAGGATAACTACTCCTGGCAAGTAAATTTGTGAGGAGCAACCCTGCCTAAACTCCTGGTCCCAAAAAAGTTTCAAAAGTGTCTGATGTGTCCGTTGCAATGTCACAGTCCCAATAAAAAGCAGATCATTACTAGTAAAAAAAGCAAACATAATAAAAATTACATAAATCTATCCCCTATTTGATAGACGCTATAACTTTTGCGCAAGCCAATCAATATAGGCTTGTTAGAATTTTTTTACCAAAAATATGTAGAAAAATACATATCGGCCTAAACTGATGAAGAAGTTTGTTTATAGCGCAAAAAAACAAAAAACGCAGAAGTGATCAAATACCACCAAAAGAAAGCTCTATTTTTGGGGAAGAAAAGGACATACATTTTGTAAAAAATCATTAGTATCTTGTATAAAGGACTTAGTATATTTCACCAAGGGGGACAGGATTTTGTCCAAAAACTGTGCTACCGGCACAAAGATCGAATCTCTCCCTAAAATGATGGGACTCCAGGGGGGATTCACTGTGCTTGTGTATCTTTAGTAGTATATACAATACCGCGATCCGTGTGCGATCCGTGTGTGAATAGAAATTCCAAGAGTTCCCGAGTAATCATACCTTTCTTGAATGCAGATTTTAAAATATTTTCAAGTCATTTCCTAACATTCCAAGTGGGGTCACTTGACATTTTCTTATATATAGTTTGATCACTTAGCTGCAGAACAATCTCATCTTTATATACCTGTGGGTCCATAATCACAACCGATCCCCCCTTGTCGGCGGGTTTCAATGTAATGTCATCTCGTCTACTCAGTTCCCTCAGGGCTGATCTTTCTTTCTGTGTTAAATTGATTGGTGCACAGTCCCGATAATCGACCAGAGGGACAAATTGATTTATCTCTCTTGTCACTTCTTTCACAAATGTCTCAACTGGAGCATAGGTTGTTGGTGGTACTGATTTGGATTTAACTTTAAGACCCAGTGATTTACAGTCCCGTCAGATAAACCCTGATTAATCAATCCTACCTCCTCTGGCGACAGCACTCGTCTCGAGATGTTGTGGATCAGATCTCCCGTGACCGACCTCGATTGCCTCGTGTATTGTAATATCGTTCCAGGCCCGCCGTCTCTTCCCTGTTCTGCTGTGATCTTGTTTGCATACGGGGATAGCCTCCCCGCTGGCCTTGCTGTAAAAAATTAGACGAGGAATCCGTGTCTGTATTCACTGAGGAATCGTCCAATGTCTCTCTCCTCATTCCACCATATTCAGGGCGACCTCACCGGGTGTAACCCCGCGGCCATCTGTATACCTGGTTTCTCTCATAGTCCTCAATGTCACGATCAAACGTGCTCTTTTTTCTAATTTCCAGATCAGATCAATGTTTGTTTATATTTTCATTCACTGTCTCCTTAAGTTTAATAAACTCAGATGTTGCAGAGGTTTTAAGGTCCTGTTCCACCTTCACCAGTTGTTCCAATATGGAGTTCCTTGTTTATATAAGAGATTGTTAGTCACAAGATCAAATGAACACTTATTCAAAATTTGCATAAAGGTGCTTTTATACTTGTCATTATCGCTGAATAATTTAGGGGTTAATCTCACCTGTAGACCTTTTGGAATCCGTTGTACCCGATGGTACTCAGCAAGGGTAAGTCCATGCAATTCCAGAAAATTTCTGGATCCAGCCACCTGGGACACAATCTGCGTGGTCTCCACCTGTGTAAAGGAAAAGTTCCATCTACTCACAGGGAGTATCCAATATCCACTGATCGGGTGAGTTACTCCTCTCGTACCTGTGTAATTCCTAGAGCAGTGTCAAGGTGGACTCCCAATGATCCACCAATACTTGAATAGAAGAAAAGATGGGACGCGATTTCAAATGCAAAAAGTTTGAAGTATCTACATAACATGTGAAGTAACAGCTACTGTGCAGTACTGTGCAGTTTCGAGCATACCATGCTCTTCATCAAGCTCTGTGTAATGACTCACAACAAGCATTCTACCTATATACAAAAAACACAGGGTGTGACCACACAGGTGTATCCCATAATGCCCATCCTTTCTCAATTAACCCACTTACTTCCTAATACACATCACACTACATAAATTGCCTACCCATATCAACTGTAATTAATCCTACTTCTCATATCATCCCTAAAATTCACTAATCAACTAAACAGGATATACCTTTTTACATACTACCACAATTCATAATAATTGATACATAATTTCTTGAAATATTGTTTAATTCCATAGTTTTTCTCAAAGGCATGCAGTATCTCTTAAACATTCCGCATCTCAATTCACACCTAAAAAAAGAGCATAACAATCAGTCACACATATCTCCTTCTTATAGAAACAAATAATAATCATAATCCCTATTCATCCCATAAGGGTATAAGGACTGTAATCTGTTAATCCACCATACCTCTCTCTGTTTCAGTTTCAAAATCCTGTCCCCACCTCACTTGTCCCTCAATACTTCCTCCAAAATAAAAAATGTTAAATCCGAATCCTTATGTCCCTTTTCCAAAAATGTTTAGATACAGGCAACCCAGGTTGTTTGTTGCTAATAGTACTGCGATGGGGTGATGAGGTGATGTGGGTACTGTTGCCTTATGAATTTATTTGAAATCTCCATTAATAACTGTAAAATATTGTAATAATGAATATATTTTAAAAAGGGTTTCATTTAAGCTTTTGCTAAGAGCAGAGAATGTGGGCCAAGGCTTGTATATGCAAACAATGGAGAGCCAATTCCATTGTTCTACACCTACTCCTTTGAAAGGGTGCCATGCTGGGATATGCAATGGACCTAACTTCCTGGGGAAATGCAATTAACACACTTGGCCAACATAGTCACAAGGATTTGCATGAAAGGGGGCCGACTTATGGAGTAAGCCCTCCAATCATGATCCAAGCTAGGCCAACCAATGAGACATCAGCTTTATTTGATATACTCAGAGCCAAGGGGGAGGTTTTGTTCTCTTTCTGATGGACCAGCGAGCTGAAAGGAGCTTTGGTAAGGATGGGTAATTATGGGAAAGGAATGCCCTTTTACTTGTAACTAAATATGTGTTTAGATTACTGTATTGAGGAATATACCCTGTATTCCTTCATGTAAATACTTTATTTCAACCTAATATTTTCTTCCTTGGTGTAAGGCGATAGATAGATGATTGTGTATTAGCTAGACTTTCAACTGCTTCCTAATAAATGTTATTATATTTTAAGCTTTCACTCTTCGTCGAAAAAGAACTCTTATTTAACCCACATCATATCTATGAGATATGAAAAATCTTAAATATAGATTTTTCAGGGTAACAGTACGCAATTTTTGAAGTGTGATGTATATTAGGAAGTAAGTGAATTAATTGAGAAAGGAGGGGTGTTATGGGGTACACCTCTGTGGTTTTTGTATATAGGTAGAATGCTTGTTGTGAGTCATTACACAGAGCTTGATGAAAAGTAAGGATGAGCCGAACACCCCCCCGGTTCGGATTTCACCAGAACATGCGAACAGGCAAAAAATTTGGACAAACACGCGAACACCGTTAAAGTCTATGGGACACGAACATGAAAAATCAAAAGTCCTAATTTAAAAGGCTTATATGCAAGTTATTATCATAAAAAGTGTTTGGGGACCCGGGTCCTGCCCCAATAACATGTATCAATGCAAAAAAAAGTTTTAGAAACTAACATTTTTTCAAGAGCAATTATTTTAATAATGCTTAAAGTGAAAAAATAAAAATGAAATATTCCTTTAAATATTGTGCATGGGGAGTGTCTACAGTATGCCTGTAAAGTGGCGCAGTTTTCTCGTGTTTAGAACAGTACCTGTCAGGAAATGATCCATCCGCTGGTAATATCTGTTATTTGGCACGCAGTACTGAGGTCCACCAGCAGGTGTCTCCTGGCAGTTTGGAACTGTCAGGAGAGCTTTTCCCTGTTAATGTTATGTCATCTTTGGGCCGCAGTACTGGCGTCCACTAGCGGATGAATCCTGGCAGTGTGGAGCAGACAGTACCTCCTACAATCAGGTGTGACTTGAGGCCAATCACAGGCCTATAAATACCCGGCAAGCACTCACATGTTTGCCTTGATTTCTTCATTGCCTCCTGACCTGCTAGCGATCTGATCCTGTGCCCTGAACCTGATCCTGTCTCACTGTCCAGATCCCTATCCTGCCCCACCTGTTACCTTGCATCCCTGCCTGCAGTCTGATCCATCCTCTCCCTGTCCTGTGTTCTAACCCCATCTGCTGATCTCCCTGTGTATGACCTTGGCCTGGCTTACGTTTATGTCTCTGGAACATCCCCTGTCCATCTGCTGATCTGCTGTGTATGACCCTGGCCTGGCTATTGTTTATGATCCTGGTATTTCCCATTTATTGTACTTATCTGTCTGTTGTTATTTGTGGGTCTCTGTCTGTGGTTGGTTATTGCACTGTGTCATATTGGAGTTGGTTGTTCTATATTACTCACTTACTTTAATAAATTATTATATTTTCACTTATTTACGTTTGGGTGTCCTCTGTCGCAGATCACACGGTTCTGGTCACACCTGTTCATGACAGTAAATCAAGGCCATCTCTGACCAGAAGTGACTGCACAGAGGAACCATTGTAGTGCTGTTACTGCTACTAAAATGCAATCAGAAACAGTTGTTCTCCTTGCCTCACTGGTGTTGGAGGATAACAACTACTGTCGTCTGGTATTGAAAGAGTGGGCCAGGGATCAGCTCCTGGAGTGTATCCGTCTGGCCCATTCTCTGGTTGATCAGGGTAGATTTCTGTTTAAAAACGTTCAGCCCCTGATACAGGTGTGTGCTGAGCTAGCCTTGTCTAGCAGTCCTAAAGGAAGTGATGATTTTTCTCCCCCCTTCAGTAGTGATCAGGTGGCGTCTCTGGTATGGCTGTTGGAGGATGATGCTGTATACTTTCTGGAGCATTATTCAGCTTGTCCCAAACAGGTGCTAGTGGATTGTATAGATTCGGTGCAGTCCCTGGTTAGACAGGCAGTATGTGAACCACGTTTGTTCAACCTGTACTACAGGCATGGTCAGACTTATTATTTCCAGCCTCAGTCAGCTCTTCACAACCCAGACCTGCTATTAGACACCTGCCTGCCCAGGAGTCTTTTTCCCCTTTACCCATGGCAACCTCCGTTTCATCCCAATATACCCTGCTTCCCACCAAATATCAATACCCTGTCCCTACCCGCTGCACCTATCCTGCATTCAACCCACCTGCCTCTTCTCAGCTGCCCACAAACCCACAGGAACTTCCTGCAGCTACTGTTACCTCTTCTCTGCCATATCCCAATCCTCCTTTCCAGTCTGCTGCACCCCTCACCTACAGAGCTTCAGTGGCTAAGCCAAAGAAAAAACTAAAGTTTTTTCCAAAGAAGACGATCCTGACAGTAACCCAACCTGCCTCCGCACCAGCTAATCCAACCCAGTCTGACATCCCAGTGCCTGCCTTCCAGCCTGATGTCTTGGTGCCTGCCCTCCAGCCTGACGTCTCGGTGCCTGCCCTCCAGCCTGACGTCTCGGTGCCTGCCCTCCAGCCTGACGTCTCGGTGCCTGCCCTCCAGCCTGACGTCTCGGTGCCTGCCTCCAGCCTGACGTCTCGGTGCCTGCCCTCTAGCCTGATGTCTCGGTGCCAGTGTTCCAGCCTGAGGTGCCAGTGTTCCAGCCGGAAGTACCAGTGCCTGCTCTCCAGCTTGATGAGCCCGCTGCCCAGCCTGATGAGCCCGCAGCCCAGCCTGATGAGCCCACAGCCCAGCCTGATGAGCCCGCTGCCCAGCCTGATGAGCCTGCTGCCCAGCCTGATGAGCCCACTGCCCAGCTTGAAGTGCCCATGCCTGCTGCCCAGCTTGAAGTGCCCATGCCTGCTGCCCAGCTTGAAGTGCCCATGCCTGCTGCCCAGCTTGAAGTGCCCATGCCTGCTGCCCAGCTCGGAGTGCCCGCTGCCCAGCCTGGAGTGTTCCTGTCCACTGCCCAGCCTGGAATGTTCCCATCCGCTGCCCAGCCTGATGTGCCACCGTCTGCTGCCCAGTCTGATGTGCCACCTTCTGCCAAGCCTGATGTGCCACCTTCTGCCAAGCCTGATGTGCCACCTTCTGCCAAGCCTGATGTGCCATCTTCTGCCAAGTTTGATGTGCCACCTTCTGCCAAGCTTGATGTGCCACCTTCTGCCAAGCCGGATGTGCCACCTTCTGCCCAGCCGGATGTGCCACTGTCTGCTGCCCAGCCGGATGTGCCACCGCCTGCTGCCCAGCCGGATGTGCCACTGTCCGCTGCCCAGCCCGATGTGCCACCGTCCGCTGCCCAGCCCGATGTGCCACTGTCCGCTGCCCAGCCCGATGTGCCACCATCCGCTGCCCAGCCCGATGTGCCACCGTCTGCTGCCCAACCCAATGTGCCACCGTCCGCTGCCCAGCCCAATGTGCCACCGTCCGCTGCCCAGCCCGATGTGCCACCGTCCGCTGCCCAGCCCGATGTGCCACCGTCCGCTGCCCAGCCTGAGGTGCCACCGTCCGCTGCCCAGTCTGAAGGTCCAGTACCCGCTGTCCAGTCCGATGAGCCTGCTGCCCAGCTCGAGGACCCAGAGCCCGCTGTCTGCCCTGATGTGCCCGCTGTCTGCCTGAGGTGCCTGATGCCCAGCCTGAAGTGCCTGTTGCCCAGCCTAATGTACCCCCATCTGTTGTTCTGCTTGATGCCATAGACTATGGACAATTACAACCAGTTGGAGCGTCCGGAGGCCGCTCTTTTGAGGGGGGGTACTGTCAGGAAATGATCCATCTGCTGGTAATATCTGTTATTTGGCACGCAGTACTGAGGTCCACCAGCAGGTGTCTCCTGGCAGTTTGGAACTGTCAGGAGAGCTTTTCCCTGTTAATGCTATGTCATCTTTGGGCCGCAGTACTGGCGTCCACCAGCGGATGGATCCTGGCAGTGTGGAGCAGACAGTACCTCCTACAATCAGGTGTGACTTGAGGCCAATCACAGGCCTATAAATACCCGGCAAGCACTCACATGTTTGCCTTGATTTCTTCATTGCCTCCTGACCTGCTAGCGATCTGATCCTGTGCCCTGAACCTGATCCTGTCTCCCTGTCCAGATCCCTATCCTGCCCCACCTGTTACCTTGCATCCCTGCCTGCAGTCTGATCCATCCATCCTCTCCCTGTCCTGTGTTCTAACCCCATCTGCTGATCTCCCTGTGTATGACCTTGGCCTGGCTTACGTTTATGTCTCTGGAGCATCCCCTGTCCATCTGCTGATCTGCTGTGTATGACCCTGGCCTGGCTTTTGTTTATGATCCTGGTATTTCCCATTTATTGTACTTATCTGTCTGTTGTTATTTGTGGGTCTCTGTCTGTGGTTGGTTATTGCACTGTTTCATATTGGAGTTGGTTGTTCTATATTACTCACTTACTGTAATAAATTATTATATTTTCACTTATTTACGTTTGGGTGTCCTCTGTCGCAGATCACACGGTTCTGGTCACACCTGTTCATGACAGTACCGCAGCAAAATGACATTTCTAAAGCAAAAAAGTCATTTAAAACTGATCGCGGCTGTAATGAATTGTTGGGTCTCGGCAATATAGATAAAGCTCATTTAAAAAAAAAGTAATGGGTTCCCCCCCAGTCTATTACCAGGCCCTTTGGGTCTGGTATGTATATTAAGGGGAACCCCAAACCAAAAATGTAAAAAAAAATTGTGTGGGGGCCCCCCAAAATCCATACCAGATCCATCTCACGCCGCCGACGATCCAAAAAAACCAAAAATGCCGCAACAGCACTGCCTCCATGGGAGGCTCCTGCCGAGTGACGCCTCTTCTTGATGACAGCTGTTATAAAGCTGAGGGCGGGGCCACCCGGTGACGTAAACGTGCGAACCCGCCCCCCTCTGACATCACGTGACGTCAGAGGAAGACGGGGTCATCGGCGGCGTGAGATGGATCTACATCGTGGGACATTTTTATATTTTTATCTTTTAATAAAGGACTTGTCCCAAAGTGTCTACTGTCTTTTTTACTATTTTTGACACTTTTTTTGTGAAATGGTAGGGGTAATGTACCCATTACCAATTCACATGGGGGGGCGGGATCTGGGGGTCCCTTTGTTAAAGGGGGCACCCAGATTCTGATAAGCCCCCCGCCCACAGATCCCCATAACCGCCGGGCAAGGTCTGTGGGGATGAGGCCCTTGTCCCCATCAACATGGGGACAAGGTGCTTTGGGGGGCTACTCCAAAGCACCCTCCCCACGTTGAGGGCATGTGACCTGGTATGGTTCAGGAGGGGGGAGCACTCTCTTGTCCCCCCTCTTTTCCTGCGGCCTGCCAGGTTGCTTCCTCAGATAAGGGTCTGGTATGGATTTTGGGGGGACACCTACGCCATTTTTTTAAAATTTTGGAGTAGGGTTCCTCTTAAAATGCATTCTTGACCTGAAGGGTCTGGAATGGATTTTGGGTGGGACCCCTACGCCACTTTTTAAAAGAATTTGGCGTGGGGTTCCTCTTAATATTCATACCAGACCCAAAGAGCCTGGTAATGGACTGGGGGGGACCCATGCCGTTTTTTTTCAATGAGAATCTGTATTGCCGAGACCCGACAATTCATTACAGCCGCGATCAGTTTTAAATGACTTTTTTTCCTTTAGAAAAGTAATTTTGCTGCGGTACTGTTTTACAGTACATACTATAGACACCCCCCATGCACAATATTTAAAGGAATATTTCATTTTTATTGTTTCACTCTAAGCATTATTAAAATAACTGCTCCTGTAAAAACTGCAGTTTTTAAAACTTTTTTTTGCATTGATACATATCCCCTGAGGCAGGACCCCAAGCACTTTTTATGACAATAACTTGCATAAAAGCCTTTAGAATTAGCACTTTTGGTTTTTCATGTTAATGTCTCATAGACTTTAACGGTGTTCCGTGGTTTTCAAATTTGCCGCAAACACCGCATATTGTTCGTTGATCACAGAACGTCCGAACAACCAAAGTTCGTCCCGAACTTATGCTTGGGCCAAATCGTTCCCCAATCCTTAATGAAGAGCATGGTATGCTCGAAACTACACAGTACTGCACAGTAGCTGTTATTTCACATGTTATGAAGATACTTCAGTAAAATGTTTTGCATTGGAGATCGTGTCCCGTCTTTTCTTACACATATATATATTAATATATTATCACTGATCACTGTATTAATATCACTGGTGATGTCAGTGGCAGTTAATCAATTCCCCCCAGCGTCAGTTAGTGTCATATTGCCTGGATCACAGTCCCATTATAAATTGCTGATCACCGCCATTAGTAGTATTAAAAAAAAACATAGCTTGTAGGCACTAAAACTTTAACACAAAACAATCAATATACACTTATTTTTTTATATCAAAGACATGTAGCAGAATACATTTTGGCCAAAATTTATGAAGAAATTTGATCTTTTTTTGTTTATAGCGCAAAAAATAAAAAAAAAAACAGTTGTGATGAATTATCACCAAAGGAAAGCTCTATTTGTGTGAAAAAAGATATGCATTTCCTTTGGGTACAGAGTTGCATCACAATTACCAGAGTAGCGCATTGCTAAATAGCAAAAAATGGCCTGGTCATAAAGGGAGTAAAATCTTCTGGAGGCCAAATGGTTAAATTTAAGCCTAGCTATTTAACATTGTCCTGTTGCTGGCCAATTTTACACTGGTGTGTCAATTTCGATTATTTAACCTATGTAATAAATCACCTGCCTGTACTCTTTTTTTTCTGTGTTCTTTTCACCCCCAATGAGTGCTTAGAAGAAATTGAAACAGGAAGATTTTGCATCAGTATAAAAATGGATAACCATGGCAAACCACTGGACAATTTCTTGCCACTAGTCAAAGCAGGTATATTAACATTTGATGAAAAACCATGTGTCAATGGTAAAGCTACCTTCTTTTAATTCTGAAATTAATCAGATCCTGGTGCTGTTGTATGTAAGCCAAGCTAATTGGAAAAAGAAGTATTAATTCTACAGCCAAATATGCTCTGTTAGTTTATGCTGTTGCTGAAGCTGTCCATAAAAATCATAGTGTACGTTAACACCATGTATAACTTTAAGGCGTTCTCCAAGTGTGTTATTTAATGGATTTGTGTATTTACAATGCTGCCCATGAAGCTGCATGAAATGACCCTCACTAATGTACACTTCATCCTATATCTCCTCTTCAATTGCCTAGTAATATATATACAAAGTATTGGATTTTGTTCTTTTGCCTATAAATGACAGTGCATAAACCTGAACATAGGCTTATCAAGGATTATCATATAACCAGTCTGGTCTCAGGGAATACATTACACACCGTTCTAAAAATGAGCTCATTCTACATTTGCCTATTTTTCTCTAAAAACTATAATTGTAAAATAAGAATGTCAAGCATCTTTTAGAGTGCTGTATGGTAAAGCATCTGGAAGCTTCAAGAGGAACAAGAATTATTATAAGACACAAAATGCAGCTTTTTACCAGAGAATCATCAATACACAAGTAAGATCTTCCATAGTACCTTCTCTGCAATTTAGTTATTTTTATTCATTCCAAGTGGTTTAAACGCAGAGATTGATCAATACAGAAGTAAAATCTTCCATAGTAGCATTTCTGCAATTTAGTTATTTTCATTCATTTCAAGTGGGTTAAGCTCTGGTTGCCAGGATATATAGACATAAGTATAAGGCTTAGAGTCCATTTAGTAGAGTTTCTGAACTATCTCTAAACTTAATAGGAAACGGAACAGAACAGAACATCTAGTAATTTTCTTTTTATTCCCTAATCAGTAAGGAAATTATAAACAGAAAGGCATGGCAATAAAGATTAAACTAAACAAAGATGGCTTCTATAAATGTTATGTTTGAGGTTTCCTCAACATTAAACCCAGGTCACTTTAGCCCCTTATTAATTTTCTGTTCCCCTACCTCTCCTTCCTTTTTTAACTTTCTTTTTTTAATGGTTATTCAGTTGGCGGTGGTTGTTATTTATCACATGGGAGGTTTACTTCTAGTGCCTAAGGCAGCCACTGCCCAAATCCTGTCCTAGATATACTCTACTTCTCCAAATCTTATCCTGTCTCAGTACTACTGCTACTTCTACTATGTTAGCTTCCAGCACTAGATGTGAGATGCAGTGTGCCATGTAACAGCTAAACTGACAAGTTCCTTCAATAAGATGACATAATGAAAGCACTACAAGCTAGAGAGTAAACTTAAATGGAATATGTAGTATTTCGGTATATATTGTATTTATTTATTTCAGCCAGGAAAAAAAGAAAAAAGATAATCTTTTACTCTCAGATAAATATATGAAAATCTTGTATTTTTAGATTAACCCCTTGTCTACCATGTTTACAAACTTCCTGGTATTCAAGAATTTAAAACAAGCTACAACCATGAGATTGGTATTGATTTTTTTAGCCAGCGATCATCTTTCACCTAAAAGTGACCTGGGTGGTTCTAAAGCCACCTGATCACTTTAAGGGCTCATTACACATTTACACACAGCTAGTTTACACTTGCTTCAAAACAAGGCTTCGGACACGCTTTGTTAAAGCTCTCTGAACGCCAGTCAAAGCCTCTGTCACTAAATAAAATGGTTAGCTTACAGTCCTGTTTACACCTTGCTTTTTCTTTGCTTTGCTTCAGCTTCACTTCAAAAACGATACCATAGAAGTTTATGGCAAAGCTTGCTTGAAGCCCCACCGAACCCTCATCGAAGCCCCATGAAGCCTCACCAAAGCCTCATTGAAGCCCCAACAAAGCCCCACCAAAGGCTTATTGAAGCCCCATCAAAGCTCCACCAAAGCCTCATCAAAGCCCCACCGAAGCCTCATCGAAGCCTCGTCGAAGCACCAAGCAAAAGCAAGGTGTAATCAGGACTATATGCTAACCATTTTATTTAGTGACAGGAGCTTTGACTGGCATTCAGAGGGCTTGTCCGAAGCCATGTTTTAAAGCAAGTGTAAACTAGCTCTTAGGGCTCATTTACGTGTGCTTCGGGTTCAATGCACATTAAAGATCCTACTGCTTCAACAAACTTTATGATGTGTTTTTGATGCTTCGGTGGTGCTTCGATAAGGCTTCAGTGGTGCTTCGACGAAGCTTCGGTGGTGCTCTTTTGAAGCTTTGTTGAAGCTTGGCAGATGCCCTATGTGTGTGTTGATATCTCACATCTGCAATTTCTCCAAAACAAAGCGAAGCTAAAGCTGAGCTAAAGCCTCTCAAAAGCCGCAGGTGCTTCAAACAAGCTTTGTCATACAGCTCTATGGAGGTTTTGAAGACATTTGAAGCCCCACTAAAGCTACGTGACGTATAATTTTTGAAGCAAAGCAAGGCAAACACAAGTTGTAAACAGAACTGTAAGCTAACTATTTTATTTAGTGACAGGAGCTTTGACTGGCGTTAAGAGAGCTTTAACAAAGCCCGTCTGAAGCCTTGTTTTGAAGCAACTGTAAACTAGCCCTTACAGTACTGGAATGTGCTGCCCCCACCCAGAACTTTGGGCTCTGGTAAAATGAGAACAATGAGAGTGGGAATAGATGGGAGAGCATTCGTTCTCTGATCTCCTCTGCCACTAAAGAACCTGGAAGTGTTGAAACTTGAAACTTTTCCCCAGGTAAAAATATACAGTATATATATGTTTCAATGAGACTAGGGTGGTCAGCAGATCGGCCTCTACACACTCAGCAGTGCCTAAAAATAGAGAGCAACTGAGCATGTGCATAGCAGGGTGAGGCAGTGTATTGCTGGATTATAAACAGTATAGGCACTTATTTCTAATGTTTTACATAGCTATACCTGCAAAAGGGGCAAGCCTGAAGTGATCTATCAGGACTTAATTTTCTGACTAAAGTTTCACTTTAACCTGTTCCCGATCAGCCTCCGCAGTTGTACTGCGGCAGAATGGCACGGGCAGGCGAATCGCCGTCATACTTTGCACGGCCAAGATGATTGGATTGGATCCAGAACCGATCAATCTCCAGGCCCAGGCTAATGAAATCTGACCTGGACCTGGTGATCGGTCCTGGCGAATGAGATCCTTCCCTGTCGTGTAACTGTAAACACTGACAGGGGAAGTGGTGTTATCTCTCCTCGTTTCGGTCTTTTCCGTTCCAGACCGAGCAGAGATAACATCTAACAGTGAGTTGCACCAACACTACACTGACACCAGGTCACGTAGGCACACAATTCACCCCCCCTGATCGCCCCCCGATCACCCCCCAGTTAACCCCTTCACCACTTGTCACTGTGTCACCCAGGACAACATTCAGATTTTTTTTTGATCGCTGTACTGGTGTCATTAGTGACAAAAATCAGCATTGGGGTAATTAGTCTAAGGCCCAGATAGGTTTAGGGCCCCCCTAACCTCCCCAATAAAGGTTTAACCCCTTGATTACCCCCTGTCACCAGTGATCACTGTATTAGTGTCACGGGTGATGCAGTTTAGCTACTTTATTTTTTATAGCATCAGGGCACCCGCCGTATTTTACCCAATAAAGGTTTAACCCCCTGATCACCTGGCGGGTGATCAAAGTTAGGTTTTAGTGTCAGATAGGGTCTGCGTTGCCCCAGGCAGCGTCAGATTAGTGCCAGTAGTGCTAACACCCACGCACGCACCATACACCTCCCTTAGTAGTATAGTGTCTGAAAGAATCGATATCTGATCTGATCAGAAGTATACTAGCATCCCCAGCAGTTTAGGGTTCCCAAAAACGCAGTATTAGCGGGGCCAGCCCAGATACCCGCTAGCACCTGCGTTTAGCCCTTCCGCCCAGCCCAGCCCAGCCCAAGTGAAGTATCAATCAATCACTGTCACTTACAAAACACATAACTGCAGCATTCGCAGAGTCAGGCCTGATCCCTGTGAATGCTAACAGTTTTTTTGGTAGCGTTTGAATCAGTCGCTAATAGTCAGGAGTAGGGTTGTCCCGATACCACTTTTTTAGGACCGAGTACAAGTACCGATACTTTTTTTCAAGTACTCGCCGATACCGATTACTGATACTTTTTTTTTAATGTCACGTGACAGTGTTTTTTTTTTTTTTTTTACAGTTCTTTCTTTTTTTTCTTTTTTTTTTAAGGGGGGGGGGGGGTGGACAGTGTATGTGTGTTTTTTATTTACATTTTTATTATTTTTTACAATAATTTTTTTTTATTATTTATTATTTTTATTATTTATTTATTTATTGCAATACTTTGTGTTTTTTTTTTTTTTAAATCAGCCCTGTTGGGGGGCTTTGGTGAGATATCAGGGGTCATAGCAGACCCCTGATTTCTCCCCCTTGAGACAGAGAAAGAGACCAATGATAGAGATTTCCTAGTCCCTTTCTCTGCAGCCTAAGCTGCACTGAAAATGAGTGGAGAGAAGACAGCGGCTCCTCTCCATTCATAAACGGAGACATCGTAATCACAGGAGGTTACAATGTTTCAGTTATGTGAATGGACAGAGTCATGCTTGGTATCCGTGCCAATACTGATACTAGTATCGGTATCGGGACAACCCTAGTCAGGAGCTTTTTTACCTGTGAATCTCACTACTGTACCAGTAAATTTAGAGACCAAAATGTCAAATTGAAGGTACAGAAGTGAAGAGGCCTACACGTTTCTGAGCATGACAGATAGTGAAGAGGAAGTCACTCATCTGTCAGATTTAGGCTCAGAGTACGAACCTGTAGACAGCAGTGGCACCCTGACAGATAGCTCTGATGACGGAGTTGTGGTCCCTGCAAGAACCGCAGGTCCCTCGTATGGAGCAGAGAGCCAGTAATAGCGCCGCTCATCCTTCTGATGACGGAGTTGTGGTCCCTGCCAAGGTCAGGCGTACCAGACCCTGTTCTTCTGCTGTAGTTGAGGTGCAAGAACCGCAGGTCCCTCGTATAGAGCAGAGAGCCAGTACTAGCGCTGCTCATCCTTCTGGTGAACTGGCAAGCACCAGCGGCCTAATACATACTGGTCGTACATCCAGCACTGCTGTAACACTTAGTGACGTGACGAGTCCCATAAGTGCAGTTTAAGCTGGCCAGGTGGCAAGCACGAGTAGTGTCCCGCTGCCACCAAGAAGACAAAGACAGGCCGTTGAGCCCATAGTCCCCTTCCTGCTACATTCGCCAATCCTAATTGGGAACCCCCCACTTCTGTAGCACCTGTACTCCCCCCATTCACTGGCCAACCCAAAATTCAGGTGGAAGTTGATTTTACGTCACTTGATTTTTATTCGCTGTTTTTCACCGAAGATCTCTATAGATCTATTGTGGACCAAAGCAATTTATATGCTGGTCAATAATTGCTGCTAATCCCCAGCTGACCCTTGCCAGAGAATAAAAATCAATTACGGTTTCCGAATTTAAGACCTTCCTGGGCCTATCCCTCCTCATGGGCTTAACCAAAAAGAGTGAGTTGCGGTCATATTGGTCCACCATATGCCCGTGTTCTCTGCCTCCATGACCAGGACACGATACGAGCAGATCTTGCGATTCATGCATTTCAGCGATAATGAACTTTGTCGTCCTCGGGATGACCCTGAATTTGATTGGCTCTACAAAATTCGGCCCCTCGTAAACCACTTCAACCAACGTTTTGCAGCCTTGTTTACTCCCCATCAAGTTGTCTGCGTTAATGAGTCCCTGATTACTTTTTCTGGCCGCTTGTCATTCAAACAGTATCTTCCCAGCAAGCGTGCCAGATATGGGGTCAAGATGTATAAGCTCTGTGACAGGGCCACAGGCTATACATATAGTTTTATGGTTTACGAGGGAAGAGATAGGTAGAGCCGGAAAACTGCCCTGACTACATAGGAAGCACTGGTAAGATTGTGTGGGACTTGGTGTCACCCTTATTCGGAAAGGGGTACCACTTGTATGTGGACAATTATTACACAAGCATGCCACATTTTAGTCACTTGTTTGATCATCAAATTGGCGCATGTGGCACCGTGTGATCTAATCGCTGGGGCTTTTCCCAGCGGCTTGTAGATTCCCGTCAGGCTGGGGGAGAGAGCCTGCTTGAGATGTAATAATTTGCTCGCTGTGAAGTGGAGGGAATAATAAGAATGTTTTTGTTCTTTCCTCCCTTCACGCAGACACGCCAGTCCAAATTCCTACGGTGACTGGTGTTGTGGAGAAACCCCTCTGTGTCCACGAATATAACCTTAATATGGGAGGGGTGGACCTCAACGATCTCAATGACCAGTTGTTGGCGCCGTACCTAATTGCCTGTAAGGCCAGACGCTGGTAGAAAAAAGTGTCTATTTATTTCAATTGGCTTTACTGAATGCTTTTGTGCTATACAAAGCTTCAGGACGAACTGGATCCTTCCTTAAATTCCAGGAAGAGATCATCAGATCCCTTCTTTTTCCAGACGGTGCTTTGGCCCAACTTCCCAATGCAAATGCAGTAAGCCGGCTGCATGAGAGGCATTTTCCGCATGTCCTCTCTGGTATCCCTACCCAAAGAAACCACCAAAGAAGATGTCGTATCTATAGAAAACGCGGATATAGGCGTGACACCCGCTATTAAAAGACACACAAAAACACAAAAAATAAAATAAAAAAGCCAAAAATAGTTGTGGTTGTATTTTTCTTTCTCTCTCTATTGTTCTCTCTTATGTTTGCTCTCCTGTCCACTCTACTGTTCGCTCACTATTGTTCTATATCTATATATATATATCTATATCATTCTCTCTCTGTTTTATTTTTACTATGTTTTTTATTGTATTTGCTTTGCAGGTATGGTATGTTATACTGTAATGTTTGTTTTATTGTTAACCATCATTTGCTTAGCAGGTACACCATTCAGCTGCAGCATGGGTTTATTTATCTTGACAGCAACAGCATTTGCTCCCACGATACATAAAGCCGTGACTCCAGCGCTGTTGAAGGTGATTTCACCACCACAGTTAAAAAAAAATGGTGGATGTATGCCCATCTTTAGAATTGGGTGGATGAAGGGCGGTATTCTAATGGTGGGCATACCTACCGATCAATCTCTTTTAAAAAAAGTTTAAAAAAAAGAGCATATATGCCGAAGCATGGGGGCAGGGGTGGAGGAGCGATTTTCTCCTAACATTAGGGGCGGATTGCCCCCATGCTTCGGCATATATTTTTTTAGGCACAGATTGCAATATTTTATTACTATGTTTTATTGTATGTATTTGCTTTGCAGGTATGGTAAGTCTTATGCCCCGTACACACGGTTGGATTTTCCGACGGAAAATGTGTGATAGGACCTTGTTGTCCGAAATTACGACCGTGTGTAGGCTCCATCACGCATTTTCCATCGGATTTTACGACACACAAAGTTTGAGAGCAGGATATAAAATTTTCCAACAACAAAATCCATTGTCGGAAATTCCGATCGTGTGTACACAAATCTGACGCACAATTTGCCACGCATGCTCAGAATAAATAAAGAGATGAAAGCTATTGGCCACTGCCCCCTTTATAGTCCCGACGTGTTTAACGTCACTGCGTTCAGAACGATCAGATTTTCCGACAACTTTGTGTAACCATGTGTATGCAAGACAAGTTTGAGCCAACATCCGTCTGGAAAAAATCCTAGGATTTTGTTGTCGGAATGTCCGAACAAAGTCCGACCGTGTGTACGGGGCATATCTGTTATACAGTAATGTTACTTTGTTTTATTGTTAACCATCATTTGCTTAGCAGGAACGCCATTCAGCTGCAGCACGGGTTTATTTATCCTGACAGCAACAGTGCTTACTCCCACGATACGTAAAGCCATGACTCCAGCGCTGTCGGAGGTGATTTCATCACCACAGTTAAAAAAAATGGTGGATGTATTCCCATCTTTAGAATTGGGTGGATGAAGGGCGGTATTCTAATGGTGGGCATACCTACCGATCAATCTCTTTTTTTCGTTCAGCCCACAGGCTGCATGAAAAAGAGAACATTACAATGTATGCCCAACAAGGACCAGCAACGTACTGGTATGTTGCTGGACTTTGAGTGGCTATACCAGAATGATGCCTGCAGGTTTAGGTATCACCTTGGTATCATTTTTTTCATCCAGCAGTCAGCTTTCATGTAAAAGCAATCCTAGCGGCTAATTAGCCTCTAGACTGCTTTTCTAAGCAGTGGGGGGGAATGCCCCCCCCACTGTCTTCCATGGTTTTCCTGTCCCAACAGGGAACCCGAGAATGCAGCCAGTGGTTCGACCAGCTGACCATAGAGCTGATCAGAGACCAGAACAGATCCAATCATCTCTATGGCCTAAGAAACTGGAAGCTACGAGCATTTCATGATGTAGGTTTCACTGGATATAAACAGCGCCATTGGGAAATTGGCAAAACATTTTATCACACCGATCTTGGTGTGGTCAGATGCTTTGAGGGCAGAGGAGAGATCTAGGGTCTAATAGACCCCATTTTTTTCAAAAAAGAGTACCTGTAACTAGCTATTGCTATCATAGGGGATATTTACATTCCCTGAGATAACAATACAAAGGATAAAAACAAATGAAAGGAACACATATAAAAAAAGCAAAATAAATAATTAAAAAAAAAAGCACCCCTGGGGGGCGTGACCGGAAGCCAACCTTAATGGGCGCTTGATCTCCTAGCTCCATCAGCCCGCAGCACTTACGGCAATATAGGGGACGATCCACAACACCCATATGGGCAAATCGAGGACCACCCGATCCTCCAAACACAGGGGCACATCACAACCCCCTCCAGGAGCATCCACGGACCTCCGCGCCTTCTTCCTCCAGGCGGACATGTCCCAGAGCAGAGGAGACAAGATGGTGCCGGACACCCCCGCGCCTGGATGCTGGAGCTCCACACAGACCTCGCTGCCTCTTCTTACCCGGCAGCAGCACCCTACAGGCTCTCCGTTGACAGTGACGGTCCCTGCGAACCCAGATACACATGCAGGAGCGGTGAGTCCATCCATCCACCCGGATCCCCAGACCCTGCAGCCACGTGGGCCACAGCCATCCATGCTGCCCGCCTCCACACAGCACTATACACAGTGCTCTGCTGCGTTCCCGAGGCTGCTGAGAACGGCCTCAGATCCCTACATGCAGGGGTCTTATCCAGTATCCCCAACGCCCTCGGACCTTTCCCAGGACTATCCAGCTCTGCCAGGCCCTGCACACCCCCCCGTAGGGGCACATTGTGACCCTGGAGATGACTGTGACAGTTCATGGGCCATGGCAGTCTCCTCTCCCCCTCCCAAGGCACAGAGACTATCCAGATCTAGAGACCCCAGTGTCTCTAAGCAGCAATCTGCCTCTACACCCTCGTATGCACAAAAAGCCAGCACCCCACCCCATCTACCAGCAGAGACCCACCATACGAGACCTCCCCAACAACCACAGGCCTTGATGTGGTCTGAACAATGGGATCCCCTGTTAACTGGACCACATCTGCCATCTGAAGCAGGATCACTCAGTCCACGCTCCCCGCCACCAGGTCCATCCTCACCCTGCCAGCAATTTGGCCTGATACAGGCTCCACATGTGCCGCCTCAGTGGCACACATATCTACAAGCCATGCCTACCTAAGAGGACTTTAGACAATTGATAGAGGACTGGAAATCCACCTGCCGCACAGAAATTCAAGTTCTCCAGACAGGTCTCAAGCACTTGGCGGATAGAGTGGAAATGGCTGAAGAAGAAATCCAGGAAACTAAACTGGCCATCCATAGAACACAACTTCAGGGAGCAGAACACCTTTCTCTCCTTAGGGACATGCAGAGGCACGTAGAGGATTTGGACAACAGGGGGCACCGCAACAACATTCGGGTGAGAGGTATCCCAGAGTCAGAGGGCACCGAAGACCTGCAATCAACTCTACAATCCATCTTTAATAACCTACTTGGTGAACCCCCCACGAAACATATAGAAATGGACAGAGCTCACCGAGCTTTGCGACCCAAGGGAGCTGCCTCAAAACCGAGAGATGTTATCTGCAGAATTACCTCCTATCCCCTTGAAGAAGCAGGCACGCCTGGCACGCAAAGTTATCTTCGATGGGGTTCAGATACAATTATACCCTGACCTCTCTTGGATCACCCTGCAAAAACGCAGACTCCTCCAACCTTTACTGCAAATATTGCAGACCAAGGCAATCCCCTATCCGTGGGGCTTCCCCTTTACCCTCACTGCAAAACACCAGGGCAAATCTGCTATACTGAGATACCCGGAGGATCTCCGTACATTCTGGGACACCCTGGAAATCCAACCCCCACAGCTGCCAGAATAGGACTTGGTGGCCACCCCTCCAACACTGCCCACGGTCTGGCAAAAAGTGCCCACTTTTAACTGGCCCCGGAACCCAGAATCAGCTCGCAAGCCTTTCAAGCACAAGAATTGATAAGCCTTATTGCACCTCTAAAGTTCATACCTTATTACAGGACTTGAACATTCCAGTACAGTTGCTCTACCTGTCCGGGACTTATCTGCCTGTTAAATTTCTAGTTTAGAGTCCCCAAAATGCTATTTGAAAAAAAAAAAAAAAAAAAAAAAAGCACCCCTGTCCCTCTGTGCTCACGCGCAAAGGCGAACTCAAGTGTCGGCCTGGTGTCATATGTAAACAGCAATTGCACCATGCATGTGAGTTATCACCATGAAGGTCAGTAATTTTAGCAGTAGGCCTCCTCTGTAAATCTAAAGTAACCTGTAAAGGCTTTTAAAGGCTTTTAAAAATGTATGTAGTTTGTCGCTGCTGCACGTTTGTGCGCAATTTTAAAGCATGTCGTGTTTGGTATCCATGTACTCGGCAAAAGATCATCTTTTTGATTTCATCAAACATTTGGGCAATATAGTGTGTTTTAATGCATTAAAATTTAAAAAAGTGTGTTTTTTTCCAAAAAAAATTGCGTTTTAAAAAAAACGCTGCGCAAATACTGTGTGAAAAAAAATTGCAACTCCCACCATTTTAATCTGTAGGGCGTTTGCTTTAAAAATATATATAACGTTTGGGGGTTCAAAGCAATTTTCTTGCAAAAAAAAAAAAAAATTTTCATGTAAACAAAAAGTGTCAGAAAAGGCTTTGTCTTCAAGTGGTTAGAAGAGTGGGTGACGTGTGACATAAGCTTCTAAATGTTGTGCATAAAATGCCAGGACAGTTCAAAACCCCCCAAATGACCTCTTTTTGGAAAGTAGACACCCTAAACTATTTGCTGATAGGCATGTTGAGTCCATGGAATATTTTATATTTTGTCACAAGTTTCGGGAAAATTTCACTTTTTTTTGTTTTTTTGCACAAAGTTGTCACTAAATGATACATTGTTCAAGCATGGCATTGTTATATGTGAAATTACACCCCAAAATGCATTCTGCTGCTTCTCCTGAGTACAGGGATACCTCATGTGTGAGACTTTTTGGGAGCCTAGCCGCATACACACCGCCTTCAGGATTTCTAAGGGTGTAAATTTTTGATTTTACCCCTCACTACCTATCACAGGTTTGAAGGCCATAAAATGCCAAGATAGCACAACCCCCCCCCCCCAAATGACCCCATTTAGGATAGTAGACACCCCAAGCTATTTGATGAGAGGCATGTTGAGTCCATGGAATATTTTATATTTTACCACAAGTTTTGGGAAAATTAATTTTTTTTTTTTTGCACAAAATTGTCACTAAATGATCTATCGCTTAAACATGCCATGGGCATATGTGAAATTACACCCAAAAATACATTCTGCTGCTCCTCCTGAGTACGGGGATATCACATGTGTGATATTTTTTGGGAGCCTAGCCGTGTACAGGACCCCGAAAACCAATCACCGCCTTCAGGCTTTCTAAGGGCGTAAAATGGTGATTTCACTTCCTCACTACCTATCACAGTTTCGGAGGCCATGAAATGTCACAATAGCACAAAACTCCCCCAAATGACCCCATTTTGTAAAGAAGACACTTCAAGCTTTTTGCTGAGAGGCATGTTGCGTCCATGGAATATTCGATATTTTGTGACAAGTTTCGGGAAAATTATTATTTTATTTTTTACACAAAGTTGTCACTAAATGATATATTGTTCAAACATGCCTTGGTTATATGTGGAATTACAACCCGAAATACATTCTGCTGCTTCTCTAGTGTACGGGGATACCACATGTGTGGGACTTTTTTGGAGCCTAGCTGCGTACAGGACCCCAAAATCCAATCACCGCCTTAAGGATTTCTAAAGGTGTAAAATTGTAATTTTACTCCTCACTACCTATCACAGTTACGGAGGCCCTGAAATGTCCAGATAGCACAACCCCCCCCCCAAATGACCCCATTTTGAAAAGTAGACACCCCAAGGTATTTGCTAAGAGCATGGTCAGTATTTTGCAGATCTCATTTATTTTTGAAAATGAATAAAGAATAGAAATTTTTTTTTGGTCTTTTTTCAATTTTCAAAACTTTGTAACAAAAAGCAAGATCTGCAAAATACTCAACATGCCTCTCAGCAGATAGCTTGGGGTGTCTACTTTCCAAAATAGGGGCATTTGGGGGGGGGGGTTACATAGTTACATAGTTACATAGTAGGTGAGGTTGAAAAAAGACACAAGTCCATCAAGTCCAACCTATGTGTGTGATTATGTGTCAGTATTACATTACATATCCCTGTATATTGCGGTCATTCAGGTGATTATCTAATAGTTTCTTGAAGCTATCAATGCTCCCCGCTGAGACCACCGCCTGTGGAAGGGAATTCCACATCCTTGCCGCTCTTACAGTAAAGAACCCTCTACGTAGTTTAAGGTTAAACCTCTTTTCTTCTAATTGTAATGAGTGGCCACGAGTCTTATTAAACTCTCTTCTGCGAAAAAGAGTTATCCCTATTGTGGGGTCACCAGTACAGTATTTGTAAATTGAAATCATATCCCCTCTCAAGCGTCTCTTCTCCAGAGAGAATAAGTTCAGTGCTCGCAACCTTTCCTCATAACTAAGATCCTCCAGACCCTTTATTAGCTTTGTTGCCCTTCTTTGTACTCGCTCCATTTCCAATACGTCCCTCCTGAGGACTGGTGCCCAGAACTGGACAGCATACTCCAGGTGCGGCCGGACCAGAGTCTTGTAGAGCGGGAGAATTATCGTTTTATCTCTGCAGTTGATCCCCCTTTTAATGCATGCCAATATTCTGTTTGCTTTATTAGCAGCAGCTTGGCATTGCATGCCATTGCTGAGCCTATCATCCACTAGGACCCCCAAGTCTTTTTCCATCCTAGATTCCCCCAGAGGTTCTCCCCCCAGTGTATAGATTGCATTCATATTTTTGGCACCCAAATGCATTATTTTACATTTTTCTACATTGAACCTCATTTGCCATGTAGTCGCCCACTCCATTAATTTGTTCAGGTCTTTTTGCAAGATTTCCACATCCTGCGGAGAAGTTATTGCCCTGCTTAGCTTAGTATCGTCTGCAAATACAGAGATGGAACTGTTTATCCCATCCTCCAGGTCATTTATGAACAAATTAAATAGGATTGGTCCCAGCACAGAACCCTGGGGGACCCCACTACCCACCCCTGACCATTCTGAGTACTCCCCATTTATCACCACCCTCTGAACACGCCCTTGTAGCCAGTTTTCAATCCATGTACTCACCCTATGGTCCATGCCAACAGACCTTATTTTGTACAGTAAACGTTTATGGGGAACTGTGTCAAATGCTTTTGCAAAATCCAGATACACCACGTCTACGGGCCTTCCTTTATCTAGATGGCAACTCACCTCCTCATAGAAGGTTAATAGATTGGTTTGGCAAGAACGATTCTTCATGAATCCATGCTGATTACTGCTAATGATATCATTCTTATTACTAAAATCTTGTATATAGTCCCTTATCATCCCCTCCAAGAGTTTACATACTATTGATGTTAGGCTAACTGGTCTGTAATTCCCAGGGATGTTTTTTGGGCCCTTTTTAAATATTGGTGCTACATTGGCTTTTCTCCAATCAGCTGGTACCATTCCAGTCAATAGACTGTCTGTAAAAATTAGGAACAACGGTCTGGCAACGGGTTGTGCTATCTGGGCATTTCATGGCCTCCGTAACTGTGATAGGCAGTGAGGAGTGAAATGAAAATGTACGCCCTTAGAAAGCCTGAAGGTGGTGATTGGTTTTTGGGGCCCTGTATGCAGTTAGACTGCCAAAAAGTTCCAAACATGTGGTACAGTATTCCTGTACTCAAGAGAAGCAGCAGAATATATTTTGGGGTGTAATTCCACATATAACCATGCCATGTTTGAACAATATATCATTTAGTGACAATATTGTGTAAAAAAAAAAATTCATTTTCCTGCAACTTGTGGCAAAATATAAAATATTCCATGGACTCAACATGCCTATCAGCAAATCGCTTGGGGTATCTACTTTCCAAAATGGGGTAATTTGGGGGGGGGGGGTTTGTGCTATCTTGGCATTTTATGGTCTTCCAAACTGTGATAGGTAGTGAGGAGTGAAATAAAAAATTACGCCCTTAGAAAGCTTGAAAGCGGTGCTTAGTTTTCGGGGTCCTGTACGCAACTAGGCTCCCAAAAAGTCTCACACATGAGGTATCCCCATACTCAGGAGAAGCAGCAGAATGTATTTTTGGGTGTAATTCCACATATAACCATGGCATGTGTGAGCAATATATCATTTAGTGACAACATTGTGTAATTTTTTTTTGTCATTTTTCAATCACTTGTGACAAAAACATAAAATATTCAATGGGCTCAACATGCCTCTCAGCAATTTCCTTGGGGTGTCTACTTTCCAAAATGGGGTCATTGGGGGGAGGGGGGGTTGTACTGCCTTGCCATTTTAGCACCTCAAGAAATGAGATAGGTAGTCATAAACTAAAAGCTGCGTAAATTCCAGAAAATGTACCCTAGTTTGTAGACACTATAACTTTTGTGAAAGATATGTAGCTGAATACATTTTGGCCTAAATGTATGACTAAAATTGAGTTTATTAAATTTTTTTTATAACAAAAAGTAGAAAATATAATTTTCTTTTCAAAATTTTCAGCCTTTTTCCATTTATATTGCAAAAAATAAAAATGACAGAGGCACTCAAATACCATCAAAAGAAAGCGCTATTTGTGGGAAAAAAAAAGGACGCAAATTTTGTTTGGGTACAGTATTGCATGACCGCGCAATAAATCAGTTAAATCAGCGCAGTTCCAAATTGTAAAAAGTGCTCTGGTCAGTGAGCAGCCAAATCCTCTGAGGCTAAAGTGGTTAAGGTAGCAGCTGAAAATTAGTTCACTTAACAATTATCCACATAATAACAATTATTGACCAAAAGACAGTAGAAAAAAATGTGAAAAGGGATACTGATAACAATAAAAAACTAACAGAGGCTCTAACCCTCCAACACTATATCCAAAAAAATTTTGGCTGGATTTGGGCTATAAATATAGTTTACACACTTTATCTTTTCTTATGTGTTATCCTAAGTTGTACTACATCAAAAAAACGTATAACTTCATAAAAGGCTTTTCCAATTTATCTTCAAATCATAATATAGATAACAGAATATTCAAAATAAAGGATAATTTTGTTGTAGATGCTGAAAAGTTTCATCACCTGGCGTTTTCTATACTGTACATCCCAGGGACTCTATTGGTAAAATTTCTGCCTGAGTTCCAGGGCCTGGCTTTTCTGCATAGCATATAATACAATGTGATGAGTGACGTTAGAGAAAAACTCAGAATGCACTGGCAAAATGTTATCTGAGCTCTTTTCCTCTGTGTGAATCATTTCTCTTTATACACTACAATATTTGTCTGAAACCTTTCCATCCATTCTGAAATTGTATAGTGCCTTTGCCAATAGCTTGTTTACAAGAATATGTGTCCAGTGGTTTCAATCAATGAAAGCTGTGTAAACAATGATAATACGGGCACTTATGAGTGGAACTCAAATGTCCAGTTACAAATGTATTTTTATGCATTTTCTGTGCCACTCCGGCCAGGGTACTCTATGTACTGCATTCTGCATAAAAATAAATAGTTCTGGTGGCTACTGCATTGTAACAGATTTATAATAATTTCTACTATTTACAGATACTGACAATGCTTATGAATGATAATTTAGCTTTGTATAGTTCTTTTATGTGATATTTTTTAGCTGTTAATTCTGTTTTTGGTGAACCATCTCTTTTTCCCATTTTAAACATTATACAACATGAAGACTAAAGTAATTGTTTAATTCTGCAAATGTTTTACTAAAGCATGTTAAGTATATTTAAAATTGACATCTTGGCTCGTAATATAGCGGGTCTTTTACCATACAGGCTTCCACTGTGACTGAGTCACTTATTGCCAACAAGCAGGGAGATAAAGTTGAAATGTAGTTTGCTTGAGTCTAAAATCCTTTAGTTTAAGTATTGTGCCATGCACACTGTCTAGTATTTGATTCCCTGCTGACTAGCTAGTGCAGCAGATAAGTAAGGTAATTTACATATGGCTATTCCCTCTACTTTTTTTTACTAAATAATTTAAATATTAAAATTAATTTTCAAAATCTATTTCTGGAAATTGTTAGATTGTATGTAGATAAATGTAAATAAAGTACACCACACAGACTAAAGTCATGTGACCCCGGCATGTGAGGCATAACAAAAACACTAATTCCCATACAATGATCACCATAAGTGATAATATCAACTAAAAAAACAATATTTAGTAATAATAAATCTGGAACAAATGTTTGATTTTTTTCTTTTGAAAGGGTGATTACATATTTAAATGAACCAGATATAGAATCTTTTATGCTAATTTGCTTTATTTTAAGTTTGAATATATATAACATTTATGATATATAATAAAATGTTTATCTATGTGTTATTTTTTCTAAAATATTTATTATACAAATAAGTTATCATAGTGGGTGTAGAAGAAGCCCACACACCACCAATGAAAATGAAGAGGCTTACCAGACTTGGTGGACCCGACAAGGCATACGCCAGGTGGGGTCAATTAGGCTTAGGTGGTGCTGGGCTGGAGTAGGTCCAGAAGAGCAGGGATGGTGGAGTGACTTCCACGTGGCTGTGTTCCTCAAACGTGATCAGGCCCAAAGGTCGTGTCCCTCGAATCCGTGTTGGAACAAGCAATGACAGCAGCAAATGGAGGAAGAGAAGGATTGGCCAGATAGTGTGAATCCATTTAAATGAAGATTTATTAAAAAAATAGTATACACTCACATGAAAAGTATCTAAAAAACAGCGCTGTGAAGAAGTGGCGACAGTGGGGTCCTATCCGACGTGTTTTGTCTGCATAGACGTCATCTCCCCCACTGTAGCCACCAGAGTATATATAGAGAAACCTTAAAAATAATGAAAAAGAGCGCCACGGTTAATAAAAACATCACTTCCGGTATTGGAGGAAGATTGCCGAACGGCGTGCGTTCCACGTCGGCCGGCATGCGTTGTGAATAAGTGAGTAGATATTCACATCTCTTCACTTTTGTGACTAAGGACCGGCCCCCTTTATATGAATTATACAGGGGCATTTTATTTTACTTTGTTTTGTTTCACTTCCGGTGCCCACCACTGTGAGGCATGGAACGCATGCCGGCCGACGTGGAACGCACGTCGTTCGGCCATCTTCCTCCAATACCGGAAGTGACGTTTTTATTAACCGTGGAGCTGTTTTTCATTATTTTTAAGGTTTCTCTATATATACTCTGGTGGCTACAGTGGGGGGATCCCCCCAGATGACGTCTATGCAGACGAAACACGTCGGGTAGGACCCCACTGTCGCCACTTCTTCACAGCGCTGTTTTTTAGATACTTTTCATGTGAGTGTATACTATTTTTTTTAATAAATCTTCATTTAAACGGATTTACACTATCTGGCCAATCCATCTCTTCCTCCATTTGCTGCTGTCATTGCTTGTTCCAACACGGATTCGAGCGACATGACCTTCGGGCCTGATCACGTTTGAGGAACACAGCCACGTGGAAGTCACTCCACCATCCCTGCTCTTCTGGACCTACTCCAGCCCAGCACCACCTAAGCCTGATTGACCCCACCTGGCGTATGCCTTGTCGGGTCCACCAAGTCTGGTAAGACTTTCATTGGTGGTGTGTGGGCTTCTTCAACAGAGGATTTGTACCCTTGTTGAGACCCGTTCCAGAGGACTTTTTATTTCATCTTCTCTCCAAGGATGTTTCTTTCAGCACTCGAACTTTGAACTGCTAGTTCTTAGACTTCATTTTTTATATCCCTTCCCTTAGCGCTACACTTATTTTGTCTCTTTGTTATTCTTTACACTTGTTGGTTGTGTTAGCTGCTTTCTATCCCCCCTTCTAGGTAGCGCAGAATTATTGTGTACATATATCATAGTGGGTGTACATGATTCCACAAAACAGGCTGGGCTTTTTTAAGCCTTTTTTTTTGCCTTTCAGGGATGAGCGCTGGCCTGGGTTTGAAGCCCAACATGTTTCACCACTAGATTTTTGCCTTCTTCAGGTGTTCGTTGGGTAAATAAGTGTTATAAAGTGACAGGTTACAGTGACATATCACAACACAAAATGGCCATTGGCATGTGTTCTCTCATTGGGAACTTCCTGAATATGTAAGCATGCACGTTGCTACAAGCATTGTGTTTGATGACGTCACTACTAGGGATGAGCTGAAGGTTTGGTCCAAACTCAAGTGATGTTACTTGTAAATATAAAATTGGTATTCCTACTCAGTAGAAAAACAACACACAAATCCTTTCATACAAAAAGTCCTGTGATATAAATCCACTATCAATCAGATCGCTAAGTGATGTAGAACCATGTCAATCATGATGCCTGACACCTGCTGATGCATCAAAGGTAAAAAAATAACCTGCAGTTGCTTCGCTACTACCAATGACATATCCGGCAGGTGACATCATTGTCCAAATATGGCCATGTCAATAGCTGGTCAGTGACATCACCCAGGAGACCCCACCCCTTTGTATATAGTTGTAAACTATGGAACTATCATTTGGTGAAAGTGAAGTGATGGGACAAGACATACATCATTTTTTTTCTTCTTTTTTTTCAGGCATCATGATTCATGTGGATCTTGTCAGAAACCATGAATCAGACTGAGACAAAAGTACAGTTAAATCTCACTTGTTTAATAATAATAAAAAAAGGTAAACTGAGTAAGAGTAGTCAAAACATAGCCAGAGTTCAGGAACCGGAATGGATAGTCAGACAAACAAAAACGTCAGGGAGCAGATGAGCGTAGTAGAACAGCAAGCAGGATCTGGAGCCAGAAGCAATGTCAGCCAAGCAAGTCTTTAACAGGAACACAGGAGAGCTTCTCTAGAGATGTGACCAAGGCGAAGGCAGAGATCATCTGGGCTGGATGACTTAAGTAGGCAGGACTGACGAGCAGGATATCATCAACAGGTGAGTCACTGTGGAGAGATAGGAGCTGGCAATTAGCCGACAGCTGAGCTGCCAGCTTAGAGAAGGAAGGGCTGAGCCCAGCCCTGACAGTACCCCCTCTGCAATGACCCCTCCGCTTCAGAGGACCACCAGGCTTGAGAGGAAAACATCTATGGAAATCACAGAGGACAGGGGCATGTACGTCTAAGGATGAGACACAAGAGCGTTCCTCCGGACCATACACTTTCCAATGCACCAGGTACTGTATGCACTGTATGCACCTACAATGGACTGTACTTTATACTCCTCATGGTTCTTAACCTGTACAGGGTGAGAACGAGGCACCAAGGTGGTAAAACGGTTGCCGACCAAAGGTTTTAATAAGGAGACATGAAATACATTTGAGATACGCATATTTAAAGGAAGGTCTAATGCATAAGCCACTGGGTTAAACCTGCGAAGAATATGGAAAGGCCCAATAAACCAAGGTGTAAGCTTCAGAGAGGGAACACGAAGTCAGAGGTTGCGAGATGACAGCCAGACCCTGTCCCCAACCTGGTAGGAAGGCACAGGCAGGCGTATTCGGTCAGTATGGAGTCTTTACCTATCATTAGCATGTTGCAAAGCCTCCTGGACTTGTGCCCAGGTGGAACGAAGACCACAGAGATGCTCCTCTAACGCAGGAATACTCTGCAGAACAAATGAGTCAGGCAACATGGAAGGTTGGAAACCATAGTTCGCCATAAACTGGGACAATCGGGAAGCAGAATTCAAGGCACTATTGTGAGCAAACTCCGCCCACGGTAAGAGGTCTGACCAGTTGTTATGATGGTCAGAAATATAGCAAAGTAGAAATTGCTCCAAGGACCAATTGGCTCGTTCTGCGGCCCCATAAGACTGCAGGTGATACGCAGAGGAAAAGGCAAGCTGAATTTCCAGCTGTGCACAAAAGGCTCACCAGAACCGGGACACAAACTGACTACCCCTGTCCGAGACAATCACCTTGGGTAGCCCATGTAAGCGAAAGATCTCCCGAGCAAAAAATGGAAGCCAGTTCCTTAGAAGTGGGCAACTTTTTGAGTGGAATACAATGACACATCTTTGAGAACCGGTCAACCACCATAAGGATAACTGTGTTGCCTTGGGAGTTGGGCAAATTGACTACCCCTGTCCGAGACAATCACCTTGGATAGCCCATGTAAGCGAAAGATTTCTCGAGTGTCAGGGCTGGGCTCAGCCCTTCCTTCTCTGAACTGGCCGCTCAGCTGTCGGCTAATTGCCAGCTCCTATCTCGCCACAGCTACTCACCTGTTGATAATATCCTGCTCATCAGTCCTGCCTACTTAAGCTGTCCAGCCCAGAGGATCTCTGCCTTCTCCTTGGTAAACATCACAGAGACTATCTCCTGTGTTCCTGACTTGCTTGGCTGACATCCCTTCTGGCTTCAGATCCTGCTTGCTGTTCTACTACACTGATCCCTGACTTTCTGGCTTGGCTGACTATCCGTTCTGGTTACCAAACTTTGGCAATGTTTTGACTACGTTTGTTCTATTTACTTTTATTATTACAAGTGTGTTTTAACTGTACTTCTGTCTCGGTCTGATTTCATGGTTTCTGACACTGAACAAAAAAGGAAGCCAGTTCCTTAGAAGTGGGCAACTTCTTAAGTGGAATACAATGAGACATTTTTGAGAACTGGTTAACCACCATAAGGATAACTGTGTTGCCCTGGGAGTTGGGTAACTCCACAATGAAATCCATAGACAGGTGGGTCCAGGGCCTCTCTCTATTGGGCATGGGTTGTAGGAGGCCCACTGGAAGGTGCCGTGGAGTCTTACTCTGAGCACACATGGAACAGGCAGCTACAAAGGCAGTTGCATCAGCACGTAGACTAGGCCATCAGAATTGTTGGGAAATTACCCAAAAGAGTTCATTCTTCCCTGGGTTGCCAGCAGCCTTGGGAGAATGGTAAGTCTGGAGCAAGGCAGTACAGAGACTCTCTGGGACAAAGCAGTGGTCACAAGGTTTCTCAGGAGGAGCATAACCCTGAGCAGAAAAAAATTTTGTCACCCAAAGGAGAAGTGAGACTGGTGCGAACCTTAGCCAGAATACGATCAGGAGGAATCACCGTAACTGACTCCATCTTGGAAGTGGAGGAAAATTGTTGTGACAAAGCATCAGCCCTTACATTCTTAGTACTGGGTAAGAATGAAACAATGTAATTGAAACTAGACAAGAAAAGAGCCCATCACTCCCTTCTGGGAGAGAGGCGTGCAACGAGCCCCTGCTCGCTCGGTTCCACTCTCCCGACACTCCTCTGCAGCTATAGAATCAGATTGCAGATCGCAACATCTAATGGTTCGGTCATCCGATGCTCCGGGACTAGAACTACAGCTATGTGCCGTTCTAATCCAGTTGTGTAGCTCAGAACAAACACCAGGCAGGCTGTATGTAAGTTCAACCAGGAATCTCTTTTATTGAAAGGAATACAGGCTCTTTTATACAGTAAAAGAGGAGGTGTATACCTCCTGCTCATATTACTCTGAACATACACCTGTGACCAGAAACCTAATTAACATGGGCTAATTAACTAATCCCTTTAGACAGCCTACATGACTCAGACATGACCTTTAGGCCAGACTGGCCATCTTGTAGCTCAGAAAACCCAATCAAGATTATCACAATAGCAGAGTTAATTAACACAAACAACAATGGGGATCTAATGACTCTTAGATCCCATACTAGACTTATTTACAATACACATTCTAGCAGGCAACAGACAGACAGGTGGCTGGAATTGACATCAGCATCTCCTAACAGTATTTGTCCCAGCATTATGAATCAGCCACTATTTCTAATATGGCAAATCCAGGGTCCCCAGAGCCTGTGTGTCCTGGGGGACCAGGACCCGAATCCACAGTAATACCACCTCAAGAGCCCCAGACATACAGCTCACAAAGAGCACCATTCCCCCAAATACCAGGGCCCACCATCGTTCGGCAAGAGGCTAGCATTCAGTCCCCTCCAAAAGTCTCTCTCCCGGCTAGGTCTGTCACATTTCTCCCCTTTCGGCAGGAGACTAATACAGGAGGAGACCCCAGACGGAATGACTCCGAAGTTAGTCAGTAGTTCCAGTCCTCTAATGCCTGTACCCACACAGTACCCCAAACAAATTGTTCCAAACAAAGCATTACTCACCCAGCCAACCTCTGCCTCTCTCAGAGAACATATCTGCCACTGGGGAGAGGCCTGGACTAGCCCTTCTCCCTGGAGCCCTTTCTGCCGCTGGAGAGAAGACAGGGTGTCTGGGCTCACTCCGTCATGCTGTTGGGGATCTGGGCCGACTGCCCAGCATCCCTGGGGTATACAGGTGGAGACTGAAATCCCATCCACCTTCACAGGAAATCCATCCTCTGTTAGTTGAGGGCAGAGTCCAGCAGTACTCGGCCCTGTTGCCAGCCCTTCTGCTGGAAACCCCACACCATCTGCTCCGGCTAACTGTTCGGGAGGGAGGCTGACTGCCCCGCCTCCCTGGAACTCTGTAGTTGTTGTCGGTGCTGGGAAGAGGTTGGTAGCACTCTGCCCTGTGGCCAGCACTTCTGCTGGGGACTCTGCATCCTCCACTCCAGCTAACCGTTGGGGCAGGAGGCTGGCTTCCTCCACTCCCAAACTGTGTAGCTGCCATTCGGGAGGTGAGCCGGCTGCTTCCTTTTCCATTCCCTCATCTGGATGTTGGGACGATATGTCTGTGGTACTGTTTCCCAGGTGCACGGATCTTTGCTGGGGCGGAAAGACCACTTCCTCCACCCTGTCCAACTGTTGGGGAGGGACGACGAACACCTCCTCTCCCTTCTCCCCCTGTATCCTGATCTGCTGCTGGGAAGTGACCACCTCCTTCTCACCCTGAGCCTCCGGAACCGCCGCAGGTGTAGGGCAGAGATCTTGGACCCTTTGTCCGGTTGCCAGCGCTTCAGCTGGGGAAATTCCTTGTAACTTCACAGATACTTCTGTTGGTGCTGGGCAGAGCACAGTGAAGTTTGGCCCTAATAACAGCTCTTCTTCTGCTGGAGGCTTACCAGGTTGTTCTTCCTCAGCAGAAAAGTCTATCAAATCCCCTGTCTCTGCAACTGGTGTCTGGGGATAAGGGTTCACCATCTCCTCTCCGTGGAACCCAGAAGATGCTATCAGTGCTGGGCAGAGGTTAGCAGAGCTCTGCCCTGTTGTCAGCACTTCAGGTTTGGGGATGGCAATCTTCAGATTTTCCACTGCCGATTCTCTGGCATGCTGCTGGACAGGCACACTCCTCCATCCAAGATCAACCAATGCAGAAACAGGTTCATCAAGGTCAGTCAGCACTTGCTGCATCCACCATAAGACCTCCGCCTCCATAGCTGCGGCGGCAGATTGGCAAAGCACTCTGTTACTCTGCCACATTGTCAACTCTTCAGCCAGGATTTCAGAGTTGTCAACTGGTATTTCCTGATAGTCCCAGACAAAGGGAGCGCCACCCTGCTGCTGAGCAGAGTCTAACAGCTGTCTGTAGGCGATCTCCAGCTCCCATTCCTGAATGGCCAGAAACTCCAAATCTTCCTGTGCCCAGTGCACTTCTGAGACATTCAGTCTTCGCTCTCTGTGCTCCATTATTTCCTCCAAACGCCACTCCCGATCACTCCCAAAGTCAGGGTCCCTGGACAGCCTCCAGTATAACAATCCCAGGCCATCACAGTCAAAGCCTTCCGTGGGGCTGTCATCCGCTGTCCACGGGCACACTTGGGCTACATACCACTGGAGGGCTCTGCAGCTCTCGTCCAACTGCATTTCTGCCCGGATCAGCCTGCTTAACTTGGCTGTCCACTCCTGGTTCAGCTGTTCCCCCAATAACAGCATTCACACTTCATACTGCGACCAGTACCTTACATGGATGGAGGGGAAAACTTTTCCCTGGTTTTGCTGCTCACGGGCTAGCGCTTCCTTCCAGAGTTCGCAGCGGATAGAATCAAACCATCCTAGCAGGACCTGCTCTGATACTGGTCCTCTGTGCTGTATCTGCATCTCTCGCAACCTCCTTCTGAATTCCTCTTCCATGGTGGCTGGTATCTGTACCTCTCCTCTCCTGCTATCTGGATCTTGGATCCAGGTGATGGTTTGGATGTGTTCACGGCAAGGAAGCACGATCCCACCATTCCCTCCACGGCTCTCAAGTAAGTCTTTCAGCGTGGCGCTGCAGGCTGGTTTGGAGTGTCCCAGTAACTGGAGAGCAAATCCCACGGCTGCCAACCAATGTAACGAGCCCCTGCTCGCTTGGTTCCACTCTCCTGACACTCCTCTGCGGCTATAGAATCAGATTGCAGATCGCAACATCTAATGGTTCGGTCATCCGATGCTCCGGGACTAGAACTACAGCTATGTGCTGTTCTAATCCAGTTGTGTAGCCCAGAACAAACACCAGGCAGGCTGTATGTAAGTTCAACCAGGAATCTCTTTTATTGAAAGGAATACAGGCTCTTTTATACAGTAAAAGAGGAGGTGTATACCTCCTGCTTATTTTACTCTGAACATACACCTGTGACCAGAAACCTAATTAACATGGGCTAATTAACTAATCCCTTTAGACAGCCTAGATGACTCAGACATGACCTTTAGGCCAGACTGGCCATCTTGTAGCTCAGAAAACCCAATCAACATGATCACAATAGCAGAGTTAATTAACACAAACAACAATGGGGATCTAATGACTCTTAGATCCCATACTAGACTTATTTACAATACACATTCTAGCAGGCAACAGACAGACAGGTGGCTGGAATTGACATCAGCATCTCCTAACAGCATTTGTCCCAGCATTATGAATCAGCCACTATTTCTAATATGGCAAATCCAGGGTCCACAGAGTCTGTGTGTCCTGGGGGACCAAGACCCAAATCCACAGTAATACCACCTCAAGGGTCCCCAGGCATACAGCTCACAAAGACCACCGTTTCCCCAAATGCCAGGGCCCATGATCGATCGGCAAGAGGCTAGCATTCAGTCCCCTCCAAAAGTATCTCTCCCGGCTAGGTCTGTCACAAGGCGTTTAGCCTCAGACAAGAATGTGAGATTCTTATGGTCAGTAAGAATGAGAACTGGCACAGTGGTACCTTCGAGGAGATGTCTCTATTCTTTAATGGGCTAAAATGATCGCTAACAGCTCTCTGTCACCAATCTCGTAATTGCACTCTGCAGGTGACAATTTCTTGGAAAAGTAGCAACAAGGATGCATAGAGCTCTCAGAGGTAGGACATTGAGACAGAAAGACGCCAACTCCAGTCTCAGAAGCATCAACCTCAATGACAAAAGGTAACGTAGGATCGGGATGTGCCAAAACAGCAGCAGAAACAAAGGCAGCCTTGAGACTCTCAAAGGCCTTAATGGATTCTTGAGACCAACACTGTGGGTTACCATCCTTTCTGGTTATATCAGTCAGGGGCTTGATCAGAGACGAGATGTTACGAATAAACTTCCGATAATAGTTGGCAAAACCCAGGAAATGCTGCAGAGATGTAAACCCACGGGTTGGGGCTACTGTAGGACTGCTGAAAGTTTCTCTGAGTCCATCAAAATTCCAGCAGTGGAAATGATATAACCCAGGAATTTAACCTGTTCACGATGGAATTTGCACTTCTCCAATTTACAATAGAGATTGTTCTCTCTTAGTTTCTGAAGCGCACAACAGACATATGTGTGGTTTCTCTCCAGGGACTTGGAAAATATGAGGATATCGTCCAGATAAACCACCACATAGAACTGCAACAAATCTCGTAGGACATCGTTAACAAATTCCTGGAAAACTACCAGGGCGTTGCAAAGGCCAAAATGCATTATGAGGTACTCATAATGGCCTGTTCTGGTATTAAAAGCAGTTTTCAGCTTGTCGCCCTCCTTAATCCTCACAAGATTGTATGTCCCTCTCAAATCAAACTTTGTGAAAACCGTTGCTCCCTTGAGGCAGTCAAATAACTCCGTAATCAATGGAATCAGATAGGCATTCTTAATCATGAAACGATTGAGACGCCTATAATCATTACAAGGTCTCAGTTCACCACTCTTCTTCTTCACTAAGAAAAAACCAGCACCAGCAGGAGACGAGGATTTGCAGATGAAACCTTGAGAAAGTGCGTCTGCAACATATTCCTCCATGGCCTTATCCTCCAAGACCGACAAAGGGTAAACCCGGCCACGAGGGGGTATGGCACCAGGTTGAAGGTCAATTGCACAATCATACGACTGGTGTGGAGGCAAACTACCGGCTTGACCTTTGTCAAAGACATTGCTAAAATCGCGGTACTCCTCCAGCAGGGAGGAGAAAGAAGAAGTGCACAGGACATGTGACGGGAGTCACTGTTGGGCGCAGGGTGACCAAGAAAAGAATGAACCCTGAGAATATGATTGGATTACTTAAAATGGGACAGTACTGCATGAGGCTGATCCAGTACAAGCAGCTAACCAGGAAAACAAGCAGCAACGCAGGCAGACTGTCCGGGTTAATGGAAAGGTAGTCAATGGCCTACGTGATACAGGCACCACCATGACCCTACTACAGAACCTAAGAACCTCATCCCAGGGTAAGGGTAGCAGGAGGCACTGTTTTCCGGCTATCCGTTGCCCATGTTTACCTGGATTGGGGGGTTGGTTCAGGACACGTGAATGTGGGGGTGATGAAGGATTTGCCAGCAGATGTACTACTGGGGAATAATTTGGCCTCCCTCGTTTTTGCTTATGCCCCGATGGGCCCCGCTGAAGCCAACCCAGTGACTACCTGTGCCCAGACCCATGCTGTTGGAACTGGCCTGCTTGCTACTGATTCCCAGATGCTTCCATGTTTGTACTGGGGGCTGCGCTGAGCCAAATTGGGGAGAATGGAGGAGAACACCCTGTCGCATACCTGAGCAGAAAGCTATTACCCCGGGAAGTGAGCTATGCGGCAGTGGAGAAGGAGTGCTTGGCCCTGGTCTGGGCCCTTAAAAAGTTGAACCCTTATTTGTACAGACAGGAATTCTCATTAGTCACCCACCACAACCCATTGGTCTGGCTTAACCAGGTCTCAGGAGACAATGGTAGGTTACTGCGGTGGAGCTTAGCCCTGCAACCTTACAATTTCACCATCAGCTACCGACCCTGGTAAGCAAAATGGCAATGCTGATGGGTTGTCCCGGCAAACAGACTTCCCTCCGGCCTCCTAGTTCCGGACATCCCCAAGTTGACCCGAGAAGGATCAAGCCAGGTCTGCGGGAGTGTCCCACAAGTAGGGAGCCATGTGACGGGAGTCACTGTTGGGCGCAGGGTGACCAAGAAAAGAATGAACCCTGAGAATATGATTGGATTACTTAAAATGGGACAGTAATATTTATCCACAATATCTCCCAGGATATATGTAAAGACTATTCTTGGTTTGTTTGATTTTGAACTCAACATGTTAGTTGAGAGAGCTGATCACATTGGCCTCTAGAACTGGGTAGGAGCTGGACAGTCTACTCCTACTATAGTTTGTTGCCTACTAGGCTGAGGAGGGGGGGAGATCACTGTTTGTATTGTTAATTGTAATTAGCTCCTGCTATTGTGAGAAGGTGTCCTGTGTTTATACTAATGTGTGAAGCTTGGTGACCACAAATCTGTCCTAGAGGTCATGTTTCTGAGTCACCTAGTCTGGGTAAATGATTTAGTAAACTAGCTCATGTTAATTAGGTTTCTGGTTACAGTTGTATTGTTAGATTAATATGAGCAGGAGAGGGGAACCTCCTCTTTAACTGTATATAAAGACTTGTAATTTTGGTTCTAATAAAGAGTCTGATTTCTGTTTGACCCTCCGTACAGAACCTTGTCTGGTACTTGGGGGGAATAATTATTCGTATGGGTTTCTTGTTCGGCTGATTGGAGTGTTCGGTAGCTGCCTTTGTGTTCGGAAATGGAATGTCCTAAATAGCTTTAACCCCTTTCATACTCGGGGTGTCGTTACACCTTGGCTACCTTCTGGAAGCATGTCTTACTGGTGACCAGGACCAGGAGAGAACCTCAGCACGGAGCCAATCAAAAGAGGGATTGTGCCTCTGTAACCAAGGATAACCAATAACCAGTGGAAAGTTAGGTGAGGAAATAACTTGGAATTGGATTATCTCATGGTGAAGAGCCCCTATGGCCATGGACAACGGAACAGTCTTATGAGTCTTATGAGTCACATGGGCAAGCTGTAGAGGTCTCTCGTCAAGAGCCTCAATGGCAAGTGGAATCGAGTGCTTCGATACAAAGGCAGCATCAATGAACAGGCCTGCAGCTCCAGAGTCGATTAGAGCATGTATCTGGACGGATGACTCAGCCCAAGAAAGGGCACCAGAAACCAGGGGCTTATCCCTCTGGATAACTGGGGATGAAACAATGCCAACTAAGGTCTGTCCGTGACAGGACCTTAAGGTTCGGGCGTTCCCTGGACTGTAGGACAAGTCTTCAAAAGGTGACCTGCCTGGCCACAATAAAGGCAAATCTCTCCCTCCTCCAAGGTTTCTCTCATCCGCAGCCCAAGTGCATGGGTTCATCTTCACTGACCGACTCGGTACCAGGAGGCATGGGAGGTGAGGAAGCAAGGGTGGGACTACAAAGCTTGGAGACAAATGTACAGGAGGTTTCCACAAGTAATCTTTTAGTCTTTCTCTGAGTCTGGAGTCAATGAGGATGGCAAACGTGATTAACTTCTCCAGCTCAGTGGGCATATCTCAGGCTGCTATCTCATCCTTAATGGTATATGAGAGACCATGAGAAAAATGCAGCCGGGGGGGGCCTCATTGTTCCAAGCAACCTCTGCTGCCAGAGTACGTAATTCAATGGCGTAATCGGCAACAGTTCTCGTACTCCGTTTGATAGACATGAGGCACTTGGCAGCAGAAGCAGAGCATGCAGGAACGTCAAATAACCTTTTAAAGGAATGGAAAATATTTTTAAATCTTGTGACGTGATAATGGTGTATCGCAACCCACGTGAAGAATAAAAATGTGGCGCTATTCTAATCACTCTTTCCGTAGTATTACCATTGCTAGTGAATAACCTAATCTACTAACCCCTTTGTTAAAGGTGTGTGAATCAAACAAATAGTGGTGAAAAAAAATAATAATAAAAGTACAATGAAAATAACAAAGCAAAAAAAACAAAAAAAACACCAAAACGCAATACAATGACTTCAGTGACTCAGTAATATTGCTGAAAATCGCAAATGTGTCAATCCTATAATTACGTGTGTGACTGATCAATATACACACTCAGCATGAACTTCGTGACTAAATAACATAAAAGTCCAACAATAGGTGCACATATGTGAAACAGAGAAAGTCCGTGATAAAGATGCAAAATAAATGGTGTCACAGCAAATCTTGAAAGTTCCTGAAATAAACTTGAACTCTTCACCACACCTCTGTGTTCAGTGTTCCCTCTCCCAATAGACAGTCTCTTACCAACTCTGTATGCCTCCACTTTCGTATGAGGCTAGCAAGCATAAGAATATCCAGGCAATCAGAAGGGGTTAAATGTATTCCATTCAGGGACTCGTTCCATATGCAAATGAGAAAGAACTCCCAATAGTGTGATAACGTAAAAGCTTTTAATATACACACTTCAAAATACACTTCAAAAGATGCACTCACATTGTGTCAACTTTATAACAGCACATCAAAAAACTCCATGGCAATCTGTACACAGCAATCTCAACACAGCAACCTGGGTGGTCTATCCTACGGCTTTCACATAGGGTGTGTGGTCACGGAGGACCTAAATGCCAATAGCGTGTATAAGGGTCTATCTCACCCTCTCCTCGCTCGCTCTTCCAATAAACCCTCCGTCTCCCCTTACAAGCGAACCGCAGCGCCTTGCTCTCTTAAGTCACACAGTCTCTGGTGTTTATCCTTCTCTCGGCCTTGCCCCCGACATGTTTCGCTACAACTGTAGCTTATTCATGGGATAGGCCGCTTAGATTGTCAATCTACTTATATAACCTCCCCCCTCTCTGTCTAACTAGGGGGATCTCAGTGCGCATGTGCGTCCCGCGTGTCCCGCGCATGCGCAGTTAGAGTGTCCCCATACGCGCAAACCGCAGCTATATGCAGCTGTCTGTTTATCCTACCATGTTATTCTCAGCAGCGGCTTCAAGATACTGATAACCCACTGCTCAATTACCATGGATATGGGAATCCCACAGCCCGATGACTGTTTTAATATTTTAATGAGTGTCCTGGAATGTATCTCAGAGCGCTTTATGCGCTTAATACTAACAAAAACTATATAATATAGGAGTGTTTTGTTCCCCCTCCATTAAACAGAGGGATCCAGAGCTCCTCAAATTTATTTGTTAATACTCTCATTGGTTTGTATTATTCAGTGTCCTCATTAATACACGTCAAAAAGAGGTGTATGACCATACATTAAAAATCTGTACTCTAGAGATTGAAACTAAAATTAAATACAAAAATATAGTATATAAAATTATATTAAATTATATAAAATTATATTAAATTATATAAAATGGAAGAATAAGCTTGGCTAAACTCAAAACTAAAATAAACTCAGACTTGATGTATCTGATGTTATTACATCTACCTCTATTAATATCAATCATATATGACTAATATCAGGAATATTATTACACTACTCCAAAAATTATGCCTGAAACAATTAAAAGTCAAATATCTGTAACTATATCACATTTCTCTATATTAAGATATCTATATTCCATATTCTCATATGGGAGATATAAACAATCCTAATCCATCCATTACTGCTAATTGGCGTAGTCGTAACTCGAAATTTCAGTCTGATTACCTCCAATTTCGAGTTACGACTACGCCAATTAGCAGTAATGGATGGATTAGGATTGTTTATATCTCCCATATGAGAATATGGAATATAGATATCTTAATATAGAGAAATGTGATATAGTTACAGATATTTGACTTTTAATTGTTTCAGGCATAATTTTTGGAGTAGTGTAATAATATTCCTGATATTAGTCATATATGATTGATATTAATAGAGGTAGATGTAATAACATCAGATACATCAAGTCTGAGTTTATTTTAGTTTTGAGTTTAGCCAAGCTTATTCTTCCATTTTATATAATTTAATATAATTTTATATAATTTAATATAATTTTATATACTATATTTTTGTATTTAATTTTAGTTTCAATCTCTAGAGTACAGATTTTTAATGTATGGTCATACACCTCTTTTTGACGTGTATTAATGAGGACACTGAATAATACAAACCAATGAGAGTATTAACAAATACATTTGAGGAGCTCTGGATCCCTCTGTTTAATGGAGGGGGAACAAAACACTCCTATATTATATAGTTTTTGTTAGTATTAAGCGCATAAAGCGCTCTGAGATACATTCCAGGACACTCATTAAAATATTAAAACAGTCATCGGGCTGTGGGATTCCCATATCCATGGTAATTGAGCAGTGGGTTATCAGTATCTTGAAGCCGCTGCTGAGAATAACATGGTAGGATAAACAGACAGCTGCATATAGCTGCGGTTTGCGCGTATGGGGACACTCTAACTGCGCATGCGCGGGACACGCGGGACGCACATGCGCACTGAGATCCCCCTAGTTAGACAGAGAGGGGGGAGGTTATATAAGTAGATTGACAATCTAAGCGGCCTATCCCATGAATAAGCTACAGTTGTAGCGAAACATGTCGGGGGCAAGGCCGAGAGAAGGATAAACACCAGAGACTGTGTGACTTAAGAGAGCAAGGCGCTGCGGTTCGCTTGTCAGGGGAGACGGAGGGTTTATTGGAAGAGCGAGCGAGGAGAGGGTGAGATAGACTCTTATACACGCTATTGGCATTTAGGTCCTCCGTGACCACACACCCTATGTGAAAGCCTTAGGATAGACCACCCAGGTTGCTGTGTTGAGATTGCTGTGTACAGATTGCCGTGGAGTTTTTTGATGTGCTGTTATAAAGTTGACACAATGTGAGTGCATCTTTTGAAGTGTATTTTGAAGTGTGTATATTAAAAGCTTTTACGTTATCACACTATTGGGAGTTCTTTCTCATTTGCATATGGAACGAGTCCCTGAATGGAATACATTTAACCCCTTCTGATTGCCTGGATATTCTTATGCTTGCTAGCCTCATACGAAAGTGGAGGCATACAGAGTTGGTAAGAGACTGTCTATTGGGAGAGGGAACACTGAACACAGAGGTGTGGTGAAGAGTTCAAGTTTATTTCAGGAACTTTCAAGATTTGCTGTGACACCATTTATTTTGCATCTTTATCACGGACTTTCTCTGTTTCACATATGTGCACCTATTGTTGGACTTTTATGTTATTTAGTCACGAAGTTCATGCTGAGTGTGTATATTGATCAGTCACACACTTAATTATAGGATTGACACATTTGCGATTTTCAGCAATATTACTGAGTCACTGAAGTCATTGTATTGCGTTTTGGTGTTTTTTTTGTTTTTTTTGCTTTGTTATTTTCATTGTACTTTTATTATTATTTTTTTTCACCACTATTTGTTTGATTCACACACCTTTAACAAAGGGGTTAGTAGATTAGGTTATTCACTAGCAATGGTAATACTACAGAAAGAGTGATTAGAATAGCGCCACATTTTTATTCTTCACGTGGGTTGCGATACACCATTATCACGTCACAAGATTTAAAAATATTTTCCATACACTGTTATACACTAAGTGGCAGCTTTAGATAGACTTTACTAATTGATGATCATTATCATTTAACTGATTTGTTCCAAGGCGCAGTGGTGGTTAATCGTGTGTATGTAGGACGTTACACATAGAAGGACCGTTTATTCATCAACCTTTTAAAGGAAGCCACAAACTCAGGGTAACTCAAGACAACAGGTTTTTGCATCTCCCATAGAGAGTTTGCCCAGGCCAAGGCTCTCTCAGAAAGATATCACGAAACCTACTTTGCTTCTGTCCGTGGGAAACGCCTGGGGCAGCATCTCAAAGTATATCTCAACCTGGTTGAGAAACCCTCTGGACTGGATTGCCCCAAATCACTGGGGAAGCGGAGCTGAACCAGACATACCTCTTATAAAGGTAATACTCAAGGCGGGTGCCTGCACAGAGACTGGAGCAGCAGCAGGGACGGCTTACAACACAGGTTGTACCAGAGCAGCCACAGTGGGAAATTCCAGATGAGCCGTGCGACTCAGGAGCGTTTTTAATGCCATGGCAAACTGATCCATGCGGTGATACTGTTCAACTAATCTGAAAAAAATATTACCAACAAGTGGATTCACTGTATCTTCTGAATTCATGGTCTTCGCCTACTGTCAGGAACCATGAATCAGACAGACAGAAGTACAGTTAAATCTCACTTGTTTAATAATAACAAAAAAAAGGTAAACAGAGTAAACGTAGTCAAAACATAGCCAGAGTTCAGGAACCGGAACGGATAGTCAGACAAGCCAAAACGTCAGTGAGCCAGAGATGAGCATAGTAGAACAGCAAGCAGGATCTGGAGCCAGAAGGAATGTCAGCCAAGCAAGTCTTTAAAAGGAACACAGGAGAACGTCTCTAGAGATGTAACCAAGGCGAAGGCATAGATCATCTGGGCTGGACGGCTTAAGTAGGCAGGACTGATCAGCAGGATATCATCAACAGATGAGTCATTGTGGAGAGATTGGAGCTGGCAATTAGCTGACAGCTGAGCTGCCAGCTCAGAGAAGGAAAGGCTGAGACCAGCCCTGACAAATATACATTGCTGGATGATGTGATTGACAGTGGATGTACATCATGGAAGTTTTTTTTGTCCAAAACCTTTCGTTTGTGTGTGTGTGTGATTTTTTTTTTTACTGTTTGCTTTTTTTGTGAAGTTGGCAACAGTAATATAACAACATTAATTAATTTTGTAAAGAGGGATTTATGATGATAAGCTATATGTATTTTGAACACAAAAATATACTTTAACCACTTGCCGCCCGCCCTATTACCAAATGACGGCGGCAAAGTGGTTTGATATTCCTGACTGGACGTCATATGACGTGATCAGGAACATCGAGCCGCTGTGCGCCCCTGGGGGCGCACATCGCGGCGATCGTTGTTGCGGGATGTCAGTCTGACACCCTGCAACACCGATCTAGGAAAAGAGTCTCTGACGGAGACTCTTTACCACGTGATCAGCCCTGTCCAATCACGGCTGATCACGATGTGAATAGAAAGAGCCGTTGATCGGCTTTTCCTCACACGCGTCTGACAGACGCGAGTAGAGGAGACCCGATCGGCTGCTCTCCTGACAGGGGGGGTCTGTGCTGATTGTTTATCAGCACAGCCCCCCCTCGGATCCTACCCAGGACCACCAGGGAAGCCGCCCAGGACCACCAGGGAAGCGATCCACACTGGACCACCAGGTATGCCTCTAGACCCCCAGGGAAATGCCACTGTGTGCCCAGGCAGCTGCCAATTTATGCCCAGGCAGCTGCCAATCAGTGCCCACTTCAATGTCTACCACTGCCAGTGCCACCAGGGATGCCCATCAGTGCCTCATATCAGTGCCGCGTATCGGTGCCCATCAGTGCCACGTATCAGTGTCCATCAGTGCCCAGCAGTGCCGCCTATCAGTGCCCATCAGTGCCCAGCAGTGCCGCCTATCAGTGCCGCCTATCAGTGCCACCCTATCAGTGCCCAGCAGTGTCCAGCAGTGCCGCCTTTCATTGCCCATCAGTGTCGCCTGTCAGTGCCCATCAGTGCCAACCGGTGCCATCCAGTGCCACCCATCATTGCCCATCAGTGCCACCTATCAATGCCCATCAGTGCTGCATATGAGTGCCACCCATCAGTGCCGCCTACCAGTGACCATCAGTGCCGCATATTAGTGCCCATCATCAGTGCCCATCGTCAGTGCCCGCTCATTGGTGCCACCTCATCGGTGCCGCTGTATCAGTGCCTGTCAGTGCAGCCTTATCAGTGTCCATCAGTGAAAGAGAAAACATACTTATTTACAAATTTTTTCAACAGAAACAAAAGCAAAACTTTTATTTTTTTCAAAATTTTCGGTCTTTTTTTATTTGTTTAGCAAAAAATAAAAACTGCAGAGGTGATCAAATACCACCAAAAGAATGCTCTATTTGTGGGAACAAAATGATAAAAATTTAGTTTGGGTATAGTGTTGTATGACCGCGCAATTGTCATTCAAACTGCGACAGCGCTGAAAGCTGAAAATTGGTCTGGGCAGGAAGGTGTCTAAGTGCCCTGTATTGAAGTGGTTAAGGAACAAGGATATTACCTGATGGTGAAACCCAAAACCCCATAGATTGCAAAGTGACAAAAAGAATGGAAAAAATATAATGGATTTATAAAGCATCCAAAAAGCAGATTGTGACTTAAAGTAGTTTTAAAGGCAGAAGGTTTTTTATTTTAATGCATTCTATGCATTAAGATAAAAAGCCTTCTGCATGCAGCAGCCCCCTTCAGCCCCCCTAATACTTACCTGAGGTCCATCTAGAGCCAGCAATGTTGCACAAGAGATTCGGCTGTCTGGGACTCCCTTCCTCATTGAGTGAGACAGCAGCGCAACGCAATTGGCTCCTGCTGCTGTCAATCAAAGTCAGTGAACCAATGAGGAGAGAAAAGTGGTGGGGCCAGGCCACGGCTCCGTGTCTGAATGGTCACAGGGACTCGGCTCGGGTGCCTATATACCATGCTGCTTGCTGTGGGGGCACTCAATAGGGGAAGGGGTCAGGAGCACCAAAGAGGGACCCGGGAAGGGAAGGATCTGGGCTGCTCTCTGCAAAACCACTTCACAGGACAGGTAAGTATAACATGTTTGTTATTTTTTTTTAACAAAAATAAACAGTTTATTTGTCTTTACCAAATCAACCCCAGTATCTGCAGAAAAAGTTTTTTGTTAGCAAACAGTTTGAAGTGCAGACAATTCATCATAAGCATTGAAAGTCATGATAAGCATTGCAGAAAGGTGACAAAAAAGGAATATGGCCAGGTCTAAAATGTTATACAACATAGAAAAGGGCAAATGTGGATAAATCTATAAACTGTAATGATGAATTGTTAAAAAATATGCACTGAAAAAATGTTGAAAAGGTAATTTGTTCAACAAGGTTAGTGTAATAAAGAAACACATTTCAGATGCAAATGATAATATGTAGAGATATCAATTAAAACCAAATTTAAAATTAATATAGAATATTAGAATATTGGAATGAAAATGTTGGGGAATTATTAAACAAAGAAATGTAGAATCAGAAAGTTGTCCAAGAACAGAATTAGAAATCTGATGCTGTGAAGCAGAAACAATCATTCAACAAATGAAATAGAGAAGAGCACCAGGAAATAATGGTTCAAGATCAAAACTGATAAAACAAGGATGGCGGAATTTATGGATGTGTATACATGAGCTAATGATTGAAGAATGAAAGGAGGAACACATGCCAAAATAATGTATATTGTGACTAATTTGTTCCAAAGAAAGGACATAAAACAGTATGTAAGAATTATTGCAGTGTCTCCTTGCTAAATGTCATACTGAGTCATGACCAACATTTTGGCAATGAGTTAAAAAGTTACCCTGAAGAAATTGTGGGAAACTACTGATGCACGTTAACAACGGATCAGATATTTCAGCTACACATGGTGGTGGAAAATGTGATAATATAATATCAGTTTACAACATCTGTTTATTAATTGCAAACAGACAAATGAGATTATGAAGAGAACTATTATATAAACCACTGCAGGAATTTAGAATTTCTACTAAGTTGATAGGACCACTGAAGATGACACAAATACAATGTAACAGTAAACACACAGCAAATGTAAAATAAAAGTACAAGGACAAAAATTGAGAAATTACAGTTTTGCATTTTACAAATTATGTAAATATGGACAATAAACATATGTTCCAAAACGCAACTTTTTGTCATTATCTAGAATGTCATTCAGACATTCAGAAGTACAAAACATTTCCATATTGTAAACTACCAGAATCTGAGGAAGAAAGATGGAAATGTCAGCCAGGATCCCTGAATATTATCAATTTTTGTGTCGTTTCAGTCCATAGGGCAATTACTTATATAAGGGTAGGTTGTTATTTATCAATTGCATCCATGTAAAAATAGAGGGGGTGGGTTTTTCATGTGAGCAAAAATGAGTTAAAGAACATATGATTTTGTTCATATTCACTTTGATAGGTAAGACTTCTAGATTCACCCAATAATCACACTTTAGTGTTAAAAATATTAGTAAGGGCATAAATCAGGGGTCTTCAAACTATGGCCCTCGGGAGTTGTTCGGGAACTACAATTCCCATCATGCCTAGTCATGTCTGTGAATGTCAGAGTTTTACAAAGCCTCATGGGATGTGTAGTTCTGCAACAGCTGGAGGGCCGTAGTTTGAAGACCCCTGGCATAAATAGTCAGCAAATAGCACCTCATCCCATAATATATATGAAGAAAGCAAAAAAGGGGTGGAGTTTAGAAACACCTCCAAGGGACTTTAAAGGTGCTCAAATTATATAATAGTTAGAGTAGAAAGACATGTATGATAAATCACAATCCATGCCAAAACTCCTGAAGAAGCTCGTAATGAGCAAAACATGTTGAGTGGTAGATTGTTATTGAACATAGTGTTTTTTCTATTGTATACCCATGTAGGGGCTGTGAACATTAAGATATATGTATTATCTTTTTTATGATGGTGTCATTCTATAATTGACATTTGTTTTTAATGTAAATTTTCAATAAAATCAATATTTTTTATGGATTTATCATACATGTTTTTCTACTCTAACTATTATATAATTTGAGCACCTTTAAAGTCCCTTGGGGGTGTTTCTAAACTCCCCTCCCCCCTTTTTTGCTTTCTTCACACTTTAGTGTTGTTTATATTCAGAAGGGCAAGACTGTCAAAGCTGAAAATGGTAATATCGCTCCAAAACAATTGAATGTGTCTGTACTGCCAAACTACATGTGCTACTTTAGCAAATTCTGAAACTTGAAACCTATAGAAGAGAAGGAGACCTATACCATGTCAGATACAGAGTAGATACAGGGTAGTCCCATCCCTGATGCACTTGAACAAAAAGAAATACCCCCTAAATGGGACTTTAAAAGACCACCAACTCTGATATAAAAATAAATGACTTTAATAATACTGCAAATTTCAATACAAATGGGTAAAAAGACGTATATCGTCTGTACAGTACATACATAATACACAAAAACAAAACACAAAAAAGATCATAGTATACAAAGGAACATCAGTACTCTCCAATGGGTAGTGTACCCTGATACCCGACGCGTTTCCAGTCTTTAAAAAGCACCTTCATCAGGGGTAGAGAGTGAAGTAAACTCAAATAAATGTTAGTTCTAAAAATACAAAGAGACTGTCATATACCAGATAAGACCAGAACTGTGTGAACTGCAACAGAGTGAACCAGACATAAATAGGTGAAAGTAAGTTTATTAAGGTAAATGCATATACATGTGAACACACCACCAATACAGAGTGAACAAACCAAACAACCAACCAGCATATGTAGCAAAAGGGAGTACCAGAATCGTAGTCAAGCCAGGCCAGGGTCATAAACAGGAGATCAGTAGCTGGGAGGGGAAACAAACTGGACAAAGAGAGGATGGATGGATCACAGGAGGGACGGGACAGGTACAAGGCTCAGGGTCCAGGGTTCAGGTAACAGACAGGGAACAGGATCAACAGGTTCCAGGAATCAGGCTTCAGGTTCAGGAATCAGGTATCAGGATCAGAGTAACAGGATGCAGGCTGCAGGTCAGGGCTCAAGGACAATACCAGGGTATTTATACTGCAGCTGCTAATTAAGGTCAGGTGACACCTGTCTGCAGAGGGGAATACCTGCCCCATACTGCCCGGATTCCTCCGCTGGTGGATGCCAGTACTGCGGCCCAAAGGTGACAGAATACCAGCAGGAAAAAGCTCTTCTGACAGCTCCGAACTGCCAGGAGACACCTGCTGGTGGACCTCAGTACTACATGCCAATTGATCAATATTACCAGCAGAGGGGACCTTTCCTGACAGTACCCCCCCTCAAAGGAGTGACCTCCGGACACTCCAACTAGCAGTTGCTGGGGAAAGTCCATGGTGTCCAGCCGGTCAGCGGGCACCTCAAGCTGGGCAGCGGGCACTTCAAGCTGGCCAGCGGGCAGTGGCACATCAGGCTGGGTAGCAGACAGAAACACACCAGGCTGGGCCACGGACAGGAACACCAGGCTGGGCAGCGGACAGGAACACATCAGGCTGGGCAGCGGACAGGAACACACCAGGCTGGGCAGAAGACAGGGGCACTTTTGACAGGGCAGCAGACATGGGCACTTTAAGCTGGGCAGCAGGCACGAGCACTTCAAGCTGGGCAGCAGGCACGGGCACTTCAAGCTGGGCAGCGGACAGGAACACATCAAGCTGGGCAGCAGGCACTTCAAGCTGGGCAGCGGGCACTTCAAGCTGGGCAGCGGGCTGGAACACATCAAGCTGGGCAGCAGGCACTTCAAGCTGGGCAGCAGGCACGGGCACTTCAAGCTGGGCAGCGGGCACTTCAAGCTGGGCAGCGGACAGGAACACATCAAGCTGGGCAGCAGGCATGGGCACTTTAAGCTGGGCAGCAGGCACGGGCACTTCAAGCTGGGCTGCGGGTACTTCATGCTGGACAGTGGACTGAAACACATCAAGCTGGACAGCAGGCATGGGCACTTAAAGCTGGGCAGCGGGCAATTCATGCTGGACAGTGGACTGAAACACATCAAGCTGGACAGCAGACAGGAACACTTCAAGCTGGGCAGCAGGCACGGGCACTTCAAGCTGGGCAGCAGGCATGGGCACTTCAAGCTGGGCAGCAGGCACGGGCACTTCAAGCTGGGCAGTGCACAGGAACACATCAAGCTGGGCAGCAGGCACTTCAAACTGGGCAGCGGGCACTTCAAGCTGGGCAGCGGCATGGGCACTTCAAGCTGGGCTGCAGGCACAAACACATCAAGCTGGGCAGCAGGCACGAACACATCAAGCTGGGCAGCAGGCACGAACACATCAAGCTGGGAAGCAAGCTCTGGGTCATCAGGCTGGACAGCAAGCTTTGGGTCATCAGGCTGGACAGCAAGCTTTGGGTCATCGGGCTGGACAGCAGACAGTGGCACATCATGCTGGAAAGCGGGCTCAACAGGCTGGAGAGCGGGCACATCAGGCTGGAAGGTGGGCTCATCAGGCTGGAAGGCGGGCACATCAGGCTGGAAAGCGGGCTCATTGGGCTCGAAAGCGACCTCAGCAGGCTTGAAAGCAGGCTCATCAGACTGGAAGGCAACCTCATCAGGCTCGAAAGCAGGCTCATCAGACTAGAAGGCGGGCTCATCAGGCTGGAAGGCGGGCACATCAGGCTGGAAGGCGGGCACATCAGGCTGGAAAGCGGGCTCATCAGGCTCAAAAGCGGGCTCATCAAGCTGGAAGGCGGGCACATCAGGCTGAAAAGTGGGCACATCAGACTGGAGAGCAGGCAAATCAGGCTGGAGAGCGGGCTCATCAAGCTGATAAGTAGGCACTGGCACCTCCGGCTGGAACACTGGCACCTCCGGCTGGAACACTGGCACCTCCGGCTGGAAGGCGGGTATCAGGACATCAGGCTGGAAAGCGGACATCAGAACATCGGACTGGATAACAGGCACTGGGATGTCAGACTGGATAGCAAGCACTGGGACGTCAGACTGGATTGGATTAGCTGGTGCGGAGGCAGGTTGGGTTACTGGCAGGATCGTCTTGGTTGGAAAAAACATTCGTTTTTTCTTTGGCTTAGCCACTAAAGCTCTAGAGGTGACTGCAGGACTGTAGGTGAGGGGTGTAGCAGACTGGAAAGGAGGATTGGGATATGGCAGAGAAGAGGTAACAGTAGCTGGGGGAAGTTTATGTGGGTTTGTAGGCAGCTGAGAAGAGGCAGGTGGGTTGAATGCAGGAGCAGGATACAGGGAGCAGAGACCGGATATGAGTATTTGGTTGGGAGCAGCGTATACTGAGCTGCAACTGAGGTTGACATGGGTAATGGGGAAACATACATTTGGGTAGGCTGGTGTTTGGTGGCAGAGATGCTTTGTTTGGCTGGAGCTGATTGCATCATGTCAGACCATGCTGAAAGTATAGGTTGTACAAACTGTGCTTTTAAATCTCCCTGTCTAACAAAAGACTGAGCATACACAATGCACTCAGCAATCACCTGTGGGGAACAGGCTGAGTAGTGCTCACAAAACTCGGCGGGATCATCTTCAAAAAGCCAAACTAGGGATACAACCTGATTCATATCAAAAGGAGGAGAGAAATCATCATGGCCCTCTGGAATAAAGGGCAGGGCCAGCTCAGTACAGATCTTGATCAAATGCTGCACCTCTCCAAACAAAATATAAACCTGATCGACCAGAGAGTGAGCCAAACGTATAGTTGCAAACAACTGGTCACTAGACCATCCTTTCAAAGCCTGGCGGCAATAATCACCACTTTCGAATGCCAGCAGAGAAAAATAAATAACCCGCTGGTGGATGCCAGTACTGCGACCCAAAGGTGAAGAATACCAGCAGGAAAAAGCTCTTCTGACAGCTCCGAACTGCCAGGAGACACCTGCTGGTGGACCTCAGTACTACACGCCAAATGATCAATATTACCAGCGGAGGGGACCTTTCCTGACAGTAACCCCCCTCCGGACACTCCAACTAACCGTTGCTGGGGAAAGTCCATGGTGTCCAGCCGGTCAGCGGGCACCTCAAGCTGGGCAGCGGGCACTTCAAGCTGGCCAGTGGGCACTGGCACATCAGGCTGGGTAGCAGACAGAAACACACCAGGCTGGGCCACGGACAGGAACACCAGGCTGGGCAGCGGACAGGAACACATCAGGCTGGGCAGCGGACAGGAACACACCAGGCTGGGCAGCAGACAGGGGCACTTCAGAATGGGCAGCAGGCATGGGCACTTCAAGCTGGGCAGCAGGCATGGGCACTTCAAGCTGGGCAGCGGACAGGAACACATCAAGCTGGGCAGCAGGCACATCAAGCTGGGCAGTGGGCACTTCAAGCTGGGCAGCGGGCACCTCAAGCTGGGCAGCGGGCTGGAACACATCAAGCTGGGCAGCAGGCACTTCAAGCTGGACAGCAGGCACGGGCACTTTAAGCTGGGCAGCGGGCACTTCAAGCTGGGCAGCGGACAGGAACACCAGGCTGGGCAGCGGACAGGAACACATCAGGCTGGGCAGCGGACAGGAACACACCAGGCTGGGCCACTTTTGACAGGGCAGCAGACATGGGCACTTTAAGCTGGGCAGCAGGCACGAGCACTTCAAGCTGGGCAGCAGGCACGGGCACTTCAAGCTGGGCAGCGGACAGGAACACATCAAGCTGGGCAGCAGGCACTTCAAGCTGGGCAGCGGGCACTTCAAGCTGGGCAGCGGGCTGGAACACATCAAGCTGGGCAGCAGGCACTTCAAGCTGGGCAGCAGGCATGGGCACTTCAAGCTGGGCAGCGGGCACTTCAAGCTGGGCAGCGGACAGGAACACATCAAGCTGGGCAGCAGGCATGGGCACTTTAAGCTGGGCAGCAGGCACGGGCACTTCAAGCTGGGCTGCGGGTACTTCATGCTGGACAGTGGACTGAAACACATCAAGCTGGACAGCAGGCATGGGCACTTAAAGCTGGGCAGCGGGCAATTCATGCTGGACAGTGGACTGAAACACATCAAGCTGGACAGCAGACAGGAACACTTCAAGCTGGGCAGCAGGCACGGGCACTTCAAGCTGGGCAGCAGGCATGGGCACTTCAAGCTGGGCAGCAGGCACGGGCACTTCAAGCTGGGCAGTGCACAGGAACACATCAAGCTGGGCAGCAGGCACTTCAAACTGGGCAGCGGGCACTTCAAGCTGGGCAGCGGCATGGGCACTTCAAGCTGGGCTGCAGGCACAAACACATCAAGCTGGGCAGCAGGCACGAACACATCAAGCTGGGCAGCAGGCACGAACACATCAAGCTGGGAAGCAAGCTCTGGGTCATCAGGCTGGACAGCAAGCTTTGGGTCATCAGGCTGGACAGCAAGCTTTGGGTCATCGGGCTGGACAGCAGACAGTGGCACATCATGCTGGAAAGCGGGCTCAACAGGCTGGAGAGCGGGCACATCAGGCTGGAAGGTGGGCTCATCAGGCTGGAAGGCGGGCACATCAGGCTGGAAAGCGGGCTCATTGGGCTCGAAAGCGACCTCAGCAGGCTTGAAAGCAGGCTCATCAGACTGGAAGGCAACCTCATCAGGCTCGAAAGCAGGCTCATCAGACTAGAAGGCGGGCTCATCAGGCTGGAAGGCGGGCACATCAGGCTGGAAGGCGGGCACATCAGGCTGGAAAGCGGGCTCATCAGGCTCAAAAGCGGGCTCATCAAGCTGGAAGGCGGGCACATCAGGCTGAAAAGTGGGCACATCAGACTGGAGAGCAGGCAAATCAGGCTGGAGAGCGGGCTCATCAAGCTGATAAGTAGGCACTGGCACCTCCGGCTGGAACACTGGCACCTCCGGCTGGAACACTGGCACCTCCGGCTGGAAGGCGGGTATCAGGACATCAGGCTGGAAAGCGGACATCAGAACATCGGACTGGATAACAGGCACTGGGATGTCAGACTGGATAGCAAGCACTGGGACGTCAGACTGGATTGGATTAGCTGGTGCGGAGGCAGGTTGGGTTACTGGCAGGATCGTCTTGGTTGGAAAAAACATTCGTTTTTTCTTTGGCTTAGCCACTAAAGCTCTAGAGGTGACTGCAGGACTGTAGGTGAGGGGTGTAGCAGACTGGAAAGGAGGATTGGGATATGGCAGAGAAGAGGTAACAGTAGCTGGGGGAAGTTTATGTGGGTTTGTAGGCAGCTGAGAAGAGGCAGGTGGGTTGAATGCAGGAGCAGGATACAGGGAGCAGAGACCGGATATGAGTATTTGGTTGGGAGCAGCGTATACTGAGCTGCAACTGAGGTTGACATGGGTGATGGGGAAACATACATTTGGGTAGGCTGGTGTTTGGTGGCAGAGATGCTTTGTTTGGCTGGAGCTGATTGCATCATGTCAGACCATGCTGAAAGTATAGGTTGTACAAACTGTGCTTTTAAATCTCCCTGTCTAACAAAAGACTGAGCATACACAATGCACTCAGCAATCACCTGTGGGGAACAGGCTGAGTAGTGCTCACAAAACTCGGCGGGATCATCTTCAAAAAGCCAAACTAGGGATACAACCTGATTCATATCAAAAGGAGGAGAGAAATCATCATGGCCCTCTGGAATAAAGGGCAGGGTCAGCTCAGTACAGATCTTGATCAAATGCTGCACCTCTCCAAACAAAATATAAACCTGATCGACCAGAGAGTGAGCCAAACGTATAGTTGCAAACAACTGGTCACTAGACCATCCTTTCAAAGCCTGGCGGCAATAATCACCACTTTCGAATGCCAGCAGAGAAAAATAAATAACCCGCTGGTGGATGCCAGTACTGCGACCCAAAGGTGAAGAATACCAGCAGGAAAAAGCTCTTCTGACAGCTCCGAACTGCCAGGAGACACCTGCTGGTGGACCTCAGTACTACACGCCAAATGATCAATATTACCAGCGGAGGGGACCTTTCCTGACAGTAAACCCCCTCCGGACACTCCAACTAACCGTTGCTGGGGAAAGTCCATGGTGTCCAGCCGGTCAGCGGGCACCTCAAGCTGGGCAGCGGGCACTTCAAGCTGGCCAGTGGGCACTGGCACATCAGGCTGGGTAGCAGACAGAAACACACCAGGCTGGGCCACGGACAGGAACACCAGGCTGGGCAGCGGACAGGAACACATCAGGCTGGGCAGCGGACAGGAACACACCAGGCTGGGCAGTAGACAGGGGCACTTCAGAATGGGCAGCAGGCATGGGCACTTCAAGCTGGGCAGCAGGCATGGGCACTTCAAGCTGGGCAGCGGACAGGAACACATCAAGCTGGGCAGCAGGCACATCAAGCTGGGCAGTGGGCACTTCAAGCTGGGCAGCGGGCACCTCAAGCTGGGCAGCGGGCTGGAACACATCAAGCTGGGCAGCAGGCACTTCAAGCTGGACAGCAGGCACGGGCACTTTAAGCTGGGCAGCGGGCACTTCAAGCTGGGCAGCGGACAGGAACACATCAAGCTGGGCAGTGGGCACTTTAAGCTGGGCAGCGGGCACTTCATGCTGGACAGTGGACTGAAACACATTAAGCTGGGCAGCGGACAGGAACACTTCAAGCTGGGCAGCAGGCACGGGCACTTCAAGCTGGGCAGCAGGCATGGGCACTTTAAGCTGGGCAGCAGGCATGGGCACTTCAAGCTGGGCAGTGCACAGGAACACATCAAGCTGGGCAGCAGGCACTTCAAACTGGGCAGCGGGCACTTCAAGCTGGGCAGCGGGCACTTCAAGCTGGGCAGCAGGCACGAACACATCAAGCTGGGCAGCAGGCACGAACACATCAAACTGGGAAGCAAGCTCTGGGTCATCAGGCTGGACAGTAAGCTTTGGGTCATCAGGCTGGACAGCAAGCTTTGGGTCATCAGGCTGGACAGCAGACAGTGGCACATCAGGCTGGAAAGCGGGCTCAACAGGCTGGAGAGCGGGCACATCAGACCGGAAGGTGGGCTCATCAGGCTGGAAGGCGGGCACATCAGGCTGGAAAGCGGGCTCATCAGGCTCGAAAGTGACCTCATCAGGCTCGAAAGCAGGCTCATCAGACTAGAAGGCGGGCTCATCAGGCTGGAAGGCGGGCACATCAGGCTGGAAAGCGGGCTCATCAGGCTCGAAAGCGGGCTCATCAAGCTGGAAGGCGGGCACATCAGGCTGAAAAGTGGGCACATCAGGCTGGACAGCGGGCACATCAGGCTGGAGAGCAGGCTCATCAAGCTGTCAAGTAGGCACTGGCACCTCCGGCTGGAACACTGGCAACTCCGGCTGGAAGGCGGGCATCAGGACATCAGGCTGGAAAGCGGACATCAGAACATCGGACTGGATAACAGGCACTGGGATGTCAGACTGGATAGCAAGCACTGGGACATCAGACTGGATTGGATTAGCTGGTGCGGAGGCAGGTTGGGTTACTGGCAGGATCGTCTTGGTTGGAAAAAACGTTCGTTTTTTCTTTGGCTTAGCCACTGAAGCTCTATAGGTGACTGCAGGACTGTAGGTGAGGGGTGTAGCAGACTGGAAAGGAGGATTGGGATATGGCAGAGAAGAGGTATCAGTAGCTGGGAGAAGTTCCTGTGGGTTTTTAGGCAGCTGAGAAGAGGCAGGTGGGTTGAATGCAGGAGCAGGATACAGGGAGCAGAGACCGGATATGAGTATTTGGTTGGGAGCAGCGTATACTGAGCTGCAACTGAGGTTGACATGGGTGATGGGGAAACATACATTTGGGTAGGCTGGTGTTTGGTGGCAGAGATGCTTTGTTTGGTGGAGCTGATTGCACCATGTCAGACCATGCTGAAAGTATAGGTTGTACAAACTGTGCTTTTAAATCTCCCTGTCTAACAAAAGACTGAGCATACACAATGCACTCAGCAATCACCTGTGGGGAACAGGCTGAGTAGTGCTCACAAAACTCGGCGGGATCATCTTCAAAAAGCCAAACTAGGGATACAACCTGATTCATATCAAAAGGAGGAGTGAAATCATCACGGCCCTCTGGAATACAGGGCAGGGCCATCTCAGTACAGATCTTGATCAAAGGCTGCACCTCTCCAAATAATATATAACCCTGATCGACCAGAGAGTGAGCCAAATGTATAGTTGCAAACAACTGGTCACTAGACCATCCTTTCAAAGCCTGGCGGCAATAATCATCACTTTCGGATGCCAGCAGAGAAAAATAAATAACCTCATCGGCATTCATGTTTGCAACCAAACTGAATCAAAATGGTTCCCCTGTGCAGCCACTTCCGGTCAAGGATGGCCCTGGTATTCTGTCATATACCAGATAAGACCAGAACTGTGTGAACTGCAACAGAGTGAACCAGACATAAATAGGTGAAAGTAAGTTTATTAAGGTAAATGCATATACATGTGAACACACCACCAATACAGAGTGAACAAACCAAACAACCAAACAGTGATAATAAACCAACCAGCATATGTAGCAAACGGGAATACCAGAATTGTAGTCAAGCCAGGCCAGGGTCATAAACAGGAGATCAGTAGCTGGGAAGCGAAACAAACTGGACAAAGAGAGGATGGATGGATGGATCACAGGAGGGACGGGTCAGGTACAAGGCTCAGGGTCCAGGGTTCAGGTAACAGACAGGGAACAGGATCAACAGGTTCCAGGAATCAGGGTTCAGGTTCAGGAATCAGGTTTCAGGATCAGCATAACAGGCTGCAGGTCAGGGCTCAAGGACAATACCAGGGCAAGATGAGTGTGCACTTGCCGGGTATTTATACTGCAGCTGCTAATTAAGGTCAGGTGACACCTGTCTGCAGAGGGGAATAGCTGCTCCATACTGCCCGGCCCAAAGGTGACAGAATACCAGCAGGAAAAAGCTCTTCTGACAGCTCCAAACTGCCAGGAGACACCTGCTGGTGGACCTCAGTACTGCACGCCAAATGATTGATATTACCAGCGGAGGGGACCTTTCCTGACAGACGTATCAAAGAGAACATCGATTCAGAGACTTAGGCTGTATTTGTATTAACACAACAAAATATGTATATGACCACAGAAAAGATGCATGCCATAGCAAGAACACAAAAAAGGTAAAGATAAATAAAAGTGAAAAAAGAAAACAAACATAGAAAAATGATAAATAATAAAGAAAATGTAATATGAGAAAAAATGATAATAACTGGTAGTTCCCAACCCCACCTACCAATTTGAATGATTGAATGTTCAAAATAAGAGGCAGCTGTTTCAGTAACCACAAAGGAGGACGCCAGACAAGGATAGCTGGATGCATAAAATATACCGTAATGCGTTTCAAAAATATGTATAGCAGTAAGTGTGCTTGGCAGCGATCAGACTCCACCTGGGGACTGGTAAAAAATAATAAAATGAAATAAAGTAAAATAAAATAAAATAAAAATAAAGATAAAAGTAAAAATGATCATGAAAAAAGTAAAAAAAGGGGAGAGGTGGGGGTATAAATAATTGTGAGACCAAAAAAGAGGTCGCCCTGTTACCCCAACATCCGTGAACTTATATCCCCCGGGGGGGCACAGAAGAGGAAAAAGGCAATGGTCCTGAACAGAAGAGTAAATAAATACCCATCAGGGGTGAAAAGAGGGGGGGGGGGTTGTGGGGGGGGGGGGGGGGTTTGGGGCCAGAGTAGGAGAAGGAAAACCCTTTAATGTGCCTCAACACTAACGGCCCTGTACAAGGAGGATAAACTAGCCAGGTTGAAGGCTGAGACGAGACATGCATGTGAACTTTGAGCAACCTCCACACATGAAAGTGCCCAGGCGTTTACAAGGGTCTTCCCTAAATTCACCAGTATATTCACTGGTCACCAATTTATCCTTTAAGGACCTTGTGCGTTTGAACGTAATTAGTGGGTCCTTCGATATAAATTGATTTAATAGTGGATCAATCTGAAGGATGTGCCAATATTTCTGTAGGATTTTTCTGAGGGCTTGATGTTGCTTACTGTAGGTTTAGGTACCCTTGTTTGTGTCTTTTGTAAGGTAGTATTTGGTGCTTTTTTTGGGGTTGTCAAAAAGTAAGCTATATCTGTTTTTTTCTTTTGCCCTTCTAAAGGCTTTTTTAAGGCCCGTTGGGGAATATCCCCGTTTGAGCAGTCTGGTTTGTAATTTTTTGGCTTCGGTGAGAAACATGTTCTCATCAGAGCAATTCCTACGAATGCGAAGATACTGTGTATCTTCTGTTGTATTTTTTTGGGGGGGGGGGGGCTTGAAACCTAAAGCATGCATTGAGCTTAAGTCTCGTTCAGCCTTTCTCAACCTTTTACCAGAGAGAAACTTTGGGGTGATTTACGAAAACCCTTCACCATCAGCAGAGGTGCACGTCAAGGCGCAACGCACATTTTCATATTTATGAAACGGTGCGCTGGGAACAGAGCGCAAATCCCCCATTTACTATAGCGATCTCGGCGCACGGGAGAATGCAATCCATGCACCACTATGGACATGGCGCATGGCATCTTCAATTCAACATTAACAGAAGATGGAGGTGACGATATTATGGGGTGATGTGAGGAAGTTTAGTAACAACTGTCCAAGTAAAAAATATGCCCAAAATAGAATGAGAAAGTAACTTTTTCAGAGCAAGCCTGCTGTGCCTGCAATTACGCTTAGAACTGCGCAAGATCAATGCAAGCACTGCGCATGTGCACGTGGCTCTTGCGCTTGTTCAAATGCGTTTGTTCATTGCGCGGCCAAAATCTTAGTAAATGTCAAGCAACGTAAATGCAGTTGTGTGGGTTGACCTCTAAACTTGACATTTTTTAATGCTGGTTCACCTTTATGCATTGTTTGAAGGAGATTTGCAAGTAGGTCATTTTAGCATGTTATGTTGCCAACATGTAACATGTACCTTATGTAAAAAGACTCTCACTCCTCTAGCTGCTCCTGAAAGGGCATTTAACCTTCCCCCTCCAATGCATATGATTTCTTTGGGCTAGCTTTTGCTTTTTAAGGGGAACTCCACACTCCACTCTTCAATGCTCTTGTCTCCCCCCTCTAACCCCTTGGATTAACATGGGCTAACTTTTGCTTTTAAAGGGGAACTCCACACTCCACTCCATTCTCAAAAGGCTATGAGCTGCCTTCACCAATCCAAACCACATCCTTTTTTAGAGCATACAACAGGGCCAGCTAGGAAAGGGGCGAGAAGAGTGATTGCTCAACCCCCTCCTGAACCATACAAGGCCACATGCACTCAACATAGCTGGCTGCCTTTGGGGCATGTTGGGCTCAGACCAATACCAACCACAAAGCACCTTGTTCCCACTAGTTTGAAGGGGCTTTCCACATTCCATAAAGCCCGAGCCCCTCCTGCCCCCAAGCATCCACCCCCCTTCATGGGCTGGCTTGCTGTGTGTTTGGCTAGGGGTTTGTTAGTGTTTGGGAGGGACACAATATTTTTTTGTTTGGGATGGTATTTTTCACGTGGGGGTTCTCATTTTAAGCCTTAACAAACCCAAATGGCCTTGTATGTATTGGGGGGGGGGGGGCAGGCTATTTTTTGTTTTGTGTTAAAATCTTGCAGCTGTAATGTAGATTTGTAACTTTTCTCTAAAACCATTCATCTTTGAAGCAGCATTTTGGATACAAGCTACAGATGCACCACTTTACAGGCAGAGTAAGCTCCCCCAAGTTACTAGCTTTTAAGCAATTTTGCATCTTTAAAGGCACTCCTCCTTCTTTCGTTTTTGGAGTTGTCCAAATTGGTGACATTGATATATGTCCCTTAGGATGGGACTTGGGCCCCAATACCCATTTTAAGGCCACAAGTAGGGATGAGCTTCGAGTTCGAGTTGAACTCATGTTCTACTCGAACATTGGCTGTTCGCAAGTTCGCCGAACAGCGAACAATTTGGGGTGTTCGCGGCAAATTCGAATGCCGCGGAACACCCTTTAAAAGTCTATGGGAGAAATCAAAAGTGCTAATTTTAAAGGCTTATATGCAAGTTATTGTCATAAAAAGTGTTTGGGGACCCGGGTCCTGCCCCAGGGGACATGGATCAATGCAAAAAAAAGTTTTAAAAACGGACGTTTTTTCAGGAACAGTGATTTTATTAATGCTTAAAGTCAAACAATAAAAGTGTAATATCCCTTTAAATTTCGTACCTGGGGGGTGTCTATAGTATGCCTGTAAATGGGGCGCATGTTTCCTGTGTTTAGAACAGTCTGACAGCAAAATGACATTTGGAAGGAAAAAACTCATTTAAAACTACCCGCGGCTATTGCATTGCCGACAATACACATAGAAGTTCATTGATAAAAACGGCATGGGAATTCCCCACAGGGCAACCCCGAACCAAAAAAAAAAAAAAAAAAAACGATGTGGGGGTCCCCCTAAATTCCATACAAGGCTCTTCAGGTCTGGTATGGATATTAAGGGGAACCCCAGCCAAAATTTAAAAAAAAAATTGACGTGGGGTTCCCCCTAAATTCCATACCAGACCCTTCAGGTCTGGTATGGATTTTAAGGGGAACCCCGCGCCAAAAAAAAAAAAAAACGGCGTGGGGTCCCCCTAAAAATCCATACCAGACCCTTATCCGAGCACGCAACCTGGCAGGCCGCAGGAAAAGAGGGGGGGACGAGAGTGCGGCCCCCCCCTCCTGAACCGTACCAGGCCACATGCCCTCAACATTGGGAGGGTGCTTTGGGGTAGCCCCCCAAAACACCTTGTCCCCATGTTGATGAAGACAAGGGCCTCATCCCCACAACCCTGGCCGGTGGTTGTGGGGGTCTGCGGGCGGGGGGCTTATCGGAATCTGGAAGCCCCCTTTAACAAGGGGACCCCCAGATCCCGGCCCCCCCCCTGTGTGAAATGGTAAGGGGGTACTTACCCCTACCATTTCACTAAAAAACTGACAAAAATGTTAAAAATGACAAGAGACAGTTTTTGACAATTCCTTTATTTAAATGCTTCTTCTTTCTTCCTTCATCTTCTTCTTCTTCTGGTTCTTCTGGCTCTTCTGGTTCTTCCTCCGGCGTTCTCGTCCAGCATCTCCTCCGCGGCGTCTTCTATCTTCTTCTCCTCGGGCCGCTCCGCACCCATGGCATGGGGGGGGAGGCTCCCGCTCTTCTCTTCATCTTCTTCTCTTCTTCATCTTCTTCTTCATCTTCTTCTTCTTCTTCTCTTCTTCCTTCTTCTCTTCTTCATTTCTTCTCCGGGCCGCTCCGCAGCCATGCTGCGGCATGGAGGGAGGCTCCCGCTGTGTGACGGCGTCTCTTCGTCTGACGGTTCTTAAATAACGGGGGGCGGGGCCATCCGGTGACCCCGCCCCCCTCTGACGCACGGTGACTTGACGGGACTTCCCTGTGACGTCACGGGGAATGCCACAGGGAAGTCCCGTCATGCCACAGGGCAGACCCCCACAACCACCGGCCAGGGTTGTGGGGATGAGGCCCTTGTCTTCATCAACATGGGGACAAGGTGTTTTGGGGGGCTACCCCAAAGCACCCTCCCAATGTTGAGGGCATGTGGCCTGGTACGGTTCAGGAGGGGGGGGGGCCGCACTCTCGTCCCCCCCTCTTTTCCTGCGGCCTGCCAGGTTGCGTGCTCGGATAAGGGTCTGGTATGGATTTTTAGGGGGACCCCACGCCGTTTTTTTTTTTGGCGCGGGGTTCCCCTTAAAATCCATACCAGACCTGAAGGGTCTGGTATGGAATTTAGGGGGAACCCCACGTCAATTTTTTTTTTAAATTTTGGCTGGGGTTCCCCTTAATATCCATACCAGACCTGAAGGGCCTTGTGTGGAATTTAGGGGGACTCCCACATCATTTTTTTTTTTAATTTTGGTTCGGGGTTGCCCTGTGGGGAATTCCCATGCCGTTTTTATCAATGAACTTCTATGTGTATTGTCGGCAATGCAATAGCCGCGGTAGTTTTAAATGTGTTTTTTCCTTCAAAATGTCATTTTGCTGTCAGACTGTTCTAAACACGGGAAACATGCGCCCCTTTACAGGCATACTATAGACACCCCCCAGGTATGAAATTTAAAGGGATATTACACTTTTATTGTTTGACTTTAAGCATTATTAAAATCACTGCTAATGAAAAAACGGCCGTTTTTAAAACTTTTTTTTGCATTGATTCATGTCCCCTGGGGCAGGACCCAGGTCCCCAAACACTTTTATTGACAATAACTTGCATATTAGCCTTTAAAATTAGCACTTTTGATTATTCATGTTCGTGTCCCATAGACTTTAACGGTGTTCGCGTGTTCGAACGAATTTTTTTCCTGTTCGCATGTTCTGGTGCGAACCGAACAGGGGGGTGTTCGGCTCATCCCTAGCCACAAGTCAGTTCCTATAGACTGCACTGGTATTTGTTGTATAACTTTTGCCCATGTTAGGCTCTTTGTTTGCCCCCATGGACCGGGGGGGGGGGGTGTTTGTCCCATCTGTAATTTTGTAGCATGCTGGATGATGTGCTAAATTTTGGACAGGGAGGTTGCTTATTTTGTGCTAGCTGCATATGGGTTGGTCTGGGCATGCTCAGGGACTTTTTTTTCTTCTTTTTGTGTGTGAACAGCACTTGGATGTTTCTGGGCATGCTCAGAGAGTGTGTTTTTTGGGTTAGTAATTTAAGGACATCCTTAACATGTGTTTTCAATTGCCTCAGTAGCACGCAAACCTATGTTTTATAAAGCTTGCAGATAGCATTCTTTACCTTGCCCAGCAAACAGGAAAGATTGTGTATATGTGGGGCCAGCAAGAGAGTATATTTGAGTGTCCTTATAGAGTTTGGAACACATGCATTTTCTCTTTGTATTTTGTTTGTTATGTCTTTGCAAAACAGATGTGTTTTAGAGCAAGTTTTTTTTACTTTGGTTTATTGTAATTTTTTTTGGGGGGGGGGTGAGGATATTTTCCCTTGAAATATTTTTAATGTTGTCAATGTGTGTCGTTTGTAGGTTGTTTCACTTTGATTTGCCATATTTATCGGCATATAACATGCACTTTTTTCCCCTGAAAATAGGGGACAAATGACAGGTGCGTGTTATATGCAAACAGCGTACCTCAGAGGGGAAGGAGGGGGGCAAACGCCGTCGGAATTCACGAGCCATCATCTCCTGTTTACTCGGCTCTAACTCGGCTCTCACTCAGCTCCCACATCACACACACAGTACTACCCCCACCACTAGCATTGGACCAGTGTTCTGTCTATCACAGGAGCTGGTCCAATGCCGAAGGTGGAGGCGGGACTGTGTGTGTGTGAGAGCCGACTGAGAGCCGTGAGAGCCGAGTAAAAAGGAGATGACGGCTCAGTGATTTCCTGCACTGTCCAGGCTACATCGATGGTGAGGCTGCAGATGAGCATTGAGGCTAAAAGGGGCTGCATTGCTGAGATGGGCTGCAGATGGGCAATGATCAGGCAGCATTGATGAGATGGGCTGCAGATGGGCATTGATCAGGCTGCATTGATGAAATGTGCTGCAGATGGATGGGCATTGTTCAGGCTGGATTGATGGGAGATGAGGAGGCTGCAGATGGGCACTAAACAGGCTGCATTGATGGGCACTGACCCCTATTTTAATTCAAAGTTGTTTTTTTTAAAAAATATGTTTTTTTCCTGAAACTTCCCTCTTAAAATTAGGGTGCATGTTATACGCCTGTGCTTGTTATACGCCAATTAATATGGTAATTGTCTGTGATGCATTGTTTTGAAAAATTTTCCTCAAGATGTTGGGATTAATTAATGTTTAAATCCTTGATAGATGTCCGTTTGTGGGCGCACTCTTTCTGTTAATTTCCTTTGCAAAATGGTCAGACCTCAAAAGCATATTCTGTTAGTGTTTCAAATTAACATACATGTGTTTTTTGCGTTTCTTGCTCTTTTCCAAGTCCTGTTTTGTTGACCAATAAAATATGTAGAAAATTTTTATGTTTTATGTTTTTTTTAATTTTCATGGAAAGGATTTCCCAGCTGCAGCTTAACTAGGCTGATTGGCATGGCAAAACAAAAAAAGGTGTGATTTGTCTAAAAGCTACTTTCCTGGTGCCTTCATGGTGGCATATGAATGGATTGTGCGTATGCTGCCATGGATAATCACCAGGAAAGAAAAATACAAGAGCAGTAAGTATTCAATTTTCCATTTTAACGCAGTGGTTCTCAGCCTCAGTCCTCAAGTACCCCTCGCAGGACATGTTTTGGGAATTTATCTTAGCTAAAATAGCTGTCCAAAATACCAAGGCATTGACTGATTTAAAGCACCTGTGCAAGATGAAGGAAAATCTGTAAACATGGCCTGTTGGGGGTACTTGAGGACAGGGTTGAGAAGCACTGATTTAGAGCACTGAGCTAAAATCTAGCTCAAAATAATTCTATTCTAATTGTGGGCATTTGAGGGAAACCAAGTGAGTGTTAGAAGCCCTGCCTGTCTTTTTTAGGTTGGTCCCTTTCATGAAAATTGGCTTCACTTCCTGTCACAGCCAAACAGGAAGTGAGGGTAAAACCCTACCAATGTCTTTCCTTGGGGACACACGGGTCAATCTAACTAGTGTCCCCATAAGGCAAATTGCATTCTTGCACTTTGTGTACACCCAAAATTATTAGGTATTTTGGGGTTTAGTAAAGACAAATCCACTCTGCAATACAAGTGTACTCCCTGTAAATCTGAGGAAAAGCACTGGTGATTTTATCATCCAATCATGTAGAAGCAAAGATGCTATTTTTTATATTCTCCTTGCATGTCCCCCTCGGATCTCCAGCAAGTGCACTTGTAGTGCAAAGTGGATTTGCCTTTAGTAAATAAACCCCAAAGTTCAAGATACCTAATAATTTGGTGTGTACAAAGCAAAATGCTAGAGTGCAATTTACCTAATGGGAAAACTATTTAGATTGACCTGTGTGTCCCCAAGGAAAAACATTGGTAGTGTTTGGCTATGTGACAGGAAGTGAATAAATTTGAAGGAGAAAGTGACAGACATCCCTAAAAGACTTCTAATCCCTCTGCACTCTATCCCCAAGCAAAAATAAGAAAAGATTTCATTTAGTTTAACTTTGCAAAGACAAATTCCTAAGTTCATCTGTGATGCATGTCAATGGCCCATTTAGACCTTGTTTAATAGAAAACACCAGTTGCCTTTCACTAGAAACATTTGTTAGTTCAGTCTTAGAAATCTGCATCTACTTTACTATGAATTCCCCTAAAAATTGGGTTCCTGCAGCTAGATGCGCGACTGCTGTGTATGTGAGATACGCAACTGCTGTGTGCGCGGAGGTATGTACCCGTTGTGCACATCTGGTTCCCGGAAGCGGTGGCCAGCACATAGGAATGACATCACACCCCCACAGGAAGTTTCTTGTACTGCTGCTAATTTCTTTCCACCACCATGCCCCGCTCACTGTTCTCTGAGGAAGAGATGATCCTTATTTGCAAATTAAGAAATTGGTGTTTGTTCCTAACACACATTCATACATATTAGGGCCAATTTAGACAGGATCCGATTTACCTACTAGCATGTTTTTAGAGTGTGGGAGGAAACTGGATTACCTGGAGGAAATCCACGCAGGCATAGGGAGAAAATGCCAACTCCAGGCAGATGGTGCAAGAAAGTGGTAAAATCCGCGCTTAGGATCAGACCGGGTTGCTGCCCCCCTATATAGGCTCCCCTAAGAGGCTATAATGAAAATGATAAAAAGAGATGGGGTGAGTGGCGCTACCCTATTATAATGAGGGGTGGTAATACTCTGTAAATACAACAATGGTATACCACCCACACCTTATGAATACTAAACAAGTGAAAATAAGTGATTAATATCATATGCTAATGGTGATATGAAAAATGTGTAATAATCATGCACACATCAAAAGATAATATACTAAAACCATCTAATGTGTAAGGGATACCTACATCCCAAATGTGAAATGCTACACCTTAAAAAATTGAAAAAAAAAATTGAAAAAAATGAATGAACTAAAATATTAGCCAGTGATATTGCAACTTATATAAAACAAAAACAAAAAAAAACAGCAGTTCATGAAAAATTAATATATGTGTTAGCAAAAAAATTGCTATTCAATAGTCCCACACAGGTGATGTGCAAAATTGCTGTACAAAATGCCAACGGCTCCAAAGTGACCACAGTGCTCAGCAGATCAGGTGACTCTTGTGTTCCCCTTCAAGGGTCCCCACTCACCAGCTCCCACTACCCCTGCAAATGGCATATGTAGATAACCAGGGGGTTAGATGTCCCTTGATAGATCCTCCAGCAGGTTCACCGATAGCCTGACGTGATATCCCCATGGTTTCCAGCAAATGTGGGTGCGGCTTGTTGTGGCTTGTTCACTTTCCTAAGCCTGAGAAGCAGTGCTGTGACTGGAGCAGGCGCGTCAGATCTATCCTTGGGATTTTACTGAACATTTGCTGAAAACCGTGATTGGAACTTCCTGAATAGGAGATCGGCTTTGGACATCTTTATCTGGAGGATTGACCAGATGAGCCATCACGTCAGGCTATCGGTGAACCTGCTGGAGGATCTATCAAGGGACATCTAACTCCCCGGTTATCTACATATGCCATTTACCCCTGCAGGGGTAGTGGGAGCTGGTGAGTGGGGACCCTTGAGGGGGACAATTAATATTTTAGTTCATTAATTTTTTTAATTTTTTTTTCAACTTTTTAAGGTGTTGCATTTCACATTTGGGATGTAGGTATCCCTTACACATTAGATGGTTTTAGTATATTGTGTTTTGATGTGTGCATGATTATTACACATTTTTCATATCACCATTAGCATATGATATGAATCACTTATTATCACTTGTTTAGTATTCATAAGGTGGTGGTGGTATACCATTGCTGTATTTACAGAGTATTACCACCCTTCATTATATTAGGGTAGCGCCACTCACCCCATCTCTTTTTATCATTCCCAGGCAGATGGTGGGATTCAAACCAGCAACCCTTTATGCTGCTAGGTGAAAGTGCTAACCACTACAACACTGTGCTGTCTGAATATATATCTATAGATGTAGGTTCTTGTGTCCACCAGCAGAGACAAGTTGGGTAGATGCCCCACTCCCAATTCTTGAGGCATAATAATGGTCTAGCACAGGGGTTTTCAAACTACGGACCTCCAGTTGTTCAGGAACTACAATTCCCATCATGCCTAGTCATGTCTGTGAATGTCAGAGTTTTACAAAGCCTCATGGGATGTGTAGTTCCGCAACAGCTGGAGAGCCATAGTTTGAAGATTCCTGATCACTCTAGCATGTCTTGGAAAAAGGTGGTTTCTCATGTGCCTTGTATAATGCCCAAGAAATATCGTTAGGAAAATACAAGTGGGTCATGGCACATCTACATTCCAAATTTAGCACTTAAGATGGTCATGCACTATGCAATCTGATTGGCCAATCTCTGTACAACTCGATATTTTGGCAAAATAGGTAATAGGAAGACGCACTTGAACAATTAATTCAAATTATAGGAAATCAAACATGCTCTTGCACTAAGTCTAATTTTTTTAAAGATCTAACTGATTGCAGTGTATGGTCACCTTTAAAGATCAAGATCGGAAAATATTAAGTTATTGGGTTTAGAAAGACTTCTCTATTCTTTGTAATTTATTGAAAGATTTGGGTAAAAATAGAAAAAAACACATTTCAAAGATATATTATAAGTAATAGGAATGAGATTAGCATCAAAAGGGTTAATTAACTGAGAACATCTACTAATTGCCTAACAAGACACATCCAATGAGATGAAATTAACCAATTGTATTGGGCGTACGCTATTATCAATGAGAAAACTGCAGTTACCCTAGCACCAGTTGCAGTTTACATATTTATTATCGTTTTGCACTTCAAAGTGCGCCAGTTCGCATGTTTGGTTAATGACTTTCCAGCGCACCAATTAAGGTATGAACTGGTGCAGCGCATTCATCTTAGTAAATCACCCCCCTGGTGTTTGAGTTGAACTCCAGTCTTATCTTTAGTACTGCACAGCAAGGACATGCGGTGAGGTCAGTGGCTGGTGATGCACTAGCTAGAATCAGAGCCAGATACACACAGGTTACAATAATTCTAGCACTAGACCTCCTCTGTAACTCTAAACATGTAACCTGTAAAAAAATTTAAAGCATTGCCTCAGTCGGGCGCTGACAGTTTCTTTTGGTTCAACCCAATGGGTTGAATGGAAAAAGCTAATAGTATATACCAGGCTATAGTGTGAATATTTTTTTTAAGGCAGCAATCAGTTACAGGGGTTGAAGAGGGGGAGTGTATATAGTAGTATTAGCCATAATAGGATAACTGGCATTTAAACCTTGACATTAAAGCTTACAGTATATAAGTGTTTTAGCCATGGGGTTAAAATAACTGTATACAGTAAGCATGCTTTAAGGATATAGTGTTAGTTCATAAGTCATGTAAAGGTGTAATGCAACTTGGACAAAAAAAACAGTAAAAGCATACGTGTATCTGAGAATTTATAATAGATTTTACCTATGGCCAGTCTGAAAAATTGGTGCTGTTAAGCTTTATTATACTTTCAGCCCACTTAACAATATAAACAGGAGGTTAAAAATATTGCTGACAGCTATGAAGAAGAATGTGTGCAGGTTCGGAAAGGGACCTTTCCATGTTGTTACAAGGAATTGGAGGTCACTATTTAAAGTTTGAGCTATGCCCTGCAATAGAAAAGTTTCCAAAGTTTGGCTATAAACGTAACTTCTTAAATGCAGTGCCTTGTAAAAGTGGCTTCACGTTCTGTAGAACCTTTGTTTTATTCTTTTCCATTTATGTTTGCATGGAGTGGTCAATTTGTTTAAGAAACACTGCCTCCTGAAGTAACAACCACACGTACTAAAGTCTAGCATAAATGAATATTTTATTTTATATTCATGGAATAAAACTTACACCTAAGTTTGTTTAAAACATTACTTTTCCAGCTCCTCCCTGAATGAAAACGTAAAACTAATACTGACCTTGACCTGGAGATATATCTTGCAAAGAACATTTCAACTTTCTTCTTATTTTCACAAATAAAATCAGTAAACAACTCCGGACATTTATGTGACCCACCTTTTCTAAAATGATATATATTCAAACAATAACAGCTGCGGCTGCCAGTACTTATGCATGAGCTTCTGAATCAATAGTTTTGGAAATAAGCCTTGATTGCTTCATGGAAGTTTTGTAACTGCTTGGGGCATCTCATATAAATCTTAAAATGTATTCATGGTATTTTTTAAATGGCTTTGAAAGACCACTATTGTGAAAAAAAGTTTTCTGATAACTGTATATGATTCATACATATAAAGATTTACATTGCAGATCCATTTTTCTATTTCACATGCCTATATTTTACCCCAGTAGGTGTTTCAGCTGATCTCTCAGAGGATTTAAATCAGGAATTAAGGGTGTAAGCACCCATTGCCAAATTTATAGTTTGCCCCATGACTTATCCCTGTCACTTTTAAAGGACAGGGCCATCTGAAAGTAAATATGGGTATGTGAAAGAAATTTTAATTATTATATTAAATACCATTGTCAACCACATGCAGCTGTCAAAATACAATATTTATTGCAGAAGTAATGCTTTAATCTCTAAGTGAACTTTTTTAGACAGAATTTCACTTTTCATAACAAATAGAAGCATTTTCTGACGTCTTTTCTGCCCAAGTCATCCCAACCTGCTTATTTGGCACTCACCTAGTCCATGGCAGCTTTGAATCTTCACCTCTCTGTCCAATATGTTAAAAAAATCCATCTGCCTCCATCACTTCCTGTGGCATCATGTGACTATTAAGGAAACATATCTGACAATGCACTGCTTTACTGCATCGCAGAATATGGCGTGTTTACCTCTCTGTACCGCACTTTTTTATTTCCATCCACTTTCCTACTTCTTTTTTTAACCACTTCTGGACCGCCCCATGTACATTTACTGTAGCAGGATGGCCATTCAGCACGAAATCACGTACCTGTACGTGATTTTGATTGCCAGGTCTGTGGCGTGGGAGCCAATCAGCGGGTCCGATGGACAGAACGGCAGTCTGTAACAGGCAGATCGCCGTTCTGTCAGAGGGCAAATGGAGATCTTGTGTTTCTGCTAAGCAGGAACACGGATCTCTGTCTTCCCCCAGTCAAAGCATCCCTTACACAGTTAGCAAGCATTTCCATGGAACACATTTAACCTTTTAATCACCCTTGATGTTACGTCCTTCCCTGGCAGTGTGATTAGTACAGTGACAGTGCATTTTTTGATCACTGTATTGGTGTCACTGGTCCCCAAAAAGTGTCACTTAGTGTCAGATTTGTCCACCACAATGTCGCAGCCCCCTAAAAATCGCTGATCACCGCCATTACTAGTAAAAAATAAAAAAAAAATTTAAAATTCCATAAATACATTCCATAGTTTGTAGACGCTTTAACTTTTGCGCAAACCAATGAATATACGCTTATTGGGATTTTTTTGTTTACCAAAAACATGTAGCAGAATACATAATTGCCTAAATTGATGAAGATTTTTTACATTTTTTTTATTTGATGTATTTTTTAGCAGAAGGTAAAAAAAATTGTTTTTTTTTTCAAAATTGTCAGTCTTTTTTTGTTTATAGCACAAAAAATAAATACCGCTAAGGTGATCAAATACCACCAAAAGAAAGCTCTATTTGTGGGATAAAAAGGACATTTATTTGGCTACAGCGTGGCATGACCACGCAATTATCAGTTAAAATAACGCAGTGCCTTATTGCAAAAAATGGCCTGGTCATGAGGGGGGTAAAGCTTCCAGAGTTGAAGAGGTTAAGGTGGCCATACACTGTACAATCTGATTGTACAATCTCCTTTATATCTACTATCGCTATTTAGTGCAAGGCCTGCCTTATCTGAATCAAATTGAATAAATTGTTCAGGTGGGTCCTCAAATTCTATAGCTTTGGTTAATCTAATGGATATTGTACAATCAGATTGCAAAGTGTATGGCCAGCTTTGTACAAGTACGTGGGAGTAAGTGGATGGAGATACTCAGCTGTCATTGTTCTTGTGTAAATACACCAATTTCCCCTTCAGGCCTCATTCACATCTAGTGTAGTGGGAGTGCATGTTTTTTGGCTCATTTTTCCCATGACATGCATAGGGTAGCCCATTGATTTAAATGGGCTGCCCTATGTGCAACAAATGTGACAAAGTAGCTCATGGGGCATTTTGATGTTTTGCAGTTTGCACATTTATTGCACACATCAAAATGTGTGTTTGCTTCTGCATTTGGCAGAGGCATGATGGGGACTTGTAGTTTTTCAACAGCTGGAGGTCTGCTAATTGCATATTCCTGCTCTATACAATCCGAATGAACAACCTCTGTAAATCACCTTTAGATTTACCAAAACTATATTAAAGAAGGACACACCTATCTATCCAATTACTTTATATTCAATCAGACAGACCCTGCATTACATAGTTGATGGTAGATCTATAGAAGCTTGTACAGTCAGATTGTATAGTGCATGGTGAGCTTTACAGACTTCCAGGGACACACTTCTCCTGTTTCCAGTAATACAACTCTGCTCCACACAGGCTGTTATGTGATCACTCAGCTCCTGCACATTCTGCCAAATGAACAACCTATGCAAGAAGAAGGTAAGGGGTACAACATGATTGATCAGCAGAGAAAGACACTGGCTGTGTTTTCAGTGGGAATAGTGCTCACCGATAATGATTCCATGTGAGTACAGAGGTGGGTGGGGACAATCTCCTAGACGGGAGAGCAAGTGCAGTGTTGTGCTAAACCGAGACTTTACCCATAGCAACTTGATAAAAATGAATGTTCTTTAGCAAAGAACATACATTCTACATTAATGACTATGCTACCAAAATTAGTGTGTGCTGTACATTTCCTCCGGCATTGTTCTGGTTTCTTCTTGCTGGAGGCTGCCATTTTGCTTAAAATCAGAGCCCATGAGCAGCAGTAAATTATTATGCTGTCAGCAGATCAGCCTCTAGTGGCTCTGATTTTCAGCACAGCGCCAAAATATAAAGAGCAACTGAGCATGTGCAGAGCAGGGTGAGAGAGTGTGTTACTGGATTTAAAACAGTATAGGCACTTATTTTTAAGTTTATTTTTAGTTTTACATAGCTATACCTACAAAAGTGGCCAGCCTGAAGTTCCACTTTAATGAGGTCAGCTTCTGAAGTACTTCCTTCTAATACCAGGAAGTAATGGAGGAGTTTTCTATAAGACAAACTAGAGGGTGAGGTAATGCCTGTCCTAGTAAGCTTTTTCTAGGAAGCTTTTACATAAGGAGACTGGAATGTAGACACAACGTGAACTTAGCCTTTAAGATACGTGTTTTTGCTATACAGTACAAGACCTTACAAATGAATTTACAGAATAAGGTGATCAGGTGATATAATCAAGTAAGTTGGGTTATTTGTGTAGAATGATAGTGGGGAGGTAACATCCACAAATGAAATAAGCAAATGGCTAGGGATGAACTTTAGGTTTGGTTGAAAAACAAGTTTGGACCATACCTAGGTTGTTCGGGCAATGAGGCATATTACTGTCATGATCTTACTTGACAGCTTCCCACTGTCAATAGTTGTTAAGAATGATGCCGAGTCCTTAACAACCAGTAATGTCCCTGGCCCCATTCACTTACATGGTCAAGCATTGCCTGCCATGTAAGCAAAGAAGTCTAGGATAGTTTAAAGTAATTGTTCTCTCTGGTGCAGGACCTCCGAGTCCTAGACATCACCGGCCCCATTTACTTACATGGTCTGGAATCCCCAACCATGTAAGCAAAGGAACTGGGGATAATAATTCATACCAGGTCCTTCAGGTTTGGTATGCTTTTTAAGGGGGATCCCTGTGATGACCATATATGGTCATGTCCATATATGGTCAATTACATTACCCGGGAGATCCCCTTCTTTGTTTATATCAGCTTCCATCCGTCAGACCTGTCATTCAGTGGGAGTGAAGCGACAGACTAGATGTGTGTTGACAGTTGGCAGGTTTTTTTTCTTTCAGTGGGCATCAGTCATCAGGCATCTCTAAATGATGTGATGATGGGGGTGTATATTGTGAGACATTTTTTGTTTTTTATCATTTGTGTTATTCCTAATTAACCATTTCAATACCGGGCACTTATACACCTTCCTGCCCAGACCAATTTTCAGCTTTCAGCGCTGTTGCACTTTGAATGACAATTGCGTGGTCATGCTACACTGTACCTAAACTAAATTTTTATCATTTAGTTCCCACAAATAGGGCTTTCTTTTGGTGGTATTTGATCACTTCTGGGATTTTTATTTTCTGCTAAACAAATAAAAAAAAGACTGAAAATTTTGAAAAAATATGTTTTTTGTTGTTTCTGTAACAAAACTTTGTAAATAAGTAATTTTTCTCCTTCACTGATGGGCACTGATGGGGCTGCACTGACTGGCACAGATAAGGCGGCACTGATGGGCACCAATGAGGTGGCACTGTTGAGGTGGCACTGATGGGCTTTGATGATGGGTACTAATATGCGGCACTGATAGGCGGCGCTGATAGTTGGAACTGATATGCAGCACTGATGGGTACACATAGGTGGCATTGATGGGCACTGAAAGGCGGCAAGGATGGGCACTGATAGGCGGCACAGATGGGCACTGATAGGTGGCACTGATAGGTGGCACAGATGGGCACTGATAGGTGGCACTGATGCACACTAATGGATGGTGCTGATGGATGCCAATCAGTGCCAAACAATAATGCCTGCCATTCAGTGATGCCCTTTGTGGGCACTGATTGGCATCCATTGTGGGCACTGATTGGCATCCCTGGTGGTCTAGGGTGGCATACCTGGTGGTGACTAGTGGTGGCATCCCTGGGGGTCCTGGTGGCATCCCTGGTGGTCCAGTGTGGGCATCCTCGGGGGGGGGGGCTGCACTGGTAATCAATCAGCACAGACCCCCCCATCAGATGCTCAGCCAATCAGCTCTCCTCCACTCGCGTCTGACAGACGCCAGTGAGGAAAAGCCGATCAACGGCTCTTCCTGTTTACATCGTGATCAGCTGTGATTGGACACGGCTGATCATGTGGTAAAGAGTCTCTGTCAGAGACTCTTTACCTAGATTGGAGTTGCGGTGTGTCAGACTGACACACAGTGACAACGATTGCCACGATGCGTGCCCCCAGGGGAGTGCAGCGGCTTGATATCCTGGCGGCGTCATATGATGTCCGGTCAGGATATCTCAACATCTTTTCCAACGTCATATTGCTATATGGCAAGTGGTTAAAGAACTTGTCAAAAACGTTGTTTGCGTTTTTATTTACACTTTACTTATTTTAGTGATGGTGCTATGTAAATCTTACTCATTCACATAGGGGAGTGACTGGTATCTGTGGGCATCCTTATTGTTAAAATTAGCTTCCAATTTTCAAGCTTCCCACCCACAGACACTCAAATCCACAATGCCAGGCTTGTGGGGAAGAGGCCTTTGTCCTCATCAACATGCAACAAGGTTCCGTTCCTTTAGCTAGGCATCCTCCATGTTGAGGGCATGTAGCCTGGTGTGGTTCAGGAGGGGAGGAACACACTCATCCCCTCTATTTGTCAGCCAGCCTGCATGCTTGGGCAAGAGTTTGGAATACATTTTTAAAGGGAATTTCACACTTTTTTTCCTGTGATTTTTACATGGGGTCCCCCTTAAAATCCATAACCATTGAATTTGGTGGACCTTAATTTTTTTTGCTGATTTTCGAGTAGGGTTCCACTTAAAATCTATATCCATATAATTTGGGGCCCCATGCTTTTTTGATGCTTTCTGTATGGGATTCCCCTTAAAATTCACACCTGAGGGTCCTTTTTGTGTATGTGTGTGTGGGTCCCCTTTTAATATATATATATATATATATATATATATACACATCCTCTAAGTTCTAGAGTAGGATTTTTTTAAGCACAGGGCTTAGATGCAGGTACATTTAAGCAGGCCTTTGCCTTAGGCTGGGCCTGGTTGCTGTGATTTGAGACTGGGAGTGTTCAGTATAGTGGGGGGTGTGGCCACCTGTACTCTGGCTCAGAGATGCCTCCTCTGCTTTCAGATGGATGGTTCTGGAAGAGAGGTTGGACTTGAGACCTGAGTGGCAGGCAGCTCATGTGAGGAGCCCTGACCAATTTTCTTTTGGTATTGGCAGGGGGCAGGCCTCTCATATAAGCTGGGTTCACATGCTTCCAAGGGGGAGTTCTGGAAAATAGGAACAGACAATGGAGTACTGAGTTGCTGTTCTGGGCATTCCCACGTGGGGATGCGCCGAGCGCGGAGGAGGGATGGAGGAACCGCTAGGAAGGAGCTTAAGATAAAGATCTTCATCCTTAAAGAAGTATCAAGCTGCTGTGACCAGGGAACACAGGACTTGCATGCTGGAGGAGATCTGGAAGGAAGAAGTAGCCCTTAAGCGGAGGAGAGTAGAGCAGCGTTCTGTGACCGGGGATACAGAACTATTATCCTCCTAAAGAAAGGTCAGTGCAGAATGCTGTGGCCGGAACAAAGCGTTGATAGTCCTGGACTGACAGAAAGCAGTGGTCCGCTCACTGCCATGTGTCAGGCCATCGTGTGGAGATATCGAGTCATCTACAGCCTGGTTAGCACAATGGTAGTGCCTTCCAAAGACTGTGTGGCTGTCTGATTCTCTGGGCCATCGGGGAGAAGCAGTGTGTGCTTCTGGTTCTTTGATTCATCATGGTCATCAAGGAGGAATTATTCAGAGTGATTCTTCTTTGTTCAAATGGAAGTGAAGAAATAGAATGTTTTATAGTAAGGATTTGTACAAGGAAAGTAGAAGTAAGCGTCTGCAGAAGAGTTATTCAAATGAAAGAGACTGAGGTACAAGCTGTGTATCCAGTTTTTGTAAGGCCCCGGCCACTGAATAACTACATACAATGAAATGAAATGTGTTAAATACTATGGGCATCTCATGTCACCCTTTTTCCAAGTTCAAGTAATATCCCACAATAAATATGACAAAACCATGAAATTGACTGTTCTTTGAGTTAATTGATCGTGAGGAGGATGGCAGCAGGGTGATTGGTGGATTGCTAAGTAACCAAATCAGCAGCCCTTACGAGGGTACCATTATATATATAGATCTATATATATATATATATACCTATATATATATATATATATATATATATATATATATATATATATATATATATATATATATATATATATATAGATATATATATTAAAAAATAAAAAAATAATATATATATATATATATATATATATATATATATATATATATACAGTATTTCACAAAAGTGAATACACCCCTCACATTTTTGTAAATATGTGACAACACTGAAGAAATTACACTTTGCTACAATGTAAAGTAGTGAGTGTACAGCTTGTATAACAGTGTAAATTTGCTGTCCCCTCAAAATAACTCAACACACAGCCATTAAGCCATTAATGTCTACACCACTGGCAACAAAAGTGAGTACACCCCTAGGTGAAAATGTCCAAATTGGGCCCAAAGTGTCAATATTTTGTGTGGCCACCATTATTTTTCTACAATGCCTTAGCCCTCCTGGGCATGGAGTTCATCAGAGCTTCACAGGTTGCCACTGGAGTCCTCTTCCACTCCTCCACTAAAACATCACGGAGCTGGTGGATGTTAGAGACCTTGCGCTCTTCCACCTTCCATTTGAGGATGCCCCACAGATGCTCAATAGGGTTTAGATCTGGAGACATGCTTGGCCAGTCCATCACCTCTACCCTCAGCTACTTTAGCAAGCCAGTGGTCGTCTTGGAGGTGTGTTTTGGGTTGTTATCATGTAGGAATACTGCCCTGTGGCTTCAATCTCCGTAGGAAGGGGATCATGCTCTGCTTCAGTATATCACATTACATGTTGGCATTCATGGTTCCCTCAATGAACTGTACCTCCCCAATGCCGGAAGCACTCAGGCTGCCCAGACCATGACACTCCTGAGATCTTGTAACACTAACAAGCCACATGACACCGGGGAGGGAAAGTGGCTAATTGGGTCCAATTTGGACATTTTCACCTAGGGATGTACTCACTTTTGTTGCCAGTGGTTTAGACAATAATGGCTGTGTGTTGAGTTCTTTTGAGGGGACAGCAAATTTACACTGTTATACAAGCTGTACACTCACTACTTTACATTGTAGCAAAGTCATTTCTTCAGTGTTGTCACATGAAAAGATATAATAAAATATTTACAAAAATGTGAGGGGTGTACGCACTTTTGTGAGATACTGTGAATATATATATCAGAGGTGGGGGACTCGAGTCACATGACTTGACTCGAGTCAGACTCGAGTCACCTGTTTGAGGACTTGTGACTTGCTTGACAAAATTAAATAAATGACTCGACTTGACTTGACTTGTCACTAATGACTTGCGACTTGACTTTGACTTGGGCTATTTGACTTGCATGACTTGGCACCACCAGTGCTGTGTCTTGGCCTAGGCAAAAGCCTCCCCCCCCACAAAAGAAAGCTCCCCCCAAGTCCCGGCTTCGGGGTAGATCAGTATTTTGACTTAATTTGTGACTTGACCAAAATAAATGACTTGACTTGACTTGCTTGACTTCTAGCAGGGACTCGACTTGACTTGCTTGCTTTTCGCCACAGTAACTTGGGACTTGCTTGTGACTTGAAGGTTAAGACTTGAGACTTGCTTGTGACTTGCACATGTGTGACTTACTCCCATCACTGATATATATATATATATATATATATATATATATATATATATATATATATATATATATATAAGGCTTACCTGTAGGTAAAATTAATATCTCCTAAACCAAACTCAGAATTGCAGACTTTTACCCAAGTATAACAGCATAATGCATAAAGCACAGAGGGGATCACTGCATCTTGTTCCAGATATCCTGGATCATACACATAAGTTCTTATGCATGCACTCTAGTTGGGTGTGTTCACAGGGCTGTCATATGGGAACATGTCAGCTCCCACAGCGGTGACCAGGAGGCGGTGCTGGCTCTTCGTTCTAAGGTAAGTATTTCATAATGAGCTAGAATGAGATGCATACTATCTCATTATGCCTTTGCCTTACAGGGTTTTTTTTCCTGGGCATACAACCACTTTAATTAAACAAGCTGTAGTTAGAAGTTGATTGGCTACCATGCACAGCTACACCAGACTTTGCACTCTCCAGTTTTAGTAAATCAGCCCCATTGTCTAATATACACTTATAACATAAATAACAAAGTGCTGCACTTTGTGATTTATGTTATTTTGTCTTCTTGCCAGGAGATTTGTGTCAGCAGCTGTGTTGCTATTATTAACGCTATCATTCATTAGCGCAGATATTTTGGGTTTTTATTTCTGATACACTTATGTTACATGGTGGCAAGGGATGTACCTAATAATGTGCAAAAAGCATTAAAACAGTATTAAACCCAAAAACAAAAATGTAATATACAGTGGGGATGGAAAGTATTCAGACCCCCTTAAATTTTTCACTCTTATTGCAGCCATTTGCTAGAATCATTTAAGTTAATTTTTTCCTCATTAATGTACACACAGCACCCCATATTGACAGAAAAACACAGAATTGTTGACATTTTTGTTGATTTATTAAAAAAGAAAAACTGAAATATCACATGGTCCTAAGTATTCAAACCCTTTGCTGTGACACTCATATATTTAACTCAGGTGCTGTCCATTTCTTCTGATCATCCTTGAGATGGTTCTACGCCTTCATTTGAGTCCAGCTGTGTTTGATTATACTGATTTGACTTGATTAGGAAAGCCACACACCTGTCTATATAAGACCTTACAGCTCACAGTGCATGTCAGAGCAAATGAGAATCATGAGGTCAATGGAACTGCTTGAAGAGATCAGAGACAGAATTGTGGCAAGGCACTGATCTGGCCAAGGTTACAAAAAAATTCTGCTGCACTTAAGGTTCCTAAGAGCACAGTGGCCTCCATAATCCTTAAATAGAAGGCGTTTGGGACGACCAGAACCCTTCCTAGAGCTGGCCGTCCGGCCAAACTGAGCTATCGGGGGAGAAGAGCCTTGGTGAGAGAGGTAAAGAAGAACCCAAAGATCACTGTGGCTGAGCTCCAGAGATGCAGTCGGGAGATGGCAGAAAGTTGTAGAAAGTCAACCATCACTGCAGTCCTCCACCAGTTGGGGCTTTATGGCAGAGTGGCCCAACTGAAGCCACTCCTCAGTGCAAGACACATGAAAGCCCGCATGGAGTTTGCTAAAAAAACACCTGAAGGACTCCAAGATGATGGGAAATAATATTCTTTGGTCTGATGAGACCAACATAGAACTATTTGGCCTTAATTCTAAGTGGTATGTGTGGATAAAACCAGGCACTGCTCATTATTTTTTCATTATATGTTACATGGTGGCAAGGGACGTGCCTAACAATGTGCAATAATTGAAATAAAAAAAGGGGCTGCCCTGGGGATCTGTCCGTCCAACTGGAGTGGTGACAAAGCATTAAAGCAGTATTAAACCCAAAAACAAAAATGTAATATACAGTGGGGATGGAAAGTATTCAGACCCCATTAAATTTTTCACTCTTTTTATATTGCAGCCATTTTCCAAAATCATTTAAGTTAATTTTTTCCCTCATTAATGTACACACAGCACCCCATATTGACAGAAAAACACAGAATTGTTGACATTTTTGCAGATTTATTAAAAAAGAAAAACTGAAATATCACATGGTCCTAAGTATTCAGACCCTTTGCTGTGACACTCATATATTTAACTCAGGTGCTGTCCATTTCTTCTGATCATCCTTGAGATGTTTCTACACCTTCATTTGAGTCCAGCTGTGCTTGATTATACTGATTGGACTTGATTAGTAAAGCCACACACCTGTCTATATAAGACCTTACAGCTCACAGTGCATGCCAGAGCAAATGAGAATCATGAGGTCAAAGGAACTGCCTGAAGAGCTCAGAGACAGAATTGTGGCAAGGCACAGATCTGGCCAAGGTTACAAAAAACATTCTGCTGCACTTAAGGTTCCTAAGAGCACAGTGGCCTCCATAATCCTTAAATAGAAGGCGTTTGGGACGACCAGAACCCTTCCTAGAGCTGGCCGTCCGGCCAAACTGAGCTATCGGGGGAGAAGAGCCTTGGTGAGAGAGGTAAAGAAGAACCCAAAGATCACTGTGGCTGAGCTCCAGAGATGCAGTCGGGAGATGGGAGAAGGTTGTAGAAAGTCAACCATCACTGCAGTCCTCCACCAGTTGGGGCTTTATGACAGAGTGGCCCAATGGAAGCCGCTCCTCAGTGCAAGACACATGAAAGCCCGCATGGAGTTTGCTAAAAAACACCTGAAGGACTCCAAGATGGTGAGAAATAAGATTGTTTGGTCTGATGAGACCAAGATAGAACTATTTGGCCTTAATTCTAAGCGGTCTGTGTGGAGAAAACCAGGCACTTCACATCACCTGTCCAATACAGTCCCAACGGTGAAGCATGGTGGTGACAGCATCATGCTGTGGGGGTGTTTTTCAGCCGCAGGGACAGGACGACTGGTTGCAATCAAGGGAAAGATGAATGCGGCCAAGTACAGGGATATCCTGGACGAAAACCTTCCCCAGAGTGCTCAGGACCTCAGACTGGGCCGAAGGTTTACCTTCCAACAAGACAATGACCCTAAGCACACAGCTAAAATAACGAAGGAGTGGCACAACAACTCTGTAACTGTTCTTGAATGGCCCAGCCAGAGCCCTGACTTAAACCCAATTGAGCATCTCTGGAGAGACCTAAAAATGGCTGTCCACCAATGTTTACTATCCAACCTGACAGAACTGGAGAGGATCTGCAAGGAGGAATGGCAGAGGATCCCCAAATGCAGGTGTGAAAAACTTGTGCATCCTTCCCAAAAAGACTCATGGCTGTATTAGATCAAAAGGGTGCTTCTTCTAAATACTGAGCAAAGGGTCTGAATACTTAGGACCATGTGATATTTCAGTTTTCCTTTTTTAATAAATCTGCAAAAATGTCAACAATTCTGTGTTTTTCTGTCAAAATGGGGTGCTGTGTGTACATTAATGAGGAAAAAAATGAACTTAAATGATTTTAGCAAATGGCTGCAATATAACAAAGAGTGAAAAATGTAAGGGGGTGTGAATACTTTCTGTCCCCACTGTATTTAGGTTTACCAAGCCTAAAGCCTCGTACACACGGTTTGAATGTTGTACGACTGAGCGTCTGATTTTTGTCAAAAGGGCGTGTGCAGGATTTTGTCTAGATTACTAACTATCCGCAAATTGTCGTTTGACAAACACGAACGTAGTGACATACCATGAGAGTTTAAAGAGGAAGTTAATTTCTCGAGCGCCACTCTTTGGGCCCCTTCTGCTTATTTCATTTTAGTAGAAGTTTGGTGAGCGTTGATTCGTGATTTTCAGATTGTACAAAACAAATGCCTTTTAAAATACGTTTGGCATAACTACATCAGTATCACCAGCAAAGCAGCTTTGTTATTATACCATTAAAGAAGAAGAGAATGTGCGCTGCATTTCGACATTTAATAATTTGCCACGTCACCAATGTTAATTCTCGATTAAGAACGCTAGTTTACAAGACCGACCGCTTCCGGCTCGTTCCTTGGTTCTGATTATGTGCTTTTGACTTTTGTGTGATGGATTTGTGTACTGACCATCCGAAAATCAGACGTGGAGCCTTTGTTCACCAAAAATTTACTAGCCTGTTATCCAACATTTGTTGTCCGAAAATTGGAAAACAATTGTCGAAAGGAGCGTACTAACGAATTTTGGACAACAGCATGTCAAATGACAATCCCCTTCTGAATTTCGCATCATGTGTACAAGGCTTTAGAACTTCTTGTCCTAAGCCCCATACACACTATTAGATTGTCTGCAGATTTTTGTTTTCAGATTTACCACACCCATATAGTGCAAGGGCCTGCCTGATTGCATACAAATTGAAACTCTTAAGCCTCGTACACACGGTCTGATTGTTGGACGACCGAGCGTCTGACTTTTGTCAAAAGTGCGTGTGCAGGATTTGTCTAGCATACTAACTATCCGCAAATTGTCATTTGACAAACACGAACGTAGTGACATACTACGAGAGTATACAGAGAAAGTTAATTTCTCAAGCGCCACCCTTTGGGCCCCTTATGCTAATTTCGTGTTAGTAGAAGTAGTTTGGCATAACTACATCAGTATCACCAGCAAAGCAGCTTCATTGTTATCCCATTAAAGAAGATGAGAATGTGTGTTGCATTTCGATATTTCATCAGCTGCCACATCATGGATGTCAATTCTAGTTAACGAACGGTAGTTTACAAGAACAAACTCTTCTGGCTCGTTCCTTGATTCTGAAAATGCGTGGTTGTACTTTCGACTTTTGTGTGAAGGATTTCTGTACTGACCATCCAAAAATCAGATGTTGAGTTCACATCAGACAAAAGTTTTATAGCCTGCACATCCAGCTTTTGTCTGATGTAAATGTCAAATCGTCTGTCGAATGCACAGCTCGTCTTCAGACTTTTCCCTTCTGATTTTCGTACCGTGTGTACGAGGCCTCGTACACACAGTACGAAAATCAGAAGGGAAAAGTCACATCTGTCAAACAAAAGTCGAAAGTACAACCACGCATGCTCGGAATCATGAAACGAGCCGTAAGAGTTCGGTCTTGTAAACTACTGTTCGTAATCTAGAATTAACATTCGTGGCGCGGCAATTGATGAAATGTCGAAATGAAGTGCACATTCTCATCTTCTTTAATGGGATAATAATGAAGCTGCTTTGCTGGTGATACTGATGTAGTTATGCCAAACATATTTTAAAAGGCATTTGTTTTGTATGATCTGAAAATCGCAAATCAACGCTCACCAAAGTTCTAACTTCTACTAGCACAAAATTAGCATAAGGGGCCCAAAGGGTGGCGCTTGAGAAATTAACTTCCTCTTTATACTCTCATAGTACGTCACTACGTTCGTGTTTGTCAAACAACAATTTGCGTATCGTTAGTATGCTAGACAAAATCCTGCACACACCCTTTTGACAAAAATCAGACGCTCGGACGTTCAACAATCAGACCGTGTGTACGAGGCTTAAGAGTGTCTCCACTCCACTGGAGGAGCAATGGAGAAATCTATGGAAAGCAGCATTGTCATTCTGTGAAGAGGATAGTGTTAAATGCACTAGCAGATTTAGATGGACTTGACTAAAAAATTAAAGCCGAAATCCAACTAATACCTATCAAGTAGTTACAGCAACACTATGGGGCGTTCCTGGCAAATTCGAGTGCCGCGGAATGCCCCATAATGCACTGCGAGATCGCAGTGCATTGGCGTCCTATGATTGGCCAAAGCTTGCACATGACCTGCATGCTTTGGCCAATCACAGTGTCCTCTGCTGAGAGAGCCATAATTGGCCAAAGGCAGGGTGTCTTTGGCCAATCATGGCTCGGGGGGGCTAAGTCCATGCCCCACACCATATAAGGCTACTTACATAGCAGCTGTATATAGGAGGAGATTTACTAAAACTGGGCACACAGAATCTGGGGCAGCTGTGCATAGCAACCAATCAGCATAGCAACCATGTCAGGGACCACCATGTCTGTCCCACCAGTGTAGAGCGGGGATTATTATCAGAAATTACTTGCCAGGAATTACTATACCAGGAACCTATAGCGGGAGGTGGGACATCAGCGATCGATGTTCTCGTATATAGTACCTGACACAGCGGGAGATTCCCGCTGTGTCATACAAGTCATTCCTGATAATAATCCCTGCTCTGCATGAAGATAGCAAGCGAGTGGGTGGCGGCTGGGAGGCGGTGCGGTGCGGGGGGGCGGTGCAGTGGGGACAGAGTGGAGGTGGAGTGGGGGCGAATTGCTGGCAGGAGCAGAGGAGGAGGAGGGAGGAGAGAGAAGAAGGACACCTCCTCCATGGGCGGCACAGACCGGGGGCTGTGAGACCCCTCCGCCCACTACATGTCTGCTTCCTCCCTGCTAGAACTACAAGGGGACGTGTCAGACCGCTGGCTGACGTTACAGGAGGACTAGCAGATAGCGGTCTTACAAGCAGGAAGTCACCAGGCAATAACGGTTTTTCAGCAAGTTCAACAGCCTATTGCAGAGGAACTACAGAGCTCAGAAGAACATGGGTGACATACTTGATGAAGGTAGGAGATCAGCAACAAGGACATGAAAAAAAAAATTTGCCCAGAGTTCTTCTTTAAGCATTATTAAAATCACTGCTTCTGAAAAAACTGATGTTTTTAAAACTTTTTTTGCATTGATACATGTCCCCTGGGGCAGGACCCAGGTCCCCAAATGCTTTTTATGACAATAACTGCATATAAGCCTTTAAAATGAGCACTTTTGATTTTTCATGTTTGTGTCTCATAGACTTTAAAGGTGTTGGCATGTTCGCACAAATATTTTGCCTGTTCGCATGCTCTGCTGTGAACCGAACAGGGGGGTGTTCGGCTCATCCCTAATTTACACTTTCACAGGACAGCTTGGCATACTAAAGGATATTGAAAAACAATAGACTTACTGGTCAGGTCACCTGGTGAAAATAAAGAAAAATGCCTAAAAAGAATACTAATAAAACCACCAAATTTCAGGATTGGTAAGCTACAATATACAGCATTACACTTTTATCTTTGTTCTTATATGAACTCAAGCAGAATTCATTCCACTCATAAATATTTGTTCTCCAAATTATTTAAGACAAGCGAAGTTTGGGGATGCAAGACATCATAATGCATCATGTAGATTAGGTGGATTGAAATCTATTATGTCAGTTTAAAATTATGGAAAGGGGTTTTCAAGCAGCCAAGTGTTTCAGTAACCACCGTTTCTTCTAGGGTAAAGAGTGCTAGCTAAAAGAATATTTTATTTAAATTACATTGTTATATATTACAGTATTTATGCCCCCTCAAAATATAAAGCCAATAGCAAAGTCTGGAGAAAATAGACAAGAGTGAGTTTTTGTAAAACAGCGTCTACATTGACAAGGCCTCTTTCACAGCACTATGGATTGCTGAATTGATTTATCTAAAATGGTACATTATCTATAAGGTTTTTTGCCTCTATTTTGTGCTTAGTGACTGGGAACAATATCTCACTGCAGTAATCTGACATTGCATTAAACCTTTTTTTTCATAGTTGTGTCTTTTGTTTAATAGCTTATCAGTATTATTTTATAATAATAGGAATAAACTACATTATTCTTCTTGGCCCCTTTTAGGAAACGATTTCTAATACTTTCTTGTTTTCTTGTTCAGTTTTTGCATTCTTTCTTGCCTGTGGTCCAATGCTGTTGCTGATCACCAATGTACTCTTTCTGCTAATATATGCATTTTTCATACACCATGTGCTTAAAGCTGAACTCCAGGTCTTGTCCTTCTCAAAGTTGTGACTGGACAGGGAAAAGAGAAGCAGCAGGCAGATGAGCTCAGGTCTCTATCATTCTGCTCTTTCCTACTATCAGTATTTCCCTCGTTAGCACATGAGTACTGCAGCACAACTGACTGGCTCCTTGTGGTTCTTCTTCCTTTCTAAACCTCGTATACATGATCGGATTTTCTGACGGGAATTGTGTGATGACAGGCTGTTGACTGAAAATCTGACCGTGTGTATGCTCCATCGGACAATTGTTGTCGGATTTTCTCCGGACAAATGTTGGATAGCGGGTTTTAAAATTTACCGCGGACAAAAGTCTGTTGTCGGATTTTCCAATCGTTTGGACAAAAGTCCAAAGTACAAACAAGCATGCCCGGAAGCAAGGACAAGCCAGAAGCGGTCGGTCTTGTAAAATAGCGTTCATAATGGAGAATTAACATTCGTGACGTGGCAAATTATGAAATCTCCAAATGCAGCGCACAATTCTCTTCTTCTTTAATGGAATAATAATGAAGCTGCTTTGCTGGTGATACTGATGGAGTTATGGCAAACACATTTTCAAAGGCTTTTTTTTTAGTGATATCAAGAATAATATTATTATTTTGTTTTTTTTGTTTTTATTTGGGCAAGTTACCACAACACCATTATCCCGTAGTTTTTAAGATCAAAGATACAACTATGTTGGTGTCCCTTGTTAATTGTACATTATATTTTTTTAAATGTAACTGCCTACTCCCAAAATGTCATTTGAAGTAAAACACATAGCCAAGTACTATTCTACACAATTTTATTATTGTGCAATTAAAAAGAAAACAAATAAAATTAGAAATGCTATCTGCCAATAGAACTGAACCAAATAGTACATTCTATGCATCCAAAAATATAGAAAATATAACAAATCAAATCATTATTTTTCAACCAAAAAATAAAATAAAAGCCTCATGCATGTGTCCTGCTTCTTAATATAGGGGGTCAACAAAGCCAAGAGTTGGTGAAAGCAGGGGTCCGTCATCCGGAGATAATTCCGAAAATCATCTGGATTATTCTCCTGGAGCTCCCGCAGCAAAGGCATATGACATAATTGGTCACGATTAATAAAGCAACCAATTATTGGTCCAAGAACTCGTCCTCCTCCAGGACTGGACTCGCGCCGATGCGCATGGCCGGTGGCTGCGATGTCCGCTGGCCACATGCAATCGCTCCACAGAGAGCCAGAATGGGGATCTGTCAATGTAAACAAACAGATCCCTGTTCTGTCAGGGAAGTGATCGTCTCTTCCTAGTGATTAGGAACAACGATCTCAACTCCCAGTCAGTCCCCTCCCCCACAGTTATAAATACCTCCTAGGGAACACATTTAACCCCTTGATTGCCCCCTAGTTCTAACTCCTTCCCTGCCAGTGCATTTTTATAGCATTGATCGTTGTAGAAATGTCACTGGTCCCAAAAAAGTGACAAAAGTGTCTGATCTGTCTGCCGCAATGTCGCAATCCTGCTAAAAATTGTTGACCATCGCCATTACTAGTAAAAAAAATAATAATAATAAAAATGCCATAAATCTATCCCCTATTTTGTAGACGCTAAAACTTTTGTGCAAACCAATCAATATACTCTTATTGCGATTTTTTTTTAACCAAAAATATGTAGAAGAATACATATTGGCCTAAACTGATGAAGAAATTAGTCTTTCTTTTTTTTTTTCTTTGGATATTTATTATACCAAACTTAAAAAATAGTGTTTTTTTTCAGAATTGTCAGTCTTTTTTTGTTTATAGTGCAAAAAATAAAAAACGCAGGAGGTGATCAAATACCACCAAAAGAAAGCTCTATTTGTGGGTAAAAAGGACATACATTTTGTTTGGGTAAAATATTGCATGGCCGTGCAATTGTCAGTTAAAACGACGCAGTGCCGTATCGCAAAAAGTGGCCTGATCATTAAGGGGGTAAAACCTTCCGGGGCTGAAGTGGTTAAACATGATTTTAGAATAATTTAAACATACAGGGGATTATTTACTAAAGCTAGAGAGTGCAACATCAGACTCACTTCTGCATAGAAACCAATCAGCTTCGAAACTGAGCTTGTTCAATTAAAGCGTTTGTTACCCTAAATAAAAGATCCTGTTCCTTTAACTGGTTCCGGACCAGCCACCGCAGTTATACTGCGCCAGGTTGGTCCAGCTGCGCGTCGTAGCTATACATCGCTCGCGCCCCCCCCGATCCAGAACTGATCAATCTCCAGGCACACGCCAATGGTATCTGGCCTGGACCTGGTGATCGGTCCTGGCGAATGAGATCTTTCCCCTGTCTGTGTAAGTGTAAACACTGACAGGGGAAGTGAGGTCATCTCTTCTCGTGACGGTCTTTTCCGTTCCAGACCGTGGAGAGAGAACATCTAATAGTAAACACTACAACAATACTACACTGACACCAGTCCACGTAGGTACACTTGCCACCCCTGATCACCCCACCAGTTAACCCCTTCACCCCCTGTCACTGTGTCACCCAGTGCAGCATTCAGTTTTTTTTTATCGCTGTACTGCTGTCATTAGTGACAAAAATCAGCATTAGGGTAACTAGTATTAGGCCCAGATAGGTCTAGGGACCCCCCAATAGAAGTTTAACCCCTTGATTACCCCCTGTCATCATGGATCACTGTATAAGTGTCATGGGTGACACAGGTTAGCTAGCTTATTTTTTATAGCGTCAGAGCACCCGCCATATTTTACCTAAATAAAGGTTTAACCTCCTGATCACCCGACGGGTGATCAAAGTTAGGTTTTAGCATCAGTCAGGGTCTGCGTCGCCCCAGGAAGCGCCAGATTAGTGCCAATAGTGCTAACACACACGCACCATACACCTCCCTTAATAGTCAGTAGATCTGTCAGGGCTGGTACAAGGGGTGGGCGAGAGGGGCGGGTGCCCTGGTGCGGAGTGTGAGAGGGGGCGGATTTCTCCCCCTCCCTCTGCTTGCTGACTGAGCATAATATGAGAGCCACTCTGACCGATCTGCTCCCTCCCCCTCATTGGCAGGGAGGAGAGCGACTTCAGGAGGGATTGAACCAGCAGGGGGAGGGGCGGACAAGCCTCCCATTATCTTGGTAACTATGAAGAAACAGACTGATTTCTCCCGTCTGTAGGACAGGAGAATCAGTCTGTAAATACTGAGACTGTGGCTGCAGCTCTGTAGTGTCTGTGACACTTACACAGCCCAGCGAACCATCACCTCCCCCCTCACTGACGGGAGATCAAGGAGGAATACAGCTCCTCCCACCTCTGCTCCTCCAGTGACTTCCCGCCCCACCCACACTATCCCTGACATGCAGGTGTATCTGAAGAGAAGGGATGTGTGGGCGGGAGATATGAAAAGCTGCAGAATCCTGTGTGCCAAAGATGCCTGATCTTCCAGCCTGGACCTGGGTGAGTCATGTGCACACCGCAGTACACAGTTATCACTGAACTGTCCTTATCTCCATCCCCCATCTGTCCTCCCCCCCTCATGTTCTTTCAAGATATTCACTAACTTTCACTTTCACTTTCAGTTAGACATTAGATGGTACAAATTTCTTTCCAGTAACCACAGATTTCAGGAAAGAATTTGACACGATTCCCCTGTCAGCTCAGTCAGTGCTGACAGGGGAATCCCTTCTGCTGAGCAATTGTATTGTCCCCACAAACAGTGATTATCACTAGCAGATATTGCAACCGCTAGTGATAATCATAAGAGTATCCGGCAGGCTGGTTGTACCCAATTTGATCAATCAACTTGGTACATTCAGCCTGCCTATTAATGGTTCTAATCTCAGCCAGTTCTCACTGAAACAGCTGAGATTTAACCACTTGCTTACTGGGCACTTAAACCCCCCTCCTATCCAGACCAATTTTCACCTTTCAGCGCTGGCGCACTTTGAATGACAATTGCGCGGTTATACAACACTGTACTCAAATTAAATTTTTATCATTTTTTCCCCACAAATAGAGCTTTCTTTTGGTGGTATTTGATCACTTCTGTGGTTTTTATTTATTGTTAAAAAAAAATGTAAAAAGACTGAATTAAAAAAAAATAAAAAATGTTATTATATTTTGTTATAAAATTTTAAAACAGGTAATTTTTCTCCTTCATTGATGTACGCTGATGAGGCGGCACTGATGGGTGGCAATAATGGGCACTGATCAGTTACACTGATAGGCAGCACTGCTAGGTAGCATTGATAGGTGGCACTTGTGGGCATTGATAGGTGGCACTTATGGGCATAGGTAGGTGGCAATGGCAGGTGGCACAGATGAGGCATAATTGCCTCTCCCTCTTCGGGACCGATGTCCCTTGCAGATGAGCCGGTGATCAGCTATTTTTTCTCCTCGCGCTGTCAGCGTGAGGAGAAAAAAAAAACGATCACGATCACAGAGCTTTTGTTTTTTTTTTGTTTTTTTAAATAAATTTTTATTGAAAGATGTAACATACAGGGAATGACATCAAAAGAAAGTATCATTGTATTTTGTGTTTTCTACAAAAATAACAAAAGAAACATCAGCCTGATACAAAATAGAAATATAGAACAGCTGATAAAGATAATTAGCTTGGGGAATGGGGTGAAAGGTAACCTTCTATGTGGAAGAGAGGAAGTAAAACTGGATGGATCTAGGTAGGTGGTGGAGAAGGGATCCCTGAGATTGCCAGCAGAATGTTACTGGATGTACCCCGTATAGGGTGTGGGGTGGGGGGGGGGGTGAGTGGGGGAAAGCCAGATAGAAACAGAATATCTACATCGGGGGGGGGGGGGGCAAAGAAGAAAAAAGCACCAAGTTCATGTTTTGGATGAAACAATGCAGCCTGTGGGTAGAATGTACAGGTAAAAATAATAATAACTATGGTTTTTATGGTAATAACATTTATGTCCTTTGTAGCAGTTGTGGTCACCACCTTCCTATGTGGGGGGAGATGGAGTTTTGAAGAGCGTGAAGATGTCTTGCATTATGTTGTAGTATTTGGTAAGAGTTGGAGTCCTTATGTTGTAGATCCTTGGTTTGGAGGAATCATTCCATCTAAGGTGGGGGGGGATCATGATAGAGGAAGGAGAAAGTCTCAAGATGGACTATATCCGTGGGGGAGAGTGTTGAGGTCATGAAAGCTCCCCATTTGTGGTGAAAGCGTGTCTTGGTTCTTTCATTCGTAAAGTCCATGTTGATCCTGTCTTTGTGGAGCAACTGTAGGAGATCCCTTTTGATTTGAGAGGTGTTGGGACATGCGTTGGAGATCCAGTTTTTTAGTATGGCTCTTCTAGCGAATAGGAGGCATATCAGGATCCAATCCTTGCATGAGGGGGTAGAGTTCGGTGACCAGGGTAATAGTTGGGGGTCCCAGTGTCCGAAAATGAGGAGTAGGGGGTCCTTAGGTAATTTTAGCAGGGTCACCTCAAATATGTACTGTAGGACCTGGTCCCAGAAGGTGGATATGAAAGTGCATGACCAGAAACGATGGGTCAAAGAAGGCCTGGGGTGTAGACATAATGGGCATGTGGAGGAGGTTTGCGCTTGTTTGTTTGAGAGGAAAGGTGTGTGAGCTCGATGAACGATCTTAAGTTGGGTTTCCCTCCAAGATTCGTTGGGCACCAGTTTGTGAACAGTGTTGAGGCCTTGAAGTAATTTGTTGACCAAGTCGGCATCAGGGAAGTCTTTTGCCCAGTTAGCTGCTGATGAGGTCTCCAGTGAGGGAATGACTTTTAGGAGGAGAGGCTGGTATATGTCTGAGATTTTGTAGGAGCCCTTTAAAAGAAGAGAGTCCAATAGGGATGTTTTAAATCTTTTGCGATCGTCTCTGCAAGCGTTTTTGAGAAAGCTGATGCATTGACCATATTGGAAGATGTGTGACTGGGGAAGTTGGAATGTCTCCGCTAATGACTTGAAAGGGATGGGGCGGCCAGACTCTGAATCACAAAGCGAGGAAAAGTTGGAGATGCCTTTCTGTTGCCAGGTGATATATGGTTGTCGTTCCAGACCTGGGGGAAAGCACGGGTTTCCTTGTATTGGAAGGTGTCTAGAAATAAAAGGTGAGAGTTTGAGGCTTTTCCGCATCTCCCTCCAGGCAATTGCTGTGTCCTGAAGTAGGAGGTTATGTTGAAGGGGTGGAGGAATGGATTTCCACTTGCAGTGAAGGAGAGCTACCAGGGAGTATGGGTGAACCATTTCAGTTTCCAGGTAAAAGTTTGAATAACGAGATGTTTGAGCTACCCAATCTAAACTTATCCTCAAGAGGCAGGCTAAATTTTAGATCCTGACATTAGGGAGACTAATACCCCCTTCGCGCCTGGTAAGGTAAAGTTTAGTGAATGCAATTTGTGGTCGCTTATTTTGCCATAAAAATTTGGATATTGCCTCATTGAGAATTTTTGTGTCTTTATGTTGCAAGAGTAAGGGAATGGTTTGTAGTGGATAAAGTAGGCGGGCGAAGCTGACAATTTTCACTAGATGGCATCTTCCCAGTAGCGAGCGAGGCAGATCCATCCAGTTTGCTAGTTCTTGAGAGATCTTTTTGAGTAGTGGTGGGTAATTAAGGTGATAGAGAGAGGAGGGTAGTTTTCCTATTCTTATGCCTAAGTAGGTGATGTGGAATTGTGCTACCGAGAATATGGAGTTCTGTGTCCAAGGAGGGTTGGATACGGTGCCTAGGGGGAGGATTTCACTTTTGTTATAGTTTATGCGAAGGCCCGAGCATAATCTAAATTGGTCAAAGATTAGTTTAATCGTGAGCATGTCTGAGGAGGGGTTTGCTGAGAATATAAGGACATCGTCCGCAAAGAGTGAGGTGCGAAGCTCCTGTTTGCCAATGGGGATGCCATTTAGTGGGGCTACGTGTGATAAATACCTAGATAGTGGTTCTAATGCAATGTTAAAGAGGAGTGGTGATAGGGGGCAGCCCTGCCGAGTTCCTTTGTGGAGGCGGAATTCCTCTGATAGGAGGCCTGCCGCTACCAGTCTAGCAGCTGGGGCGGTATACATGGTGTTTATAAGATGGGCGAAAGAACCGGAGAATCCCATTTTAAATCATGAACAGAGAAAGCCATTCAAAGCTGACGTTATCGAATGCTTTCTCCGCGTCCAGGGTGATGATGGCATAGTTTCCCTCTGAGTTGCATTTGGCATGTTCCAGGGCCATCATTACCTTCCTGATGTTCATGGTGGCAGTTCTGCCTTTCACGAACCCTGATTGGGCAGGGTATATCAGAGAGGGTATGATGTCTGCTAATCTTGTGGCAATAATTTTGGAAAGGATTTTGACATCCAGGTTTAGAAGTGAAATAGGCCTATATGAGCCTGGTTCTTGGGGGTCTTTACCTTTTTTGGCTAGTAGTTTGATAATGGCTTGGTTGCCCGTGGGTAGGTATGTTCCCCCAGACCATATGTGTTGATATACTTCATGAAGTGTGGGTTCTAAGAGTGGTTGTAAGGACTTGTAGAATTCTCCCGTGAATCCATCAGGACCTTGGGCTTTAGAAGGAGCTAGGTTTTTAATTGCAGTGGAGATTTCATGGAGGGAGATTGGGGCGTTTAGAGCTTTTAAAAAGGTGATACTTGAGAGAGGGTTACCTTTTAAAGAAAGGATTGTGCTGTCGCAGGGTTTATGGGATCTGGTCTGTAAAGGGAGGAGTAGTATTGTAGCATGGTTTCATTTATGTCTTTTTGGATGGTTTTTATGTTACCCAAAGAGTCACGGAGAGATGTGATGTGTGTCGGACGATAGGGTCCCCTACATAAATTGGTAAGGAGTTTACCTGCCTTATTGCTGAATTTATGGAGGGTGGCATCCATGTAGGCTTTTTTTGTTTGTTCTAGGGTTTCAGCCCATGTGTCAAAGGATTGTTTTGCTGATTGCTATGCCTTCCTGTTATCAGTGGAGTTATTTATGGATAGTGATCGTTGGGCTAGGTGCAGTCGGGAGCTGGCTTGTTTGTATTTTTTGAGTGTAATTCTCTTAAAGGATGCTGCATAGGAGATTATACGGCCTCTGAGGAATGCTTTGCCTGCTTCCCAGAATAGATTGCGGTTGTCGGAATGTTCAGCATTGGTCGAAGTGTATTCTGACCAGGCGTTTTCCATGTATTGTCGGAAGTCAGAGTTGTTGTGGAGATAAGATGGGAAGCGCCATATTTTAGGATTCGGGTGTAAATCAGGGTTATCGATCGTAGTCGAGATTGGTGCATGGTCGGATATGGCAATGTCGTGAATGTCCGCGTCGGATATCAGTGGTAGAAGGTCGTCTGAGCAGAAGAGATAGTCAATTCTGGTGAAGACGTTGTGGGGATTGGAGTAAAAAGTAAATTCTCTGTCAGCTGGGTGCCGGAGTCGCCAAATGTCGTGTAAGTGGAGGGATTCCATCATGGAGGCTAGTAAAGTTTGTGAATCGAGATCTGAGGGGAGATATGTGCATTTAGGAGTGGATCTGTTGTCTATCAGGTGAACTGTGGAGTTAAAGTCTCCGCCAACTATATGTGGGAGAGTCAGGTCACTGAGGAGCCATGTTGAAAGTTCACTATAAAATTGTTTTGTGGGGTTATTGGGCGCATAGATGTTTGAGACTATAATATCCTTGGTTCCTAATTTGATGTGGGCTGAAATAAGGCGTCCCTGTGCATCTGCTTTAACAGATAGAACCTCACATGGGAGGTTTTTGTGTATGAGTATCAAGACTCCTGCTTTGCGTCCATTGGAATCTGAGCCTAGTACTGTGCCTACCCATAATTTTTTCATGCGGTGGAAATCAGAGGTGGAGAGGTGGGTTTCTTGGAGTAGGGCAGTGTCGGTTTTGAGTCTTTTAAGGTGACGGAGGATTTTCATTCTCTTATTGGGTGAACGAAGCCCTTTAACATTCCAGGAGACCAGTTTCATATAGGGGGGGTCACTGGGGGGGTATGTGTAGATATTGTATGATTTTCACCGGTTAATAAGTGGTGGTGTGATGTGAAAGTAGGCTGGGTTCTGGAGGGGTTTGTTTTGTCTGGACGAGGGTTTGTATAACCGCTAAGGGCGTGTATACCATAAGAAAGGGGTGCGTAATATAGGGAGGGATCTAGAAGGAGGGGGGTAGAAAGGAGAAACAATAAAACATATTCAATAAACTTCGCTTTTTTCCGCATGGAGTCAACTGTGTAGGCCAACTCCCATCGCAAGACCCAGAGACTGCTGTATTTGAAAACCCATAATTAAGGGGGTGATGTGTATTGGCAGCTTGGGTTGTGCAATAATTGACAGAGGAGTTAGTTACATAGGAGAGCCAGGGGAGAGAGTCAACACCTTAGGTATAACAAAATCAAGTTTACCAGTTAGTAATTACTTGGCCTACCAGTAGCTGATTTGCCTGGTGAGGAAGAGAGAACAAGCTTGAGGGGAAAAATTGTAACTTTTTCTCTTGAGTAAGACATCTCGTTGAAAAGTTAAACCACCATAGCCGTAGAGGCGAGGCGGTAAGGTGTAGAAATGTGGGACCGTGATAATGGTCCTCAGTGAGGTGTGGAGCGGTGTTGGTCCGGTGCAGAAGCTCTGAACCGTTTTGGAGAGTATTTGCGTGGGCTCCTTTGGTCTAGAGCACAGTTGACAGTAGCCGCTCTAGGAGAGGGGCTGAGGTTGGGGCCCAAGCGTAGCAATCGTAGGAAAGCCTCAGCTTCTTTTGGGTCATGGAAGGAGAGTTGGTCGCCATTCGGGGCTTTAAGTCGGAGGGTAGCTGGAAACGCCAAAGTGAATTTGAGTTGTTGATGATGCAGCTCCGAGTAAACCTGTTGAAAGGCTTTCCTCTTCTGGGACACTTCAATAGAGTAATCCGCGAAAGTCAGGATTTTCATGCCGTCGATTTGAAGAGATCTATATTGCCTGAATTTTTGCAGGATGTAAGCTTTATCTGAGTAATTGAGGTACTTTGCGATTATGGGACGGGGCGATTTGCGATCTGAGTTGAAGGTTCCCATGCGATGTGCTCATTCTACTGTGCAGGGCCTGGTAGGCCTAGTGCTTCAGGAATGCGTCTGGCGCATAAGTCTGTGAGAGCTGAGGGCTGCAGCGATTCTGGGATGCAAACAAATCGCAAATTGCTCCTTCTGGATCTATTTTCCAAATCGTCCAGCTTTTCAAGAATATATTTGTTGGTTTTATCTTGGGCCTGCACTGAGGATTGAGAGTGATATAGTTCTTCCTCAATATTAGCTATGCGGTGCTCAGTTTCATTCAGCCTGGAGGCATGTTCCCCTAGCTGGGCCTGGAGCTGCTGCATGCCTGCGCTGACAGCCTTCTCCACCGAGGCTGTTATCATTGGGGAGAGGAGGGCTGCCACAGCCTGTGCTATCCTTTCAGTGCTGGATGCGCTTGTGGGTTGAACGGTTGCATCAGCAGATGGGGAGGGGGCCGCAGCGCCGCTTACCTCCATGTCAGGCTCTGTGTCTGTGAGAGGCTCCGTGTAGGCCGAAGCCAGGGCCTCGATTTGCGGCTGTGGGGTCCACGCCGCCGCGGCCGCGTACGATCGCGGGCCAGTTTTTTCTACAAACCGGTCCATCCTGTGACTGGGGATAGCGTGGGGTAAGTGCCTGTGTTTTTGGCGGGTTTGCCGGCTTTATAGGCTGATTCTGGAGTCGAGCTGCAGGAGCTGATGAGAAGAGCAGCTACTCCATGCGGCGCCGGAACCGGAAGTATAGAGCTTTTGTTTTGATCATGTGATCAGCTGTCATTGGCTGACAGCTGATCACATTGTAAGGGGATCGGGACTCAGTGACTCGGTGATCACAGCGCGCACAGGGCACGTGCACTCCCAGAAATTCAGGTCCGCGCTGTGGCTGTCATTCAGCTATAGCGTGGATGTCAAGAGGTTAAACTATCTTAGTGTTAGCTCTTGGGCTGCCCATACATTGATCACTTTTTTCATTCAACTATTAGGTTGAATGAAAAAAAAAGAATGTTCCAATTCCCCCATCTACACATTCCAGGTGGAAGGGGGAATCCTCCCACTGTGGACCAGTGGTGGAATCCAATGTGGTGGTGTATAGAGCCAAATAGATTAGAATTGTGTCAATGTCCAAATATTTATGGACCTGACTGTACATAAAATTAAAAGGTGTGAGTGAACTCTGTTTCTATCGCATTAAACCTAATTGAATTTGTATTGTTTTAAGTATATCCTTGTTTTGAAATTACATCGATTCTTTCTTAAAAATGGGGGGGGGGGCGCAGTTTGCCATCTTTGCCCTGGGCACCAAATGGCCTTGTCCCAGCACTGAGATCAGATCTATACTAGCGTCCCCAGCAGTTTAGGGTTCCCAAAAACGCAGTGTTAGCGGGATCAGCCCAGATTCCTGCTAGCACCTGTGTTTAGCCCCTGTGCCCAGCCCAGCCCATCCAAGTGTAGTGTCAATCGATCACTGTCACTTACAAAAACACAAAACACATAACTGCAGCATTCGCAGAGTCAGGCCTGATAAATTTAGAGACCAAAATGTCAAATCCAAGGTACACTAGTGAAGAGGCCTACACGTTTCTGAGCATGACAGATAGTGAAGAGGAAGTCACTCATCTGTCAGATTCAGGCTCAGAATACGAACCTGTAGACAGCAGCGGCACCCTGACAGATAGCTCTGACGATGGAGTTGTGGTCCCTGCCAAGGTCAGGCATACCAAACCCCGTTCTTCTGCTGTAGTTGAGGTGCAAGAACTGCAGGGCTGTCGTATGAAGCAGAGAGCCAGTACTAGTGCTGTTCATCCTTCTGGTGAACTGACAAGCACCAGTGGCCTAGTACATCCTGCTCGTACATCCAGCACTGCAGTAACACTTGGTGACGTGGCGAGTCCCATAAGTGCAGTTCAAACTGGCGAGGTGGCTAGCACGAGTAGTGTCCCGCTGCCACCAAAAAGACATACACAGGCCCGTCGTGCCCATAGTACCCTTCCTGCTGCATTCGCCAATCATAATTGGGAGCCCAGCACTTCTGCAGCACCCATACTTCCCCCATTCACTGGCCAATCTGGAATTCAGGTGGAAACAGTTGATTTTACGTCACTTGATTTTTATTCGCTGTTTTTCACCGAAGATCTCTATAAATCTATTGTGGATCAAAGCAATTTGTATGCTGGTCAATTCATCTCCACTAATCCCCAGCTGACCCTTGCCAGAGATTGGAAACCAATTACGGTTTCCAAATTTAAGACCTTCCGGGGCCTATCCCTCCTCATGGGCATAACTAAAAATAGTGAATTGCGGTCATATTGGTCCACTGACTAAATTCACCATATGCCCGTGTTTTCTGCCTCCATGAACAGGACACGATACGAGCAGATCTTGCGGTTCATGCACTTTGGAGACAATTAACTCTGTCGTCCTCGTGGTGACCCTGGATTTGATCGGCTCTACAAAATTCGGCCCCTTGTAAACCACTTCAACCAACAGTTTGCAGCCTTTTTTACTCCCGATCAAGTTGTCTGCGTTGATGAGTCCCTGATTAAGTTTACTGGCCACTTGTCTATCAAACAGTATTTTGATACTGCCAGATATGAGGTCAAGATGTATAAGCTCTGTGACAGGGCAACAGGCTATACATATAGTTTTATGGTTTAGGAGGGAAAAGATTGTCACGTAGAGCCGGAGAACTGCCCAGACTACATAGGGAGCGCTGGCAAGATTGTGTGGTACTTGGTGTCACCCTTATTTGGAAAGGGGTACCGCTTGTACGTGGAATTATTACACGATCTTGCCCCTTTTTAGTCACCTTTTTGATCACCAAATTGGCTCATGTGGCACCATGCGATCTAATCGCCGGGCTTCCCCCAATGGCTTGTAGAATCCCGATTTAGACAGGGGAAGAGAGCCTGCTTGAAGTATAATAATTTGTTATTACAGTGGAGGGATTCATGGAATGTCTTCGTTCTGTCCTCGCTTCACGCAGATATGACAGTCCAAATTCCTACAGCGACTGGTGTTGTGGAGAAACCCCTCTGTGTCCACTAATACAACCTTAATATGGGAGGGGTGGACCTCAACGACCAGTTGTTGGTGCCATACCTAATTGCCCATAAGGCCAGACGCTGGTACAAAAAAGTGTCTGTATATTTATTTCAATTGGCTCTGCTGAACGCTTTTGTGCTTAACAAAACTTCAGGACGGACTGGATCCTTCCTTAAGATCCAGGAGGAGATCGTCACAGCCCTTCTGTTTCCAGACAGTGCTTTGGCCCACCTTCCAACGCAAATGCAGTGAGCCGGCTGCATGAGAGGCATTTTCCTTATGTCCTCCGTGGTACCCCTGCCCAAAGAACACCCCAAAGAAGATGGCGTGTCTGCAGAAAACACAGATTTAGGCTTGACACTCGCTCTTATTGTCCCTCCTGTCCTTACCAACCTGGTCTCTACATCTGCTACCACACACTAGTTAAGTATTAGTGAAGGGCCATCACATTTTGAGAGAACCTAATCTGAAACATTCAGTTTACAGTTATTTTTACAGTTTTTATAAAAGTAAAAAGTGGAAAAAAACAGAAAAACACACAAAAAAAATAAAAAATCCAAAAATAGTTGTGGTTTTATTTTTCTTCTCTCTCTCTATTGTTCTCTCTCTTATGTTCGCTCTCGACTGTCTGCTCTACTGTTCGCTGACTATTGTTCTATATCTATTGTACTCTCTCTGTTTTATTTTTACTATGTTTTATTGTATTTGCTTTGCAGGCATGGTATGTTATACTTTGATGTTTGTTTTATTGTTAACCATAATTTGCTTAGCAGGTACGCCATTCAGCTGCAGCACGGTTTATTCATTCTGACAGCAACAGCGTTTGCTCCCACGATACATAAAGTCATGACTCCAGTGCTGTCGGAGTTGATTTCACCACCACAGTTATAAAAAAAAGAGCATATATGCTGAAGCATGGGGGCAGGGGTGGAGGAGCGATTTGCTCCTAACATTAGGGCGGATTGCCCCCATGCTTCGGCATATATTTTTTAGGCACAGATTACAACATTTTCTTTTTACTATGTTTTATTGTATTTGCTTTGCAGGTATGGTAAGTCCTACTGTTATACTGTAATGTTACATTGTTTTAGTGTTAACCCTCATTTGCTTAGCAGGTATTCAGCTGCAGCACTGGTTTATTTATCTTGACAGCAACAGTGTTTGCTCCCACGATGTGTAAATCAGCGACTCCAGGGCTGTAGAACGTGATTTCACCACCACAGTTAAAAAATAAAATGGTGGATGTATGCCCATCATTAGAAGTGGGTGGATGAAGAGCAGTATTCTAATGGTGGGCATACCCACTGATCAATCTCTTTTTTTAGTTCAACCCACAGGCTGCATGAAAAAAAAAGAACATTACAATGTATGCCCAAAAAGGACCAGCAACATACTGGTAGTATGTTGAGTCTACCAGAATTATGCCTGCAGGTTTAGGTATCATCTCGGTATCATTCTTTTCAGCCAGCGGTTGGCTTTCATGTAAAAGCAATCCTAGTGGCTAATTCTCCTCTAGACTGCTTTCATAAGCAGTGGGAGGGAACATTCTCCCCCCCCACTGTCTTCCATGGTTTTCCTGGGCTCTCCTGTCCCAACAGGGAACCCGAGAATGCAGCCGGTGGTTCTGCCAGCTGACCATAGAGCTGATCAGAGACCAGAATGGCTCCAATCATCTCTATGGCCTAAGAAACCGAAAACTACAAGCATTTTATGACTTAGGTTTTGCCGGATATAAACAGCGCCATTGGGAAATTGGCAAAGCATTTTATCACACCGATTTTGGTGTGGTCAGATGCTTTGAGGGCAGAGGAGAGATCTAGGGTCTAACAGACCACAATTTTTTCAAAAAAGAGTACCTGTCTCTTCTGATTGCTATCATAGGGGATTTTTTCATTCCCTGAGATAAAAAAGATAAAGATAAAAACAACCAAAAAAAAACCACCCCTGTCCCTCCTGTGCTCACACGCAAAGGCGAACACAAGCGATGCTCTGGTGTCATATGTAAACAGCAATTTCACCATGCATGTGAGGTATCACCATGAAGGTCAGATCGAGGGTAGTAATTTTAGCAGTAGACCTCCTCTGTAAGTCTAAAATGTTAACCTTTAAAGGCTTTTAAAGGCTTTTAAAAATGTATGTAGTTTGTCGCCGCTGCACGTTTGTGCGCAATTTTAAAGCATGTCGTGTTTGGTATCCATGTACTCGGCATAAGATCATCTTTTTTATTCCATCAAACATTTGGGCAATATAGTGTGTTTTAGTGCATTAAAATTTAAAAAAGTGTGTTTTTTCCCAAAAAATTGCGTTTGAAAAATTGCTGCGCAAATACTGTGTGAAAAAAAAATTCAACACCCACCATTTTAGTCTGTAAGGCCTTTGCTTTAAAACAATGTATAATGTTTGGGGTTTCAAAGCCATTTTGTTGCAAAAAAATTATATTTTTTCATATAAACAAAAAGTGTCAGAAAGGGCTTTGTTGTGTGACATAAGCTTCTAAATGTTGTGCATAAAATGCCAGGACAGTTCAAAAACCCCCAAATGACCCCTTTTTGGAAAGAAGACACCCCAAACTATTTGCTGATAGGCATGTTGAGTCCATGGAATATTTTATATTTTGCCATACGTTTCTGGAAAATTACCCCTTTTTTTTTTTTTTTGCACAAAGTTGTCACTTAATGATATATTGTTCAAACATGGCATGGTTATATGTGGAATTACACCTCAAAATACATTTTACTGCTTCTCCTGTCTACGGGGATACCACATGTGTGAGACTTTTTGGGAGCCTAGCCGTGTACAGGACCCCAAAAACCAAGCACCGCCTTCATGCTTTCTAAGGGCGTAAAATTGTGATTTTAGTCCTCACTACCTATCACAGCTACGGAGGCCCTGAAATGTCCAGATAGCACAAAACCCCCCCAAAAGACCCCATTTTGGAAAGTAGACACCCCAAGGTATTTGCTAAGAGGCAATTTTACAGATTGCATTTATTTTTGAAAAGGAAGAAAGAAAAGAAAATGTTTTTTTTTTCGTTTTTTAAATATAAAAACTTTGTGACAAAAAGCAAGATCTGCAAAATACTCAACATGCCTCTCAGCAAATAGCTTGGGGTGTCTACTTTCCAAAATGCAAAATGGGGTCATTTGGGGGGGGGGATTTGTGCTATCTGGGCATTTAATGCCCTTCAAAACTGTGATAGGCAATGAGGAGTGAAATCAAAAATGTACGCCCTTAGAAAGCCTGAAGACGATGATTAGTTTTCGGGGTCCTGTATGCGGTTAGACTGCCAAAAAGTCCCACACATGTGGTATCCCCATACTCAGGAGAAGCAGCAGAATGTATTTTGGGGTGTAATCCCACATATAACCATGCCATGTTTGAACAATATATCATTTAGTGACAATGTTGTGTAAAAAAATTAAATAAATACATTTTCCTGAAACTTGTGGCAAAATATAAAATATTCCATGGACTCAACATGCCTCTCAGCAAATAGCTTGAAGTGTCTTCTTTCCAAAATGGGGTCATTTGGGGGGGGGGGGGGGGTGGTGTTATCTTGTCATTTCATGGCCTCTGAAACGGTGACAGGTAGTGAGTAAGTGAAATCACCACTTTACGCCCTTAGAAAGCCTGAAGGTGGTGCTTGGTTTTCGGGATCCTGTACATGGCTAGGCTCCCAAAAAGTCTCACACATGTGGTTTCCCCATACTCAGGAGAAGCAGCAGAATGTATTTTGGGGTGTAATTTCACATGTGCCCATGGCATTTTTGAGCAATCCATCATTTTGTGATAGCTTTGTGCAAAAAAAAAAAATAATAATTTTCCCGCAACTTGTGGCAAAATATAAATATCAATGGGCTCAACATGCCTCTCAGCAATTTCCTCAGGGTGTCTACTTTCCAAAATGGGGTCATTTGGGGGGGGAGGGGTTGTACTGCCCTGCCATTTTAGCACCTCAAGAAATGAGATAGGTAGTCATAAACTAAAAGCAGCGTAAATTCCAGAAAATGTACCCTAGTTTGTAGACGCTACAACTTTTGCTCAAATCAATACATATATGCTTATTTACATTTTTTTTTACCAAAGACATGTGGCTGAATACATTTTGGCCTAAATGTATGACTAAAATTGAGTTTATTAAATTTTTTTTATAACAAAAAGTAGAAAATATAATTTTTTTTCAAAATTTTTGGTCTTTTTCCGTTTATATCGCAAAAAATAAAAATTGCAGAGGCAATCAATTACCATCAAAAGAAAGCTCTATTTGTGGGAAAAAAAGGATGAAAATTTTGTTTGGGTACAGCATTGCATGACCGCGCAATTACCAGTTAAAGCAGTGCAGTGCCAAATTGTAAAAAGTGCAGTGTAAAGCAGTGGTTCTTAACACCTGTCCTCAGGACCCACTAATAGGCCAGATTTTAAGTATTGGGGGGATGCAGACTAGAATGCTGCAATCACTCTGCAGCAAGTGATGTTACCTGTGATTTATTTAAGTGTAACGCCCTCTACTTAAGGATAGGTGGGATATTGTAGAATTTGTAGCATAGGAGTTATTACAGGTAAATTTAGCCAGGCCTGTGGTGTTTTACCAGGCCTAGCTGTTTTGGTTTGGGGTTGGAAGTGTCAGAATAGTGGAGGGTGTGGCCACCTACACTTGGGTTTAGAGACGCCTACTCTGCCTGATGGTGGATTGTTCCAGAAGGAGAAGATGGGCTGAGACCTGAGTGGCACGGAACTTATGTGAGAGTCCTGACCAATCATTAACTTGTTTGGTCGAAAGGAGGTCTCTTATATAAAGGGAGGTCACATGCTTGAGGAGGAGAGGGGCCTGGGGCCCAAGCGCAGGAGGAGAGGGGCCTGGGGCCTGAGCGCAGGAGAAGGGGGGCCTGAGGCCCGTGCACAGGAGGGAAGGGGCCAGGGGCCCAGAAGAGTGTTCCAGGAGGTCCAGTTTGGGTGCATCAATTGCGGTGGAGCCAGCATGTAGCACTTGTGCCGGACAAGTGAGGGGGAAGTAGGAGTAAAGCGGAAAAAGAGGACTGGGGATCTACTTTCTGTGAGTGAAACATGGACTGTTGATTGGGAGAGAACAGGTCAGTGCAAACCCAGAGAAACTAGTGCAGAAGTAAATGGAATGACATACTGTGAGCCTATGGACCAACGTATAAACCATATTACAGTAACTTCCCAAAGACTGATGGGCGTTGGGGTGGGAGTCATGGAAATAGGCAGTGATGGCCTGTGGCTTTAAGTTCAACACCCAAAGGAAATCTATCGGTCAGGCAGAGGGAATTATTCAGAGTAATGCCCCTTTTGTTTAACTTGGGAGTGCTGCAGGAGAGGAAGCAATAGAACCAGGAAAGGATTGCTTAGGGAAGTCCAACATCAAAGCTACGGCTATGGATTACACCCTCATTTAGTGGGGTCTGGTGGAGTATCTCATATCTCTCTATGAATAATCCCAGATTGACTCCACGAATAAAGAGTGATAAAACTTGAACTTTGTTTGGTGTCATGTGCGTGCGATGGGGGATCAGAAGCGGAGTGATTGGCAAAATGATAATGAACAAACCAGCACCCCCCATGGGGGTACTGCTTCATAAGTTATCCTGCAAACATGGCCTGTTAGTGGGTCCTAAGGACAGGAGTTGAGAACCACTGCTTTAAAGCATGTTATACAGCACAGTACTTGTGCTGTGTAATTTGGCCCTCTGTAACACCTGAAATACCTGGCTGATCCTGCCTGGTGTTGCCCTCCTCTCTGTAAACTGACCACAGTTTATTATGGCTGCTGATCCCTGACACCGTGGTCAGTTTACGTGCCTCCATCATCCACAGCTCTCCTGTGTCTCCTCTATCCTCTCTCCCCCTCCTTCCTGTCTGCTCTGTGTCAAGTGCCTGCTTCCTCCCCTCCTGCTGCTGAAATAACATTTAAAATGTTCTATAATCCTGTGTGTTTGCTAATGCTGTGTGCTCCGTCTCTGTGATTTATAAATCAATGCACCGCACCTCTTGGCGCTCACGTGACCTGCTGGCTCTCTCCTCCTCTCGCCCCAACTGATGTCAGCGGGGGAATCTCAGCCCTACCTGATGTCAGACTGGGAGAGGAGAGAGTTGGCTGGTCACATGAGCGCTGAGCGGCGCTCTGAAATCCGACATGTACTGCATTTTTTTTATAAATTACAGAGGCAGAGGCACACAGCATTAGCAAACACACAGGATTATATAAAGTTAAATGAGTGGGTTAACTCCACTTTAAGGTTTGGTAAAAAACCCTGGAAGCTGATTTTCTATGTATAAGTGGGCCTGATTTTGCACTCTCCAGCTTCAGTAAATAAACTGCACAGTTACTTCTCTCTACTGCCTGAGTCAGGTTTACAGAGCATGGTAAATAGGAAATTTGTCACGTGAAAAATATGCCATTGCCAGTCTCTCTTTCTAGGGATGCTATTTGGTTGGCTTTATTCCACAGGTTCTGCATGACAGATCTGGAATAAGTATAAGGAAAAACACATGCTCACTTTTCTCTGACTTTTATTTGCTAAGTCAGAAGTTTTTAGCTGAATTTCTAGGATCCACCATACCAACCAATCTAGATATGAATTGAATGTAGACTGGTTTGTTCATGTTTTTGTAGAGAAAATAAGAGACAATAATAAAAAGGCTGCAAATATACTTAATGTCTAACAATTATCTATCTATCTATCTATCTATCTATCTATCTATCTATCTATCTATCTATCTATCTATCTATCTATCTATCTATCTATCTATCTATCTATCTATCTATCTATCTATCTATCTATCTATCTATCTATCTATCTATCTATCTTCTATGTGTAACAATGCACAGTAACTTTCATTCACTCAAGAATGTCTATTCCTTTTCTAAGGAAAGCATGGAGGCTGACATTTCTGTAAATCAGGAGTGTAACTAGAAATCACCCCATATGATTTTTATAGAGACCCCTCTTGCCAAATATTTTTTGAACAACACCTAATTACCATAGTCATGTAGCACAGGCCATGGGCTAATGCATATTTTATTTTATTTTTAATGTGCACTTACATTGGTGTTCCTTTGCATTCATGGTCATAGTGAGGGACACTCTCTTTTGTTGGTGGTAAGTAGGAGGAAGAATGTCCTCCTGCACTGGCCAGTGCCAGAATCATGAAGTAGAGGTCAGGAGGAAATCACTTCACCAAGTCTTGGGCCATAAACTGAAAGGGAGTATTCACTGACAGTAGACTGTTCCCAGGCATCATCACCTCCAATGCAGGGTTTTGGACCCTTCATTGACCTTGATGATGCCAGAACCTTAGACCACTGGTGCAAAGGAAGAGAAGACATTGCAGGGATAGGTCTAGCTGTGCAGGAATGGAGGATCGGGTATGTAAATCTTCTTTTCTTTGCCCCTAGACCTAAATGAGCAGTTAAGGTCCCACCTTTTGTTATCTCCCCTGGTTAGGTGTTTCTCTGTTTAATACCTAAATATGCAGTTAACCTGTCTGGGTACAGACCCACTGCAAGGAAGAATTTTCAAATTTCCTGGAATTGGGCTTTAATCTGTTTATTGGATACACAAAATCAGCATTCCTTACTGTGTAAACCCCATTATAAACCAGTGTTTTCTTTTTTCTGGGGAGGAATGCAGCCCATAATTTGCATAACTTAGGTTATTACCTTCCTATCTTACAAGAAGTAAATAATAAGAGGGATATTGCACTAAATATAATCTTGCATTTTAAGAAATAGTTAAAAAGATTTGTCATTCATAAATTGTGAAGTTTTATAAAATGGATAAAGCCCTCACTGGCCACATCTTTTTCACATGGTAACTTTGTGATTGCCCTTCAATCCAATGTACAATCACCAAATGAATAAAAGTGCAGTATTCACAGTAGATATATTGGGTCTTATTAGAAGACAAGATTAAGCACAAAAGCTGAAATTTAAAGGACACACTGTTAGAATGGTGTATGGAATATCAGTTATCCACAGTGTATTGTGAGGAAAGTGCACTGGTGTATTGAAAAGACTTTTGGAGAGATGGTTGTACAGTGCAGATTTAAGACGACTTGGCTTTAGTCAAGTATTTGCTATTTAAAAAATGACTTGACATTGACTTGTTTGTTTACTGGTTGTGAAAACGTTATATCTACAGCATCTGCGAGTCTTGCCATGCTTCATCCATATTAAAGGTTATATATGCTTTGACAATGTGTCATGGCCAATGGAAAATAGCTACCTAGGGCTTGTGCTGTTGGAAAATAGAAACAAACGTGGTAAAGGTAAAGTGCCTTTTCCATATTCAAACCATTCAAATCCTAGCCAACCTGGTGTTTTTCCAAGAGTAGGTCCGCAGAACATACATGTATAAACTTTCTCCAAAATTGTTTATTTTCTATTAATGTTGCTTGAAAGATGTTAAGGGAATAAAACAAAGCTTTCCCTAAAGAAATACATCAGTCACATGTGTCATTCGGTGACACTACAAATCACCAAAGGCATTTGGTAAACTTTAACTGCTGTCACATCTGTAAAGGTTACATAGACTGCTGAGATACAAATCGATTACAGTACAGAAATGTGGAATAAACCATTTCTTTTAACCATTTCTATGGATGTCATTTTTGTGCTGGAACATTGTGGTAATTCCGAAGTTTGGAATGACTGTCATTTGTTGGCTACTTCAAATTGTTATAAAGCAGCTACATCCTTATAGACATTTTATGTTGGGAACTTAAGACATGTTATAATAACTATGGGTGAAAAACTACGAAGATACGGCGCTTATGCTACTCCTGTGGTGTTTCTACTCCTTGCAGGCTGCTAGCACTGTATATACCCCTCCCTCTATTTAAGTGCATAACAGTTATTTTGTGATGAATACAATAAACTGCTGTGCTCCCCTTCTATACATAAATACTGTGCTTTTGTAATCTAAGTAAAACATGTAGGAAAACATATGTGATAAAAAATCAACTAATTTAACATGGTAAGTATTCAGTGAAAAACCATAAAGTGAATTCAAAGTCTATCCAGCCTGTCCTTTATACTTAAATAAATTCTAAACAACAAATAAATGTCTCTAAAAAATCCAGTGCTTCTTCATCCAAATCTCAATATGTGCTCCAACAAACCGTGTGTAGTGGACTACAAAATGCCCCCTTTCCAAAAACACTTGGTGCTTACACTCAAACCTCCATGACCCTCTTAACTTAATAAGTGGGTCTACAGTAGCTTAGATTTGCACTATACTTCCAGGCAGCCTTCCAAGTCTCTCTCCTTTTTTATCTCTACACCTTTTAATTGTTTAAATGCATTTTGGCCATCATCAATAAACAATAACATAAAAAGCCATAGTGTGGTCATTTTTATTGCAATAGTAAAAATAAAAACACTTCCAAGTGCGTGCTCAGATTAAATAAACAAATGCCGACATTCAATATGATTACTATACCACATGGTTCCAAGATGGCCATCGCTGATCCAACTTCCTGTTTGTTTGCCATGTGTGTTTCACACAGAGCACAGTATTTGTGTATATAAGGGTAGCGCAGCACTTTATTGTACAATAACTATGACTCAACAAGCTAAATATGGGTTCATTTGTATAGGTTAATAGGGCAAATCATTTCTCTGTGGATTCATGATCTGTTGGCTACGAGTAATTCACTTACAGCTATGTGATAGAAAGAGACACATATTGTTAGGCATGCAGATGCCCCTACTGCCAACAATTAGAGCAGGCTGGAAATTTTACCACATTTTTGCTTTAAACATAAATGTCTTTAGAAATCATTCTGTCATTGATACATGTTAAAAGAGAAGTTTATATTTTGTTTTCAAAATCATACTTACCTAGGTGGATGCTGCATCTGTCCACCGCTGGCTCTAAGACTGAGAACCAAGCTTTCAAAAACGCTGACCACTCGGTTCTCAGAGCTCCATGAGCAGAGAGCCGGTGACTGTCAGTCACCGGCTCTCTGCTCTGCCCCCCCTGTGCTCACTGGAGCGCTGGGCTGTGGAGGGTGTGAGAGTGGCTGTCTCAGCATCTCAGTGGCTCACTGAGAGGCTGAGCTGGGTGCCAGTGTAGGCTGGGGGCAAGATCGCGACTATATTGTCATTCACAGAAGTGCAGAATGAACTGCACTCTTGTAATCCACAGGAGAAGTACAGCCAAACGAGTTGGGGCTGTACTTCTCCTTTAAGGATGATTACAACTGTTAAATGTAAGGAACATTATATATCTTTAAAGGCCCACTTGGTAACTGTGTTAAATGAAGATGCACTATTAAGGCAGCTGGTGGAAGTGGAAGCACTACCCGCTTTGCTTCTGACACTAAGATCCCTGAATCTTGATCATATGCCACCTATGGCACATGCAAGATACACCTAAAGCACTGGTTAAGCCTGAAAAAAATAGGCTGGTGAACAATTGCCATTTTTCTCACCAGCAAGTTGAATTCTTCCCATGCTGTCTTCATGTATGCAATTCAGTAAGAAACAACAGCCCAAACATCATCACTGCTCTGGTTGGGGATTGTCACACACACCCATTGCTTTGCTGACATTCTGAATTTAGTAGTCCCACAACTACAAAATAAATTCAAACCGAGCTTGCAAAGTCACTACAGCTTACTAAGTTACAAGCAGAAAACACTCACATAATGTAAAGAGCTGAGGAATATATACAGTCACTATGACTGAATGGCTGCCATGTTGCTGTTAAGGATTAATATGAGAGGGGGGCTCGGATGGTCATCAGCATCTGTTATAAGCAAGGCTTTTTTCTCAAAGAATAGGTGCAGGTACTATCTCCACCTCCACCCTAACCTACTACTGAGCACCGTCCCTTTTTTTCTACCCCCTATCCACCTCCTAGTACCGCTTCATTTGTGGTGTTAAGTAATTTGTATAGAATTTTTAATGATAACATACTCCCCCTGCAGCAACAGATCCCCCCCAGCAACACAAGATCCTTTCCAGCAACAATAGACCCTCCCCCGAGAACATAATACACCCCCAGCCACAATAGATCCCCAAAAGGAACAATAGATTTGACCCAGCAACATAAGACCCCTGTTGGCAACAATAGATTCCACAGCAGCCAGCATCAATAGACTTTCCCCCCTCAGTGGATTACCCTCCAGCAACATAAGCACCCCAGAGCAAAATACCCCCCCACCAGCAACAATAGATCCCTCCAATGGACGACCACTCCAGCAATAATAGATACAACTCCCAGTAACACTACAACTCCCAGTTATAAAAAATTCCCAGCAGTCATCATCAGTAGACCCTCCATCACACCCAGCCCCCTTTGTCAGTGTATACATTCTGTGGTAAAGGTGCCAGAACTGCATTTCCCCACATTCCCGCTGACAAAAAGCTCTGGTTATAAGTATGAGATAGAGGAAGACATAGCATAAATGTTATGTTTATGTAACTGCCATCCTCCCACCCTCCAGTGCGGTTGGGAGTAAAGCCAGGGGAAAGGAAAGACAGATTCTGGTGGTAGGGGACTCAATTCTTAGAAGAACAGAGATGGCAATCTGTCATAAGAACCTGAAGAGCTGAACTGTATGTTGTCTACCGGGTGCTCGGGTTCGGCACATCACGGATCTGGTGGACAGATTACTGGGAGGGGCTGGGGAAGACCCGGCTGTCATGGTGCACGTTGGCATCAATGACAAAGTCAGAGTAAGATGGAGTGTCCTAAAAAACGATTTTAGGGACTTAGGAGCTAAATTGAGGAAAAAGACCTCCAAGGTAGTATTCTCAGAAATACTACCGATACTTTGAGCCACACCAGAAAGGCAGAGGGAGATTAGGGAAGTAAACAAGTGGCTGAGAAGCTGGTGTAGAAAGGAGGGGCTTGGGTTCCTGGAGAACTGGGCTGACTTTTCAGTCGGTTACTAGCTCTATAGAAGGGACAGACTGCACCTAAACCAGGAGGGTGCAGATCTGCTGGGAGTGAAGATGGCCAAAAAGTTAGAGGGGCTTTTAAACTAGGCCATGGTAGAGGTAGACAGAGGTAGAGATAGTCAGCGTGGAACAAATTCCAGAGGGTAGTATTGGGGGCATTAGTGGTAGGTTGACTAAAGCACCTCAACCCAAGGTAAGTACAGCAACAAGTCATAATTGCAACTAGGGAGAGGCATACCCATGCAGTTTATTTCAATGAATTTTATCTATATTGCCGAGACCTGACAATTCATTACAGCCGCGATCTGTTTTAAATGACTTTTTTCCTTTAGAAATGTCATTTTGCTGTGGTACTGTTCTAAACACAGGAAAACTGTGCCACTTTACAGGCATACCATAGACACCCCCAGCACGATATTTAAAGGAATATTTGATTATTATTGTTTCACTTTAAGCATTATTAAAATAACTGCTCCCGAAAAAACGTCCGTTTTTAAAACTTTTTTTTTGGCATTGATACATATCCCCTGGGGCAGGACCCAGGTCCCCAAACATGACAATAGCTTGCATATAAGGCTTTAAAATGAGCACTTTTGATTTTTCATGTTCGTGACCCATAGACTTTAACGGTGTTTGTGTGTTTGTCTGAATTTTTTGCCTGTTTGCAAGTTCTGGTGCGAACCGAACCGGGGGGTGTTCGGCTCATCCTTATTTGCAACCTCAGAACACCCAATAAGGAGATAGTATGTGACCGGTCCAACGTATGTGGCATGTTCACCAATGCCAGGAGTCTGGCGGACAAAATGGGAGAACTAGAGCTACTGTTGTAAGAGGAGGATTTAGATTTCAGAGACTTGGTTCAACAGCTCTCATGATTGGCTGGCAACCATTCAAGGTTATTCCCTATATTGCAGGGATAGAGAGGGTAAAAAAGTGGGAGCGGTATGCCTGTATATCAAAAACGATGTACAAGTAAATGTGAGAGACGACATCACTAAGGGAGCAAGGGAGGAGTTGGAATCCTTATAGGTAGAGCTACAAAGGGAGGAAACTAAGGGGAAAGTAATACTGGGAGTATGCTATAGGCCCCCTAAAGAGAGGAAGGAGGTGGAGGCGGACCTCCTATCACAATTTAGATTAGCGGCAAGGACAGGAAGTGTCATTATAATGGGGGATTTTAATTATCCAGACATAGACTGGGTGGAAGAAACTGCGCATTCATCTAAGGCTCGTCAGTTCCTAAATGTCTTGCAGGACAACTAAAAACAAAGCGTTACTAGACCTAGTGATTACCTACAATTTAGGAAACAGCGATCACAGGTCAATTAGTTTCAGTATAAATCACACAAATAGGAAACATAAGGGGAATACAAAGACACCGAATTTCAAAAGAGCCAACTTCTCAAAACTACAATCCTTGCTAGAAGATACTAAATGGGATAAAATCTTAGGAACAAAGAACACAGATGAAAAATGGGTATGCTTTAAGAGTATATTAAATAAAGGTATTACCAGCGCATCCCAATAGAAAATACATTTAAAAGAGCTAATAAAAGCCCTGGGTTAACCACTTCAGCCCCGGAAGGATTTACCCCCTTCCTGACCAGAGCATTATTTTGGATTCTGTACTGCGTTGCTTTAGCTGACAATTGCGCGGTCGTGCGACGTTGTACCCAAACAAAATTGATGTCCTTTTTTTCCCACATATAGAGCTTTCTTTTGGTAGTATTTGATCACCTCTGTGGTTTTTATTTTTTGCGCTATAAACAAAGAAAGAGCGACAATTTTGAAAAAAAAGCAACATTTTTTACTTTTTGCTATAATAAATACCCCCCAAAAATATATACAAAAAAACAAATTTCTTCCACAGTCTAGGCTGATATGTATTCTTCTACATATCGCAATAGTGTATATTGATTGGTTTGTGCAAAACTTATAGCGTCTACAAAATAAGGGATAGATTTATGGCATTTTTCTTATTCTTTTTTTTTTTTACTAGTAATGAGGGCGATCTGCGATTTTTATCGGGACTGCGACATTATTGCGGACACATCGGACACTTTTGACACTATTTAAGGACCATTGTCATTTATACAATGATCAGAGCTACAAATAGCCACTGATTACTGTATAAATGACACTGGCAGGGAAGGGGTTAAACACTAGGGGGCGATCAAGAGGTTAAGTGTGTTTTAGGGATTGATTCTAACTGTGGGGGGGATGGGCTCACTACAACATGACAGAGATCACTGCTCCTGATGACAGGGAGCAGTAGATCCCTGTCATGTTGCTAGGCAGAACAGGGAAATGTCTTGTTTACATGGGCATCTCCCCGTTCTGCCTCTCCTCACCTCAATAGCGGGCCGTCACTGAACATCGAGTTCACAGGACCTGCAGGCACGATCCCGTGATGCGCGGTGGGCACGTGCGCATGTCGATAGGCGGCAAATTCAAAGGGACGTACAGGTACGCCCATTTGCCTGCCTGTGCTATTCTGCCGATGTATATGTGTGTGCGGTGGTCGGCAAGGGGTTAAGTACATAAATAGTAAGAAATGGAGGTCAGATAATATTGGTCCCATAAAGAATGATGAAGGGAATCTGGTTGCTAAGGATGGAGAGATGGCGAAGGTATTGAATTTATTCTTCTACTCAGTCTTCACAAGATAATCGGGGGGCTTCAGTAACCAAAACTGCAATGTTTATCCTCATGATACGTCACAGGAAGCACCCTCATGGCTAACAGAGGACAGAATTAGGAATATACTTGAAAAACGTACAGTAACATTAATAAGTCACCGGGACCAGATGGCTTGCACCCGAGGGTCCTTTAGGAACTCAGTCAAGTAATTGCCAGACCATTGTTCAAAATTTTTACAAACAGTTTACTGATTTGAATGGTACCAGCTGACTGCAGAAAAGGCAATGTAGCACCAATATTTAAAAAAAGCACCGACATACATCCCTTGGAATTACAGACCAGTTAGTCTAACATCAATTGTATGCAAGCTCTTGGAGGGGATGATAAGGGACTATATATACAAGGTTTTAGTAATGACAGCGGTATCATTATCAGTAATCAGCATGGGTTCATGAAGAATCATTCTTGCCAAACCAATCTATTAACCTTCTATGAGGAGGTGAGTTGCCATCTAGATAAAGGAAGACCCGTAGACGTGATGTATCTGGATTTTGCAAAAGCATTTGATACAGTTCCCCATAAACGTTTACTGTACAAAGTAAGGTCTGTTGGCATGGACCATAGGGTGAGTACATGGATTGAAAACTGGCTACAGGGGTGAGTTCAGAGGGTAGTGATAAATGGGGAGTACTCGGAATGGTCCGGGTGAAAAGTGGGATTCCCCAGGTTTCTGTTCTGGGACCAATCCTATTTAATTTATTCATAAACGACCTGGAGGATGGAATAAACAGCTCAATCTCTGTATTTGCAAAGCTAAGCAGGGCAATAGCTTCTCTGCAGGATGTGGAAACCTTGCAAGAAGATCTGAGCAAATTAATGGGGTGGGCATCTACATGGCAAATTAAGTTTAATGTAGAAAAATTTAAAATAATGCATTTGGGTGGCAAAAATATGAATGCAATCTACTCACTGGGGGGGTGAACCTCTGGGGGAATCTAGGATGAAAAAGGTCCTGGGGGCCCTAGTAGATGACAGGCTCAGAAATGGTATGCAATGTCAAGCTGCTGCAAGCAAAGCAAACAGAATATTGGCAGGCATTAAAAGGGGATAAACTCCAGAGATAAAACGATAATTCTCCCACTATACAAGACTCTGGTCCGGCTGCAGCTGGAGTATGCCGTCCAGTTCTGGGCACCAGTCCTCAGGCAGGATGTGCTGGAACTGGAGAGAGTCCAGAGAAGGGCAACAAAACTAATAAAGGGACTGGAGGACATTAGTTATTAGGAAAGGATATGAGCACTGAACTTATTCTCCCTGGAGAAGAGACGCTTGAGAGGGGATATGATTTCAATGTACTAATACCGTACTGGTGACACCACAACAGAGATAAAAAAAATTTCCGTGAAAGGGAATTTAATAAAACACGCGGCTATTCACTAAAATTAGAAGAAAAGTGTTTTAACCTTAAACTGCGTAGAGGGTTCTTTACTGTAAGAGGGGTAAGGATGTGGAATTCTCTTCCACAGGCAGTGGTTTCAGCGGGGAGCATTGGTAATTTAAAAAAATGATTAGATAAGCACCTGAACGACTGCAACATACAGGGATATACAATGTAATACTGACATAAAATCACACACATAGGTTGGACTTGATGGACTTTTTTCAACCTCGCCTACTATGTAACTATGTAATAACTGCTATTCTAGCAATATGTTAGAGAAGGTGCATCAAGCCTATCTTGGCTGCAACCATCACATTGTGCTGGATAACTAGATATAAATAGCATCAAGTGAATTTTTTTTCTTTTTGAGAACTTTCTTTTTTCTGTGAAGCTCCAGCCTCTCTTCTCCTCGAATTCCTAAATAAACACTCATTTACTGCTTTATTAAATCAACCCCAATACATTTTACAGCCTGTAATCTGTTGTGTGTGCAGATGCCAGTGTTATTATTATGTAAAGTGGAAAACTCCTTTAACAAAATTTTGGAGTTCTCTTCAGCACAGCTTCATTATATCAGTACCAAATTTCACGGAGAGATTAATATGTACTGAATACAACATACTTCACAATGGATAGAAATGAAACAAGTTCATAAATATTTATCTCTCTTTCCTAAATCCAGGCCTGAGCTCAAGTGGAACTCAACTGACACTTGTGAATTTATTGAAACAGGAAAAACTGTTATTGATGCAGCTGTTTTCCGGAAGGAGGTTTCCCCCCTCTAACGATTAATTTTATTTCTTATGTTGTAGCAAGTAAGAGAACCTGCAACTGAAAATATAATCTAGAAAGTAATAAGAAATCCAGTTACAATAACAAACAGATATAGAACAAAATCAAACTTATGTGAAAAATTTCTTCAGTGGTAAGATTAAGTCAGATATAAAATATCATGGCAATAATTTATCTGAATTCGAACCACCTTTACCAGTCGCCTGTGATTTATGAGTGTATTTTGTCAAATTAATTGCGCCTTTGTAATCAGAAAAACACATTTTGCTGATGCTTGTGATAAATGTTTCTTTCAATATTTTTCTTAAAGTTGAAAAGGCTGTATCTGATTTTACCAAGCTAGTATTTATTAAACTAATAACATGTCTGAGAAATGATATGTTTTAGCATGCAAATGCATACTGTGAAAAAAAAAATATTTTTGTCAAAGCAGGTACAGGGCCAAAATAAGAAGCTATTACTGATAAGTCCATACTTTTACTTAGATTTGGCTATTTAAAGAATAACTCTAGGTATTAAGTAGATAAACAAACTCTATTGAACTAATAATAGTATTCAGAAAAGGTTATATTATGTTTTTCGAAGAGTTTATAAACATGTGTGTGTGTGTATATATATATATATATATATATATATATATATATATATATATATATATATATATATATATATATATAAAAATATATATATAAACACAGTGGGGACGGAAAGTATTCAGATCCCCTTAAATTTTTCACTCTTTGTTATATTGCAGCCATTTGCTAAAATCATTTAAGTTCATTTTTTTTCCTCATTGATGTACAGACAGCACCCCATATTGACAGAAAAACACAGAATTGTTGACATTTTTGCAGATTTATTAAAAAAGAAAAACTGAAATATCACATTGTCCTAAATATTCAGACCCTTTGCTGTGACACTCATATATTTAACTAAGGTGCTGTCTATTTCTTCTGATCATCCTTGAGATGGTTCTACACCTTCATTTGAGTCCAGTTGTGTTTGATTATACTGATTGGACTTGATTAGGAAAGCCGCACACCTGTCTATATAAGACCTTACAGCTCACAATGCATGTCAGAGCAAATGAGAATCATGAGGTCAAAGGAACTGCCTGAAGAGCTCAGAGACAGAATTGTGGCAAGGCACAGATCTGGCCAAGGTTACAAAAAATTTGTGCTGCACTTAAGGTTCCTAAGAGCACAGTGGCCTCCATAATCCTTAAATGGAAGACGTTTGGGACGACCAGAGCCCTTCCTAGAGATGGCTTTCCGGCCAAACTGAGCTATCGGGGGAGAAGAGCCTTGGTGAGAGAGGTAAAGAAGAACCCAAAGATCTCTGTGGCTGAGCTCCAGAGATGCAGTTGGAAGATGGGAGAAAGTTGTAGAAAGTCAACCATCACTGCAGCCCTCCACCAGTCAGGGCTTTATGGCAGAGTGGCCCAACGGAAGCCTCTCCTCAGTGCAAGACACATGAAAGCCCGCATGGAGTTTGCTAAAAAACACCTGAAGGACTCCAAGATGGTGAGAAATAAGATTCTCTGGTCTGATGAGACCAAGATAGAACTTTTTGGCCTTAATTCTAAGCGGTATGTGTGGAGAAAACCAGGCACTGCTCATCACCTGTCCAATACAGTCCCAACAGTGACACATGGTGGTGGCAGCATCATGCTGTGGGGGTGTTTTTCAGCTGCAGGGACAGGACGACTGGTTGCAATCAAGGGAAAGATGAATGCGGCCAAGTACAGGGATATCCTGGACAAAAACCTTCTCCAGAGTGCTCAGGACCTCAGACTGGGCCGAAGGTTTACCTTCCAACAAGACAATGACCCTAAGCACACAGCTAAAATAATGAAGGAGTGGCTTCACAACAACTCCGTGACTGTTCTTGAATGGCCCAGCCAGAGCCCTGACTTAAACCCAATTGAGCATCTCTGGGGAGAACTAAAAATGGCTGTCCACCAACAATTACCATCCAACCTGACAGAACTGGAGAGGATCTGCAAGGAGGAATGGCAGAGGATCCCCAAATCCAGGTGTGAAAAACTTGTTGCATCTTTCCCAAAAAGACTCATGGCTGTATTAGATCAAAAGGGTGCTTCTACTAAATACTGAGCAAAGGGTCTGAATACTTAGGACCATGTGATATTTCAGTTTTTCTTTTTTAATAAGTGAAAATATCAAAACAAACACTGCGCTAACTGGTGACTAAGAGGAGCAGCTACATACAAACAAACAATGAACTCTATAAAAAAATGTAGTCCATGGAAGTCCATGCGTTTCAACCCATAGGTCTTCTACTGGGGCAGTAGAAGTCTCTTCCAAGTCTCCTTTTTCACATTCGGAACATCCTTCATTGCCAGTGACTTTCCTTATGTGCACATTTAGAGACTCTGACTTGTATTTACTTTTTTTGGCATATGGACTTCCAGTATTATTTGTTCCATTTACCACACCTGGCCGATAGGTTTGTGGTTTTTGGGAGTATATCACACTAATATTTTTTATGCGCTAAATTTTTTATAGAGTTCTTTCTTTTTTAATAAATCTTCAAAAATGTCAACAATTCTGTGTTTTTCTGTCAATATGGGGTGCTGTGTGTACATTAATGGGGAAAAAAATGAACTTAAATGATTTTAGCAAATGGCTGCAATATAGCAAAGAGTGAAAAATGTAAGGCGTCTGAATACTTTCCGTCCCCACTGTATATATATATATATATATATATATATATATATATATATATATATATATATATATATATATATATATATATATATATATATATATATATATATTATGGTTGGAGCCCTATGTCCGATATGGACATAGATAACACTTATAGTAAAGATAAGACTTACCATCGGAAATAGACCTGAAAGTGTGGACTTACCATATGAAATGGACCTGAAAGTGTGCCTTGGTCTAATGGCCGGTATGCCAAAATAAGGGGGCATACCCTGGTTTAAGAAATGATTATTCTGTAAGAGAAATGAATGAAATGAATAGTTTGAGAAATGCTGTGAAATGGGGATGGGAGGGTGGGTATCGCGCACAGGAAACCGACAAGCACCACAGGTGAGCGGGCTGCTTAAATACCCCCCGGGCTCCTCCCATAAATTCAGGCCACCATACTGGCCTTCCTACTTATGGTTGGAGCCCTATGTCCGATATGGACATAGATAACACTTATAGTAAAGATAAGACTTACCATCGGAAATAGACCTGAAAGTGTGGACTTACCATATGAAATGGACCTGAAAGTGTGCCTTGGTCTAATGGCCGGTATGCCAAAATAAGGGGGCAAAAACATTCAGGTAGGGTTATAATTTTATTGGTTTCCAGTTATTTATTGAGCCAATTTGGAGAATGCCTGTGCCATCTCTGTTTGCGGATTGGGGATATACCGGGCGAAGCAGGCTGATTTCCACCTGCCTAGTCTTTTGATGATGTGGTCTGGAACCCCGTGGCGGGACGCTGCGGAGGCTGCTCCGATGCGGAAAGAGTGTCTGGAATACTGACTAGGGTTAAGGTGAAGATTGCGGAGAAGTATCCTTATGTGTTTCACAAACTGAGAGGCGCTTAAGGGTTTAACTGGGAATGGTAGAAGGGGACTGCTGTCTGGTTGTTCAGGCAGGAGTGACAGGAGTCGGTTGAGTACAGCGACTGGACACCAGCTGTTGTTGGTTTTGTAGAGGTGAATGTTCACTCCTGAGCCCGTTTGCTGGGTTTTAGAGACCTCGAGGTGCAGGATGAAATGGTCTTGGTATCGAAGCAAGTGCCGTCTGAATAGTACTTGGTCTGTGGGTTTGTTAGAGGTGAATTCGCCAGGCCGCAAGAACCCATAGTAAGCTAAATATACGGCTGCTTGTAAGACCGTGCTGGGGAGCAGACCGAATGGCGAAGTAGCCAGAATAGTTGACATGTCCCTAAAGATGGGCCCCGTAATGGGTAAGCGCTTAGTGCTGATGACTGGTTGTCGTTTCTGAATTCCCCTTAGAATGGCTCGTATAGCGTGTGATGAGAACAGTGAAGATTTCGTGGGGTCTTCAAGCGCCATGAAATGTTGAATGCCGGCTAGGTATTGTAGGATAAGGCCAGCTGCGTGTGGCAGTGTGCAGTGAAGGCCAGTACCTGTTTGATATCTGTTGGTCCTTTACGGCAGGACGTGAGGAATTTATTGAAGGCCTTCCAAGCTGTCTGGTAGGCTTTGAGTGTGTTGTGGGAGAGGGAATGATTTATGAGTTGCGTAGCTCCGTGTAGATGTTGAACTAGTCCAGGGTCAGTTGTGACCAGACAGGGATAGGGGCCGACATTGGATCGGCATCGGGAACCTGTTTGAAAAAGGAGGTATAATTGAAACGTGACAGTGCGTCAGCTGCTGAGTTGTATCTGCCGGGAATAAATGCACAGTGTATATTGAACTGATGCTGTAAAGACAGTTGTACCAACCTGCGCAGGAAGGACATGACTGCTAGGGACTCGGACCTGCCTCTGTTGATGATGTCTGCCGTGGCCTGGTTGTCGGTGGTGAAGACTACGGTTTGTCCTGTCCAGTGGTGGCCCCAGAGTTGTGCAGCTGCCACTATGGGATAAAGCTCAAAGAGGGCAGATGTTTGGGAAAAGCCGGGTATCAACAGTATCTGTTGAGGCCAGGGTCCTGAAAACCAATCATGGCCAAAAATTGCCGCGAAACCTGTGGAGGCTGCAGCGTCCGTCACCACCTGGGGTGAATGGACCGAAACCATAGGTATAAATAGAGATATGCCATTCCAGGCGGACAAGAATTCCTCCCACATAGATAGGTCCGCTATAGCTGCGGAGTCTAGATTCAAAATCTGATCGGGGTCTTGAGTTTCTGACAGAAATCTAAGCAGGCGTGATACAAATGTGCGGCCTTGTGGGATAATTCGCATAGCGAAGTTGAGCATACCCAGGAGAGACTGCAACTGTTTTTTGGTACAGCCCTTGGTGTGTGTAAACTCGTGAAGGACTGCCCTAATGCGTGTTAGTTTGTCGGGGGGGAGACTGGCTTGCATCGCGCAGGTATCCAAGCTGACCCCGAGAAAGGTGATGATGTTTGCTGGGCCATCGACTTTGTGCTCGGCGATAGGAACATTGAGGTTTCCAAAAATCACTCTAAGTTTGTCGAGATCTCCTGGGGGCTTGCTGGGCGGTTCTATCAGTAGGAAGTCATCCAGATAATGGATGACTTCATGGCATTGACCCTTGTGTAATAGTATCCAAACGAGGGACTGGGTGAACGTGTCGAAGAGCCACGGGCTACTCGAACTTGCCCTTGACAAGCCCAATAGGGCTGACTCTCCATGTGCTGAAAGGGGGGCAAGTGAAAGGGCCTATCACGTAGTCTCGATCTACCTCTGCCTGTAAGAGCTGATCTATGGCTTGTTCGTCAATGGCTGCAGAACGAAGATTGGCACATTCGTGAGTACTGTGGGGTAGTGAAATGAGGCCGGTGTGAAAGCCTGCTGTGAAGCCTTGGATAAGGTAGGTGGCCAGGGAAGGGGTGGGATGTGAAGTGAGATACAGTCCTAACCATAAGAGGTTGATCCGGCTTAGTCATGCCCTCTTGTGTTGTTTGACTTCACACAAATTCCTAGGGTGTGCTCTTTGGCATAAGGTGCAGATGTGAAGTAGACGGCACTGGCTGAAGTTGCAGGACCCATAGTTAAAGTTGTTACAGATGGCTGCCCCTCCCACGGTTCGGACTGGGCGTCCGAGTTTGTCCACCTGAGGCGTTGGTTCAGGGATCGACTGACCCTGAACTGTACCTGAGGTAGAGGGGAACTCGAAGGGCCGTCTGATCGCCGCATTGGCGCACCAGGTGGCAGTGTGGGTGGAAGACTGGCAAATCGCACACAGAGGTGAGCGTAAGCCAGCAAAGTGGCGGCAGAAGAGCTCTGTGTCCATGAAACTCCAATCTGTCGTAGTCTGGAATTGTGTGAGTCTGGCGGCGGCCTTAGCTGAAAAGGAACGATGATAGTCGTAAAAAGCAAAACCTCCATACTTGTAGCCCAAGTCTACTACAGTATGGAGATACAAGTCCAGCTCTTGCCGCCTGCTAGGGGTGGCTGAGCACAGGACATCTCTGAGCATGCCAAAGGCCAAGGTAAACTCTGGGACTGATAGCTTGCGGTTCAATTTGGGGTCTTTGGCTTTAAGGACCACCGATATGTCGCCCCAGGAGTAGGCCTTATTTTCTGCCAAATCGTGCACGGAAATAAGGAGAGAGACCAGGTGGACGTCCTTGCCGTCCAGAATGTCCTTCCTGATACTGGTTGGGACCAGATGGGAGGGGTAGACAATGGGGCTCGAGCCTGAGGTACCTGCAGGAAGAGGTGTCAAGGTTTGAGTTGCAGTTGGGTCGGGGACAGCCGTGGCCGGTCGAGCCTCCAGAAGTGCAACTCTGGTTTGGACGTCTGTAACTGAGGTGGATAGAGATGACACCATCGTGTGTAATTGCGAGATGGCTGATGATATTGACTGGAGGGATGCTTGTTGGGAACTGGGTCCTGCTGCTGGTGGGGGAAAGAGGAGTTTGAACAGCTCGCCTTTCCTCGCTGTGGCGGGGAAGGGGACACCTCTGCGTCTGAGCTCTGCCGTCAGTTTGGGGATAGTCCATCCCCTGAGGGACTGCACGCTGCCGCTCTCTGAGACCGGGGAAGGTGACAGAGGGGCCGTGAAGTCTTCGCTGCCGGCCTGGGACATAGTTGCTCTGGTGAGAATCTCTTGAGCTTTGTTTCCTGGTTGACTGTAACCTATTGGGGGTGACATGAATTTCAAGTTTTCCTTTGATCCGCTGAGTCATACTTACCCGACTTATTCTCCCATTCCCTTTTTTTTTTTTTTTTTATTTACCTGGGGGGATATCGTCCAACCTGGTGCAGGGTGGACCTACTGAACTTTGACTGACCTGAGGAAAATGGAAAGGTGATAATTCGTGAAGGGATTGCTAACTTAACTTGAAGCAACGATTTGTATGGTGTTTGCAATCTTTGTGACAATGAAATGATTCAAAATGTTTGCCTTGATTATGAAATGAGTGAACTCCCTGACAGAGGTCCGGCCTGGTCGTGTCGTGACTGATTCGACCATGAACCGGGCTCTGGAGCATGTATTGAAATGAGGCAACTGAAAACATTGGTGCACACCGGGACGAATCGGTGCCTGTTTGATGCATCTGGATTCGAATCGGAGCGCAGTATGAAATGAGTGAGAGAAATGATTACCTTGACCGAGGCTCGAATTGGTTGTGCCGTGTTCTGCGACTGGCAACTAACTGAGCTCTGGTATAGGTATGGATACGGTTGAAACAAGCGAGGCATTCCGTGACGACTCGGTGCATCTCAGATGCGACTGGTTTCGAAACGGTGATGCGTTGTGGGAGTGAAATGGTAGTAATTGCATGACAGAGATACGGATCAGTCGCCCGATATCTGCGACTAGCTATGATCCGGACTCTGGAGCATGTTTCAGAAATGAGGCCGAGCCCTGGGGCACGCCGTAACGAATCGATGCATGGAAGATGCAACTGGATTCGAAGCGGAGCGCGGTAAGTGCGGTGTAACATATCGTTTGCCATGACAGAGGCTCGAATCGGTCGTGCTGTTGTAGTGACTGACTACGAATCGGACTCCGGAGCATGTACTGAAATGTGGCCAATCCTGGGGCACGCCGAGATGAATTGATGCATTTCCATGCGACTGCATTCATGTCGGAACGTGATACGTGGAAATGAAATGATAACCATGACAGAGGTACGAATGACTGATAATAACGTAACTCTGGAGCATGTATAGAAATGAGGCCAATCCTGGGGCACGCCGAGACGAATCAGTGCACTTCCATGCGACTGAATTCATGTCGGAACGTGATACGTGGAAATGAAATGATAACCATGACAGAGGTACGAATGACTGATAATAACGTAACTCTGGAGCATGTATAGAAATGAGGCCAATCCTGGGGCACGCCGAGACGAATCGGTGCACTTCCATGCGACTGAATTCATGTCGGAACGTGATACGTGGAAATGAAATGATAACCATGACAGAGGTACAAATGACTGATAATAACGTAACTCTGGAGCATGTATAGAAATGAGGCCGTAATAACTGGGGCACACCGGAACGAATCGGTGCATCTTTTGGTGCGACTGGATTCGAATCGGAGCGCGGTAGGTGACTGAAATGAGAAATGTTTGAAATGATTTGAAATGTCAGAAATGAGTTTAGAAATGTTTCAGAAATGAGAAATGATTGGTATCGAACTGACTTGATCCGATAAGTTGCAAATTGCGATTCGCTATGGCTGTCTACCGACGCATATTTTAAAATACTAACATGCTAGAAATGAAGCGACGTCTGCGTCGCGGTGCTATCTCGGGTAAGTCGAAATGGTAACATAACGAAAGTACGAGCGATATACATTGCAGTTTGTGAAATGCGAGTGAAACGAAAATTTTAAATCACGGTTTAGTGACATGATATGAAAACGAAAAACAAAGTCCGACAGGACCTTACCTGCGACAGCCAAGCCAGACGCGTGGTACAAACTACGAACGAAAAACGCGGACTTCGAAAGTTTTGAGTACGGAATATCGAATACGGGAACTTGCGAGGCAAGAACTTGCGGACGCTGGTATATCGAATAGTCGGCCTAGTGACGTATATCGCGCACAGGAAACCGACAAGCACCACAGGTGAGCGGGCTGCTTAAATACCCCCCGGGCTCCTCCCATAAATTCAGGCCACCATACTGGCCTTCCTACATATATATATATATGTATATATATGTGTATATATATATATATATATATATATATATATATATATATATATATATATATATGTAGGAAGGCCAGTATGGTGGCCTAAATTTATGGGAGGAGCCCGGGGGGTATTTAAGCAGCCCGCTCACCTGTGGTGCTTGTCGGTTTCCTGTGCGCGATATACGTCACTAGGCCGACTATTCGATATACCAGGCCTTCCTACATATATATATATATGTATATATATGTGTATATATATATATATATATATATATATATATATATATATATATATATATATAAATATATATGTAGGAAGGCCAGTATGGTGGCCTAAATTTATGGGAGGAGCCCGGGGGGTATTTAAGCAGCCCGCTCACCTGTGGTGCTTGTCGGTTTCCTGTGCGCGATATACGTCACTAGGCCGACTATTCGATATACCAGCGTCCTCAAGTTCTTGCCTCGCAAGTTCCCGTATTCGATATTCCGTACTCAAAACTTTTGAAGTCCGTGTTTTTCGTTCGTAGTTTGTACCACGCGTCTGGCTTGGCTGTCGCAGGTAAGGTCCCGTCGGACTTTTCGTTTTTCATATCATGTCACTAAACCGTGATTTCAAATTTTCGTTTCACTCGCATTTCACAACATAAACTGCAATGTATATCGCTCGTACTTTTGTTATGTTACCATTTCGACTTACCCGAGATAGCACCGCGACGCAGACGTCGCTTCATTTCTAGCATGTCAGTATTTTAAAATATGCGTCGGTAGACAGCCATAGTGAGTCGCAATTTGCAATTTATCGGATCAAGTCAGTTCGATACCAATCATTTCTCATTTCTGAAACATTTCTAAACTCATTTCTGACATTTCAAATCATTTCAAACATTTCTCATTTCAGTCACCTACCGCGCTCCGATTCGAATCCAGTCGCACCAAAAGATGCACCGATTCGTTCCGGTGTGCCCCAGTTATTACGGCCTCATTTCTATACATGCTCCAGAGTTACATTATTGTCAGTCATGCGTACCTCTGTCATGGTTATCATTTCATTTCCACGTATCACGTTCCGACATGAATTCAGTCGCATGGAAATGCACCGATTCGTCTCGGCGTGCCCCAGGATTGGCCTCATTTCTATACATGCTCCAGAGTTACGTTATTATCAGTCATTCGTACCTCTGTCATGGTTATCATTTCATTTCCACGTATCACGTTCCGACATGAATTCAGTCGCATGGAAATGCACCGATTCGTCTCGGCGTGCCCAGGATTGGCCACATTTCAGTACATGCTCCGGAGTCCGATTCGTAGTCAGTCGCTACAACAGCACGACCGATTCGAGCCTCCGTCATGGTAAACGATATGTTACATCCTCACTTACCGCGCTCCGTTTCGAATCCAGTCGCATCTTCGATGCACCGATTCATTACGGCGTGCCCCAGGGCTCGGCCTCATTTCTGATACATGCTCCAGAGTCCGGATCATAGCTAGTCGCAGATATCGGGCGATTGATCCATATCTCTGTCATGCAATTACTACCATTTCACTCCCACAACGCATCACCGTTTCGAAACCAGTCGCATCTGAGATGCACTGATTCGTCACGGAAGGCCTCGCTTGTTTCGATCGCATTCATACCTATACCAGAGCTCGGTTAGTTGCCAGTCGCAAATACGGCACAACCAATTCGAGCCTCGGTCAAAATAATCATTTCTCTCATTTCATTTCATACTGCGCTCCCATTCGAATCCAGATGCATCAAACAGGCACCGATTCGTCCCGGGTGCACCAATGTTTTCAGTTGCCTCATTTCAATACATGCTCCAGAGCCCGGTTCACGGTCGAATAAGTCATGACACGACCAGGCCGGACCTCTGTCATGGAGTTCATTCATAATCAAGGCAAACATTTCGAATCATTTCATTGTCACAAGATTGCAAGCACCATACAAATCGTTGCTTCAAGTTAGTTAGCAATCCCTTCACGAATTATCACCTTTTCATTTTCCTCAGGTCAGTCAAAGTTCAGTAGGTCCACCCTGCACCAGGTTAGACGATATCCCCCCAGGTAAAAAAAAAAAAAAAAAAAGGAATGGGAGAATAAGTCGGGTAAGTATGACTCAGCGGATCAAAGAAAAAACTTGAAATTAATGTCACCCCCAATAGGTTACAGTCAACCAGGAAATAAAGCTCAAGAGATCCTCACCAGAGCAACTATGTCCCAGGCCGGCAGCGAAGACTTCACGGCCCCTCTGTCACCTTCTCCGGTCTCAGAGAGCGGCAGCGTGCAGTCCCTCAGGGAATGGACTATCCCCAAACTGACGGCAGAGCTCAGACGCAGAGGTGTCCCCTTCCCCGCCACAGCGAGGAAAGGCGAGCTCTTCAAACTCCTCTTTCCCCCACCAGCAGCAGGACCCAGTACCCAACAGGCATCCCTCCAGTCAATATCATCGGCCATCTCGCAATTACACACGATGGTGTCATCTCTATCCACCTCAGTTGCAGACGTCCAAACCAGGGTTGCACTTCTGGAGGCCCGACCGGCCACGGCTGTCCCCGACCCAACTGCAACTCAAACCTTGACACCTCTTCCTGCAGGTACCTCATGCTCGAGCCCCATTGTCTACCCCTCCCATCTGGTCCCAACCAGTATCAGGAAGGACATTTTGGACGGCAAGGACGTCAACCTGGCCTCTCTCCTTATTTCCGTGCATGATTTGGCAGAAAATAAGGCCTACTCCTGGGGCGACATATCGGTGGTCCTTAAAGCCAAAGACCCCAGATTGAACCGCAAGCTATCAGTCCCAGAATTTACCCTGGCCTTTGGCATGCTCAGAGATGTCCTGTGCTCAGCCACCCCTAGCAGGCGGGAAGAGCTGGACTTGTATCTCCATACTGTGGTAGACTTGGGCCACAAGTATGGAGGTTTTGCCTTTTACGATTATCATCGTTCCTTTTCAGCTAAGGCCGCCGCCAGACTCATACAATTCCAGACTACGACAGATTGGAGTCTCATGGACACAGAGCTCTTCTGCCGCCACTTTGCCGGCTTACGCTCACCTCTGTGTGCGATTTGCCAGTCTTCCACCCACACTGCCACCTGGTGCGCCAATGCGGCGATCAGACGGCCCTTCGAGTTTCCCTCTACCTCAGGTACAGTACAGGGTCAGTCGAACCCTGAACCAACGCCTCAGGTGGACAAACTCGGACGCCCAGTCCGAACCGTGGGAGGGGCAGCCATCTGTAACAACTTTAACTATGGGTCCTGCAACTTCAGCCAGTGCCGTCTACTTAACATCTGCACCTTATGCCAAAGAGCACACCCTAGGAATTTGTGTGAAGTCAAACAACACAAGAGGGCATGACTAAGCCGGATCAACCTCTTATGGTTAGGACTGTATCTCACTTCACATCCCACCCCTTCCCTGGCCACCTACCTTATCTAAGGCTTCACAGCAGGCTTTCACACCGGCCTCATTTCACTACCCCACAGTACTCACGAATGTGCCAATCTTCGTTCTGCAGCCATTGACGAACAGGCCATAGATCAGCTCTTACAGGCAGAGGTAGATCGAGACTACGTGATAGGCCCTTTCACTTGCCCCCCTTTCAGCACATGGAGAGTCAGCCCTACTGGGCTTGTCAAGGGCAAGTTCTCAAATAAATTGCGTTTGGTGTACGACCTGTCTGCGCCTCATTCTTCCCACATACCCAGTCTCAATTCCCTGATCCCCTCCGAAGAGTTTTCCCTAAAATATTCCTCCGTTGACATGGCAATACAAGCGATCATTAAAGCAGGCACAGGTGCCTGGCTCTCCAAAGCCGACATCTCGGATGCTTTCAAGCTCCTGCCCATCCACCCATCCCTTTGGTGCTGGCATGGAATCAAATGGAAGGAAGCATATTATTTTGCTACAAAACTCACCTTCGGTTCGAAGAGTAGCCCGTGGCTCTTCGACACGTTCGCTCAGTCCCTCGTTTGGATACTATTACACAAGGGTCAATGCCATGAAGTCATCCATTATCTGGATGACTTCCTACTGATAGAACTGCCCAGCAAGCCCCCAGGAGATCTCGACAAACTTAGAGTGATTTTTGGAAACCTCAATGTTCCTATCGCCGAGCACAAAGTCGATGGCCCAGCAAACATCATCACCTTTCTCGGGGTCAGCTTGGATACCTGCGCGATGCAAGCCAGTCTCCCCCCCGACAAACTAACATGCATTAGGGCAGTCCTTCACGAGTTTACACACACCAAGGGCTGTACCAAAAAACAGTTGCAGTCTCTCCTGGGTATGCTCAACTTCGCTATGCGAATTATCCCACAAGGCCGCACATTTGTATCACGCCTGCTTAGATTTCTGTCAGAAACTCAAGACCCTGATCAGATTTTGAATCTAGACTCCGCAGCTATAGCGGACCTATCTATGTGGGAGGAATTCTTGTCCGCCTGGAATGGCATATCTCTATTTATACCTCTGGTCTCGGTCCATTCACCCCAGGTGGTGACGGACGCTGCAGCCTCCACAGGTTTCGCGGCAATTTTTGGCCATGATTGGTTTTCAGGACCCTGGCCTCAACAGATACTGTTGATACCCGGCTTTTCCCAAACATCTGCCCTCTTTGAGCTTTATCCCATAGTGGCAGCTGCACAACTCTGGGGCCACCACTGGACAGGACAAACCGTAGTCTTCACCACCGACAACCAGGCCACGGCAGACATCATCAACAGAGGCAGGTCCGAGTCCCTAGCAGTCATGTCCTTCCTGCGCAGGTTGGTACAACTGTCTTTACAGCATCAGTTCAATATACACTGTGCATTTATTCCCGGCAGATACAACTCAGCAGCTGACGCACTGTCACGTTTCAATTATACCTCCTTTTTCAAACAGGTTCCCGATGCCGATCCAATGTCGGCCCCTATCCCTGTCTGGTCACAACTGACCCTGGACTAGTTCAACATCTACACGGAGCTACGCAACTCATAAATCATTCCCTCTCCCACAACACACTCAAAGCCTACCAGACAGCTTGGAAGGCCTTCAATAAATTCCTCACGTCCTGCCGTAAAGGACCAACAGATATCAAACAGGTACTGGCCTTCACTGCACACTGCCACACGCAGCTGGCCTTATCCTACAATACCATCCGGCTATACCTAGCCGGCATTCAACATTTCATGGCGCTTGAAGACCCCACGAAATCTTCACTGTTCTCATCACACGCTATACGAGCCATTCTAAGGGGAATTCAGAAACAACAACCAGTCATCAGCACTAAGCGCTTACCCATTACGGGGCCCATCTTTAGGGACATGTCAACTATTCTGGCTACTTCGCCATTCGGTCTGCTCCCCAGCATGGTCTTACAAGCAGCCGTATATTTAGCTTACTATGGGTTCTTGCGGCCTGGCGAATTCACCTCTAACAAACCCACAGACCAAGTACTATGCAGACGGCACTTGCTTCGATACCAAGACCATTTCATCCTGCACCTCGAGGTCTCTAAAACCCAGCAAACGGGCTCAGGAGTGAACATTCACCTCTACAAAACCAACAACAGCTGGTGTCCAGTCGCTGTACTCAACCGACTCCTGTCACTCCTGCCTGAGCAACCAGACAGCAGTCCCCTTCTACCATTCCCAGTTAAACCCTTAAGCGCCTCTCAGTTTGTGAAACACATAAGGATACTTCTCCGCAATCTTCACCTCAACCCTAGTCAGTATTCCGGACACTCTTTCCGCATCGGAGCAGCCTCCGCAGCGTCCCGCCACGGGGTTCCAGACCACATCATCAAAAGACTAGGCAGGTGGAAATCAGCCTGCTTCGCCCGGTATATCCCCAATCCGCAAACAGAGATGGCACAGGCATTCTCCAAATTGGCTCAATAAATAACTGAAAACCAATAAAATTATAACCCTACCTGAATGTTTTTTGCCCCCTTATTTTGGCATACCGGCCATTAGACCAAGGCACACTTTCAGGTCCATTTCATATGGTAAGTCCACACTTTCAGGTCTATTTCTGATGGTAAGTCTTATCTTTACTATAAGTGTTATCTATGTCCATATCAGACATAGGGCTCCAACCATAAGTAGGAAGGCCAGTATGGTGGCCTGAATTTATGGGAGGAGCCCGGGGGGTATTTAAGCAGCCCGCTCACCTGTGGTGCTTGTCGGTTTCCTGTGCGCGATACCCACCCTCCCATCCCCATTTCACAGCATTTCTCAAACTATTCATTTCATTCATTTCTCTTACAGAATAATCATTTCTTAAACCAGGGTATGCCCCCTTATTTTGGCATACCGGCCATTAGACCAAGGCACACTTTCAGGTCCATTTCATATGGTAAGTCCACACTTTCAGGTTTATTTCCGATGGTAAGTCTTATCTTTACTATAAGTGTTATCTATGTCCATATCGGACATAGGGCTCCAACCATAAATATATATATATATACACATGTATATATATATATATATATATATACACACACACATACATTTACATCTCATAAAATAAGAATATCATCCCCAAATCATCATGGACTGTAGAAATGTTTTTAATTTAATTTGGAAATCAAGGTCCCAGAGTCCAGAGAAAGAGTGGAGAGGCACATAATCCAAGTTGCATGAGGTCCAGTGTGAAGTTTCCATGGTCATTGATGATTTGGAGAGCCATGTCAACTGCTGGTGTTAGTCCACTGTGTTTTATCAAGTCCAAAATCAGCAAGCCCTCTAGCAGGAAATTCTAGAGCACTTTATGCTTCCCTCTGCTGACCAGCTTTATGGAGATGCTGATTTCATTTTCCAGCAGGACTTGGCACCTGCCCACACTGCCAAAAGTACCAATACCTGGTTTAATGATCATGGTATCACCGTGCTTGATTGGTCAGCAAACTTGCCTAACCTAAACCCCATAGAGAATCTGTGGGGCATTGTCAAGAGGAAGATGAAAGTCACCAGACCATGTAAATAAAAGAAAGGTCTGGTGTCACCAGTAACACACCTCCATCCCTAATAATACAATAGAGACATGGATGTCGCCCTTGGGACTTGAAATGAGGTGTGCACAATTGGTCGATAAAATTGACAAATGTAAATATAGTAAAATATTTATTACAGAAATTGTAACACATGAAAAAGTAACATAAGCAAAGGCACTCTCTCCTACTGGCCACTGGAAGTTTAACATGGCACCTCATGACAAAGAACTCTGAAGATCTGAAAAAAATAATTGTTGCTCTATAGAAAGATGGCCTAGGCTATAAGAAGATTGCCAAGACCCTGAAACGGAGCTGCAGCATGGTGACCAAGACAATACAGCAGTTTAACAGGACAATTTCCATTTAAAACAGGCCTCGCCATGGTCAACCAAAGAAGCTGAGTGCATGTGCTCAGCGTCATATCCAGAGGTTGTCTTTGGGAAATAGATGTATAAGTGCTGCCAACATTGCTGCAGAGGTTGAAGGGGTGGGGGGGGGTAAGCCTGTCAGTGCTCAGACCATACGCGGCACACTGCATCAAATTGGTCTGCATGGCTGTGATCCCAGAAGGAAGCCTCTTCTAAAGGTGATGCACAAGAAAGCCCGCAAACAGTTTGCTGAAGACAAGCAGACTAATGACATGGATTACTGGAACCATGTCCTGTGGTCTGATGAGACCACAATAAACTTATTTGGTTCAGATGGTGTCAAGCGTGTGTGGCAGCAACCAGGTGAGCAGTACAAAGACAAGTGTGTCTTGCCTACAGTCAAGCATAGTGGTGGGAGTGTCTGTCAGGGCTGGGCTCAGCCCTTCTTCTCTGAGCTGGCCGCTCAGCTGTCGGCTAATTGCCAGCTCCTATCTCTCCACAGTGACTCACCTGTTGATGATATCCTGCACCTCAGTCCTGCTTACTTAAGCCATCCAGCCCAGATGATCTCTGCCTTCACCTTGGTCAATATCACAGAGACTTTCTCCTGCGCTTCTGTTAAAGACTTGCTTGGCTGACATTCCTTCTGGCTCCAGATCATGTTTGCTGTTCCACTACGCTGATTCCTGGCTTCATGACTTTCTGGCTTGTCTGACTCTCCGTCCTGGTTACCGAACTTTGTCAATGCTTTGAATACATATTTTCTATTTACTTTTATTATTAAACAAGTGTGATTTAACAGTACTTCTGTCTCGGTCTGATTCATGGTTTCTAACAGGGTTATGGTCTGGGGCTGCAGGTGTGTTGCTGGCACTGGGGAGCTACAGTTCATTGAGGGAACCATGAATGCCAACATGTACTGTGACATACTGAAGCAGAGCATGATCCCCTCCCTTCGGAGACTGGGCCACAGGGCAGTATTCCAACATGATAACGACCCCAAACACATCTCCAAGATGATCACTGCCTTGCTAAAGAAGCTGAGGGTAAAGGTGATGGACTGGCCAGGCATGTCCCCAGACCTAAACCCTATTGAGCATCTGAGGGGCATCCTCAAACAGAAGGTGGAGGAATGCAAGGTCTCTAACTTCCACCAGCTCTGTGATGTCATCATGGAGTTGTGGAAGAGGACTCCAGTGGCAGCCTGTGAAGCTCTGGTGAACTCTATGCCCAAGAGGGTTAAGGCAGTGCTGGAAAATAATGGTGGCCACACAAAATATTGACACTTTGGGCCCAATTTGGACATTTTCACTTAGGGGTGTACTCACTTTTGTTGCCAGCAGTTCAGACATTAATGGCTGTGTGTTGAGTTATTTTGAGGGGGCAGCAAATTTACACTGTTATATAAACTGTACACTCACTACTTTACATTGTAGCAAAGTGTCATTTCTAAAGTGTTGTCACATGAAAAGATTTAATAAAATATTTACAAAAATGTGAGGGGTGTACTCACTTTTGTGAGATACTGTATATATGATTTTTTTGCACTATTTGCACTTTAATATATGAGCACTTTACTATTGAGCAAAATAACTCTACCAACAATGCAACACTATTATCTGTAAAGTTTTCTTTGGGTATTGATATGTATAATACGGTGAGTGCAGCTGTTGAATAATAGTAATTTTTTCAGGGTATTACACATAATACAGAATATTTTCTTTTAGACTATTGCATTACTGTAAAAATAATTTATTGGGGAAGTTAATTCTCCAATATGCAGTACATACAAGAGAAAGCAACTTCAGGAAAAGAATCAATCCAGTACAGACGCTTGAGTGATGTCCATTTACAGGGGGTGAGTCTTTTACATTTTGAAGGTAGAACCCCCTTCATTAGAGCTAGTGGAGGCACACTAACCATAATATACATATATATATATATATATATATATATATATATATATATATATATATATATATTTTGTCATCTTGGAATGGAAAATGGATGTGCACTCCTCATTCTACATAACAAGACAAACAGTATTAAGCCATATGAAGTAGTAATCCAACACAATTGCCAATTAAAAAATCAATCAATGCAGCAAAAAGATATGATATCAATAAATGCAGTAAACCAAATGACTATTCAATGTTTAAACAAAAATAGCAATAAAGTTATAAACGATGCCCTTATTTAAAAACGATGTATATACAAATCTCACTATAAACATATAAACACTTTTAAAAATATGAATGTTTATAGTGAGATCCATACATACAATTAGAAAGTATATTGGAGTATTAATTTTCCATATAAATAATTTTTAGGTAATGAACTAGGCTGGTACACCCCGTGTTTTTTTTATGTTCCAGCTTCAATAGAGTGCAGAGGTGACATTAAGGGTTTAACAGATCCCTGATGGCTCTCCTGAAAGAGAACATCTCATCTTCACCATGCTATCTTGTAGAAGGCTTATTATTCCCCTTGTGATAGCAATAAAGTTAAATGATAAAAAAAAGTTTAACAAAATAAATAAAAAATCCTCCAAAATAGTTTAACCACTTCAGTACTGGACACTTTTACCCCCTTCCTGCCCAAGGCAATTTTTAGCTTTCATCGCTGTCGCACTTTGAATGACAATTGCGCGGTCATGCAACAATGTACCGAAACAAAATTTTTATCATTTTGTTCAAATAAATAGAGCTTTCTTTTGATTGTATTTAATCACCATTGCATTTTTTATTTTTTTGCTAACTAAATGAAAAAAGACTGAAAATTTTGAAAAAATAATGTGTTTTTCTTCACTTCTGCTATAAAATTTTGCTATTAAATAATTGTTCTTAACAAATTTAGCCCAAAATGTATTCTGATACATTTATTTGATACATTTATTTGGTGAAAATAACCCAAATCTGTGTATATTATTTAGTCTGTAGAGTCTACAAACTATGGTATATATCTGAAAATTGATCAATCCTGAAGTACTGATGGACTATCTAATTTCATGAGGCCCTAAAATGTCAGGACAGTATAAATACCCCCCAATTGACCCCTTTTTTGAAAGCAGACAGTCCAAGGTATTTAGTAAGAGGCATGACGGGTTTTTTGAAGTTATTATCTTTTGTAATCTTTTTTTTTTTTTTTTACATACTGTCACAAGTGCAATACAGCGTACTGCACAATACAACTGTTGTGGCGGTGATCGGTGACACTGATTGGTGACAGTACGAAAAAAAAAATGTATTTTTTTCACATTTTGTATTACATAGTTACATAGTAGGTGAGGTTGAAAAAAGACACAAGTCCATCAAGTCCAACCTGCGGATGCGTTTTTACCACTTCAGCCCCAGAATGATTTACCCCCTTCCTGACCAGAGCACTTTTTGCGATTCGACACTGCCTCGCTTTAACTGACAATTGCGCGGTTGTGCGACGTTATACCCAAACAAAATTGACGTCCTTTTTCCCCACAAATAGTGCTTTCTTTTGGTGGTATTTGACCGCCTCTGCGGTGTTTATTATTTGAGCTATAAACAAAAAAGGAGCGACAATTTTGAAAAAAACACAATATTTCTTCCTTTTGCTATAATAAATATCCCCCAAAAATATTTAAAAAAAACCTATTTTTTTCCTCAGTTTAGGCCGATATGTATTCTTCTACAAATTTTTGGTAAAAAAAAATCGCAATAAGCATATATTGGTGAGAAGATTGCATTCATATTTTTACCACCCAAATGCATTATTTTACATTTTTCTACATTAAACCTCATTTGCCATGTAGTTGCCCACCACATTCATTTGTTCAGATCTTCTTGTAAGGTTTCCACAACCTGCGGAGAAATTATTGCCCTGTTTAGCTTTTTATCGTCTGAAAATACTGAGATTGATCTGTTTATCCCATCCTCCAGATCGTTTATGAATAAATTAAATAGGATTGGTCCCAGGACAGGACCCTGGGGGACCCCGCTTTCTACACCGGACCATTCCGAGTACTCCCCATTTATCACTACCCTCTGAACTCACCCCTGTAGCCAGTTTTCATTCCATGTACTCTCCCTATGGTCCATGACGACAGACCTTAGTTTGTACAGTAAGCGCTTATGGGGAACTGTATCAAATGCCTTTGCAAAATCCAGATACACCACGTCTATGGGCCTTCCTTCGTCTAGATCAGTGGTTCTCAACCTGGGGATCGGGACCCCCTTGGGGGTCGAATGATGATTTGCCAGGGGTCACCGAATCCTGAGCTGTCCCTGAAGCCTGTATCACTCTCTCAGCCTTTTTGCTGCCGCCCAGCAGGGCTGTTCCTGGAGCATGTGGCTGCCAGGCTGGGCTATTCCTGAAGCTTACGGATCACTCACCCTCTTTGCGGCCGCCCATTCAGTTCACCGCACGGCTGGGGGGGCAGAGACTAGAGGTCAGCTGACTGGTTAGGAATGTGTGAGGTGCTGGAGGAGACCCTATCTCCTGATTTTGGCATAGGTGTCACTGCTATGAGACACCATAAAGTCGGAGACACAGTGAAGCCAGAGACACAGTCAGTAGCGCTACCTGTGATTATAGTTGCCATTAAAAGTCCCCACTATAGTTCTCAGATCAGCAGATGACCTTGATCAAGAACACCTAAGTTGGCTGATCAGAACTCCCCGCCAGCACTGCCACTCATTCTATTCCCACCACCTCCCCACCAAGGATTAGGAGAAGGAATAAAAATAGAGAATACATGAAAGGGAGAGGAAAAGAGGGGGAAGAACAAAGAAAAAGGGAGAGAAAGAATAGGAGAAACAACAAGAAAGACAGCTAGAGAGATGGAAAAAAAACCAAGAAATTAGGATAGAGAGGGATAAAAGGAAAAAAAGGAGAACAAAGAGAAAGAGTGGTACATCCTAAAATGTACCATAAGGGGTTATAATACTCTACAAGTGAAAGGGACTCAGGGAGCGCTAAATGGCTTAGGGGGCCAAATTACTTGTCTTGCTTTGGGTGCTAACAACCCAATCTACGAAAATTATTTTACTGTTAGTGGTCCCCACAGCTTAGGAAATTGTATCAAGGGGTCACCGGCACTGGAAAGCTTGAGAACCACTGGTCTAGATGGCAGCTCACCTCCTCATAGAAGGCTAATAGATTGGTTTGGCAAGAATGATTCTTCATGAGTCCATGCTGATTACTGCTAATGATAACGTTTTCATTACTAAAAGCTTGTATATAGTCCCTTATCATCCCCTCCAAGAGCTTGCATATTATTGATGTTAGGCTAACTGGTCTGTAATTCCCAGGGATGTATATTGGCCCTTTTTTAAATATTGGTGCTACATTGGCTTTTCTCCAATCAGCTGGTACCATTCCAGTCAGTAGACTGTTCGTAAAAATTAGGAACAATGGTCTGGCAATTACTTGACTGAGTTCTTTAAGGACCCTCGGGTGCAAGCTATCTGGTCCCGGTGACTTATTAATGTTAAGTTTTTCAAGTCTATTTCTAATTCTATCCTCTGTTAGCCATGAGGGTGCTTCCTGTGACGTGTCGTGAGGATAAACATTGCAGTTTTGGTTACTGAAGCCCCCCGTTTCCCTCGTGAAGACTGAGGAGAAGAACAAATTCAAAACCTTCGCCAACTCTCCTTCCTTAGTAACCAGATTCCTTTCATGACTCTTTATGGGACCAATATGATCTGACCTCCCTTTTTTACTATTTATATACTTAAAGAATTACTTGGGATTTCTTTTTTACTCTCCTCCGCTATGTGCCTTTCATGTTCTATCTTATCCGCCCTGCTTGCACCCTTACATTTCTTGTTGCATTCTTTGTAAAGTTGGAAAGCTGATGATGATCCCTTAGCCTTGTATTTTTTGAAGGCCTTCTCCTTTGCTTTATATGCATTTTTATGTTGGCGTTAAGCCACCCAGGGCTTTTATTAGCTCTTTTAACCACTTGAGCCCCGGACCATTATGCTGCCTAAGGACCAGAGGTCTTTTTCCAATTTGGCACTGCGTCGCTTTAACTGCTAATTGCGCGGTCATGCATGGCTGTACCCAAACGAAATTTGCGTCCTTTTCTTCCCACAAATAGAGCTTTCTTTTGATGGTATTTGATCACCTCTGCGGTTTTTATTTTTTGCGCTATAAATGGAAAAAGACCGAAAATTTTGAAAAAAAATGATATTTTCTACTTTTTGTTATAAAAAAAATCCAATAAACTCAATTTTAGTCATACATTTAGGCCAAAATGTATTCGGCCACATGTTTTTGGTAAAAAAAATGTCAATAAGCGTATATTTATTGGTTTGTGCAAAAGTTATAGCGTCTACAAACTAGGGTACATTTTCTGTAATTTACACAGCTTTTAGTTTATGACTGCCTATGTCATTTCTTGAGGTGCTAAAATGGCAGGGCAGTACAAAACCCCCCCAAATGACCCCATTTTGGAAAGTAGACACCCCAAGGAAATTGCTGAGAGGCATGTTGAACCCATTGAATATTTATTTTTTTTGTCCCAAGTGATTGAATAATGACAAAAAAAAAAAATATTTACAAAAAGTTGTCACTAAATGATATATTGCTCACACAGGCCATGGGCCTATGTGGAATTGCACCCCAAAATACATTCTGCTGCTTCTCCTGAATATGGGGATACCACATGTGTGGGACTTTTTGGGAGCCTAGCCGCGTACGGGGCCCCGAAATCCAATCACCGTCTTCAGGATTTCTAAGGGCGTAAATTTATGATTTCACTCTTTACTGCCTATCACAGTTTCGGACGCCATGGAATGCCCAGGTGGCACAAAACCCCCCCAAATGACCCCATTTTGGAAAGTAGACACCCCAAGCTATTTCCAGAGAGGCATATTGAGTCCATGGAATATTTTATATTTTGACACAAGTTGCGGGAAAGTGACACATTTTTTTTTTTTTTGCACAAAGTTGTCACTAAATGATATATTGCTCACACAGGCCATGGGCATATGTGGAATTGCACCCCAAAATACATTTAGCTACTTCTCCTGAGTACGGGGATACCACATGTGTGGGACTTTTTGGGAGCCTAGCCATGTACGGGACCCCGAAAACCAATCACCGCCTTCAGGATTTCTAAGGGTGAAAATTTTTGATTTCACTCTTCACTGCCTATCACAGTTTCGGAGGCCATGGAATGCCCAGGTGGCACAAAACCCCCCCAAATGACCCCATTTTGGAAAGTAGACACCCCAAGCTATTTGCTGAGAGGCATGGTGAGTATTTTGCAGCTCTCATTTGTTTTTGAAAATGAAGAAAGACAAGAAAAAACTTTTTTTTTTTCTTTTTTCAATTTTCAAAACTTTGTGACAAAAAGTGAGGTCTGCAAAATACTCACTATACCTCTCATCAAATAGCTTGGGGTGTCTACTTTCCAAAATGTCATTTTGGGGGGGGTTTGTGCCACCTGGGCATTCCATGGTCTCCGAAACTGTGATAAGCAGTCAAGAGAGAAATCAAAAATTCACGCCCTTAGAAAGCCTGAAGGCGGTGCTTGGTTTTCGGGGTTCCGTACGCGGCTAGGCTCCCAAAAAGTCTCGCACATGTGGTATCCCCGTACTCAGGAGAAGAAGCAGAATGTATTTTGGGGTGTAATTTCACATATTCCCATGGCATGTTTGAGCAATATATCATTTAGTGACAATTTTGTGCAAAAAAAAAAAATTGTCTCTTTCCCGCAACTTGTGTCGCAATATAAAATATTCCATGGACTCGACATGCCTCTCAGCAAATAGCTTGGGGTGTCTACTTTACAAAATGGGGTCATTTGGGGGGGTTTTGAACTGTCCTGGCATTTTATGCACAACATTTAGAAGCTTATGTCACACATCACCCACTCTTCTAACCACTTGAAGACAAAGCCCTTTCTGACACTTATTGTTTACATGAAAAAGTTTTTTTTTTTTGCAAGAAAATTACTTTGAACCCCCAAACATTATATATCTTTTTAAAGCAAATGCCCTACAGATTAAAATGGTGGGTGTTTCATTTTTTTTTTTCACACAGTATTTGCGCAGCGATTTTTCAAACGCATTTTTTGGGGAAAAAACACACTTTTTTAAATTTTAATGCACTAAAACACACTATATTGCCCAAATGTTTGATGAAATAAAAAAGATGATCTTAGGCCGAGTACATGGATACCAAACATGACATGCTTTACAATTACGCACAAACGTGCAGTGGCAACAAAATAAATACATTTTTAAAAGCCTTTAAAAGCCTTTACAGGTTACCACTTTAGATTTACAGAGGAGGTCTACTGCAAAAATTACTGCCCTCGATCTGGCCTTCGCAGTGATACCTCACATGCATGGTGCAATTGCTGTTTACGTTTGACGACAGACCGCCGCTTGCGTTCGCCTTAGTGCGAGAGCAGGGGGCGACAGGGGTGCTTTTTTTTTTTTTTCTTTATTATTTTTTTGCTTTTTTATCTTATTTTTAAACTGTTCCTTTCATTTTTATTTTTTTTTAATCATTTTTATTGTTATCTCGGGGAATGTAAATATCCCCTATGATAGCAATAGGTAGTGACAGGTACTCTTTTTTGAAAAAATTGGGGTCTATTAGACCCTAGATCTCTCCTCTGCCCTCAAAGCATCTGACCACACCAAGATCGGTGTGATAAAATGCTTCCCCAATTTCCCAATGGCGCTATTTACATCCAGCGAAATCTAAGTCATAAAATGCTCGTAGCTTCCGGTTTCTTAGGCCATAGAGATGTTTGGAACCACTCTGGTCTCTGATCAGCTCTATGGTCAGCTGGCTGAATCACCGGCTGCATTTTCAGGTTCCCTGTTGAGACAGGAGAGCCAGAGAAAAACACGGAAGACGGTGGGGGGGGGCATTCCCTCCCACGGCTTGTAAAAGCAGTCTAGAGGCTAATTAGCTGCTAGGATTGCTTTTACATGAAAGCCGACCGCTGGCTGAAAAGAATGATACCAAGATGATACCTAAACCTGCAGGCATCATTCTGGTATAACCACTCAAACTTGTGAATGGCGTACCTGAAGACAAAAAAATGGTTAACAATAAAGCACAGTAAACGGTAAAGTATAAAAAATTGCATACCTGAAAAGCAACCATGATAAAACATAATAACAATAAAACATTGCAGAATAGAATACAGTAAAAAAGAGCAGAACAATAGAGAGAATAGAGAGAGAGAGAACAATAAAACGACAACTATTTTTTTTTATTTTATATAAATTTTTTTTTTTTTTTTTTTACACTTTTTTTGTAACTAACTTTTATAACTGTAACCGGTTCCAGGTTCGGGTCTCTCAAAATGCGATGGCATCTTGGGAGACCCTGTGAAAGTGTGCCTAGTCTGTGCAATGCTGTACCCTACGCTAATACTCAACTAGTGCATGGTAGCGTTCAAAACATTCACCAATGCAAAGACCAGGATTGTCAGGACAGGAGGGACAATAATAGCAGGTGTCACGACTATATCCGCGCTAGCTGCAGACACAATATCTTTTTTGGGGGCGTTCGCTGGGTAGGGGTACTCGGGAGGACATAAAGAAAATGCCTCTCATGCAGCCGACTGCATTTGGTTGGGGATGTGAATGGGGGAAGTACGGGCGCTGCAGAAGCGGTGGGTTCCCAATTAGGATTGGCGAATGCAGCAGGAAGGGCACTATGGGCACGACAGGCCTGTGTTTGTCTTTTTGGTGGCAGCGGGACACTACTTGTGCTTGCCACCTCACCAGCTTGAACTGCACTTATGGGACTCGCCACGTCACCAAGTGTTACTGCAGTGCTGGTTTGACTACGACCGGGGTGTACTAGGCCACTGGCGCTTGCCAGTTCACCAAAACGCTACCAAAAAATCTGTTGGCGATCGCAGGGATCAGGCCTGACTCTGCGAACGCTGCAGTTATGCGTTTTAGTCTTTTGTAAGTGACAGTGATCGATCGATACTGCACTTGGGTGGGCTGGGCTGGGCCGGGCGGAGGGGCAAAACGCAGGTGCTAGCAGGTATCTGGGCTGATCCCGCTAACACTGCGTTTGTGAGAACCCTAAACTGCTGGGGATGCTAGTATAGATCTGATCGGATCAGATATTGATCCGTTCAGATACTATACCACTAAGGGTGGTGTACAGTGCGTGCGTGGGTGTTAGCGGTACTGGCACTAACCTGACGCTGCCTGGGGCCGGTGCTTGCCAGTTCACCAAAATACTACCAAAAAAACTGTTAGCGATCGCAGGGATCAGGCCTGACTCTGCGAACGCTGCAGTTATGCATTTAGTGTTTTGTAAGTGTCAGTGATCGATCGATACTGCACTTGGGTGGGCTGGGGCGGGCGGAGGGGCAAAACGCAGGTGCTAGCAGGTATCTGGGCTGATTCCGCTAACACTGCGTTTTTGGGAACCCTAAACTGCTGGGGACACTAGTATAGATCTGATCGGATCAGATATTGATCCGTTCAGATACTATACCACTAAGGGAGGCGTATGCTGCGTGCGTGGGTGTTAGCGGTACTGGCGCTAACCTGACCCTGCCTGGGGCTGGTGCTTGCCAGTTCACCAAAATACTACCAAAAAAACTGTTAGCGATCGCTGGGATCAGGCCTGACTCTGCGAACGCTGCAGTTATGCGTTTAGTCTTTTGTAAGTGACAGTGATCGATCGATACTGCACTTGGGTGGGCTGGGCGGAGGGGCAAAACGCAGGTGCTAGCAGGTATCTGGGCTGATCCCGCTAACACTGCGTTTTTGGGAACCCTAAACTGCTGGGGATACTAGTATAGATCTGATCGGATCAGATATTGATCCGTTCAGATACTATACCACTAAGGGAGGTGTATGCTGCGTGCGTGGGTGTTAGCGGTACTGGCGCTAATCTGACGCTGCCTGGGGCGACGCATATCACCGCCGGGCGATCAGGGGGCTAAACCTTTATTCGGTAATAAACGGCGGGTGCCCTGACACTATAAAAAATAAACAAACTAACCAGCGTCAACCGTAACGGTTATACGGTGATCAGCGGTGAAAGGGTTAACTAGGGGGCAATCAAGGGGTTAAAACATTTATTCGGTAGTATATGGGGGTCCCTGACGCTATAAAACGCTGACGGCGAACCTAAATATTTATGTCCCTAACTAGCGTCACCAGCGACACTAATACAGCGATCAGAAAAATGATCGCTTAGTGACACTGGTGACAGGGGGTGATCAAGGGGTTAAAACTTTATTAGGGGGGGTTAGGGGGGTACCCTAGACCTAAAGGGGGGTAACAGTAACTGTCCCAACACTGTAACTGTCACAAACTGACACTATGCAGTAATCAGAAAAAAAAAACAAAAAAACAAAAACAAACTGCTGGTGTCAGTTTGTGACGGGGGGGGGGTGATTGGGGGGGGATCGGGGGGCGATCGGGGGGGGGATCGGGGTGTTTTGTGTGCCTGGCATGTTCTACTGTGTGTGTGTGTGTTGTGCACTCACATTGATGTCTTCTCTCCTCGGGCCGGAACGGAAATTACCGAGCCGAGGAGAGATGACATCATTTCCTTTGCTGCTGTTTAGCATACAGCAGCAAAGGAATGATTCGATTGGCCGGCGGCGATCGCGAGGGGGGGGCCACGAACGGATGGTCTCCCCCTCACCACCGATCGCCGCTGGACAAAAGACGACCGCCTCGGGCACCGGGGGGGGGTCCGATCGGACCCCCCACCCGCGGAAGGCAAATCACGTACCATGTACGTGATTTTGCCTGTCCGTGCCACTTTGCCGACGTACATCGGCGTGAGGCGGTCGTCAAGTGGTTAAATCTATTTCCCATTGGGATGCACTGGCTAATACCCTTATTTAATATGCTCTTAAAGCATACCCATTTTTCTTCCGTGTTCCTTGTTCCTAAGATTTTATGCCATTTAGTACCTACTAGCAAGAAACGTGGTTTAGGGAAGTTGGCTCTTTTGAAATTCAGTGTCTTTGTATTCCCCTTTGTTTCCTATTTGTGTGATTTATATTGAAACTAATTGACCTGTGATCGCTGTTGCCTAAATTTCCCCGTATTTCCACATCTTTAATTAGGTCTGTATTGTTAGTAATCAGTAGGTCTAGTAACGCTTTGTTTCTAGTTCGTGCCTTTTTTTTACATTTTTTTCCTTTTTTTTTACAATTTTTTTTAATACACTGGGACCAGAGCATTATAATGTTACCATAGTAACATTGTACTACTCTGAGGAAGCGATCAGGATTTTTTTTAAACATTAAGATTGCTTATAGCAGTGTATTACATCAGTCTATTTTGTTGTGATTAGCTGTGATTGGTCAAAGCTAATCACATTGTACAGATTAGCTGTGATGGGCCCTGTCTGTACCATGGGATCAAATTGACCAATCACAGCTGGCAACATAATTGTACACACTGGATGCCATGAAAGGAAGCCATCCATTATGTACAACTGTCATGTGACCTGCTGTGATTTGTCATGGCGGTCACATGGTACTGGCAGCGAGCCAGTACTCTGATCAGTCATCAACTCTGTCCCGTGAACACAGCTGGTGACAAATCGCGCCACTGCGAGGCCTTGCAGCCACGCGATCAGCACTTCCTGGCAGGACATCATATGATGTCCACTCATAACAAAGCCATCACCATCATCACCATCATTTGTCTATAGGCCAAGTGAGAAGTGGTTAAATGTCAGTACTCCCACTTTCACCCACACACATACTAACACAAAAATGACAAGGGCACCACCAAGATTTGATATTGCGAGTGCACACTGGAGTGAAAGCAACAATTCTAGGTTCATCTTATACAGTGTTGCCAACCTAACAGATTAAAATTTACTGACACGACACCCAACATTTACTGGCACAGCCAAGTTTTTCCTGGCATTTTCAAAAGTTACAAAACTACAATTTTAAGTGCAAATTTCAGTATTTCAGTAACTGCATGTGCAGTTCCAAGCCGAGCCGGTTGCAGCGATTTTTCACTGGCACTTTTCTACTGCTATGGGCATTCACGGGCTGGAGAAAAGTGCCCTGATTGCAGCCAATCCCCAGACGACCCCCGCTAGTGATGAAACGCGTAGGGAGGAGCCTGCATCTTTGACATCATCACGCTTTCCTCTTCGGAGGTGAAGGTTTGTTAGCGGACAGCGAGTGAAGGAAGCCTCGGGATATGCTGCCATTCGGATCCACTGTGATGCTTGTTTGATCGCGTTCATTCTGCTGCTTTTCTGTAAGTACAATTCTTTTGAGCTTAATAAAATTTTACTCAAATGCTACACTATGGGAGCCCTCTCTGCTTTTATGTTTTGAGTGACACCGATTGATACAGATCCAGCAGTCTCAGATGTCCTATAGGTTTTTGGGAGACCGAATTCCCTGGGCTCGGTGAGACCAACGTATTGGTCTTTTCAGTTGGTACTACAAACTCACCTCGGGTGTACCGTTTCACTGGATGAGGGATTCTTTTTTCACCATTTGTTTGCTGCATCATTCACTGGCCTATTTCCTTTTGCAAACTTAATGGGACTCATTTAATTTTTCATCACCAAAGTTTTTTAATTTTTTATGTTTTCACTTATAAGATTTGTATCATTATTTAGATCCAGATATTTTTTATATCTGGAGCGTTTTACTCACGGTCGAGGATTATTACTTTTCACTTGTAGATGTGAATTTACTTTTCATAAATTTGATGTATTTACTTTATACCCTATTCTGATTGTCCTCAATAATTGGTGATTTAATATTCACAACCTTTATTCAATAGCACACCAGAACATAGAAATATAAAAATATTTTTGGGGTTAGTACTCCACTTTAGTTTTCTTCTTTCAGCTTGTTTTCACCATTTCATTATGTCAATATTTACTTTCAGTGAAATTTCTTTCAGTAATATCAACTTAGTGATTTTAGAGCTGCACTAATTTTTATCACACTGTTTTTACAGGCTGCTCGCAAAAATACGGGTGGTTGGCAACACTGATCTTATACAGTTAAGAATATTTTTGGGTATTGTATTTACTGTTTCATGTTCACGCGGTGCAACCTCATCACTTATATTTTATGAAAAATGTGGGTACTATATTGTGTTTTTTGCACTAAAATGAAAGTGTATTTTTTACTAAAACTATAGCTTTGAAAAAATTAGCACAAATACTGTGTAAGATTAAGAATTGCAACTGCCACCATTTTATTTCACAGGGCAATTTCCTCTGAAAATATATAATGTTTTGGGGGTTTAGTAATAAAAGTAAAAAGTAATATTCAGGCCCAAAAAGTGCATTTTATTGTGTGCAAAAAACAGCAGTGAAAGGGTTATTATAAAATTGTGATTGGAGGCAATACTGGATGCAAGTCAACAGAATGTGGAGCCAAAAATGTAAAACATTAATTTGTGTTCATTTTAGAGGGAAATGCAATTGAGGAAAGTGCGCTGGAACATATTCTAGTGTTCCCGCTAAGACTAGGCCTACGATGTATATGGGGCCTTGACTGCTGCTAAAGCCAAGATTAAAGTGCAACCTTTTGAACTACACACAGAGCAAACAGCAGCAAGATTGTTCTCAACTAATATCCTGTCCTCCAGAAAGGGGTCAGTTCTTTTCTTTTGTCCCAGCTTTTTGCTGTCTGTTGGCATGGCCCATTTTGTGATCTCTGCTGGAAAGGTCTCATATCTTTTCTTTTAATACCAGAGCTCTGGCTTATTATGAGTAATAATTCTTTGTGAGCATCTCTGAAAAGGTGTCAGTTCTTTTCTGGGTAAAAAGAAGTCTTAGCCTTAACCTCCCATAAAACATAATTTTACACCCCCAGGAAAATATTCAATAACCTGAAATTTCCTGGGAGCAGTCAGTTATACAGAAACAGACTTGTTACCTTTATTTTAGATTTTTTACTATATGATAGATAAAAAGACCATTTTATTTATAAGAGGTTTCTCTTTTTTTTAGACATACTGCAAGATCCATTGATTCTGCCATTGAGTTTTCAATCTGCTTGAGATTCAGAAATCTCTTTCCAGCAGATAACTTGACAGGTGTAATATTTGTCTACAGCAACTTATTTTCTTTCACATTTCTTCAAAAAACACAAAAATCCATAAAATAGTACTTGTGGCTATGTGCATTAAACAATTTTGTTTCACTCTACCCTATATTTCATATATGTTTTCATTTCCTATCAAGCCTGAAAATTGATCCTAGGTCAAATAGACTCTTTCAGAGAAAAATCCATATGTGATAATAATCGGTGTTAGAACAACAATGTAACACAGAAAAAAGGCTGCTATAAAATGTACGTGATTTCCTTATAACCTGGTTCTTGTTGAAAAAGCAGTTTCCCTGTCATGGAAATATTTTCATTTATTTTATGTAGTTCCTCAATTCTGAATTGCTGTTCTTGATGCCTTGCAAGTAAAAATCTTTTTTTTTTGTAATGCTTGGACATACAGAGCCAGTTTAAATTCTCGGAAATGGACATCTCTTAGTTGTTTCTTTTTACTCTGTTAAATATACAATTGAAAGCATTTTGTTATATCGTATTGCTAAGTGCAAATATGTATCTGCAAAATATATCTTATTGCTAAGTGAAAATATGTATCTGTTGATTCTGCCAGAAATCTTGTGAGCTAGAACCTGTGCTCTCTGCTGCTTATGTTGTACTTTTATCATTTAGCATTGTTCCCTTTTTCTTCTGTGGACTGTAAAACACCTTCTCTCTAAGGCCCCTTTCACACTACGAGCCTAGTCAGTTTTTCAGGCACACCCGATTACACCCTCCATTCTCCTCTATGAAACAGGCTGGTGTAAATGAATATGTATGTGTCTGTTTATTCCCTGTTACATCCAATTCCAATCCTATCCACTAAAAACAGATGGATGAGGATCCGTTCCCCTTCTGTCTAGTGGAACAGTTGACAGTTGGGTGTACACAGACAGGCAGTCCATTTATATCCGACTGACCATAGAAGAGAACAGGCTGTGTCTGTGTCCGCTCTGCATAACCGTAACGGACACAGACCAGCCATCGGATTGCTTAGCGGGAATCAGCGGACAGATCCCCTGCTGGGCAAGCAGACTCCTGGTGGAATCTGTCCAGTGTGAAAGGGGCCTAAGTCAGTGGCGGTGTGTCCATTAAGGCACCCCTCTCTGTGTAAAATTGATAGATTCATGCAAAGCATGACTTTATCCATGGGCGCTGTAACCATCCCATATTCAGCCGTCTGGCCCCTTTCGGACACTGGGTGCCTGTATTACAGCGGCGGGGGTGTTTTTTTCGAAGCACCTTTTTAGAGTCATAGGCTCTAATAGGGTTCAAAAAAGGTGGACTTGGAGTGCAAAGCATTGCGCTTGCAGTCCACCCTGGTGTGTTAGCGAAACAAAGGAATTTTTGCTTTGCTAACACTGAACCGCCTCTCAGCCAATCAGAAGGCGTGGATCTAATACCCGTCACCTGATTGGCTGAAGGCACAGGCGCTCCGATTGGATGCCTAATGAAACGGAAGAAGCACAGGAGGACAGAGAACCATGGAGGAAACAGGAGCCGTCACCTGACCTGCTGCATATCCCACGGCTTACTGCTGTCACCCGCCAACAGGATAGGGTAAGTGTGTGCCGGCCAAATGGCGAGCAGGGGGGGTCACAGAAGCTGCATATGATGGGCACAGGATGCATATGATGGGCACAGAGGCTGCATATGATGGGCACAGAGGCTGCATATGATGGGCACAGAGTCTGCATATGATGGGCACAGGCTGCATATGATGGGCACAGAGGCTGCATATAATGGGCACAGAGACTGCATATGATAGGCACAGGCTGCATATGATGATTACAGGCTGCATATGATAGGCACAGAGCTGTATGATGGGCACAGGCTGCATATGATGGGCACAGTGGCTGCATATGATAGGCACAGTGGCTGCATTTGATGGGCACAGTGGCTGCATTTGATGGGCACAGTGGCTGCATTTTATGGGGCACAGTGGCTGCATTTTATGGGGCACAGTGGCTGCATTTTATTGGCACAGTGAGGCTGCAATTGTTTTTTTTTCTTTTTTTTTTTTTAGAACTTTTGAGTTTGTTTGCGCCCCCCCAAAATATACAAAAATAAGTAGAGGTGGTGCTTTGTAGTCCTGCCCTAGGGTGATGTTAACTAAAATATGTATTTACACATCAATCCCTACGGTTATATCTGAGGATTATTATACAAAAGAAGTCTTTCAATTTGCAATATACATTTATTGATAGGATTATATAATATATGCAAATTTCACACTAAACAGAATTTACAACCAATGTACAGTATAAGTACAGAGGGTTACATGATATTTATACATTACACACAAAACCATATTTACAATACTATGTACAGTACAAGTATGGAGTTAGTTTACCTCTCAGCTTCAGGTTTAATCATATTGATTGCTTTTGCATCCTGGGATAAAAAAAGTGGTGGTATAATGAAGAAACATACTCAGTGGTTTAAATATATTCCCATTTAACTAAAACACAATCCTACTTACAATATTATTTACATCTATTAATTAGGATTTTACATAAACTCATAGGTAACAGATGGCAATTAGGGTTGAGCTCAGTGGTCGGGCATGGGGTAGAGACATCCACAAAAAGACTTGCAGCTGTAATTGCAGTGAAAGGTGGTTCTACAAAGTATTGACTCAGGAGGGCTGAATAGAAATGCCCCCCACTATTTTCACTTAATCATTTGTAAAAAGTTTTGAAAACCATTTCTCATTTTCCTTCCACTTTACAATTATGTGCCACTCTTTGTTGGTCTATCACATAAAATCACCAAAAAAATACATTTACGTTTTTGGTTGTAACATGACAAAATATGGAAAATTTTGTCGGGTGAGGGATGTGCTGACGTCACCGCGCTGCTAGGATCCTGGAAGGACGAGCGAATACACTATAGCCTGACGGCTTTTTTACATGCTGTTTGTTATGCTCTTACGAGTAAGTGAATTACCTATTTTTATTAAATGTCATATTGGTTTTTACACTATGGCGAGTCTTTTCCTTTCTGGGTTAACTTTGAGTCCCCTTATCGAACGAGATTTTCCCAGATGAGAGCTGTCATCTGATCCTGATTGGTGATCAAGGCCCAGGCTGGGTATTAAACCACAAGCGGAATACCGCTTGCTATCTGGTAAGCATGCAATCTATGTGGTTGAGGGATTTGTCATGTCGTGTTTGTGAATAGTGGAATCACGAGAGGACTTTGAAAAGTCATACACTAACTTTCACTTGTTCTCAGTCTGAAAAATGATTCACAACTTTTCACATTTTTATTTTTGGTGTTCTTTTTCACTGTGGACTCTATTATTTAGTTGATGTTTTTCAGTTTCACATTTAGGAACGAATTAGTGCAACTCCAATATCCTTTTTATGTATTTACTGTATGTATCTTATGGCTGAGCTGCTGCTGTATGCTATTTAGGGACAATTTAGCACAGTCTGTTTTTCCTATTTATACTTGCTAAAGCTTGTAGAAGGAGTTTTCATACTGCACTGAGCTGTCCTATCAGGATCCAGGACCCCTGACCCTGTGTCTGGACAGTGCTGATTGGCCCTGTGCTGATCACATGCACTCTCCCAAAGAAAAAAGAAAAAGCTCTCTAGCAATACATGCCAAACTGAGCATGTGCAGCCTGACTCCATAGGCTCTGTGTTATCAGGAAATTATTAGGGGCAGTGGAAGGAGGGGAGGATCAGAGAAGACAGGATCAAACAGCCTTTTTAAACAATGCGGAGGATTAAACCCTTAGGTTCCACAGTGAGTATAACAAGCATGTTTTACTGCAAATACAGACTGCTTTTACTGTTGTGGGTTTAGTAACACTAATGCCGCGTACACACGGTCGGAATTTCTGACAACAATTGTTCGATGTGAGCTTGTTGTCAGAAATTCCGACCATGTGTGTTTCCGACAAACAAAATTTGAGAGCTGGTTCTCAAATTTTCCAACAACAAAATCCATTGTCGTAAATTCCCATCGTGTGTACACAATTCCGACGCACAAAATTCCACGCATGCTCGGAATTAAGCAGAAGAGCCGCACTGGCTATTGGACTTAATTTTTCTCGGCTCGTTGTACGTGTTGTACGTCATCACGTTCTTGACGTTCGGCATTTCCGACAGCATTTGTGTGACCGTGTGTTTGCAAGACAAGTTTGAGCCAACATCCAGCGGAAATAAATCCAGGATTTTGTTGTCAGAATGTCTGATCGTCTGTGCGCGGCATTTAAGTACTACACCAATCAACAATGCATATAGAATCTGATATATAAGCTCCTTCACATTTTGGCAATCTAATGGACCCCTTTACAGGTTCCTGGGTGATTTGGGATTTGCGGTAAACATTTGCTTGCCATAAACTGTCCAAATCCAAGTTGAAAGCTGGATCGAGCTAATAGATCTTATTACCAGCATTTAGTGTACATGATTGCATCCTGCAAGTTTGGTTTCCAGCAGTAGAGATTCATTGCAAAAAAAGTTTTCAAACAAACCTAAAGTTGCAACTAGTTATTTTTAAAATGCTTCAAACAAATGCTGGCCATTTAGAGGACCTTTTAAAGAACTGACATTACATGAAATATTTCTGAAAGAACCAAGGTAATTTTAGGGTTGGAATGGCATGTAGCTTTTCTGCAGAACCCTACAACCTTTCTGTTTGTCCTGAGGCATGTAGTGCCAAATAACACTAAAAACACCAGGAATGATTGACACCCTGTTACTTATCATTTTGTAAATAGTTCAGTAAGTGCCTTTTTAGAAGCCATGATTTGACATCATTAAAAGTCTTAAAAAAGAATTGCTCTTTTCTATGGTCATTATTTCCAGTATGCTTCTGTTTACAAGTACTTTATAGTAAGCACTATGTATTTGATCTATACAAAAACCTAAAATCGTAGCTATTACATTGTGTTCCTTATGTTATCCCATGCAGTTTGTGATTTCAAAAAATATTTTGAAGTTAACATTCTATATAATGTTTAAAAATGATTTATTAGATTAAAACCATAGGGTAAAAAGAATGTTTCACTCAATATGTCTGTTTGAGGAGCCTCCCATTGATCATCATTGTGAGTTTGGCATAAAAGCTTCTCCATGCACAGAAAGATTTTTTTTTTTTTTTTTAGGAAAAGTAAAGTGATAGGGTTCAGCATAATGACAATGATAATGACAAACTTTAATCATTTTGAGTGGAATACATGGAAAGTCTCCTTTCTAGTCCAGGTGTACGGGCTATGAGAGATTTGCAGTTATGAGTTTTTTTTGAGAAACTGAGCAATCCACAAATTAAAACATAAGCCCATTGTACTTTGTGTTAAATTAGTAGCAACTGTGTCGGTGCTACCTGTTTGGATATAAATGCTTGGATATTTTCCTGACACTCATTAGAACTGAACAAGTGGCATAGACCACATTACACAACATTACATCTTTAAGATTACAGAACAAGTCCAGTTGAATGTGACTATCAGGATGAGAGGATGGGAGATGAGAACATTGTGTTACCACTTTGTGCATTGTACATAATAGCACACTTGGTGTCATGAAGTCTGTATAGGGGTTATTTTTAAAATTTACAATACATGGTTGAAAGTGTGAATTGCTGTCAAATCACTGGAGTAGAGATGTTAAAAAGTCATTGAATATTCAGTGTTTTAGTTTCTCAGTTAGGCAATAAATCACAACACTTATGTCCCGTACACACGATCGGAATTTCCGACAACAAAACCGTGGATTTTTTTTCTGAAGGATGTTGGCTCAAACTGGCTCAAATAACCCCCAGTGTGTCAACATGTGCTATCTGCCATCATGGGATATCAATGTATGTGTTTTGTGGGTGCAACCCCTTCTCGCAACTAAAGTAGATGAGAGGAAGGGGTTGCACCCACAAAATGCGTACATTGATATCCCATAATGGCAAATAGCACATGTTGACACACTGGGCTTGATTTACTAAAGGCAAATCCACTTTGCACTACAAGTGCACTGCAAGTGCACTTGGAATTGCAGTTGCTGTAGCTCAGAGGGGAAGATCTGAAATGACGGGAAGCTCTGCTGATTTTATCATCCAATCATGCACAAGCAAAAATGCTGTTTTTTATTTTCCTTGCATGTCTCCCTCAGATCTACAGCGACTGCACTTCCAAGTACACTTCCAAGTGCAAAGTGGATTTGCCTTTAGTGAATAAACCCCACTGTGTGCATCTTCAAAATTTGTCTTTCAAATTACTTTAAAATTTGTATAAAAATTTTAAAATAACAACAACATTGTTTTTTTTTGGGTTAGATTTTGGATAAAACATCAATGATGTTGGTTAGTCTTTTTTCAACTTTGATGCTTTCCTTGACCTTCTCTAAATCCCGATTGCACACCATTATTTCGCTGATCAGGATCTGTGCACTTGCACTGTTGAAGTGAGTTTCTTCTTCCACAACATCCACATCAACTAAAAATAAAAAAACACACCATGTATTATAAATATGCAGGCATACATCTATTATCTGAAGCTGTGGTCTCAGACACTGACCTGTTGTGGTCACCTTTTCGCCCACTTCATGTGCCTCGGAATCCACATCTTCTTCATGGTGTGTGGGGATTTCCTCTTCCCCTTTTCCCCCTGGGGTTCATGGTGTCCTCAGATATCCCAATTCTTTTATCCCCTATGTGAATTAAAAAAAGGTATACTTAGCACACAGATATTTGAGGCAAGAAATAGTAATATGAAACATTGCTTGGAAGTGTTGTCCACTTGTCTGTTTTGGCAGAGTTCCAAGCTGAAGACATGATTTTTTCCCTTTCCAAAGCTGGAATACTTACCTGTTTTGTGCAAGTTTCACACATGGAGAGACCCCTAGTATCCACTGGAGCACCTGTGTGGGACACCATAAAAAGGGTGTTCTGATGTCCCACACTAGTGCTCCTGCTTCCAGATGTGTAAACAGTTGCTGAGTGTCCTCTCCTTACACTGAATCACGTTTGCATTTCATTCTAGTTACAAACACATCTAGACAACATGTACTAAACTTCTTTTCATACAAATAGGCATAAACAAATGTAGTTAACCCGCATCTGACCAAAAACGTCATATTAGTGGTCGAACGAACATTGCTTAATACGAACGATTACTGTACCCACGAACCTCAAACTTGCCATTTTAAACTGTACAACAGTAAAGAAAAGCACATGGAGCAGCACTAAAGTAATAATAATAATAGGAACACACGACAAATACTTACTTTTTAGAAGCAGTTTCCTGATCCTTCTGTACTGATTGTGCTGCCTCAATTTCAGGTCTGACCAGCTTTTCCTCAATTGCTCCTTGGATCGTCGTACCCCAAACTTCCTGTGCAGACTTCTCACAACTTTAGTCATGATCTTGGCCTTTCTCACATTTGGGTTTGGGTAAGGTCCATTCTTCCCATCGTAGTCGGCCCTCTTCAAGATGTCCACCATCTCCACCATCTCTACAAAGGATATATTTGAGGCCTTATATCTCATCCTGGATCCGGAACTGCCTTGCTACAGGCTTTCGTCGTCCTCCTCGTTGCTGCTCTCTGCATGCACCTGCCGTCTCTCTGCCATGTGCTCTCCCACTGCGCCGAAGAAGAAGTGGTGGGGAATACACTAGAATGAAGGTCAGGGGTGGAGTTTCACGTATGTGCAGTGTATATAAAGCATTAACACGTGTGCCTCGTACATACGATCTGTGAGCCGAGGACGGAGTAGCGTAAGTGCCAATCGTGCAAACGAAGGTACAATTTTAACTTGGGGCATCAGTGGTTAGTGGCTTATACTGCTTTTATAGATTAAGGCCTATAGTGGGACAAGATTAGGAGAATTTAGCCTGACTTTAGGGTTTGTCTTGTGTTGTGTCTTGCAGAGGAAATGGATAACTTTACAGACCCAGACTTCCTGCCAAGCTTCATAGACAGGTACAGGGAGCTGCCATGTCTCTGGCAAGTCAAACACCGAGATTACTCGAACAAGCTAAAGTGGAAGGTAGTGCTGGAGCAACTGTTAGTGAAACTGGAGACTCCCACGGCAGACATCACCTATTTGAAGGCCAAAATTGGTGGCCTGAGGAGCACATATAATAGGGAGCGCAAAAAGGTACAGGATTCCATGAGATCAGAAGCAGCAGCAGATGACGTATATATGTACCCAGGCTCTGGTACCATACAGGCAAACAACTAGGGTGGCACTTCCTTTCTGCCATACAGCTTCCGACCTGGATATCGCCACTGTTCCCTGAGGGGTAAAAGAAACATGTATCCCGCTGTGCCTTCCTATTAAAATAATACATCAGCTAGAAGAACATCAGGAGCCGAGAGTGAATGTTCACTCCAGTCGTACGAGGGATATTTCATCCTCTGGATTCCCATTCTGGACTTCCACTACAAGGACCTACCCGGGGACTTCCAGAGATCTACACAGAGTCCAGCCCGGAGGGTCCAACTGCTGGGATATCCTACCTCACGCCCTGGGTGGCATATTGCTTTCTTGACTCCCTGTCGCTGACAAGGGAGTCCATAGGATCTGGTAAGAGTCTTTACATACCATTCCTTCCATGATGTCCCTGTTTGGCTGATGTGTTTTCTTCTTACGGATTCACATAATCCTTTATCAACTCTTGGAACATCATCTTCCGTGTGGATTACATCCATATATTTTTATGCAGTTGGACATTATATATTTTTTCACTCATTTATTCATTTATCGACTTTATGAATATTATTTTCATGATTCACTAATGTTTTTTGGATAGAATTACACTGTTGTGATTCTCTTCATATTATGAGTATACACATTACGCGCTACATTTTTTACACTATATATTTATTGTTTTTGTCACACTGTATGTAGCAGATTCTTTTTTTTTCATTCACTTAGCGCAGTGTTTTCCATATACCTTTTCTCTGGTACTATGACAGACTGCGTTTTTTGTCAGACCAGAGTGAACCCAGGCCATCACTATCTACACTTCCTTCCACGCTTCCTTCCACATTTCCTTCCACATCAAATGAGGCTTCAGAAGTCCAACCAGCCTTTTCACCCAGGAAGAAGATGTGGAGGAGCCCAGCTTGAGCAAGGTATAGCATATTTCTTGTCAAAAATTGAATGATGTTAACTATATGTTATTATTGATCACTAATTTCTGATTTAACAAAGTGGTTTACATACCAATAGACAAATGATTGGCACAAGAATGAAAAATGCTGGGTTCAGAATGATAGTCTTTTCTATTTGTTAACATTCAGATTGCAACAGTCATGAGCTAAAATTGTGTGTGACTGATGACCAAAAAACTAAAACTATGTCCCATTTTCATACACAGGAAAGTCTCAGCCAGGAGGAGGCTGTGGAAAGTGGCAGCCAGGAGGTGGCCGTGCCCAGCAGCCTGACCGAATCCCAGGTTCCTCCCCTCCGCCTTCCAACAAAAAGGACCAGGAAGGCAAAGAACCTGGAGGAGTCGGTGACTGTTTTGATTTGGCAGGCTACTGCGGTCCTCAAAACACCCCCTGGTGGTGGTATGACTGTCTGACAGCCAGTAAAAATGGAACAAATGGAGGAGGGCCAACGTTTCATCTGTGAGTAGATAATACTTCAGGCCCTAAACAAGGGGATGAGGGGCCAACTCACAACTAAAAGCCACGTGTGTGAGTTGGACCATATTACTCCTCCACCACCTCCAGCAACACCACTACTACATCCAGCAACAACACCACCACCACAGCCACCCAACCCACCACAGCAGCCTGAAAGGAAGCATGGAAGGAAGTGTTGAGAGTGATGCCCTGGGTTTGGTGTGGTCTGCCAAAAGATGCAGGCTGTTGTAAGACCACAGCCTCGGGACATATATGTCATCTGCTTCTGCTCCCGATCTCTCGGAGTCCTGGATCGTATTGTGTTCCCTATTAAATGGACTCCTCAGGTTACCAATCTTGACAGTCAAATAATTGATGTCTGCCCTGGGGTACAAAGGCTTCAACAATTCCAACTGTTTCTCCAGCGTTGCCTTCCTCTTTATTTTGCTAGGACCCCTAATAAATTTTAAATTTTTGTTTTGACAAATACTTGGCTATGTGTTTTACTTCCAACAGGACAGTTTGTTTATGAGTAGGCAGGTACATTTCAAAAATACAATGTCAAATTAACAAGGTACACCAACACCAACCAACCTCTTTGAGGTAAAAAAAATACAAGATAATAATGGTGTTGTGGTAACTTGACACACAAAATGACAAAATATTATGGAGATCACTAGAAAAAAAAAAAAACTTTTATTCTGGAGATCTGGAGAAATTTTTTAAAAAAAGGAGATCACTATAAAAAATAATAAAAAGATTTTTCTGGAGATCTTGATAAAAAAACAACAAAAACAAAGATTATTCATGAGATCACGAGAAATAATAAAAAATCAGTTTGTCAGAACTCTGTGAATATCAGCAGCAAAGCAACTTCATTATTCTAGCATTATAAAGAAGCAGAGATTGCGCTGCATTTAAAGACTTAAAAATTTGCTGCATGACGAATGTGCTACCTCCATTACGAACGCTAGTTTTACAAGACCGAGCGCTTCCGTCTCATACTTGATTCTGAGCATGCGTGGACTTTTGTGCATTAGACTTGTGTACACACAATCAGACTTTCCGACAACAATGTTTTGTTGTCGGGAAATTTGAGAACCTGCTCTCAAACATTTTGTGTGGAAATTTCGACAGCAAATGTTCGATGGAGCATACACACGGTCGGACTTTCCGACAACAAGCTCACATTGAACATTTCCCTTCGGATATTCCAATCGTGTGTACGGGGCTTTATAGCCCAAATCTAGGCAAAACATTTTGTTTTCTTTTTGGAGTATATGGAAGGTTTAAAAAGGAAGTAAAGTCTTCTTCTTTAATTGTACCTACAGGTAAGCCTATAATAAGACTTAATCAAGGTAATTACCACTCCAGGTAGTATCGCTTGTATTCACACCATCCTAGTATATAGGAGATGAAGGGTGTAGGCTCAATAAAGTCGAATGGCAGAAAATGGAAAAAGGATGGCCTCACTCCGAATAATGCCTTTATTAAATGAAGCTAAACAGTTATGATTAAGCACCACTAAACGCATCGGCTATCATCTGGACCCGTGTCTCTGATTGATGTATGGATTTAGCTTCATTTAATAAAGACATTATTTTGGAGTGCGGCTGTCCTTTCTTCATTTTCTGCCATATAATAAGGCTTACCTGTAGATACTGTAAATATCTCCTAAACTTGTAACTTTTAAAAGTTATTACTATATACGCTGCCGTCGACGTCATCAGCACATGTGCACTGAAAGGAACAACCCGCTCGTGCCATTTCTTTAGGGCCTATGCCGGAATCGGCGGTTCCTGCGCGCATGCGTACCAAGAAGTTATTCCGGGAAAGATGTCGGCCCTGTCAGCGGTGTGTCGGCACTGCTTCAGGGAATCGTTCTAAGGTAAGTATTTCATAATGAGCTAGTATGTGATGCATACTACTTTTTTTGGATATTTCTTTTTGAAGGTTTAGAAGCTCTTTAAAGCCCCTGTAAGATTTATATTGCTTGTGATCCTGTAGATAGGAGGCACTGGACCCAAGCACTATTTTGAGTTCTGGGGTGCCACACCGATTTTGGAGAGTCTGAATATAAAAATATTTTTTTTCCTCAATAATTGTTTTGAGATCTGCATCCCTATTTGGCATATTTCTCCCTATTGCAGTCAGAACAGGATGTTATGAGAATTATCTCCAATGGGGCCCAGAAAAATAATAAAAGTATATCTTTAGTAGCATGAGGAATGGGTAGAATTCACGTCAGCACTTTTCTCCCTGTAGTGGTGACAGCACCTTCCCTCATTTTTTTTCTGGTGTCAAAGGGATAAGGATTGAAGTAAAATCTCCATAATGGACTTACACATATAAATATATGCTAGTTGCAATTTAAGTCTTCCCCCACCCCCCCCCAACATGAATTACAACATGATGGGTATGGACAAACAGCACAGGATGAATGTTGGTACAATCGGATTATTCATAGCAGCTATATAATTATTTTATAATATAAATAATAACCATATAATCATATAGTTTTAATACTGAAAACATGGGTGAATAACTGCACTGAAGGAATTTGTTTGACATTGTGGATGACCTTTTATAAACAAGTAAGGCTTGATACTTACATTTTTCAAGGTTAGAAAGATTAAGCATGTAACATCTCTATACACAGTCAGAAAAGCAATTGGAAGAGCCTTGTCTATTGCAAAAGACTTCAAAAGCCTCTGGCCAGGAGTCAGTACATATGAGGTCATAATCATTCACCCAGTTCAAATTAAAAGACCATCACAGCAAAAGGCAGAAAAGTTCACAATCTGGTTCACCACTCTGCTTCTGGAAATGCATTGGAAAAAAAGTCTCTGTTTTCCTAATATTTTCAGGACAAATGTATCAGATAAAGACTTTATTAGTTTATTACAAGTTTTAGTAAAGTTGGGATCATACAAAGAAAACAAGAAAACAGCATGAACGAAATAGTATAAAACAAAAAGCAGACGATGTAGCAGATGCAAGCATCATTTCCACTGATCAAGGCCAATGTTAACACTGGTTTCAATAACAAGTAAAGCTCAAACATCAGAAAATCTTTTTACTGATAAATGGGATTAAATGCTTCTATGGAGCATACACCATGGGGTTGATTTACTAAAACTGGAGAGTGCAAAATCTGGTGAAGCTTTGCGTAGACACCAATCAGCTTCCAGGATTTTTTTTGGAGGAAATTCTTTTTTATTATTTTCAAGAAACACATATAGTATACAATAAAACAAAACCAGTATTACACAAAAAGAAGTGCATTACATTTATATATGACATGAACACTGCCTGTGAAGCTTCTTGCCAACTCGACCCTCATCAGCTTCCACCCGCCGATTGTTATGTAAACAAGGCTGATCGCTGTTCTGTCAGTATGGAAGGCATTGATTCTGTGTTACATGGATCCATGCCTTCCCTTAATAAAAGCACCTCCCACAATACACAAAATCACTAGTTAGGCACACAGTTAACCCTTTGATTGCCCCTGATGTTAACTACCTCCCAGCCAGTGTCATTAGTACAGTATTCAAACAAAAGAACTCGCTGCTCCAGGTGAGACAGGAAGCCTAATCATATCATGGGTGCCTGACTCGGCTCGCCTCCGCATACGATCAACACTGAAGAAATGCAGTCCAAATGGTCCAAATGGTAAATGGTAAATGGTAAATGCGTTTCACACACTAAGGTGCGCTTATTCAGTGTTACTGTTTGTAACACTTGGGATGTTTGTTTATTAAACAAGAATTTTGGTGGATCTTGGAGTGCAGCCATTTCTTCAGTGTTGGTCATTAGTACAGTAACGGTGCATATTTTGTAGCACTACTCACTGTAATAAAGTCACTGGTCCCCAAAAAGTGTCAAAAGTGTCAGGTGTCCAAATTTTCCACTGCAATATCACAGTCCTGCTATAAGTCGCTGATCGCTGCCATTACTAGTAAAAAAAAAAGATATATAAAAAAAATCCCATGGTTTGTAGACGCTATAACTTTTGCACAAACCAATCAAAATGCTTATATTATATGTAGCAGAATACATATTGACCTAAGCTTATGAAGAAATTAGATTTTTTTCAATTTTTTTATTGGATATGTTTTATAGCAGAAAGTAAAAAATATTGTTTTTTTTCCAAAATTAACAGTTTTTTTTTGTTTATAGCGCAAAAAAAACACATGCGGGAGGTAATTAAATACGACCAAAAGAAATCTCTGTTTGTGGGAATAAAAGGACATACATTTTAATTGGTTACAGCGTCGCACGACTGCGCAATTGTCGGTTAAAATAACGCAGTGCCATATCGCAAAAAATGGCCTGGTCAGGAAGGGGGGTAAATATTCCGGAGTTCAAGTGGTTAATTGAACAAACTGAAGTTAGAAGCTGATTGGCTACCATGCACAACTGCATCAGATTTTGTTCTCTCCAGTTTTAGTAAATCGACCCCAAATCAATTGGCTGAATTGCTGAATTGAGATTAACATTCTGATTAGACCCATTTGAACAAGTTTTTTTTTTCTAAAAGATGAGCCATAATCTTTTTCTTTTCCCAGCCATGAAACAACTTACTATCTATGGAAAGCCTTAATAGGGATTTGTTCAATATGAATCCTGCAAAAATTCTGAATTTAAAACAAGACATGTACTAATGCAAATATAAAACATAATTTGTTAATTTATACAATAAAGGGAACATATAATGATCTTGTACACATTTCTTTATTTATTGGGGTCAGGACTAAAAAAAAAAAAAAAAATGAAAACAAATAATGATTTTCTTTGTTTTTGTGGTGCACAAATTGGATGGCTTTTTTCACTTGCTTTTTTATATGGGAACCAATTGTATGTTACTAGCAGGGAATGACAGCTCTCTACAAGGGTTTACTCACCTTCTGTCAGACAGGTAAGTATACAATTGACTTTTATTGTTATCTGCACCTTTCTGCCTTGATGACATTTGCACATCCCATTTCTTGTACTGGTGTCACAGGGACAAGAAGTGAGCAAAAATCCCCCCAATGAGGCCATAGGCAGAAATAAAAATCTACAGGAATTGTAACTTTTCTCTGCCTGTTCAAATAAAAAAACATGGTTGGAGTAAAGTAAATGCCTTTTAAAAGTGTTATTTTAGAACATTTAGTATGACTGACAAGCCTGAGGGTGGGTCCATTTTCTAACATGTACCTAAATTCCCATTTTCCTGTTTAGTAAAATGGTCCTGCTGCTCCAGGACACCAGATGAATCTCTATTTATTTGCATATTATTGTGCAGAATACAGTATGTTTTTAATAAAACATTGAGGCACCTTGAGATTTCGAAACTTCCTTCCTTCAGTGACTATGTGAAGATTTATTTTACAACCTATCATTGAAAGAAGACTGCTGTACTCTTTTAAATCTTCAAGCTGATTTATCATTGTCAGTTGTGAGTTTTTCACTGAAAAAAAGTCTTCAATTTGTAGTTAGGAAATTGTTATTTGCAGTGAGTGTCAGTCATGATTCATTTTTGAATTCATGTGAGCAATGCCTCTAGTTTCTCATTTCAATTTTCAGCCGGACCTGCATAAAACCACAGGTACAGTGGAAAAAACAGGAATAATGGGCTTGTAATTGTAAATGTTTTATAGGCCTTTTCTTAGCAAGTGATAAAGCAATATTAAAACCAACTTACAGGATATTTTCAAGCGATCATCTTGGAGTAATAAAATGTTTTTAATTAGTGCTGCATATAAAATATGTAAATAAACATCTTAGAAATATGTAAGGGCAGGGAACCTACCAAACATGCTGTCCTAAGAACATATTGTCAGCTTCTGTTTTATATTGAACCATCTGTCCACCATAAAATACCTACAGTGAGATATAATATATAATACTGGTTCATAGCTGTTAAGATTTTGTGCTCTTGAAACACAGTCATGTAATTTTTTTTTTTCCCGTGAACTTTCATGCAACTATTTTATGGCCGTTTTTAAAGTATTGTTCAAGATTAGCAAAAGCTCACACCTATTCTAGCATCCCCTCCCAAAGGATATAAATATCATTTTTATGCTTTGACACTTCCCTAGGTACTTATCAGATAATGTATTGAAAAGTTAATGCCTATATTGCCCCACCTGGCAACACTCTATTATAAGGCTAATCAAGAAAATTTTTTTTAACTTACTAAGTAGCACTACCTGTTTGGCATAGAGTGAATGAGTTCTCCTCTTAAATAGTTGGGAAACCTATTACGTTAACTATGGCTAACTGTTTGCTTTTCACTCGAATTCATGAAGAATCCTGTTTTTTAGAGAGACTTATATGTATGACTACTCATCGGGTGATTGCACTCCACTGGAAAACTCCAGATATCCCTATCATATAAATTAAGGATAGGCTAGATTCTATAATGCTTATGGAAAGGATATACCACACTTTATATCATTCAAAGCATTCAATAAAAGATGGAACCCTTGGTATGAACACAAACAATTATTTTTGCAAACCTCTATTCCTTTTGCTATTGGCATAACACTATGGGGTTGATTTACTAAAGGGGTGTACACATGGGCCGAATATCGGGCAGCATTCGGCCCGTGTACGGCAGCTGGTCCGACTAAACTGAATGGGCATGACCAAAAAAGGATTCCAATTGGCATCCAATCAGCATTCTCAGCCAATGGCTGAAAGTGCTGAGCGGTGTATTCTGGTGGGGGGGAGGCTTTCCCATTGTCAGAACACAATAGCTCAGCGGGGGAAATTGCTGTACTAACATTGCAGAGGCTCCTCCTAAACTCTTCAGTCTTTTTTCGCTCAGCCCGCTGGGTTGAATGAAAAAACAATAATATGTACCGGGCTTAGAACTGGAGAGTGCAAAATCTGGTGCAGCTCAGCATAGAAACCAATCGACTTACAGGTTTTTTGTCAAAGCGTGATTGAACAAGCTCAAATTTGAAAATGATTGGCTACCATGCACAGCTGCACCAGATTTTGCACTCTCCAGCGTTAGTAAACTGAAGACCCCATGTGTATATAATTTTTTTTCCATAAAGATTTTATTCAGTTTAAAGACATACATAAACAGAACAAGTCCGATACATACTTTTTATAACAAAATATATCTATAACATCAAATTGGTACTCTTTAAAGATACTTAGGGAAACATTCTGAGACATAGTGAACAAGAACTGAACTTGTAATATACCAGTAGTGTGTGGGGGCAGAGGAGCTCTTTCTCATTTTTTCACCTCCCCCTCCCTCCCCCTCTGGATACCAAACAAATAAGGGGACAGATAAATGGTTCATTCTCGACCAACAAATAATGCTATATGCATCGCAATAAAGCTAACCAGGTATCGAAGGGAGGGTACCATCACGTAGAATAAATTATGTATGTTTGTTTAGTATCTTATGAAAGAATATGCCTAGCATCAGAAAAGAACAAAAAGAATAGAGAAAGAAAAGTACAAATAGATAAGAGGACTAGGGGTAAAGAGACATGGGGTGGAAGATAAGATAGAGAGAGGAACCTATAGGGGGGAAGAACAAAATAAAAAAAGGGATATCAGAAGGAGACATAAGTGGACCCACGCTCGCCCCCCCAACCCCATTCCCCGATACCCCATCAACCAGGTCAGAGGACATTTAATCACTCCGCGAAGTGTATTGACTGTATCTCTCGGTGGTAGTGAAGTGTGACCAGCAGGCCCAAAGCATAGAGAATTTATGAACTCTGTCTTGTGCAATATGGATCAGTTCCTCCATCTCTTTAATATTTGATCATGTGCATGGCAAGAGATTTAAAATAATCCCTTCTGGGAAGAGAGGTATGATGTAGGAGAAATTGGGCTGGGGTATTGTCTAGATTAAATGTTGTGACGTGTGTGATGATGCTGTGAACCTCCCTCCAAAATGGTTGAAGGATCTCACAACCCCACCACACGTGCAGCATAGTACCTATCTCCGTACCACACCTCCAACAAGTGTTAGGGATGGCAGGCGAGAATTTGTGTAAACGCGAGGGGGTTCTATACCATCTAGTGATCACTTTATAGCAGTTTTCTTGGATAGCCACGTTTAGCGACCCTTTATGTGTGTAGTCATGAATAGCGTTCCAGTCTTCCGTAGTCAGTGGAGTGTTTAGGTCTCTGGTCCAAGACAATTGTGATGGGGTCGAGGTCTCGGTAGGCGTTTCCGATATCAGGGTGTGTAGGAGAGAAATTAAGTGTCTCTGCGGTATTTTGCGATGGCATAAGGTCTCGAATGGTGTAAGGTGTCTTGTCCATTTTGTTAGAGGGGCCTGAGTCTCCAAAAAGTGTCTAATCTGTCTATAAGTCCAAAAGGAGAAAGAGGAAGATTTAGAAAGCGACCTCAGTGTTTCTAGGGAGATTGGTTTTCCACTGGAGAAAAAATGCTGAGCCAACACGTCCTCAAAGGGCCATTCCTGTTTAAGAAAGATGTTAGATATCCCAGGTGGAAATTCTGGTTTTCCTCTAAGGGTCGTTAGAGGGCTTGGGGAAGATGTGGAGTTGCCACTCAGCAAAGACTTCTTATGAGCTAAAAGAGATGGGTAAATTAGCGGGTGAGTCAAGACGGGGTATAACCAGTTTTTGGAGGGGAGCCAAGGAAGAAGATGTAGAAACAAAAGCACCTTCAAGGAATATCCATGACTTGAGGGATGCATGGATATTCCAATCCGCGATTCTTGTAAGATGGCAAGCCACATAGTACTTATATAAATCAGGCAATCCTATCACTCCCTTCGATTTGGATAGCGTGAGGCGTTCGTATTTGATGCGAGGAAGAGAATTTCTCCAAAGAAAGACAGAGCAAGCCTTCCGATAAGTCGCGAAAAAAGATGCCGATAAAGAGATCGGGACTGCTTGCATTAAGTAAAGTAGACGAGGTAAGATGATCATCTTGATCAGGGCAGAGCGACCAAACCATGAACCATTTAATCCTGACCACTCCTTTAAAAGTTTTTGGATCTTCATAATTGCCGGATGATGGTTAACGAGATAGAGATCAGATAGCCGGGCAGGAATTTGGATGCCCAGATATGTGATCGCATTCCTATCCCATCTAAAGGGGAACATATCTTGGCAGTGGGTCATTTCCTGGGAGGGGAGCGTGATATTTAGAGCATGGGACTTGGAATAATTAATTTTTAGGTTAGAAATTTTCCCAAATGACTGTAAGTCTTTGAGGAGGTTCGGTAGGGAGATGCGAGGCATTTTTAGGGATAGGAGAATGTCATCAGCAAAAGCTGCTACCTTAAACTCCCTCTCCTTCACTGTTATCCCTTGTATGTTTGGATTATCTCTCAATCTGTTGAGGAGGGGCTCTAAAGTCAAAATATAAATTAAAGGGGAGAGGGGGCATCCCTGGCGCTTGCCGTTGCTGATAGGGAAGGCGTTCGACAGGTGGCCATTAACCCTCACAGCTGCAGAGGGACCGGAGTATAAGGCCATTACGTATGATAGCATACGGCTTCCCAGCCCGATAGCTAGCAGGACCTCCCGCATATAGTCCTAAGCCACCCTGTCGAATGCCTTCTCAGTGTCTAATGAAAGGAGAAATCCCTGGGTCTTAGATGTTATGAGCCAGTGGTGTAGATTCAGCGTGCGGATGGTATTATCTCTGGCTTCTCTGCTAGGGACGAATCCCACCTGGTCCAGAGAAATGAGATTGGGAATAAGGGGCGATAATCTGTTGGCCAGGATTTTTGCGTATAATTTAACATCGACATTTAAAAGTGATATCGGTCTGCAATTTGCAACCAACTCTGGGTCCTTTCCCTACTTAGGTATTACCGTTATGTGAGCCGCCAACATTCCCTTTGGTCTAGTCTGGGGGTCTGAAAAAGTGTTGAAGGTCTCTAAAAGGTTGGGCGTAAGGGTATCAGCGAAGGCTTGATAGTACTGGAGAGTAAAGCCATCTGGGCCTGGGCTTTTGCCCGCTTTCATTTGCTTCAAAGCCGTCACCCATGTGTATATCATATCCATATTGACTATAGATCATTCCATATATGTTAATCTGTATGTGTTAATTTATTGCTGACTTCATCTACCATGATGTTAAGGCCCCTTTCACATTGACAGAATGATCGGGTCCGCCTGTCAGTTTTTCAGGTGGACCTAATCATTACCCTTTATGGAGCAATGTATGTAAACGGACATGTGTCCGTTTACACCTGCCAACATCCAATCCGATCCACTAAAAGCTGACGCAAGCGGATCCCCATTTCCATTCCCCATCTGCCTAGCAGTTCGAATCGGATGGCAGTCGGGTGTAAACGAACATGCGGTCCGTTTACATCCAACCGCCCATTGAGGAGAGCGGGCTGAGCCTGCTCTGCACAGGAAAAGCAGACACAGACCAGCCATCCGCCTGCTCTGCAGGGATCAATGGCCCAACACCCAATTTATCTCTATTGAATTCTCTCTATTATGTATCCGAAAAGTTGAAGTCTCTTGAGAATGAATGGAGATTTTTCTGCCCATATGCAGAAGAATAAGTTGCCTAGTCTGGAGACTTTTCAGCAGCTACTGTTATGCCCTGTACACATGTTCGAATTTTCAAACGGAAAATGTGTGATAGGACCTTGTTGTCAGAAAGTCCGACCGTGTGTGGGCTCCATCACACATTTTCCATCGGAATTTCCGACACACAAAGTTTGAAAACCTGCTATAAAATTTTCCGATAACAGAATCCGTTGTCGGAAATTTCGATCGTGTGTATACAAATCCGACGCACAAAGTGCCACGCATGCTCTGAATAAATTATTGAGAATCGAAAGCTATTGGCTACTGCCCCGTTTATAGTCCCGATGTACGTGTTTTACGTCACCGCGTTCAGAACGATCTGATTTTCCGATAACTTTGTGTGACCGTGTGTATGCAAGACAAGTTTAAGCCAACATCCGTTGGAAAAAATCAGTGGATTTTGTTGTCGGAATGCCCGATCAATGTCCGACCATGTGTACGGGGCATAAGACTTCCAGTGGACCACAGTGTCTATATCTGTCAGGAGAGAGGATAGGTGAGTATTACGGCTTGTACACACGATCGGATTTTTCGATGGGAAATGTGTGATGACAGGCTGTTGGCGGGAAATCCGACCGTGTGTATGCTCTACCGGACAATTGTTGTCGGATTTTCCACGGACAAATGTCGAATAGCAGGTTTTAACATTTTCAGCGGACAAATGTCTGTTGCCGGATTTTCCTTTGGACAAATGTCCAAAGTACAAACACGCATGCTCGGAAGCAAGGACGAGCCAGAAACGGTCGGTCTTGTAAACTAGCGTTCGTAATGGAGAATTAACCTTTGTGACGTGGCAAATTATGAAATCTCGAAATGCAGCGCACATTCTCTCCTTCTTTAATGGGATAATAATGGAGCTGCTTTGCTGGTGATACTGATGAAGTTATTGCAAACAAATTTTCAAAAGCTTTTTTTTTTTCTAGTGTTATCAAGAATAATATTATTTTTATTTTTTTTAATTTTTTTGGGCAAGTTTTTAAGATCAAAGATACAACTATGTTGGTGTCCCTTGTCAATTTTACATTGATATATTTTTTTAAATGTAACTGCCTACTCCCAAACTGACACTCACCAAACTTCTACTAACACGAAATTAGCAGAAGGAGCCCAAAGGGTGGCGCTAAAGAGCTGAAAAACCATGTAGTACGTCACTACGTTCGTGATTATTGGCTAACAATTGTTGTGTGCCGCGTGTATGCAAGACAAGTTTGGGCCAAAAGCCTTCGGACAAAAGTCCACGAATTTGTTGGCCAACAATCCGATCATGTGTACGAGGCTTAAGACTGTAGGTGGGTGCTGGGAAAGGGGAACAGTTACAAGTTAACTGTACAAATAGTCCTGTTATCCTTTAAATAACCGAAAATGTAGTTAATAATGCATGAGTATTACTTCTCTTAAAATGCTTCCTGTGACAAAAACAATAAAATGGTTTGAATAGCTGTTGAAGAATCAGATTTAGAGCAGGAATGCACAATGACATGGGTCCAGCCTAACACACACTTTCATTGGTTTACAAATTTCTACTTTAGGAGGACTATGATAACTCAATACAATACTTAAAGAGATAAGAACACATGAAACTCACACAGGAAGACAAAATCAAACTTCTCATGTTATCTTTTAAATACTCTATGTCTAAACAACTGGCAACAAAAGTGAGTACACCCCTAAGTGAAAATGTTCAAATTGGGCCCAAAGTGTCAATATTTTGTGTGGCCACCATTATTTTCCAGCACTGCCTTAACCCTCTTGGGCATGGAGTTCCCAAAAGCTTCACAGGCTGCCACTGGAGTCCTCTTCCACTCCTCCATGATGACATCATGGAACTGGATATTAGAGACCTTGCGCTCCTTCACCTTCCGTTTGAGGATGCCCCACAGATGCTCAATAGGGTTTAGGTCTGGAGACATGCTTGGCCAGTCCATCACTTTAACCCTCAGCTTCTTTAGGAAGGCAGTGGTCATCTTGGTGGTGTGTTTGGGGTCGTTATCATGTTGGAATACTGCCCTGCGGCCCAGTCTCCGAAGGGAGAGGATCATGCTCAGCTTCAGTATGTCACAGTACATGTTGGCATGCATGGTTCCCTCAATGAACTGTAGCTTCCAAGTGCCAGCAGCACTCATGCAGCCCCAGATCATGACATTCCCACCACCATGCTTGACTGTAGGCAAGACACACTTGTCTTCTCCTTACCTGGTTGCCACCACACACGCTTGACACCATCTGAACAAAATAAGTTCATCTTGGTCTCATCAGACCACAGGACACGGTTCCAGTAATCCATGTCCTTAGTCTGCTTGTCTTCAGCAAACTGTTTGCGGGCTTTCTCGTGCATCATCTTTAGAAGAGGCTTCCTTCTGAGATGACAGTCATGCAGACCAGTATATGCAAAATAATTCTGCGCTGCTCACAGGAAATAAAAAAAGGGGGAAGCAGCTAACACAACCAACAAGGTATATAGGTAAGAAACAGCAATAAAGTGTAGCGCTACACTTTATTGCTGTTTCTAGTCATGCAGACCAATCTGATGCAGTGTGCGGCGTATGGTCTGAGCACTGACAGGCTGACCCCCCACCCCTTCAACCTCTGCAGCAATGCTGGCAGCACTCATACGTCTATTTCCCAAAGACAACCTCTGGATATGATGCTGAGCACATGCACTCAACTTCTTTGGTCAACCATGGCGAGGCCTGTTCTGATTGGAACCTGTCCTGTTAAACTTCTGTATGGTCTTGGCAGTCTTCTTATAGCCTAGGCCATCTTTATGTAGAGAAACTTTTTCTCAGATCCTCAGAGAGTTCTTTGCCATGAGGTGCCATGTTGAACTTCCAGTGACCAGTATGAGAGAGTGAGAGCGATAACACCAAATTTAATACACCTGCTCCCCATTCACACCTGAGACCTTGTAACAATAATGAGTCACATGACACCGTGGAGGGAAAATGGCTAATTGGGCCAAATTTTGACATTTTTACTTAGGGGTGTACTCACTTTTGTTGCCAGCGGTTTAGATATTAATGGCTGTGTGTTGAGTTATTTTGAGGGGACAGCAAATTTGCACTGTTATACAAGCTGTACACTCACTACTTTACATTGTAGCAAAGTGTAATTTCTTGATTTTGTCACATGACAAGATATAAGATATTTGTTATGTGAGATACTGTATATATATATATATATATATATATATATATATATATATATATATATATATATATATATATATATTCCACTGACTGTATATCCTGGATTGGATGTACATTTCTGGTAAAAGAATGAGCTTTTGAGAGAACTGGCCAATGAATGATGAAAATTTCTAGTTCACTGTCGGATAAGGAACACATGCTTTATTTACAGTATTAATGGCCCATGGACACAATCTGAAAATCGGAAGAAAAATACCACTTACAAAGAGATCATATGATAATCAGATAATTAGTACACAGCTTTCAATAGCCGATCACAACAGTTTATCTGATATTAACCGATCGGACAAGCACGAAAATTTTCTCATATGATACCCGATTGTACCATAAACGTACGATCAGTATGGTGGGCAGAAATGAACGAATGACCTGTAAGAAAACCCAGGGATAAAAAACAAACTAGGTATAAATTGCATAATGTCATATCATAGTAGGAAAGCTAGCTATTAGATTTGGTTGGTCCTTAACCACTTGCTTACCGGGCACTTAAACCCCCCTCCTATCCAGACCAATTTTTAGCTTTCAGCGCTAACGCATTTTGAATGACAATTGCGCGGTCATACAACGCTGTACCCAAATTAAATTTTATCATTTTTTTTCCCACAAATAGAGCTTTCTTTTGGTGGTATTTGATCACCTCTGCGGTTTTTACTTTTTGTTAAAAAAATGTAAAAACCTGAATTTTTTAAAAAAAAAAAAATTTTTTATTTATATTTTGTTATAAAAAAATTTTAACGGGTAATTTTTCTCCTTCATTGATGTACGTTGATGAGGCGGCAGTGATGGGCACTGATAGGTGGCAGTGATGGGCACTGATGGGTGGCAGTGATGGGCACTGATGGGTGGCAGTGATGGGCAGCACTGACAGGTGGCACTGATTGGCACTACAGGTGGGCATTGGTAGGTGGCACTTGTGAGCATTGATAGGTGGCACTTGTTGGCATTGATAGGTGGCACTGTGGGCACTGTTAGGTGGCACTGTGGGCACTGTTAGGTGGCACTGTGGGCACTGTTAGGTGGCACTTTTGGGTGGCACTGATGAGGAATGTTTTGTGCTTCCACTTTGGGACCGATGTCCCTGGCATCTGAGCCGGTGATCGGCTTTTTTCTCTACTCGCGCTGTCAGCGCGAGTAAAAAAAAAACCGATTACCGATCTTCCTGTTTACATCATGTGATCAGCTGTCATTGGCTGACAGCTGATCACATGGTAAGGGGCCGGGACCGGCCCCTTACTCAGATCGGTGATCAGCCGAGTCTCAGTGACTCGGTGATCACACCGCGCCCGGCGCGCGCCCTGCAGGGCGCGCGCAGGGAGCGTGCACAGGGGAGGCCGTCATGTGACGGGAATGTAGGTCCGCGCTGTGGCCGTCATTCGGCCATAGCGCGGATGTCTAGTAGTTAAGAATCAATACCATTACTGGACAATACAAAGTTCATGGATGAAAATGTTTGCCAGAAATAATATAAAATGTAATAAATAATGAGTAACATTTTACATTTTATGTTTTATATGTGCACCTACCTTCTGTCCCATGATTGGCTGACTGACTTTGACAGCCGCAGGAGCCAATGGCACCAAGGGGATCGTGGACATCGCTGGAGATAGAAGGAGCTTAGGTAAGTAATTAGGGGCTGCTGGGGGGGGGGGGGGGCTGCTGCACACAGAATGTCTTCTATCTTAATTAATAGAATGCATTAAGATAAAAAACCTTATGCCTTTACAACCCCTATAAGTGCTGTCCATCAGTGCCACCTCACCAGTGCAGCCTCGTAAAGCACAGCCTCATAAGCGCACATCAGTGCAGAAGAAAAGAATACCGGTTTCAAATATTTCATATCAAACTATGATAATTTATTTTATTTTTTTAAATATTCTTTTTTTAATTGTTTATGTATAAAAACCACACTGGTGATTTTATACCACCAAAATAAATCTCTATTTGTGTGACAAAAAGGATAACAATTCAGAATGGGTACAGTGCAGCATGACCACGCGATTGTCATTCAGAGTGCAACAGTAATGAAAAAATTAATTTTGCCTGGGCAGGATGGTTAAATAGGCAAACTGTTTAGTGAATAAACAGACAACTGTAACAATCAAAAACATTGTTTATTAGGGAATTGAATATTCCAACCCAAAATTAACCTTTATACTTTCCAATGACAGGTTATGACAAATGATAACATTTTTTACTGAAGAACAATTTCCTAAAATGCGTATTAATATACTAAAGTGCATTCTAATAGAATAACATTTAACAAAGTAAAATAGAATCGAAAAAATTCACATGATCAACAAAAATCACTACAGTTGAGTATACGGTAATTAAACTCCTGCGACCAGGTGGAATGGAGCCTGTCCATTTGAGGGTAGTACCAACTTGTTGACTGCTGATGGGATGGCATGGGACGAGATGGCATGGGATGAGAATGCTGGTGCGATGTGGTGGTGGTATTGGTGGTGGTGTTGAGACTAGATCATCAGACACATGTGTGCTTGTTGACAATTGCCCACCGACCCCCTTCTGCAGGACTTCCAAGAGTAAACTTTCAGCCAAATTGCGTTGATCATCAGACATTTCCCTTAATTTGTTGGCTATGAGAATTCCAAAACCATCATAATTATCAGGCTTTCGTTGGAGAGCTGAAATTGCCTTTGACAAGAATGAAGATGTGGCATCCTCCAGGTTCCTCCTTTTTCTAGCCTTTGGTGTTGGTGCAACAGGAGTTGAGCGAATTCCTATGATTAGAAAGGAAGATTATCAGCAAAGTGAAACCACATTTTGTCCAAATCTAGGCATACATATGTGTCATTTAATAACATGGTGTTATTTTACTACTGCACAACACAGACACTGTTGAAGGCCATAAAATTACAGAAACTTTTCCCCAAAAAATAGACACCTGTGAAAAATGAATTTCATACAAGGTAAAAGTACCAAACTATCCTACAATTACCTGAGTGGTAGGAGTGTCCTGATCGAGATCGGTGTCAGATGTTGGCGAATCTACAGAAGCTGAAGAAGGGTTTGCAAGGGTACAAAGTGAATCTTTGGCATCTACTTGCTCTGTCAAGAAGCAAGTAGCTCCTGCTCCTGATTTCTGTGAGGCCCTTACTTTATTGAGCTCCTTTTTGAACACTGTTCTCATATTAGAATTTTTTTCCTGCATATATTGCAGTCTAGGATTAGGGCAAATCTCTTTGCAGAGTTCTTCTAGCTCCATGTGGTCCTCATGCTTTTTGTTGCAGTCTGAGTAGTATTTGGACTTTACTTTCCAAAGACAAGGCAGTTGTCTGTACATCTCAATGAAGCGTTGAAGGAATTCATAGTTGGTGAACTTGGCTGTCATGCTTCCTGCAAAGTAAAATGGTAATGCTCAGGTATGAAGCACATAGCACAACATTAAGTTCTATTAACAGCTATGTTACATGGTATAATGCCCTGTACACACAGCCGGACTTTCCGACGGAAAATGTGCGATCAGAGCTTGTTGTCGGAAATTCCGACCATGTGTAGGCTCCATCAGATTTTTTTCATTGGAATTTCTGATCCACAAAGTTTGAGAGCTGGATCTAAAATTTTCCGACAACAAAATCCGTTCGCGTACATTCCGATCGTGTGTAGACAATTCCAACGCACAAAGTGCCACACATGGTCAGAATCAAGTAGAAGAGCAGCACTGGTTATTGAACTTCATTTTTCTCGGCTCCTCGTATGTGTTGTACGTCACCGTTTTCTTGACGTTCGTAATTTCCGACCAACTTTGTGCGACCGTGTGTATGCAAGACAAGTTTGAGCCAACATCCGTCGTAAAAAATCCGATGGATTTTGTTGTCGGAATGTGCGATCGTGTGTACAGGGCATAACAGATCTGGAATCAAACTTTTTTAACAAACCTAAACCAAATGTAGCCTGTTTCAAAAGTCATGGCCAACAGCCAAAGATAATTTGTGAGGCCTACTTGATGCTGCAGTACCAGTGTGTCCACCTAAAATATAAAATGTTCTCATATGCACGTCATACAAAAAGGGTGACTTTACCTTCGTTCGTTGAACAGATTACTCATGCAGTGGGTTAATCGGACTATCAAAATGTTCCAAGCTCGTTTACAGATCATTCGGGTCTGCCGTGCGGGTTCATTGGATTACGTAGTGAGCATGCGCCTGTTGCTCTGCCTCTGATGACTCACGCAGCAGTGTGTATGTGCATAGGGCTTGTCTGCAACACACGCGGAAGACTGTGTATGAAATGGCGGATGAGGAGATCGAAGGGGGGCCCAGACGAAAGGCCAGAGGGACATGTGGGAGTAAGAGGAAGGCAACAGCGATGTCCAGAAATTAAATGGTCGATCTTGTATGCATCCTCGAAAAGTACGATTATGATGGAAAGCTCCATATTTATGACAGGCCCAACAGCAGAAAAGGCATCATCTTGGACAAAGTTCTGGAATGCTTAAGAAAGAAGCATGGAGTAGAAAGATCAAAAAGACCAACTCTGAAAAAGATGATCAGATTCAAAACACAGTGAGAAGGAACAAATGGAACAAATCTATTGCGCTGTTATGAAAAGTGAGTATCAAATCAATATATATATATCTATATATATATATCTATCTATATATATATATAGATAGATATATATATATAGATATATATATATATGCAATGCAAAAATAATGTATGGAAGCAATGTCATAGTGTCTATGCATGTACGACCTCCTGTGAAATGTAACATTTCTCTCTTTTATTTCCTTTTATTGCAGGACAACATTTAAAGTATAGAGCCAAACATGAGATTCACATTAGATCAGTATTTAATGAAGTATTACCAGATTTGTAGTTGAGTAATAGGGATGAGCTTCGAGTTCGAGTCGAACTCATGTTCGACTCGAACATTGGCTGTTCGCAAGTTCGCCGAACAGCGAACAATTTGGGGTGATCGCGGCAAATTCGAATGCCGCAGAACACCCTTTAAAAGTCTATGGGAGACAGCAAAAGTGCTAATTTTAAAGGCTTATATGCAAGTTATTGTCATAAAAAGTGTTTGGGGACCCGGGTCCTGCCCCAGGGGACATGGATCAATGCAAAAAAAAGTTTTAAAAACGGCCGTTTTTTCAGGAGCAGTGATTTTTTTTTTTTTTTTTTTCAATTTAAATACTGTTTATTGAGAAATAAATAACAGTACAAAATTATCAAACTGGCAGAGACCACCAGGAGTAACATAGCTATTTAGGTTACATTAGTGTCAAGATGTACATGTACCTCCCCTTGATTCAAAAACAAGATAAGAGTGTAAACATATGAGGACTCAAGGTCATCAATCAGAACTCTAACTCCTAGCGTAAGGCTGCCAGAGATCAGGACAGGGAACCTATAGTTCGCGGGTACCAGAGCTCCTCCAGGGTCGGCCACGCACCCCTATTGGGAACCTGCTGTACGCGGACTCGCCTAGAGGGACCCTGGGAGAGCATAATAGCCTTCTCTGAACCTGTCCTGAGCTCACGGACCGCCCATTGTTGCTCAAATTAGAGCTCTGTCGTTTCAAAGAAGGGAGTAAAAACAGACTATGAGCCTAACTGTAACAAAATAGAAAGTATCACTTATACAGGGGACTAACCCCAAAACTTAGAGAAGGTACCTGCTGAGTCACTATAATGTGAAATTTCCCCTTTTCAAATTGTATAGCCTTAATATGTCTTTGAAGGAAAAATATACAGTTAAGGGGGTTTCTGCCAGGTACTCTATGCTCAACCTTTGCTCATCATACTTAGAAGGATTTTAGACATAAGGTATTAGGGTTAAAGAGAAAGAAGGAAGAAGAACAGGGGGATAAGGAGGGGAGAGAAGAGAAAGGGAGTGAGAAGGTTAGGGACAGGAATCCTCGTGGAGAAAGGGGCAGACCTGGATCCGACCGGAGCCTGGGGGGCACCTAGATCTTGTACCGATTCAGGTTAGAGGGGGAAGTCCCAGGAATCGAGCCCAGGGTTCACAAATCAGTTGTTGGACTGCAAATCCTGTGGTTTTGCGGATGAGATGAAATATTCCATTCCAAAACCCTCTAATTTTGGGACATTCCCAAAATGTGTGATGTAGGGAACCTATATGGCCACAACCTCTGAAGCAGAGGGGCGAAGAATTTGGATAGAATTTAGTGATTCGGGTTGGTACCAGGTACCACCTGGTTATGACTTTGAGATCTGCCTCCATCAGAGAGGAGCTATGCATTCCTTTAAAGGAACGGGAAACACAAGTATGCCAGGTATCCATGTCCCATTCGAGTTGCAGATCCCGCTCCCATTACAACATATAATTCGCTTTCTCCCGGGGCTCTGCTAGTGCGGAGTATATGAGGGATATTCCACCCCTTACACCCATGGCTGAGGAGCACCAGAATTCGTATGGAGTAACCGATAGTGGGGCTGACGAGCTTTTCCAAATCCCTCGTAAGAAATGTGAAAGTTGATAGTAACGGAAGGTCTCTGATGCTGGCATCTCCAATTTAGAGATGCAGTATTTAAGCGATATGGGGCCGGAGTTAATGAAAAATTGTCCTATTCTGTAAAGGCCCTTGTCGAGCCACCACCTAAAGGCCTCGATGTTCATACCCGGTTGGAATTGAGGATTGTTAAAAATGTGTGCCAGGGGTGACCATTCGGAAGTGATGTAATGTTTCTTATAAAGTGTGTCACACAGGGCCATTGAATGGGACAAGCATGGGGAAAGGATCGGGGGTCTATCCTTTTGTGGTCTCCAAGCCAGGAAGTCCAGAGTGTGGTTAGGAGTGGCCTGGCGTTCAATATCGACCCAATCAGGCCTAGGGCCTTTAGAATATATAGCTGACAATTGGCAGAGTTGTGCCGCCTGATAATACCACCATAAATTAGGTAGGCCTAGTCCTCCTTTCTTCTTAGGTCGGTATAGCACCTGCTTGGAAAAACGGTGACCCTCCCCCCCCAAATAAATCTGGTGATTGAAGCCTGGAGTTTATCTAGTGTGTGTTTTCAAATGGGAATAGGTAGGGAGCGGAAGAGATACAGGATTTTAGGGAGTAAAGTAATTTTGACTGAATTAATTCTACCTAACCAGGACATTTTATAGCGGGCCCAATGCGTGAGATCTTCTGAAAGTTTCTTAATCATTGGGGGGTAATTGTGGTGGTAGAGCCAATCTATTTTCGCTGATAAGGAAACACCTAAGTATGGTAGGGATGAGTCACACCAAGTGAAGGGGAAATGGGTCTTGAGCCTCTCCACCAGCTCATGTGGGGAGGAGATATTCAGCGCCATTGATTTGACCATGTTAACCTGAAGTCCCGATATGCAGCCAAACGAGTTAAGTAGTTGGAGAATGTTGGGGGTGGAAATGAGGGGGGATGTGACGAACAGGAGAACGTCATCAGCGAATAGGGCGCATTTATGGGTTTTTTGGCCACATTGCACTCCGTGAATGTTAGGGTTTTGTCTTATGGCCAGAGCCAAGGTTTCTATCGCTATTGCGAATAGAATCGACGAAAGAGGGCAGCCTTGTCTAGTCCCTTTTAGTATAGAGAATTCTTCAGAAAGGTGGCCTTGTATTTTAATACGTGCTTTAGGGGAGGAATAGAGGGAGGATATGGTAGTAATAAATTCCGGACCAAAACCCCATTTCCGCAATACAGTAAAGAGGTATGGCCAGGTGACCGTGTCGAAGGCCTTTTGGAGATCTATTGATAGGACATATCCTGGATGAGAGGGCCCCCCATCCCATGACGATTGCATGAGGGAAATTAAATCTACCGCTCTCCTAATCTGGTCCGGCCCCTGTCTTCCGGGGATAAACCCCACCTGGTCCTTGTGGATATAGTTAGCTATGAAGGAAGCCAGTCTATTAGCCAGACTTTTCGTCATAATTTTTAAATCATTGTTTATCAATGAGATCGGTCTGTAATTGCTTACGTCACTAGGGTCTTTGCCCGGTTTGGGGATTACTGATACGTATGCCAAGTTGGCTGATGGTTCCAAGGGGGACCCCGCGCGGAGAGAATTAAAAAGGCGGGCCAGATAAGGAGAGAGGGCAACCGAAAAAGCTTTGTAGTAGTGTGCAGAGAAGCCGTCAGGGCCTGGGGCTGATTCTGTTTTGAGGTTCTTTATGACTTCATGAATTTCCTCCACCCTGAAGGGGGATTCCAAAATGGACCTATGGGAGTCCGAGATTGTGGGAATATCGAGGTTATTCAGGAAGGATTCAATACAGTCTGAGCTGTTTGAGTTGTTAGGGACAGGGGCTGAGTATAGCTTAGAATAAAAATCCTGGAAGGTGTCCAAGATTTTTTGGGGATTTTGGGTGAGAGTTCCCCAATGGGATCTGATCTTGGGAAGTGAGAATGTTTTAATTTTGGGGGATAATTTAGCAGCCAGCTGGGGGCCAATTTTATTTGCCTGGATGTAAAATCTGCCGCTTAGCCATTCGAGATGCTTGTCTGCATTAGATGTGAGGGCCAGATTAAGTGCTACTCGGGCGGCTTCTAGCTTGGACAGGGTTGAGGACGAAGGGTCAGCTTTATGGGACTTACTGAGGGACTGGAATTCCCTTTCCATTTGCAGAATATCCGCTTTCCTTTCCCTTTTGAGTTTAGACGCCATTTGGATCATTTTCCCTCTGAGGACTGCCTTGTGAGCACCCCAGAGCACACTAGGAGAGATGTCACCTGTATCATTAATACGAAAGAATTCCCTGATATCTTTTTCTAGAATTATGCAGTGGACAGGGTTGGACAGTAGAGATTTACTTATGCGCCATTGTGGAGGCCCAGGGGGGGAAAGAGAGCATGAGATTTTAAGTGTCACTAAGGAGTGGTCTGACCATGGGACTTCCTGAATGGAGGCCTTGGATGCTGTGTGAATATTTGAATTTGGAAGGAATATATGATCAATTCTGGCGTAGGTATTATGTGGAGCCGAGAAATCGGTATAGCCGTTTGCCGTGGGGTTTAATTTCCTTCCAGATGTCTATCAGGCCCATATCATGTAGAAGGCGGGCTATTTTGAGGCTTTGAGTGGGTGGATTTTTAAGACGAGCTCTCCCCTGAGAAGACTTGTCCAGCAGTTGATCAAAAGCGATGTTAGAGTCACCACCCATGATCACCCTGCCTTCCAAGTGAGGGGCTAGAATCGAAAGCATAGAAGTGAAGAAAGGTGCCTGTCATTGGCTAGGGGCGTAATAGGAGATAATGGAGTATAGAATACCCCCTATTGTTCCCTCTGGGTCTTTGATCGTGTGCGTGAGTGTAAAGGGAGTATTTTTGGACAGGAGAATGGCGACACCCCTTTTTTTGGTGTCAGCATTCACCAGGAAAAAAGTCAGGAAGGTACGGTGCAGGAAGGTGGGGTTATAACTGGCTGGGAAATGGGTTTCCTGAAGTAGGACAACATCTAGGCCCCTAGCGTGGTAGCTTTGAAATGCCTTGCGGCGTTTAGAGGGGGAGTTGAGTCCCTGAACATTATGCGAAGCTATTTTTAGCGAGTGTGCCTGGGTATTAGGGTCAGCCATGGGTGTAGGGAGTGCGGAGCGATATGAGGCAAATGGAGCTTACCAGGACCGCCCGGAAATGGAAATCGACTCGAAGAGGAATGGATTCATCAGTCTTCCTGAAGGCTGGGTCTGTAGGTATGTTCCGCGAGGATTCCTGGAGGGAGTGTGAAAAAGAGGGGGGGAGTGGGGGGAAGACAAAGGAGAGGAGTGAAAGGGAAAAAGAGAGAGAGGGAGGGAGAGAGAGAAATGTAGGACAAGTAGATTAATCAGGCATAAAAATACTGCAAACATTAAGTGCAAAATCAACAATAAATGAGATCAAACTAGGATCAAGTGTATAAAGGAAGTAATGCAAACTCGGACTAGTGTTACTAGTCCTAGTCCGGATTCCCCTAAACTGGGGGAGTCCGGAGAAAATGGGAGAGGGCAACCTCAAAATGGGTTGTCTACCTGCTGTCACCAGAGGGGTATTGAGTCCCCTCAAGTCACAACAGAGAGGGTGGTATGCAGGGCCGCTCCGGCCGTCTGGCTCCCCCAATGCAAGGCGATAAAAAAATTATGGGATCGGTCACCAGGAGGGAGAGCAATTTAAATTGCATGTTGGCTATAGGATCTTGGGTACAAAAAAAAAAAGGGGAGACCGAGATTAATAGTGCAATAACAATGGGGAGGGGGTGGGGTAGAAAATGCAGGGGGATGGGGGAGGGGAGAAAAAAGGAAAACGGGGAAAAATCTAAAAGAAAAATAATGCATGTTCGTTTCTTTTTTTTTTTTTCCCGTTTTTATGGGGGTAGCCATTATATTGTCTACTTGGCAATGCCTTTCTGTATATCTCCTCGTCCAGAGGATACGTTTTAGCCTGGAAAGGGAACCCCAGTAGCCATTATCAGGGCTAGGGGGGGCCTAGTTGTGGGCATTAGCTGTCATGAAAAAGAATACAGCGGTTCGTTTGACGTATGGATGCCCCTATTCTGAAGAAAACATGTGGTCCTCATTCTAGCAGGTAGTTTGGAAGAAGAGAGTCCAATTCCGGCTTGAGGAATAACGTTCATCTTGCGGAGCGAGAGTCCCGTTGCCGCTTTGATAGCTGCTTGTTCCATAGTGGAGTAAGGGGGCTGCCCGGGGGGGGTCTCTTGGATGACCCCGGGGTGGGTGTTTCGTGCAGGGAAGCCAGGGATTGCGAGATCAGGCCTAGTTGCAGGAGCAAATGCTCCCCGTCTTGGAAGTTGGAGAAGTGGTAGGGAACATCTTTGTAATGGAATTGAAGGCGAAAGGGGAACGACCAGCGATATTTGATGGAATTTTGGGCAAGTATTACCAGCAATGGCTTGAGCGCTCTTCTCTTTTGTACTGTAGCTGGCGATATGTCAGCAAAGATTTGAATCTTATGCCCTTGAAATAACAGGTTCTCTATGTTGCGAGATCTTCTCATAACTTCCTCCTTCACGCCATAAAAATGTGGCTTGACCACGATGTCCCTCGGGAGGCCATCTTGGCGGGGAAGCTGGAGGGCTCTGTGCGCTCTGTCCAGTTCAAGTCTGTGGTTTTGGATGTCTGGTATGAGGTCTTTGATGAATAATTGGATGGTTTTTGGTACATCTGTTATCGTTTCGGGAATCCCACGAATACGGAAATTGTAACATCTATTTCTGTTCTCCAAATCGTCTATTTTGGATAAGGCAGTATCTAGCTGGTCTTGAAGCGATTGAATACAGGCCGTGTTCTGGTTTGTGCGTGCAGCAGTGTTATCCACCACCTGCTCAATTGCATCTATCCGGGAGCCCAGGTTTTGTAGGTCAGCCTTAATAGTAGCTGTGATCTGGGTGGCATTCTGAGCTAATCCTGCTGCCAGCATATCTGAGAAGCTCTGTAGCAAGAGCTGCATGTCCTGGGGCTGGGGCTGCTGTGAGGCTGGGGGATGGGCGGGCCCTGTTAGGCCTAGAGGAGCCTGGAGCCTGGGAGGGAGTATAATGTCACCCCGGGACTTGGTGTTGAGGGAGTCTGTGTTAGCCGGGGGGGTCCCTTGAGCGGTGCTGAGACTTACTGTTGCCGCCAGCATGTCAGCGCTCTGCTGGGTGAGGGAAGTGTGGTCTGTGATATCCATGCTGTCCCTCTGTGAAGTTGCGGTCGCCATCTTGGATGGGTCAGGGGCCGCCTGATTAAAGAGCAATTGACGGCTCACCTCACTCTTTTTTGTTCCGCTCGTCATGTATTGGTGAGCTGGGGAGGTTCGGTGAGCCCCGGGGAAAGTCTGGTGCCGGTACCGCTCGATCTGAGAGCTCTGGGGGAGGAGAAGGTGCGGAGCTCTCGATTAGAGCGTCTCCTCGGGAGCAGTGATTTTAATAATGCTTAAAGTTGAACCAAAATTTTTTTTAAAAAATGACGTGGGAGTCCCCCTAAATTCCATACCAGGCCCTTCAGGTTTGGTATGGATATTAAGGGGAACCCCAGCCAAAATAATTTAAAAAAATGATGTGGGGTTCCCCCTAAATTCCATACCAGACCCTTCAGGTCTGGTATGGATTTTAAGGGGAACCCCGCGCCAAAAAAAAACAAAACAGCGTGGGGTCCCCCCAAAAATCCATACCAGATCCTTTTCCGAGCACGCAACCTGGCAGGCCGCAGGAAAAGAGGGGGGGATGAGAGTGCGCCCCCCCTCCTGAACCATACCAGGCCACATGCCCTCAACATTGGGAGGGTGCTTTGGGGTAGCCCCCCAAAACACCTTGTCCCCATGTTGACGAGGACAAGGGCCTCATCCCCACAACCCTGGCCGGTGGTTGTGGGGGTCTGCGGGCGGGGGGCTTATCGGAATCTGGAAGCCCCCTTTAACAAGGGGACCCCCAGATCCCGGCCCCCCCTGTATGAAATGGTAAGGGGGTACTTACCCCTACCATTTCACTAAAAAACTGTCAAAAATGTTAAAAATGACAAGAGACAGTTTTTGACAATTCCTTTATTTAAATGCTTCTTCTTTCTTCTATCTTCCTTCATCTTCTTCTTCTTCTGGTTCTTCTGGCTCTTCTGGTTCTTCCTCCGGCGTTCTCGTCCAGCATCTCCTCCGCAGCATCTTCTATCTTCTTCTCCTTGGGTCGCTCCGCACCCATGGCATGGGGGGAGGCTCCCGCTCTTCTCTTCATCTTCTTTTTCATCCTCTTCTCTTCTTCCTTCTTCTCTTCTTCATTTTCTTCTCCGGGCCGCTCCGCGTCCATGCTGGCATGGAGGGAGGCTCCCGCTGTGTGACGGCGTCTCCTCATCTGACGGTTCTTAAATAACAGGGGGCGGGGCCACCCAGTGACCCCGCCCCCTCTGACGCACGGGACATGACGGGACTTCCCTGTGGCATTCCCCGTGACGTCACAGGGAAGTCCCTTCAAGTCACAGTGCGTCAGAGGGGGGCAGGTCACCGGGTTTTTTCCTTCGAAATTCATTTTGCTGTCAGACTGTTCTAAACACGGGAAACATGCGCCCCTTTACAGGCATACTATAGACACCCCCAGGTACGAAATTTAAAGGGATATTACACTTTTATTGTTTGACTTTAAGCATTATTAAAATCACTGCTCCTGAAAAAACCGCCGTTTTTAAAACTTTTTTTTGCATTGATCCATGTCCCCTGGGGCAGGACCCGGGTCCCCAAACACTTTTTATGACAATAACATGCATATAAGCCTTTAAAATTAGCACTTTTGATTATTCATGTTCCTGTCCCATAGACTTTAACGGTGTTCGCGTGTTCGAGCAAACTTTTTTCCTGTTCGCATGTTCTGGTGCGAACCGAACAGGGGGGTGTTCGGCTCATCCCTATTGAGTAATCAGAGACTTCGGATCACATTCATGGACCACTGCAGAGGCTTGAATTCTCACATTTGCACAAGTTGGTAGCTGTAGCACCTTGTTTGTTTGTAACCTGTCAATTTTGTTTAGTGTCCCTGCACTTATAATGTCATTGAGGAAAAGAAATGCTGAAGAGCAGGTTATGTGAAAGTTCACAGGACATTTAGTTTACTGATGCATTAAATCCGACTGTAAATATTGGTATCTTTTGAAATGCAGATGCTAGAACAAAAGAATATGTGGAGCTTCACGAAATGACCAGTTACAATAGCAGATAGGATCTCTTGGAAAGGGGACACTTTGGAGAATGTGGATGCAGATGTCATGTAGCCAACAGATGAGGACATTGCAGAGACAGTCTTATTCTCCAGTAAGTGACATGCTCATGTGTTTTTCTTTTTTTTTCTTTCTTTTTTTTTCTGTTTCCACCAGAACAGGCCATTAATTATTATTATTTACTTAACAGAACTCAGTTTGAATCTAACAACCATTCGTCGTCTAACTGCTGATTTGCGTAGCTGCTGCACTCATCTGCAGAATATACAAGACGCAACAAGTTCCGTACTGTGTTCATTGAATCATTTCATTGATATTCTAGCTAAATTGTAGACAAAGGCTTTGAAAAGCAATCAAGGCACTTATGTTTTCAAATTTGTCAAAGTTAACAATATTATGTTTTCTAATTTGTAAAAGTTAACAATATTTGGTATTGTTTATTTTTTAATAATCGTTTTATATTTGTAATATTTCTTTCTTATGGTTTTGTGTAGAAAAAAACATATTTGCACACGTTAAGATATATTACCTTATGCCATTTGATGTAAGATAATAAACCTTTTGCATAAATAGCCTATGACTGGCAGCACTGCAAATTACCTATTACGTTCTCTGGACTCTCCACATGGCTGAGAACAGCAGGAATTTTCTCTTCCTGTTGCTGTCAGTGACATACTTTTCAAATATAGCAAGGTCTCTTTGCAATGCTGCACAGCATAGAGTGACCATGGCACTTGCATAGGAAGTTAGATATGAAGGACTGTTTGCATTTGCACTATATGTCTAGCATGTTGTCAGACATACAAGGCCTATCATGTCCTGTTTTATTTTACATCCTTCTAGACTTGACCAAACTAAACTATGTCCCTCTGTAACATGATTGGGACAACATCGTCATCCCACCTCTCAGAAAAGTGCAGCATGCTATATGTAGCCACACCTATATAGATTTTAAACAGCACATCCAACCTCCATAGATGATAGTGAGGGACATAATTTGAATGATCAAAGCTGTCCTAAACCAACTAGGTGCAAAATGTCAAAAGTGTAAAGGTGTAACCTTTCAAAAAACAAAAATGTCTAAAACATTATGAGTAAAATGTTCAATTGGTTTGATGATAATATAAACTCTTAAAAAAAAAAATTTAAAATTATTTTTATGCATCATGTTTTTTGCAGAAAAACCAGACAACAAAAAAGTTTAAGAACTGCAATGACTCGACTTTACTGTAATAATACTTTCTTGTCAAAGAAATTTGGTATTGGTTGGACTAAGATTTGGATTGTCCTAGTAACCATTAGCTCTGACTATTACTTTCCAAATATAACCGCTATGAAAATGAAACTTGTGCAGTCTCAAGATCACCCTTTTCTGAAACCACTTGTATACCCAGCTTTGTGATTTTTACATACAGGTAAGTTTACCTTTTAGGTAAAATGAATAGACCATTTTAGGCGATATTCTTATCTTGCTGGAACTTTAGAGCTTATTACTGTAACAGAGGGCTCCCATGCACAAGCGGCTTCCCATGGGGACCTTGGACAGAGAGGGGGGCCAGGAGCTATGGTGGGGGACCCAAAAAGAGGAGGTTCCTGGCCGCTCTGTGCAAATTAATTACAAAGAGTAGGTAAGTATAGACATGTTTGTTTAAAATTAAAATTACCGTAACCCTTTCAGTTGTTTGAACAAAGCAGTCCAAAAAACAGTTTTTATTTCAACAGTTTTGAAAAATGCAACCACACAAGCATATATAAAGAAAATGGTTAATTTTATCAATTTTTTATGTTTTTCTTGGAAATGTTTTTAACAAAAACATGTACATATCTTTGACATATGAAAATTACATGTCATTCTGCCAGCTCACTGCACCGATTCCAGTAAAATAATTCATATACTTCAGCCTGCTTTGCCGGGCACTTTGTGTTGGTAGTCTTGAATGTCCTCGGTCAAGAGATGCGAGTCCAGCAAGGTGCTGCTACCCTTCCTCACGGATGTTTCTTCCAACTCTCTCTGCTCCCCGATCTGGCACTGTAGCAACATATCCCTGTGCAGGTCGGCGTAGGTAGTTGTGTAGGACACAACATGCAAGAACTATAGTGTCTATTTTGTACATGACCTGATGAATTGTGTTTTAGAAAATGCGAAATCTGTTGGCCAGGATTCCAAATACATTTTCAACCACCATTCATGCTTGAGACAGCCTATAGTTAAAGATCCTCTGATCTGGGGTCAAGCCATGCATGGGGAAGGGCTTCAATAGGTGTTCTCCCAATGCAAAGGCGTCATCTGCAACAAACGCAAAATTCATACCTTCCACATTCTGGGCAGTGCTTAGCAAATTAAGTGTCTTATTCTGGAGGCACCTATAGAATTCTGTGTGTTCTATAACACTGCCATCTGAGTGCCGTCCATTTTTACCGATGTCCACGTATAGGAATTCATAGTTGGCATTAATAACTGCCGTCATGATAATGCCGAAGAATCCCTTGTAATTGTAATAAAACGAGCCAGAGTTGGCTGGTGGAGTTATCTGAACATGCTTCCCATCTATTGCACCTCCACAATTTGGGAGGTTCCATTCCTCCTGGAAGTTTTTGGCCACTTTCAACCATTCCTCTGGGTTTTGGGGAAACTGCAAGAAATAATCGGATAGGATTTGTAAATCTGTGTGCTACAAACAATTTAAACATAGCTTTATATTTTAGATGGGAATGAGCTGTTAGACATGAATTGCAACCAAAATGAAAACATTGTTTAATGTATGTATTTAACATATATGCACATTACCTTTATATATTCACTCTGTAGAGCAGTGATCAGTGCCTTGCATGTCTCAGGTATGATCTTGCCAAGGGCCTGAGGAGAAATTCCTGTGGTAAATTTCAAGTTCTGCAGGCTTCGTCCTGTCACCACATAACGCAGGGTGTCTATCAACCTTTGCTTGGCACTGATAGCCTTACGCATTGATGTATCCTGTTTTTGGATCAGTGAAGTGATAGCTGCCAAGAGTTGCTGGAAGCATACGTCGTTCATTCGTAAATAATTGCGGAAGTCATCTGGGTTATTTTCTTGAATTTCTCGGATGAGTTGCATATGGGAGTACTTGGCACGGTTGGGGAGCCATTCTTTACTCCACACTCTTCGCCTTGACTTTTTTTTTTGGTTAAGTACATTTTGGATAGCCATAAGACCAAGTGCCAAAAAGCTATGCAGAATGATTAAAAAAACAAATATACGTGATCAAACAGGAATATTCCAAGTAGCTACAAACTCAGGTGCGCAAGGCGTGGCTAGAGGGGTCACATGCATATTACATCATTGCCCCTCACATGCTACAACATGGTTATGCATACAGGAAGCTATTGTAGTATCGCTACGGGAAAATTCGTATTGTTAGTACAACCTCCCAATTGCGATACATAGGTATTTGGACTAGCAACCGAGAAAAATCAGACAAGAAGTCGTCCGATTTTCGGATCATGTGTAGGGTATATTACAGTATGTTAGGCGACTCCCTGACACATATGCCAAATTTCCTTGCTTTAAAGCTTAAAAAAATCTCTTAAGCACTTCAACCCCGGAAGGATTTACCCCCTTCCTGACCAGAGCATTTTTTGCGACTCTGTACTGCGTCGCTTTAGCTGACAATTGTGCGGTCGTGCGACGTTGTACCCTGAGAAAATTGACATCCTTTTTTTCCCACAAATAGAGCTTTCTTTTGGTGGTAATTGATTACCTCTGCTGTTTTTATTTTTTGTGCTATAAACAAAAAAAAAAGAGACAATTTGGAAAAAAAAGCAACATTTTTTACTTTTTGCTATAATAAACATCCCCCAAACATATTTAAAAAAAAAATTTTTCCACAGTTTAGGCCGATATGTATTCTTCTACATATTTTTGGTAAAAAAAATCACAATAAGTGTATATTGATTGGTTTGCGCAAAAGTTATAGCGTCTACAAAATAGGGGATAGATTTATGGCATTTTTATTAATAATTTTTTTTACTAGTAATGGCGGCAATCTAAGATTTTTATCGGGACTGCGACATTATGGCGGACACATCAGACACTTTTGACACTATTTTGGGACCATTGTCATTTATACAGTGACAAGAGCTACAAATAGCCACTGATTACTGTATAAATGACACTGGCAGGGAAGGGGTTAAACACTAGGGGGCGATCAAGCGGTTAAGTATGTCCTAGAGAGTAATTCTAACTGTGGGGGGGATGGGCTCACTACAACATGACAGAGATCACTGCTCCCGATGACAGGAAGCAGTAGATCCCTGTCATGTTGCTAGGCAGAACAGGGAAATGCCTTATTTACATAGACATCTCCCCATTCTGCCTCCCCTCGCTGCAATCGCGGGCCGCCAGTGAACATCGAGTTTGCGGGACCCGCGGGCACGCTCCCATGGTGCGCGCTCCCAATAGGCGGCAAATTCAAAGGGACATACAGGTACGCCCATTTGCCTGCCTGTGCCATTCTGCCGACATGAATGTGTGTGCGGCAGTCGGCAAGTGGTTAAGTTTCCTACCAATAATTTATGCATGGAAGTGTGCTTACTGCTAAGAACATAATCAGTGACAAACAGCCTGATAACTTTTCCAAATTTTGGAGTTTAATTTATGAATTCAGTTGTGGCTGATGGGTGAAGAACAATTTAGTTTATCAAACTGTATTATGATTTGTAATGAGTGAACCAGTTTGAAACCAAGGAGACAAAAAAGGCAAGTCTGTTAAATACTATTTTTTTGTGTTTGTCTGAACATATGCATGCAGATTTGTCGAATCTGCACAGGATCAAAAATGTATTTTTTGTGATTTCTTGTACTCCCAAATTAATTTGCAGATATTTAGAAAAATTAAAAATGAATTGTCAGTTTTCCTGCTTTGATTTCCCCTAATTAGGATAATTTACTTTTTGCATTCTAAAATAGATCTGTTATGTCATAAGGTTTGTTTCTCGGTTGAATCCTGCTCAGTAGACTTGTTACCTACTGGAAACTCCTGTAAAACTCAAACTGGACATATACAAATGTTATAGTTTAAAGATATGTCTATTTTACAATAAATGCTATAAAGCCAGGAGAGCAAATACTGCAAAACCAGTAATTAGGAATGAGGTTTGAATTCACCACTACCATTAATCTTGCATGTTGGGAATTCCACAGGCTGTCTGGGAAAATTGCACTGTTCCATAGCATCACACAGGGCCATCTTTAATTTTGACTGGACTTTGGGCAAACATTTTCTTGGGCCCCCCTCTCCCAAGGAGACATAAATAGTATGGCTCAGTCCCCCCCTCACTGGCTGTGATTGACAGCAGTGGCTCCCTCTGCTGTGTCTGAGCCAATAAGAAGGGAGAGACCTGGGAGAACAGAGGCTCTCATGGACACTGCTGAATCACAATCGACCTCAGGTAAGATGGGGGGGGGGAGACTGCATAATGAAAATCTTCACCTTTTACAGCCACTTTAAGCCTCAGGATAAAATACCCATTCCCATTGTACAATAACGACCAGGCGGGACCACTTTTGTTCAGGGAGGACATAATATGACATCCTCCCATTCTTGGCACACATGCGTGCCCCTAGGGATGCGCAGCATTGCGATTGGTGGTGATGCAATGATGTAGGCTCTTTACCATGTGATCAGCTGTGCCCAATCACAGCTGATCACATGTAAATAAATGTTTGTTATCTGTTTTTCTTTTCCTCGGTACTCTCACTGCCTGAAAGCCGATAAGCAGCTTTCCTGTGACAGGGGACATTTTTTCACTGACAATAAGGTCACTAATCATTAGTGCCCTTTATTATCAGTGCAGCTCCATCAGTGCAGCTTATTAGTTTCCATCAGTTCAGCATATTAGGGCCCATCACCAAAGCATTTAAGTATCCATCAGTCCAGCATTTTAGGGCCAATCAGTACAGCATATTAATGCCACTTATCAGTGCCCACTGATGCCACCTTATCAGTGCAGGCTCATCAGTGCTGCCCATCAATGTTACTTTATCAGTGCCACCTCATCAGTGCAATCCCATCAGTGCAACCTCATCAGTGCCCATTGGTGCAGCCTCATCAGTGACCATCAGTGCAATCTCATCAGTGCCCATCAGTGCAGTCTCATCAGTGCAGCCTCATCAGTGCCCATCAGTGAAATCTCACCAGTGTGTCAGAAACCATGAATCAGACTGAGACAGGAGTACAGTTAAATCAAACTTGTTTAGTAATAATAAAAAAAGGTAAACAGAGTAAACATAGTCAAAACATAGCCAAAGTTCAGGAACCGGAATGGATAGTCAGACACGCCAAATCGTCAGGGAGCCAGAGATGAGCGTAGTAGAACAGCAAGCAGGATCTGGAGCCAGGAAGAATGTCAGCCAAGTAAGTCTTTAACAAGAACACAGGAGAGCGTCTCAAGAGATGTGACCAAGGCGATTGCAAAGATCATCTGGACTGGACGGCTTAAGTAGGTAGGACTGATGAACAGGATATCATCAACAGGTGAGTCACTGTGGAGAGATTGGAGCTGGCAATTAGCTGACATCTGAGTGGCCAGCTTTGAGAAGGAAGGGCTGAGCCCAGCCCTGACAGTACCCCCCTCCTCAATGACGCCTCCCCCTCGGAGGACCCCTAGGCTTGAGGGGAAAATGGCTATAGAAATCAAGGAGGAGGACAGGGGCATGTAAGTCTGAGGATGAGACCCAAGAGCATTCCTCCGGACCATACCCTTTCCAATGCACCAGGTACTGTATGCGCCCACAGAACCTACGGGAGTCAACAATGGACTGTACTTCACACTCCTCATGGTTCTCAACCTGTACAGCGTGAGGAAGAGGCACCAAGGTGGTAAAGCAGTTGCAGACCAAAGGTTTTAATAAGGGGACAGGAAATACATTCGAAATACACATATTAGAAGGAAGGTCTAATGCGTAAGCCACTGGGTTAATCCTTCGAAGAATACGGCAGGCGTCTGCGGTCAGCAAGGAGTCTGTACCTATCATTAGCATGTCGCAAAACTTAGACTTGTACCCAAGTGGAACGAAGACCACAGAGATGCTCCCCTAACGCAGGAATACTCTGTGGAACAAATGAGTCAGGTAACATGGAAGGTTTGAAACCATAGTTCTCCATAAATGGGGACAATCGGGAAGCAGAATTCAAGGCACTATTGTGAGCAAACTCCGCCCAAGGTAAGAGGTCTAACCAGTTGTTATGATGGTCAGAAATATAGCAACATAGGAATTGCTCCAAGGAGTGATTGGCTCGTTCTGCAGCCCCATTAGACTGCGGGTGATACGCAGAGGAGAAAGCAAGCTGAATTCCCAACTGTGCACATAAGGCTCGTCAGAACCGGGACACAAACTGACTATCCCTGTCCGAGACAATCACCCTGGGTAGCCCATGTAAGTGAATGATCTCCCAAGCAAAAATGGAAGCCAGTTCCCACTTCCAAAAATTGAAGTGGGCAACTTCTTAAGTGGAATACAATGGGACATTTTCAAGAACCAGGTCAACCACCATAAGGATAACTGTGTTGCCCTGGGAGTTGGGTAACTCCACTAAGAAATCCATAGACAGGTGGGTCCAGGGCCTCTCTCCATTGGGTATGGGTTGTAGGAGGCCCACTGGAAGGTGTCGTGGAGTCTTACTCTGAGCACACATGGAACAGGCAGCTACAAAGGCTGTTACATCAGCAAGTAGACTAGGCCACCAGAATTGTTGGGAAATGGCCCAAAAGTGTTGATTCTTCCCAGGGTGGCCAGCAGCCTTGGGAGAATGGTAAGTCTGGAGCATGGCAGTATGGAGTCTCTCTGGGACAAAGCAGCAGTCACAAGGTTTCTTAGGAGGGACATGGACCTGAGCAGCAAGAGTTTTGTCACCCAAAGGAGAAGTGAGACTGGTGTGAACTGTAGCCAGAATACGATCAGGAGGAATCACAGGAACCGGAACCGACTCCATCTTGGAAGTGGAGGAAAATTGTCATGACAAAGCGTCAGCCCTTACATTCTTAGTACCGGGTAAGAATGAGACAATGTGATTGAAACTAGACAAGAAATCAGCCCATTGCGCCCTTCTGGGAGTGAGGCATTTGGCCTCAGACAAGAATGTGAGATTCTTATGGTCAGTAAGAATGAGAACCGGTACAGTGGTACCTTCGAGGAAATTTGTCTCCATTCTTTCAGGGCTAAAATGATCACTAACAGCTCTCTGTCACCAATCTCGTAATTGCACTCTGCAGGTGACAATTTCTTGGAAAAGTAGCTACAAGGATGCATAGCACTCTCAGAGGTAGGACGTTGAGACAGAAGGGCACCAACTCCAGTGTCAGAAGCATCAACCTCAAGGAAAAAAGGTAACATAGGATCAGGATGTGCCAACACAGGAGCAGAAACAAAGGCAGCCTTGAAACTCTCAAAGGCCTTAATGGACTCCGGAGACCAACTCTGTGTGTTACCGTGCTTTCTGGTCATATCAGTCAGGGGCTTGACCAGAGACGAGAAGTTACAAATAAACTTCCAATAATAGTTGGCAAAGCCAAGAAAACGCTGCAGATGATGTAAACCCATGGGTCACGGCCACTGTAGGACTGTTAAAAGTTTCTCTGGGTCCATCGAAAAACCAGCAGTGGAAATGACATAACCCAGGAATTTAACCTGTTCACGATGGAATTTGCACTTCTCCAATTTACAATAGAGATTGTTCTCTCTTAGTTTCTGAAGCACACAACAGACATCTGTGTGTTGGCTACCTTCTGGAAGCATGTCTTACTGCATTGTGGTGACCAGGAGAGAACCTCAGCACGGAGCCAATCAAAAGGGGGGTTGTGCCTCTGTAACCAAGGATAACCAATAACCAGCGGAAACTTAGGAGAGGAAATAACCTGGAATTGGATTATTACATGGTGAAGAGCCCCTACAGCCATGGACAATGGAACAGTCTCATGAGTCACATGGGCAGGCTGTAGAGGTCTTCTGTCAAGAGTCTCAATGGCAAGTGGAGTGCTTCGGTATAAAGACAGCATCAATGAACAGGCCTGCAGCCCCAGAGTCGATTAGAGCCTGTATCTCGATGGACAACTAAGCCCAAGAAAGGGTAGCCAAAACCAGGGGCTTATCCTTCTGGATAACTGAGACGAAACAATGCCACCTAAGGTCTGTCTGTGACAGAACCTCAAGGTTCGGGCGTCCCCTGGAGGGTAGGTCAAGACTTCAAAAAGCGACCTGCCTGGCCACAATAAAGGTACAATCTATCCCTCCTCTTAAGGGTTCTCTCATCCACAGAGAGACGCATTAAGCCCAAGTGCATGGGTTCATCTTCACAGACTGACTCGGTACCAGGAGGCATGGAAATTGAGGGAGGCAAGGGTGGGACTTCAAAGTTCAGAGACAAATGTACAGGAGGCTTCCGCAAGAGCTCCCTAAAAGGGAGTCTTTCTCTGAGTCTGGAGTCAATGAAGATGGCAAACGTGATTAACCTCTCCAGCTCAGTGGGTATATCTCGGGCTGCTATTTTATCCCTGATGGTATCAGAGAGACTATGAGAAAAAGCAGCTACGAGAGCCTCATTGTTTCAAGCAACCTCTGCTGTCAGAGTATTGCATTCAGTGGCGTAATCGGCAACAGCTCTCGTACTCTGTTTGATGAACATGAGGCACTTGGCAGCAGAAGCGGAGCATGCGGGAACATCAAATACCCTATTAAAAGAAGTAACAAACGCAGGGTAACTCAAAACAATAGGTTTTTGCATCTCCTATAGAGGGTTTGCCAAGGCCAAGATTCTCTCAGAAAGCAAAGATATTACGAAACCTACTTTACTTCTGACCGTGGGAAATGCCTGGGGCAGCATCTCAAAGTATATCTCAACCTGGTTGAGAAACCCTCTGCATTGGACTGGATCACCCCCAAATCGCTGGGGAAGCATAGCACCACCAGACATACCTCTTATAGAGGTAATACTCAAAGTGGGTGCCTGCACAAAGACTGGAGCAGCAGCAGGGATGGCCTGCAACACAAGTTGTACTGGAGCAGCCACAGTGGGAGATTCCAGGTGAGCTGTGTGACTCAGGAGTGTTTGTAATGTTATGGCAAACTGATCCATGCGGTGATCCTGCTCATCCAATCTGGAAAAAATATTACCAACAAGTGGATTGACTGCATCTTCTGAATTCATAGCCTACTGTCAGAAACCATGAATCAGATGAGACAGAAGTATAGTTAAATCACACTTGTTTAATAATAATATAAAAAGGTAAACAGAGTAAATGTATTCAAAACATAGCCAGAGTTCAGGAACAGGAACGGATAGTCAGACAAGCCAAAAGGTCAGGGAGCCAAACATGAGCGTAGTAGAACAGCAAGCAGGATCTGGAGCCAGAAGAAATGTCAGCCAAGCAAGTCTTTAACAGGAATGCAGGAGAGAGTCTCTATAGATGTGTCCAAGGTGAAGGCAGAGAGCATCTGAACTGGATGGCTTAAGTAGGCAGGACTGACAAGCAGGATATCATCAACAGGTGAGTCACTGTGGAGAGATGTGGAGCTGGCAATTAGCTGACAGCTGAGTGGCCAGCTTTGAGAAGGAAGGGCTGAGCCCAGCCCTGATACAGTGCCCATCAGTGCAGTCTCATCAGCGCAGCCTCATCAATGCACATAAGACAAGCCACAGGCAGTTAGTCTAATGGGACATTGCATTGGGGAGAAGGACCTATCTGCCTGCCAGCAAACTCCACATCCGACCCACACTCTGGGGCACTATGCACTGCCGCTCCCACTCTGAATCCATTTCCCAGCTCCACCTGCAGTTGCAGCCTTCTCTCAACCATACATTGGGCGGGGTCTGAGCATCAGTGGCATTCGTGACCATGCCCCATTCCCTATTTTTTGTGGAATACCATTGCCTCCCTGTACCTGGTCTTTCCACAGATAGTGCCATCATGGGGCGAGGGGCAGCTCCCAATGTGCAGGCAGCGTGGGCTCCAGGGTCAGCTGTCTTGGGCCTCAAAACAATGACTGGGCCCGGGGCAGCTATCCCATTTGCCCTGAGTTAAAGACGACCTGCAAAGCACCCCCGAACCTGTAAGTTAAAGGATTTGTGTTTATTCAATGGTTTCATGGCAGAATCCAGATTTCTGTGCATTTTTTAACACTAGCTTGTTTCAGCTCTAAAAATGGCCACAATTTAATGACCGTAACAAGTTTGGTGTTGCTAATTTTTTACCAGGATTTGATAAAGCCTTTGCAAACCGAAACCAGGAATGGTAAACAAGGCTAACAGTGTATATTTTATTCCTTTATTTGTTGCAATAAAGCTGCTTGTTCACTTTTATAAAAAAAAAGTAACACATTTTAACTGTGACCTCAAACTAGCAGGAGAAAACTAATCTTGAAAGGTATTGTTTTACTGAAAGAGTAGTGGATGCTTGGAACAGACTTCCAGCAGAGGTTTGATTCAGTCAACAGGAATTTAATTTAAACATGCTTAGTAAAATATAGGTCTATAAAAATGTAAAAATAAAAACGCAGACTCAATGGACCACTTGGTATTTTTCTGCTATAACCCTTCTATGTTTTTCTTTTCCTGTGTTTTGGAATGAGAAAATGAGAAATTTCTAAATTATTTGACAAAGAAGTTCTTAAAAACACAAAAAGTTAAACCAACTTGCTGTAACCTTTGTGTTGTCTTGTATCTGCAAGAAATGTAACATTATTCTTTAAGACCATGAGAATCCTTTAACAATAACCATTGCACAGGCATTGCATCAACACGTACACCCAACTTGTTTGTTTGGTTTAATGCTTGTGGGTCTCACCTTTGGTCACTGGCTGAATTTCAATATAGAACTGTTGAGAAAGGATGTGTTATATGGTATGGCAGGAAAAACAAAATACTCTGCAGAGTTGGAAATGACTTTTCAACTCCATTTGTTTTCTTTTACTCTCTCTGTCAAAGTCACATTCTGTCTGTGTGACAGGTTTTGTATGCGGAATGAAAATGAAAGACAAACAATGCAGGGCCATACAATCTTATGCCTCCAATTCTTTTATTTTGTCTGCAGTTCAAACAATGGAAATTAAAACTCATTTTGTCTTTGTTTCAAAAGCCAGAGTATCTTGAACCAATTCCTATTCATAGTAATGCCATTTAAAGAAAAAAATATGGAAACTCCTACAATGGCCCAATATTCATCAAAAATTGTTCAAAATGAATCTCAAGACTAACAATGGAACATCATGGCATAGAATGTTCATTCTACAGGAGATGATTGAAAAGCCATACAGAAATCCCTCAATTGTTCATTTATACTCCTTTCTTCTTCAGTCATAAATTAAATATATTCCACACCATTTACAAGTTAATGTTTATTGAATACAACATCCATGCATACAGCATAACTCCTACAGGGAAATATCTCAGACAAAAATAAACTCAATTTACATATTTGAAGCTAGGAAATGTTCTTTAGAAGCGTGAAACACAGAGTAGTGTTTCTATGTTTTTTGAAAATGTATACTATATAGATTTGGGACCATTGTGTTTTTGCACCTTGAAATTAAACAATTGCAAATTACATTTATGCAAATCTTTAAACTCTCTAAAGCTGAACTGCAGGCAGGTACAAAGGACACAAATTTAATGCAGCACTGTATTGAATAATGCATCTTTAAAGCGGAGTTCCACCCATAAAAAAAAAAAAATACATTACTGTGCAGCAAATGATATAACTAATGACATTTGGAGAGAAAAAACATTTTTTTACTTACCTTTTAACTCCTGTTGCTATGTGGTCCCCTCAAATCTTCCCCTTCCTCACTGTGGCTCCTGATGTCACTTTCCTCTGTGCCTCTGCTCGCTACTGCTCCTGGGAGATGTGTGTCATCATTTCCCAGGAGTCAGTGGGCATCTCCGAGGGCTAGAATCGCGTTACTTCTAAACCGGAAGTGACGCGGGAAAAGGCGAATTTCGGCACCATTTTTAAAACTGGAAGAAAGCCCTCAACCAAACAGGGCTGTGCTGTGTGACAAACCTGTGTAAATCTCAGGACTGCACAAACAGAATTCAAAAATTTGGCAGGTAAAACACCCACATCTGTGTACCGAGTGGTTTGTTCGAAGTTCTGCTTCAATGTGGAAGTTACTTACCTTATTTTAGTTGTAACCTGCACCCCAAACCTGCCACTATTCTTTGGCTTTTTCCCCTGTACCCTTTCTCCACGTCATTATTTAGCAAACATTTGTACAGGACTAATTAGTCCTCTTTTGAAGTAGTTAGATAAGGTTGTAAATAGTGCCCCAAATTTAGCGTTTTACAAGAGTGACCGGATACAAATGTTTTTTACTTTTATTCACATTAGTGTTGGATATGATATATTTTTCTGTACCTTATACCTATAGCCAAGGGTTTTCTACTATAGTTATTACAGTTGTTGTCACTTTAAATGAGTTTGGCTCCCTCTAGTGTCTGCTGAATGCTGTTAGGATTTTTCTTCTAATTCCTGAAAAGGGACACATCAAAGCATTGTGGGACATGTAGTTTGGAGGAGGAAGTGACTCTGTTAGCTGGATCAGCCCTGAACTACAATACAGACAATGCAAAGCACGCAGCACTGCATTCTGGGAGCAGTAATAAAAGGACCGGTGTGGCCATCTTTCAGCCTCTCTGTACGCCATTCAACACCTGCCAGCAGGAGGTCTGTGTGTGACCAGGAGTGAGAGACTGCGGTCTATACAGTGTGGAGCCGGATCGCCCGCTTCTGAGGGATTTTAGAGTACAGCCTTGCCAGCTTAGCAAGTGGTATTAAATAAGTAGGAATACCACGCTCAGACTATAACTCCTAAAAACCAAAGCCGCAAAATAAACCATCTAATATCTAATGGTAGTAATCAAAAATAAAATAAAAAAGTTGTGCTAAATTAATACCATGCAAAAATGACTGGCATATAAAATCTTAAATTGATACACGTGGACACCTATAAGTGAACTAGGAATCAATAAAAAGGGAATACAGGTGACAAAAAATCAAATAAGGAAAATCAAAACCTCAATAAATCATTCAAAGTGTCCATAAAGTAATGCAATAAAAGCGTGTCTTCTCTTAGATGAGAAGGGCTAGTGTATAAACATATATGTGTAATAAAGTCCACAATAGCAAAATCTTGATGATGAACTCTGTACTTCAGTGTAAACAAACGACAGGCAACTCAGGTGTGTGACTCTGTATATGATGACTCTTACCAGAGATGATGGACCCCCTAAAGAGCAGGGTCAGATGAGCAGGCAGAAATAGCCCTCTGCAGGGACATCCTCCAGTATTTCCGGTCTTAGGTTGTCTCAGGTGTTCAGTGAGGGGAGTCGCCATATAGCAATGAATGCTTGTCAGCTGAAATCCTCAGTGGATGATGTTGCCCTATAGCAATAAATGCTTATCAGCTGGATCCCTCAATCTGAAGGAGAAACACACTCGGGCTCAAAGCCACGAGTGAGCAGACAGAGAGGGACTCCGATCGTGTAGTGGGTTTAAACAATAGGCCTTTAATACTATTAAAAACGAGCATATGCTCATGGGGTAACAGGTACAAACATAAACTTAAAATTACATAGATGAATAAAAGCTGGCTAGCTAAACAAACAGATAAAGATCACCCATGTGCCGTGAAACATGTGGCGTGATTGCGTCAGCACAACGCACTGCCCTACATGTTTCGCAATACCTTGCATCTTCCTGGGGCACGGGCGACGTGCTGACACATCACTCAAATAGTATCTTACAGGAAACAAGCCTGGATTTCAGCCTAGTGCCATACTGGCTGTGTTAGAAACCAAGCCTCATTGTCAATCCGGCACCATATTGGAATTCAGAGAACTCGTGGACCGCAAGTCAGGACCAAGCCTCACTCCAGAATCCCAGTGGGACGCACCCAAAACATAAAGTGTCTAGTAGGAACCAAGCCTCGATTCCAGCCTAGTGCCATATCGGCTAAGTTACAAACCAAGCCTCATTGTCACTCAGGTGCTCACTTCCTCGAATATAAATAATGCCTAATACTTCCACAAAGAGAAGCCAGCCCTACAAAACCGGACGATAATCAGGTGTTCTTAAGAATTATCAATAAGGGAAGGGAGATGGGCGGAGCCTAGCAGAGCAGACATGCATTGTTAGAGCTCTGCACCGCTGAGGAGAGAAGAGAAGGACAAAGCGGAGCCTGCAGGCTCAAAAGGTATCCATTTGAACCTTTTTGCCCTAGGGAACAAACTGTGAAAGTTTGGGCAGGAAATATGCTACTGGGAGGAAACCGTGGCAGAAATAAAAATCACCTCACAAAGAGCTCACAGGCACTCACTGCAACTAAAGCAGCTCCAGTCACCTCACAAGATACAGCATCAGGGAGCTCTCACAGACAGAAAATGTCACAGCAAGACTCTCCATTTGAGTCAGATACAGAACAAATCCTCTCACAAACTTCTCCACAAGCCTCTTCAGCATCCCCAGTAATATTATTAGAATTTGAAAAGATGCTTCATAAGGCTTTAAAACAAACCTCAGACCAAATAACAAAAAGCCTAACCAAAGAAATAAGAGAGCTGGGAAACCGCACCGCAGCCTTAGAAATAAAAATGGATGAAATTGAAATTACAACCCAAGAAAATATAACAGAATTGGAACAATTAAAAGAAGAGAATTTAATACTTCAAACTAAGCTCGAAGATTACGAAAATAGAGCCAGACGTTCAAACTTGCGCATAAGGGGAATACCTGAAACTGTGACAGACCTGCAATCTACTATTACTGCTCTATTACAAGAACTAAAGCCAGATATCCCTATTGAACATTTAGAACTGGACAGAGTACACAGAGCCCTCACAGCCAAAAAGAAAGATGGACCCCCACGTGATATAATCACAAAATTTCACTATTACAGAACGAAAGAACAAATACTAATTGCTGCAAGAGAAAAAGGAACTTAATTTTCAAGGACACAATTATCAAATTTTTGCTGACCTATCCCAACTTACTATTACTAAAAGACGATCCATGAAACCCCAACTAATGGAACTGCAACCCCACAACATTATGTATCAATGGGGCTTCCCCTTTTCAGTCAGATTTAACTACCAAGGTACAATTTACAGAAGCAGATCAGCAGATGAACTACAACAAACCCTTTTAAAATTAAATCTGACAGAACCCACAAGCAGCAACTCTTCCACACGCAGAAGAATGGCATCATCTTCACCTTCAGGCAGCACTCAGAAAATTTCAGAACAAAATGGGAATCATCATTCTCACAAAAGAGGCCGGTATGCCACATTATCCATGGACCAAGAAGATTCAATGGACTGACATCCTAAATCCTGATATCTCTTCATTTATTATACTAAGAGATGGTTCTCTATAAAAAAACCTGTATTTATAACTGAATGTAACTGCATTCTGATAGTCACACACTGTGTGGGATCATGTTACATTCCAGTTATATTTCTTATTACTTCTGATTCATATAGCCTTAGAATATATAAGTGAAATAAGGAAATTCTTGTTCAGTTATATATTATCAGGTAATAACAATAGATTTATTACTTTTTAGGACAAATATGTTCAATAATCCAGAAGTAATGGAAGCTTTTTCTTTCTTTTCTTAAAACAAATATATTATTACCTAACTAGTTCCTAGAATTATGTTTTTGTTTATTCTAATCTGAAGCAATACAACCTCAATTTTATGAGTTAACATATCTAAACAGTTACATATGAATAAAATATGTAATTGTTTACTCTAAAAGGGTTAAAATCCCAAAATAATTCAAACTATCTTCATCAATACCAAAGTTATTAACAGTACCTTTCTAACTGAATTATTTAGCCTAGGGCAAGACTAACCATATACAACCACCCTGGAATAAATAATTTCAACAAAAACTATATTCTGCACTCCAATTAATGAAACATCATTTTGATGTCTTTTGACATAGCACTTCTCTCCTGTAAGCGGAAGATCCGTGTACCCCCATTAGCCCTCATCATTCTCCCAACCATATTATGTGGGAGTGTGACGAAGGCACTTATTCCCCTGAGAGAGATATTTACTCTCTTTCACGGGTAAATTGTGATTACTTGCAAAAAATAATTTATACAATGTATCATCTAATCTCATATGTGTTTTGTTTACTCTTTACTCCAGAATTCACTGGTTTCTTTTCTATCTATTCATCTCTTCAGTCCACATAGGTTGATCTGCGCAGTCAGCTCTGCATAACAAAAAGTAAGTCAAAACTATTTGATCTGTTGCCATAGCACCACTGAATATACTTTCCCTGAATGTTCAGGGAATAAATGTCCCTCAAAAAAGGACCAAAGCCTTCCGTACTTTTCATAACAAGAAGGCTCACATAGTATGCCTCCAAGAAACACACTTCACCAAAGATTCTACTCCAAAATATATTTCTCCTTTTTATCAACAAATTCACACGGCTTCTGCCTGTACCAAGCAAAGGGGAACTCTAATTGCATTTCACCGATCCACACCATTCACCTTATCATCAGAAATTAAAGACCCAGAAGGTAGATACCTGATACTCATGGGTTATATAATGGATACAGCAATCACGGTGATTTCCTACTACGTTCCTAACAAACAACCTACACCATTCCTCTCACATATATTACAAGTGATTAATACACACAAAATAGGAACAGTGATAATGTGTGGGGATTCGAACCAGGTCCTCCTCCCATTTCTAGATAAATCACCTTTTACACCATCCAAAAATAACCTCTTACCTTTTTCTCAACTTCTTTCCAAATACAATCTGGTAGATTCGTGGAGAGAAAGTAACCCAATGAAAAAGAAATTCACTTATTTCTCGCACCCTCATCAAACCTTCACCAGAATAGATCATATTTTTCTAACAATAGGAATGATACCAGAAATTATTGCATCAGATATAATTCCGATTCCGTGGTCTGACCATAATGCAGTATACACTACTATAGCCTCAGCCATACCAAAAGCGCATGACCCAACGTGGTACTTACCGGACATAATGCTCAAACACCCACTACATCAGATGGCCATTGAACAAGCTTTAAAGGAATACATATCAATTAATAATACAACAGACATCTCCCCAATAACACTGTGGGAAGCTCATAAGCCTGTCTTGCGTGGTACAATACAAAGACAAATGGCACTATTTAAACGGGAACGCAAAAATCTAGCAAAAAAACTAGAACTCAATTTTAATGCAGCCTACATATCATTTCAAGATGATCCATCTCAGAGTACAAAATCTCATCTGGAAAAATCTAGATTGGAATACGATCTATTTCTCACTGAGTCAGTTGATAAATCCCTCAAACGCTCCAAACACAATTTCTACATGAATACAAACAAACCAGGTACATATTTGGCTCGGGCATTAAATTCAACTAACAAATCTTTCAAACCAATACGTTTGAAATGATCAAAAAATGTTTACACTTGTAATCCAGTTAAAATAGTCCATAAATTTCACTCACATCTCGCAACTTTATACAAGACAAACAATGAATTTAATCCTACAGAGGCTGAATCCTTCTTCTCAAAAATAACCTTACCTGAGTTATCTCAGAATCAAAAAAGCAGTTTGGATGAGCCTATAACTATAGATGAAGTTACTAACGCCATAAAAGACCTAAAACTTAACAAAAGACCAGGCCCAGACGGCTACTCGGCTTTATACTATAAAACATTCTCAGAAATACTCTCTCCCATTCTCACTGAAACTTTTAACAAACTTCTAGATGGACATTCTTTTCGGCAAGAAACACTAATGGCAATTGTTTGTATGATCCCAAAACCCCTTTCTGATGATACTTCCTGTGTGAATTATTGGCCTATCTCTCTGTTAAACCTCGATATTAAATTATTATCAAAAATAATAGCAAAACGCCTCAATAGCATTATAGGAAAATTAATACATAGAGATCAAGTAGGCTTCATGCCAAATAGACAGGCAGGCGATAATATACGCAGGGCAGTGTTATTGGCACATATTGCTAAAAAACGGAAAATCCCTTTATGTTTTCTATCTCTCGATATTAAGAGGGCATTTGACACAGTATCCTGGCAATATATGCAATATTCATTACAAAAATGGGGTTTTGGACCCCACTTTTTAACATGGATAAAAGCATTATATAATAAACCCAAAGCCTATATAAAATATGCTGGATACAAATCTGAAGCCTTTAATATCGAAAGAGGTACCCTTATTATTTGCCCTTATACTCGAACCCATGGCCCAATACATCAGAACAAACCAAACTATAACTGGCATTGAAGTAGGAGGTATTACACACAAATTATGTATATTTGCAGACGATATATTACTTTTTCTATCATCACCACAGATCTCTGGTCCTAACTTAATACCAGCTCTTGATGGATTTGCAGCCCTATCCGGCCTTATGATTAATCCTAAGAAATGCCTAGTGCTTAATATTTCACTCACAAACATGGAATTGATCCCGGCTAGGGCTGCACTCCCATTCACATGGGCAGAAAAATCAATCCCATATCTTAGAATTCATTTAACAGCATCTCATTCTGACTTATTCTCAACCAATTATCCTCCTGTATTAAGACAGATCACAAATCTAATAAAACAATGGTCGCAACTTCCTTTATCCTGGGTAGGGAAGATTAATGCAATCAAAATGACTATTCTACCCAAATTGCTTTATCTATTCAGAGTCCTCCCTATTCCAATTCCTTCCTATTTTTTGAGAATAGTACAAAAAAGAGCAACTTCATTTATATGGGGCTCTTCTAAACCACGTATACCTATACACACACTACATCTTCCCAAAAATAAAGGAGGCCTGGGATACCCTAATTTTACTAACTACTACAGAGCAGCACACTTGGCCAGTCTGTCCAAATACCATGCAAAACAGGAAATCCCATTATGGGTATTTATAGAGGCTTCAGAAAATGACGATCTATTAATATCAAATTTATTATGGCTTGATCCTAAAGACCGCTTTAAAATTCATAATCCCATAACTAAACACTTCTTATCTCTCTGGGATAAACTAAAAACCAAATATCAGTTACAATCTCCACACAATCCTCTCCTTTCTTTTATCAGAAATCCGGCCTTTTATCCGGCATGGATCTACCCAAATTCTTTTAAAGCTTGGACAACATCAGGCATTCAGACACTAAATGACTTCATAGCATCTAAATCATTCCTTTCATTCCCATCGCTTAGAGATAAATATTATCCTAAACTCTGAGATATTTAGATATCTCCAAATCAAAAATTTCTATACACCATTCCTAAAGGGGGATACACCATTATCCCAATTATCCATTTTTGAATCAATCTGTACAAAAGATCCATTTGCTAAAGGTACAATTTCATCACTTTATAATCAATTATATGGAGTAGCAAATCTTAATAGACCCTCTTACGTTCAGAGGTGGGAGGAGGACCTGGGACGAACTTTAGAAGACACGGACTGGTCTAACATATGGCTCACATCTAAGTCATCTTCACCCAACATCTTAGCACTGGAGACAAATTATAAAGTCCTAACTCGCTGGTACCTTGTACCCGCTAGAGTGGCAAAATATTCACCTAATACCTCAGCTCTTTGTTTTCGAGGATGCCCAGAAATAGGCACATATTTACACATATGGTGGACATGCCCAGTAATCCAAACCTTCTGGAAGGAAGTCTTCATGATTGCATCTAAAATATTTAAAAAAATAATACAACCAGATCCATATTTAACTTTACTTAATCTAAAACCGGAATGGTTAACACTCTCTCAATTCAAACTTATGATCCAACTAATAACGGCTGCAGAACAAACAGTGGCCAAGGCATGGAAATCTCCTACATTGGTACTAGCAGAAACAATTCACAGAATGAATAATACAATGTCCCATGCTAAGATGGTAGCCATCGATCAAAATCAAATTCCAAAATTTGAAAAACTTTGGCATCCTTGGATAAAACAACAGTTCCTGTCAAACTTCAATGACTCTGTCCTGTTGCCATGGTAACAGATTAAATGACTTACAGAGAAACCCATTCTAAGGCTTCAAAGAGAACTAAAAAGAATAATAAACTGACGAGCGGGACAACCTTGTGGACCATACCTCTATCTTTAAACCCTTTTTCTTCTTTCTCTTTCCTTTTCTCCACCTTACAATTAAAGCTCATTATCAGAATTTATTTGACCTATATACACTCTACTTGTAAACAATATGTATAGTAGGTATAAATCATTTAAATACCTACAAAAGTAACTAAGGAAATGATATATATCTTTAATTTAGGTTTACGTGAACCCAATGTATAATATTTGAAATTTCATGATATTTACCTATATAAACCCTACTGTAAAACAATGAGCTTACTTTATAGATCCTTGTAAACTTACTTTATGTATCTTTATAATATTGTATGCTCAATAAACTTCTTTTGACAAGAAAAGAATTATCAATAAATGCATTGATTTCTATGTCTGTGTTCAAACCGTGGGATTTGAGACATCCCATTTTATAAATCCATCTCATTTCGAGCTTTGAGATAGCCCGCCTCTTAGGTCCTCCCTCCATGGGAGTTGGAGCTCATCAATCCCTATCATGGAGGTACCGTTCGGATTTTGTTGATAAACTTCCAGATAGTGTCTGGAGAAAGGATGACCCTTAAAGCCTCTTCTAATATTCCCTATGTGCTCATTCAACCTGACCTGCAACGGCCGTACAGTACGACCGACATAATGAAGCCCACAAGGGCAGGTCAGGAGATAAACCACACAGGGAGTAGAACAGGTGATAAAGGATTTTATAGGAAAAACCTGATTAGTTCCCCTACAGGTAAACTGTACAGTTTTCCTAGCCTTAATGGCATTGATTGAACAGACAGCACACCTATTACATCTATAGAATCCAACCAGGTTCTGTCTAGAAAACAAAGAAAGTTTATCATGAGCCTTTTGGAATATGCCACCACTCACAATTTCTTCTGGCATAGTAACAGTTACTATCTCCAGACGAGAGGCATGGCCATGGGGGCGAAATTTGCTGCCAGCCTGGCCAACCTCTTTATGGGAAAATGGGAGGAGGACGTCATCTATGCCCATAGGAGACCCGAGTTGGTCCTGTGGGCACGTTATATAGATGACGTCCTCCTCCTATGGGATGGTACCCTGGAGTCTTTAGTGACCTTTATGATTTAGCTTAACAGCAATGAAAGAGGCATAGAATTTAAATATGAAGCCAGTGAACATAGTATTACCTTTTTAGATCTAACCATCCACAGTGAAGGCGATAGCCTGGTCACTTCAACTTATTTTAAAACGACCGACCGAAATTCATTTATACCTCGAGAGAGCTGTCATCACAGCTCATGGCTAGACTCAGTCCCTAAAGGCAATTCATTCGCATGAGAAGGAATTGCACTAAAATTGATGATTTTGACTCTCAGAGCAAAATACTTAGAGATAGGCTGAAGGATAAAGGTTATGATGTGGGTGCACTGAATGACAGAATTGCAGAAGTTAGAATGTTGGATCGGGACCTCTTATTGGCAGGGAAACCTGCAGTTTTGACAGGTGAATCCAACAATTTCTCCTGTCCCTTCATCACACGCTATTCTAAACAACATTTTTCTATAAAGAAACTTATACATAAGCACTGGCATATTATTAAAAACGATCATGTGCTAAATCAGGTACTTCCGGATAAACCAAAGGTAGTATTCAGGGGAGCTCCTCCCATTAAACAATTAGTAGCCCCTAGTGTTTGCGATCCACCTATCCATAAACCAATGTTCTTTCAGAACCTGGTTGGATTCTATAGATGTAATAGGTGTGCTGTGTGTTCAATCAATGCCATTAAGGTTAGGAAAACTGTACAGTTTACCTGCAGGGGAACGAATCAAGTTTTTCCTATAAAATCCTTTATCACCTGTTCTACACCCTGTGTGGTTTATCTCCTGACCTGACCATCGTCCAAGATGAAGCTACGCTATAGGAAATAGCGAAACGCGTTGACGTCATCAACGCCGACTCGTCACGGACGCAGCGCTTCGGATGCGAGGAATTACGAGGAGATGGCTGCAGATGCAAGGCAAATCCAGCTAGCCTGATCTATCCGCCTGACCTGGCACTGATAGTACGGATCGTCTCCACTTACCTGTCGTGGATCTGACCCATACACGGGAACGTCCCAAGCTGGTCAATTTGTGTCAGAGGACTGATGCCACAGTATTGGACCGAGAACGAGTCATTGACACCATAACACGGAGCCGTACCAATTACCTACACCAGTCCACTTGTCATGAAGAGAATATCACGAAGAGCGACCACTCTGATCAGAACCCAGGTGATCAACCTCTAATTAAATAGAGCAACAAATGGTAAAGTCCCTGACCTTTAATAAATTCAAGTGTTTATTTATATTCACCAATTCATCGTAAGTGACTTTTCAATTGAAATCACCTATGCGGATCACCATTATTATTTGAACTCTGCAAACTTTTTCAATTTACCTGATATCACCTCGCGGGATAGGGTATTACTTTGTGGACTTCCACTGCTTCTATACAATTGAGCTATCCAGGTCTCCCCTGACATATTATCAGATTAATCAGTAGCAGTGGATAGGCTACCACGATCCTTCCCCCTCCATCCATCCCCATCCATCCCAAAGGATCTTTCTTGTTGTCAATAGGTTATGTTGGACTACAAGGGACATTGATATCCCACCAATAAAATACATTCCAATTATTAATTTTTGCATCAGTTGACAACCAGGAAAACCCTTATGCGTCCGGACGTTGTTCCCCGTTGAATGTTATTTGTGTTTTTGTCTCATGTATTTGTATATTTGTTTTTTTGTTTTTCTGTCTGGCTTGCCTTTTAAACATGCATGCATTAATTGGGTCCCAACGGACTTAATTAAACTTTATCTATTTCAACTTTTATCTTAGGTTGTTACACCATTATAATTAATTGTATCTTAATTAAATAATAAAGAGATTTATATTTTTTGGAAATACAGTCAGCAATTACTTGGTACACACACAACTAAATTGTTGCCACAGTAACCCCTTACCCGGCCACTAGAACCGGGTGTCCCCCCCCTTTTTTCTATATGCAGACTATGGTTACAGCAACAATTCATAGACTCAAAGGCTACAATTGGTCATTTAATTATTTGACCATTAACAGGTGTCACTTGTTCCAATTTCCCCTCCCCTTGTTGTTTTAGCTATCTCCTGACCTGCCCTTGTGGGCTTCATTATGTCGGTCGTACTGTACAGCCATTGCAGGTCAGGTTGAATGAGCACATAGGGAATATTAGAAGAGGCTTTAAGGGTCATCCTTTCTCCAGACACTATCTGGAAGTTCATCAACAAAATCCGAACGGTACCTCCATGATAGGGATTGATAAGCTGCAACTCCCATGGAGGGGGGACCTAAGAGGCGGGCTATCTCAAAGCTCGAAATGAGATGTATTTATAAAATGGGATGTCTCAAACCCCACGGTTTGAACACAGACATAGAAATCAATGCATTTATCGATAGTTCTTAAGAACACCTGATTATCGTCCGGTTTTGTAGGGCTGGCCATGATTTCCTCTTTGTGGCTATCTAAGGAAGTATTTGGCGTTATTTATATTCGAGGAAGAGACCCTGTAAGAAGAAAATAGCTCCCCGTTTTTAACAAATTCCCTTTATGTAAGTTTTTTAGGGGGGATTGTCTAATTGGGGGTTCTCTGGAATGTATAATTTCAATGCAGTTTATGTTTACAGAATACACCATGTGACCTATGATATCCACATGGTGTTTTTTTTGGATGTGTTCTATTGGGATTCCAGAGTGAGGCTTGGTTCTGCTCTGCGGTTCATTAGTTCTCTGAATTCCAATATGGCGCCTGAGTGACAATGAGGCTTGGTTTGTAACCTATACAATATGGCACTAGGCTGGAATCGAGGCTTGGTTCCTACTAGACACTTTATGTTTTGGGTGCGTCCCACTGGGATTCTGGAATGAGGCTTTGTCCTGACTTGTGGTCCACGAGTTCTCTGAATTCCAATACTGCACCGGATTGACAATGAGGCTTGGTTTCTAACACAGCCAATATGGCACTAGGCTGAAATCGAGGCTTGTTTCCTGTAAGATACTATTTGAGTGATGTGTCAGCATGTCGCCCATGCCTCAGGAAGACACAAGGTATTGCGAAACATGTAGGGCGGTGCGTTGTGCTGACGCAATCACGCCACATGTTACCCGGCACATGGGTGATCTTTATCTGTTTGTTTAGCTAGCCGGCTTTTATTCATCTATGTAATTTTAAGTTTATGTTTGTACCTGTTACCCCATGAGCATATGCTCATTTTTATTAGTATTAAAGACCTATTGTTTAAACCTACTACACGATCGGAGTCCCTCTCTGTCTGCTCACTCGTGGCTTTGAGCCCGAGTGTGCTTCTCTTTCAGATTGAGGGATCCAGCTGATAAGCATTTATTGCTATACGGCAACATCATCCACTGAGGATTTCAGCTGACAAGCATTCATTGCTATATGGCGACTCCCCTCACTGAACACCTGAGACAACCTAAGACCGGAGATACTGGAGGATCCTATGTCCCTGCAGAGGGCTATTTCTGTCTGCTCATCTGACCCTGCTCTTTAGGGGGTACATCATCTCTGGTAAGAGTCATCATATACAGAGTCGCACACTTGAGTTGCCTTTCATTTGTTTACACTGAAGTACAGAGTTCATCATCAAGATTTTGCTATTGTGGACTTTATTACACATATATGTTTATACACTAGCCCTTCTCATCTAAGGGAAGACACGCTTTTATTGCATTACCTTATGGACACTTTGAATGATTTGAGGTTTTGATTTTCCTTGTTTGATTTTTTGTCACCTGTATTCCCTTTTAATTGATTCCTAGTTCACTTATAGGTGTCCACGTGTATCAATTTAAGATTTTATATGCCAGTCATTTTTGCTGGGTATTAATTTAGCGCAAATTTTTTTTTATTTTAGCTTAGCAAGTGGACCAGCTTGAGCTTCAGAACAACTAGAAGCTCCCTGCACTTCAGCCCATCCAGATTTGCAGTACAGCGTGGTGGCGCCATTTTCACCAGACGGAGGTATCAGGAGGGGATTCTGGATGGAGCCTCACAGCCTTTGAAACCATTGTGGGAAGAGGGCACCTGCCCATTCCAGTAGAGTCTACAGTATTGCTGAGTTCTTTTACAGACTACTGGTGAGACTTGTAGTTCCACGGAGGTAAATCTACTTCTTCACAATCATCATACAACTGAACTCTGGGGTTTGTTTGTTCCCTGCATGGTAAGGTCACTACTGTATTACACTCACCTATAAAGAGGAATCTATAAGTGCTATATTTCTTCAGTTAAGCAGTTATCAACATACCATTTATTCTACAGTTATTTCTTCTCCTTTGCTTTGTGGATTACAAATACTGCAGTTTAACCTACAGGCTAGCTGAAGATATCTGGAGTCAAGGAACTTTTACCATCTTCCTTTTCTGCCAAGCACTGCTGTTCTATTTGTAGTTTGAACTTTGAATTACAACCTAGGGGGAGCCATTGAGTACATGGTAGACATTACATTGTGTTATTGAATGTGAGGAATATTGTACTGTAATTTGGTGTGCCTACTGGGACATCAGTGGAAAGTTGTTTAATGTTGAAAGATATTGAATCCCATTGTACTCCTGTTTACATATACCCCCAGTGTGATTATATATCAGTCAATATAGAGTCAATCAGCAGCCCTCACAGGGGTACCACTACATTTGGAGGTCCCACCAAGATTTCCCATCTGGGGTACCCGAGCAGATCAGTTGATACATCCAGAGTGGAAGAAGTCATGGACTCAGCCACTGCCACTGAGTCGAGCCAGGATTACGGGAGCCGGTTGGAGCAATCCATAATTCTGAGGCTACCAGGAGTCTGGTGGTTCGATAGAGAGGTACGGCAGTGTCTTACCTTTTGGTTCTGAAACCTGACCTGGAAGAAGATTGTACTTATGTTCTTCTAGAATGGAAAGAGAGTGTTCTGGCGGAATTCCAGAAGAAGGTGGTAAGCCTAGCCGAAGGCCTGGGTGGCCATGTGATTCCAGTACAGTTGCCAGAGGAGACTGGTGGGAAGTCCCCCAGGTCACCACCAGCAAGCCCTGTTGCAGGCAGTCCAACTGCCGGTAATCCAAATGTAACTGGCCCAGAATCAGGAAGCCTAGTGGCAGGGATGCCTCCTGCCTCGTTCTATTTGGACATAAGTTGTCTAGTCCACAGCCTGATTCAGAGCCAAAAAAATTTTGCCAACCAGTGATATCGGAAGTTACCAACCTTTTCAGGCCATGTCCCTAGGCCAGAAGGAGAAGAAGAATTTGACAGCTGGATGGACCAGGCTATGCAAGCCCTTGAGGTATGGGATGTGTCGGGAACAGTAGAAAGACAACGCATCAGTGAGAGCCTTCGCAGTCCAGCAGCAGATGTCATCAGAAGCCTAAAGAGGGGGAAACCAGATTGTAAGGCCATGGATTACATTGAGGCCCTCTCTACAGTTTACAGCAGGGTAGAGAAGCTACCTGACTTGATGTACATGTTTGAGCATACCCACCAGTGGAGAGGGGAGAAGCTGTCTGAATATATCGCCCGGGTGGACCAAATCCTGCACCAAATTATCTTGAAAAAGGCCGTCGACCCGCAGGATGCTGACAAAGTCCGAATGGATCAGATCCTACGAGGAGCCAGGCCTAACCATCCTATTGTGCTCAGATTGCTCTTGTAGGGTACCCGAGAGGCCCCCTCTTACCCCCAGCTGATGGGGTTAGTGAAAGAAGAGGAGGCCCTCTTGGATGAAAAGAGTCAGGAGGCTCGTTACACAGCAAGAACCCCCAAGAAGAGTGAGAAGATAGTCGCACAATCAGTCCAGGTGGATGACAACATGGTGGAGAGCAAAGAGGAGTCTGAGTGGGGGGAGCGCACCAAGATTTTTGTGGTGCAACCCACCCCAAAAGTTATTCCAGTCAAGTCACCGGAAGATGGAGGTCAAGTTCAGGAGCAGGTGCAACAGGCCTTGCTAAATGTGATGGAAGCCCAAGCCAAAGCTCAGGCTGAACGGACGGGCATTCGAAAGTGCTACAAGTGTGGAGATCCAAGACATTTTAAAGCCTAGTGTCCCCAAAGGGAAGTGAATGCTGAACTGTTGGAAGAGTTGGTGAAGCTGTTACAGAAGTTGCTGAAAGGCCAGCCGGCGGAAAACTCCAGGGGGTCTCAGTGAGGGAGCCAACTGAGAACCCCGATGAGAACCAGAGCTCCCGGAAACAAAGGAAGAGAGGGACCAGAACGAGGCCACAGAGGGAAAGAGTGGTTTGATCACCCTGGTCATCCCTACAGTCAAGTAACCCGGCACTGGGTTCAGGGAGCCAGGCGCAGAGGGTCAATGCTTTACCGTCACCTAGGGCCACAGTTAGGCCCTATCAGAACATCTCTAAGAAAGTTTGCCAGACTGGCCCAATTCAAAGCGGCCTGGTGACACCATTTAGGGCCACAGTTAGGTCCTGAACAGAACACCCCTAAGAGAGTTTGTCAGTCTGGTCCAATTGAAAGTGGTCTGGCAACACCACCTAGGGTTACTGCTAGGTCTTCACAGAGTGCTTTGAAGAAGAGAAAGCGTACTCCTAACCGCACACGGGATACCACTGCCAGTTTCCCAGAAAAGTTAGTGGGGCCATCCCCGATTGTACCAATACAAATAGAAGGAATTTACACCAAATACTGGACACAGGGGCTCAGGTCACGTTGTTATACAGGGATTTCTATGACAAACACCTGAGTCACATTCCCCTCCGCAAGCTGGAAGAACTTGAGATCTGGGGAATTGGAACCGCTAAATGCCCATATGATGGCTACACCCCCATCCAGATATCCTTTGGGCCAGCAGCTGTCAGAAAAGAAGAGGCTTTCGACACCCTGGCTGTCGCGTGCCCCAGACTGCCTGGGGCTGGGTGAAATTTCATACTGGTGGGAATACCGACTTTGTGTGAAGACTGTTATTATCGGTAATGAAGGAAGATGGATCCACAGACAACAAGATTCACCCGCAGTTACTGAAAGCTCATCGACAAGTGGCGAGAAAGAAGAAGGCCCCCAAAGGAGGAGTGGGGCGGTTATGGAAGCTGGAGACCAGAGAGAGGGTACTACAAATGGGGGAGGTTGCGCATGTGAAGGCTACCATTAAATTGACTTGGGATCAACCGGGCCCATTTATGTTATTGGAGACGGATGAGTGGGCCAGGGCAGCTGAACTGGAGATGGTCCCTGAGCTGGTTCATACCCGAGACCTGTCCAGAACAGGAAGGAAAGTGCCCATCCACTTGAAGAATGTGACTGATCAGCCTATTACATTGGGAGACCTATGCTGGTGGGACAGGTGAGTGCTGCCACCCCTGTACTCCCTGAAGAAGCCAAGGATTTGAAGAATGGCCGACAGTTACAGACGGAGTTCAAGCGATGTGCGGAGGTCCTGTGCCCTGTCTGGCAGAACAGGATGAAGACCCAACTGATGAGATGGGAGAAGCTGTTTTCCAAGGACGATTTTGATGTGGGATATGCAAGAAGTGCCCAACAGGAGAATACCCCTCAGTGACCTGGAAGACTTAGAAAAACGGCGGGCAGAGTTAAATAAGTCAGGAGTCATTCAAGAATCTTGGAGTCCCTATGCATCTCCCATCATGGTAGTAAGGAAGAAAAATGGGCCGCTGCACATGTGTATTGACTACGGGACCCTGAATCGGTGCACCATCCCAGACCAGTACACCACACCCCGTATCAAAGATGCTTTACAGTGCCTTACTGGAGCCAAGGAGTTTAGTGTGCTTGATGGCATTCATATGCCCATTAGGATTCTACAAATTCAGTCAGATGCCTCAGGGCCTGTTGGGGGCAACCTTTCAACGTTTGATGCAAAGAACAGTTGGAGACATGAACCTTGTAGAAGTCCTGGTGTATTTGGATGACATCATTGTGTTTGGGAAGACACTGGAGGAGCACAAAACTCGACTGGAAAAGGTATTCTCCCATCTCCATGAGGAAGGACTGAAGTTGTCACTGGAAAAATGCCAGTTCTATAGAACCTCTGTCATCTATTTGGGTCATGTTGTCTCTGCAGGAGGAGTTGCTACAGATCTACAGAAGTTGGAGGCTGTCACCACCTGGCCCAGACCAAGAACTGTAACCGAGTTGAGATCCTTCCTGGGTTTCTGCTCTTATTACCGACGATTTGTGGCAAATTTTGCTAAGATCGCTAGGCCTCTGAATGAACTGTTGCAAGTGGTCATGGGAGAAGGAGAAGATGGGGTCAGACCCAAGAAGAGTGGTGCCCGAAAGAAAGGAGAGTCCTTTCAGAGCCAATGGACCTCTCCATATGAAAAAGCATTCTAGCAGTTGAAGAAGAGTTTCACAGAGGCCCCAGTTTTGGCCTATGCTGACCCAGGCCTGCCTTATGAGTTGCATGTGGACTCTAGTAGAGAAGGATTGGGAGGAGTACTGTATCAGGAACAGAATGGAGGATTGAGACCAGTAGCTTATGTGAGTAGGAGCCTCACCCCCTTGGAGAAGAGTTACCCTGTCCACAAATTGGAAGTTTTGCCACTCAAATGGCCCGGGGTGTATAAGTTGAGAGACTATTTGTATGGAGCTGAGTTCATTGTCAAGACTGGCAACAATCCCTTAACTTACATTTTAACTTTGGCAAAACTGGATGCCACAGGGCACAGGTGTTTTGCAGCTTTGTCAGAATTTCGATTTAGTCTGAAGTACTGGCCCGGAGTTGGAAACCGAGATGCGGATGCTTTGTCCCGCAAGCTTCATGGAAGGGAGAAGGACCCAGAGGGATGGGCTTATGTGAATAAGTGCGAGCCTTGTGTTGGGGCTTGGACCAGAAGAGGAAAAGAGGAGTGGCTGCTGAATATGTTGGAGTCCAGCCATCTGGGATACCAAGACATTACTGTGGATTGCCACAAGTCAGAGGAGAAGGCCTACCCCAACTGATAAAGAGAGATTTGAAGACAGACAAAGATCAGGATCGCTTGGGTCATTTGGTGCTGCAGGCCTTGAACAAGCAGGATCCCGGACTGTTGCTGAAGAGCCACATAAAGGGAGCAAAGACTATGCATCGAGAGTGGGACCGGTTGCAAATCAGAGATGGAGTGTTGTACAGGCGTTGCCCGTCTGGAGACAAGGAAGAGAGGTGGCAGCTGTTCCTCCCGGAAAAACATTGTTCTACTGTCCTAGTGTCGTTACATGATGAACATGGCCACTTGGGAACAGACAGAACATTTCGCTTGATTAGAGATAGATTCTACTGGCCCAATTTGAGAGGAGAGGTAGAGTTATTGTCACTCTTGTCTGACTTGCATCCAGTGGAAATTTCTGCCAGTTAGGGCTGCCCCAATGGGCCACTTACAAAGTCAGGAGCCGTTAGATCTGGTTTGGATTGACTTTCTGTGCCTGGAACCTAATACAGGTGGAAGAAACAGCATCTTGGTTGTGACTGATCATTTCACCTGCTATGCACAGGTTTACCCCACTAAAGATCAGAAGGCTAGCACTGTGGCCAAGGTGCTTGTAGAGAAGTTTTTTGTACACTATGGACTACCCGTGGAAATTCATTCAGACCAAGGAAGAAACTTTGAGAGTTGACCCTATTGGGTTTCAAGAAGTTTCGTACTACAACGTATCACCCTCAAGGAGACCCTCAACCTGAACGATTCAATCGGACTCTGTTAAACATGTTGGGAACTCTCACCCCAGACTAGAAACAGCATTGGGGAAATCACATAGCCACACTGGTGCATGCTTACAATAGCACAGAGAGTGATGCTACTGGTTACTCCCTTTACCAACTTATGTTTGGGAGAGACGCTCATCTTCCTGCTGACCTGGCTTTTGGCACCTCCCTTGATGATACCCCTTTACCATCACATAAGGGCTATGTGAACAGATTGTGGAAGAACTTACGACAAGCCTATGAGAAAGCTATGAAACATGCTTCTACCAGATAATCTCGAAATAAACGGAACTTTGATTTAGGAGTAAAGATTCAGGACTTGCAACCAGGTGATCGAGTGCTACTGAAAAATCTAGGAGTACCTGGAAAACATAAGCTGGCAGATCAGTGGAGGCCACAGCCCTACATTGTGTGTAAACAACTTCCTGGTTTACCTGTGTATCAGATCAGACCTGATGGAGAGAAGGGACCATTAAAGATGTGGCACAGGAAATACTTGTTACCACTGTCGGATGCAGTAAGGGTGCCGCCAACATCTCCTTAGACTCCTCTAAAGCCAACTCCACCTCGGACACGCTCACAGAAGGAGACGCTGACTGTAGCTGATATAACAGATGAAGAAGATGAGGAGTTTTGGCTTTAAACATGCCCACAGGAGGAAATGTTGACTGTGGCTGATGGGACGGATGAAAAAGAGGAGTTTGGAGAAGATTATGTGTTCTCCCAAGTTTCTAGCCCAGTGTCCTCAAGTCCAGCATCCTCATCAGGAAGAAGAAGAATTGAGGAAGAGGAGGATGAGGTGGTGAGTGTGCCTTTCTGATGGTGGCCTGTTGAAGACAGCTCAATAGCCAGTCCTTTGAAGAGGATGGAAAAGAGGTTGGAAGCATATAAAGCATTATCAGAAACGTCTCAGATGATACCACCACGGGAAAAAGAAACGGTTAAGATGGTACCTCAACGGCCAATGGAGACAAATAAGATGATTCGTAGGTCCCTTGAAACAGAGTTCAAGAACTTGCCACCCTTTGAGGGGATGAACAGATCCAAGGCCAAAGGAGCTGTCCCTGAACAAAGGGCTAGGGACTTGATAGATTTTTCCAGTAAATTGTTACCGATCTCTAATGTTGGTAAATCTTAATTAACCCCTGAAACTGTCAGAAAAAACCCTGTTGTTAATGAACCTTCATTAACTCCTGAATCGACAATTGAAAACCCTTCCTCAGAATTGGATGTTCGGATGAGTGCTAATGAATTGACACAAGATCTAACACAGACTGCTGGGACGTATTCACCAATGTGGTTAAGGCGGGATGTGCACCCTCCCAAGAGACTCACTTATGACACACTGGGAGAGAGTTTTGAGTAACTTATTCATACCATTCACAGATCAGCTCCTGATGCTACACCCCCACTGTTAATTGGGTAGGGGGCGACTCTGCCTTAACCTCTGACACCACTGGGTGGGACACGGCAATTGCCCTGGCCTGTTCAAAGACTGTTTTTGATCTAACTGATAATGTGTATAGATGGTTCCAAAGAAACCCAGAAGTGTGCCAGTATTCAATGAATTTGGTTTGTGGTTAGAAAGAGAAGTAAGAAACATCAATAGTTCATTCTTTCCTTTTTAGCAAACTGCAGTGGGTAATCTTTATGTCTTTGGGGACCAAAGATTTCAAGTGGGGGGAGTGTGTAGCCAAGGGTTTGCTACTATAGTTATTACTTTTGTTGTTACTTTAAATGAGTTTGGCTCCCTCTAGTGTCTGCTGAATGCTGTTAGGATTTTTCTTCTAATTCCTGAAAAGGAACACATCAAAGCATTGTGGGAAGAGGAGGAGGAGGAGGAGAAAGTGACTCTGTTAGCTGGATCAGCCCTAAACTACAATACAGACAATGCAAAGCATGCAGCACTGCATTCTGGGAGCAGTAATAAAAGGCCATCTTTCAGCCTCTCTGGATGCCATTCAACACCTGCCAGCAGGAGGTCTGTGTGTGACCAGGAGTGAGAGACTGCGGCCTATATAGTGCTGAGCCGGATCGCCCGCCTCTGAAGGATCTCAGAGTACAGACTTGCCAGCTTAGCAAGTGGACCAGACTGTGCTTCAGAACAACTGGAAGCTCCCTGCACTTCAGCCCATCCGGAGTTGCAGTACAGCGCGGTGGCGCCATTTTCACCAGACGGAGACATCAGGAGAGGATTCCGGAGGGAGCCTCACAGCCTTTGAGTCCATTGTGGTGAGAGGGCACCTGCCCATTCCAGTAGAGTGCACAGTATTGCTGAGTGAGTTCTTTTACAGACTGCTGCTGAGACTTGTAGTTCCACGGAGGTAAATCTACTTCTTCACAAGCATCATACAGCTGAACTCTTGGGTTTGTTTGTTCCCTGCGCTGTAAGGTCAGTACTGTATTACGCTCACCTACAGGCGGTCCCCTAGTTACATACATCCGACTTACAAACGACTCCTACTTACAAACGGAGGGAGACAACAGGAAGTGAGGTGAAATCTACCCCTAGGAAGGAAAATTCACTCCTGTAAGAGTTATTATGGGAAAAAGGTGTCTCCACTGAAGCTTTATCACCAATCCTTGTTTCCACAACAACCCAAAATTTTCAAAATCCAATTGTCATAGGGACAGAAAGTGAGGTGAAATCTTCTGAACAGGGGCACAGACAGCAAAATAAATGTTAAAGGGGTGTTAACCCTTCCCTATATTATGCAAAAGGCTTGAAAAAAGATTTTTGGCCTGGAGCTACACTTAAAAAATGTACCTGTTCCGACTTACAAACAGATTCAACTTAAGAACAAACCTAGAGTCCCTATCTTGTTTGTAACTCGGGGATCGCCTGTATAAGGAAAAATCTACAAGTGCTATATTTCTTAAGTTAAGCAGTTATCAACATACATTTATTCTACAGTTATTTCTTCTCATTTGCTTTGTGGATTACAAATACTGCAGTTTAACCTACAGGCTAGCTGAAGATATCTGGAGTCAAAAAACTATTACCATCTTCCTTTTCTGCCAAGCACTGCTGTTCTATTTGTAGTTTGAACTTTGAATTACAACCTAGGGGGAGCCATTGAGTACATGGTAGACATTACACTGTGTTATTGAATGTAAGGAATATTGTACTGTAGTTTGGTGTGTGTACTGATGCATCAGTGGGAAGGTGTTTAATACAAGTGTTGAAAGATATTGAATACTTATCCCATTGTACTCCTTTTTACATATACTCCCAATGTGATTATAATGTTAACAGTTCTGCATATCTGAATTAAGTAATACCAACTGTCAATTATTGCTTGAGTTTATTCATATTGTTATTGTGTTCCATTATTCACTCTAGTGTGAATGGTTCAGTGACATTGTGTGAGTTTCTCATTGCTAACATCCTATAGCAGAATGGAACCTAAGGTGTCAGAGGTATGAGGATCTGCAGAGTCGGGGTAGCCAATGCGGTATAGAGTCAATCCGCAGCCCTCACGGGGGTACCGCTACATACCATTTGGTTCAGGTTAGCATAAAATACATCAATAAAAAAAAGGGCATCCAAGAGGCTCTTGGACTTTGAAATAAGTTTAACCACTTCCCACCCGGCCACTGCACATAAACGGCCAGGTGGGAGCTTCCTCCTTCTGACTGGACGTTCCCGAACGTCCTTCAGAAGGAGCGGGATCGTGTGGGCGTGCTCCTGCGCAGCCGTGCAATCCCGATGTGTGCGTGTCACCCGGACCTCTCGGAACGGCAGGGGAGCAATGTGATTTGCCCTCCTGATCCGCACGATGGCTGTGTGTAATCACAGCCATCGTATAGTAAACATGGGGGAGGGGTGGCACTTGACGCCACGTGCCCGCGTAGCAGCGTATTATAACACAGGAGGGCCATGTGATTGGCCCTCCTGATCACATGACGACTGTGTCCAATCACAGTCGTCATGTAATTTAAATAGAGAGCGGTTGTAACTGCTCTCATCTCTTCCTCTCCTCGCACAGAGCCTGTCAGTGAGGAGAGAAAGAGAGATCTGTGCTGCAGCCGGGAGATCAGTGAGTTTTATAGCTGTTTGTCTGCTATTTACCTACTGATCACCCAGCTAGTGTCCCTAAAACACAGTGTCCCCAAAACACAGTGTCCCCAAAACAGTGAAAACACCTGTCAGTGAGCATCTGCCCGTCAACAACTGGCACATCTATCCGCCAACAGTGGGCACATCTGTCCGCCAACAGCGGTCACATCAGCCCGTCATCATCAGGCACATCTGCCCGCCAGTCATCAGGCACATCTGCCCGCCAGTCATCAGGCACATCTGCCCACCAATCATCAGGCACATCTGCCCGCCAGTCATCAGGCACATCTGCCCGCCAGTCATCAGGCACATCTGCCCGCCAATCATCAGGCACATCTGCTGCCCACCATCAGACACATCTGCCGCCCGCCATTTGGGACATCTGCTGCCGCCATCTGTCACATCTGCCATTCGCCATCTGCCCACGATCAGGCACATCAGCCCATCAACAGCTGGCACATTAGCCCGTCAACAGCTGACACATCAGCCCGTCAACAACTGACACATCAGCCCGTCATCAGCTGGCACATCAGCCCATCATCAGCTGGCACATCAGCCTGTCAACAGCTGACACATCAGCCTGTCAACAGCTGACACATCAGCCGCCCATCATCAGGCACATCTGCCTGCCAGATCAGGCACATCTGCCCGCCAATCATCAGGCACATCTGCCCGCCAACATCAGGCACATCTGCCGCCTGCCATCAGGCACATCTGCCGCCCGCCATCTGACACATTTGCCGCCCGCCAACATCTGGCACATCTGCCACCTGCCAACATCTGGCACATCTGCCACCCGCCATCTGGCACATCTGCCACCCGCCATCTGCCCACGATCAGGCACATCTGCCCACCAACATCAGGCACATCTGCCTGCCAACGTCAGGCACATCTAGCCACCCACCATCTGGCACAGCCGCCCAACATCTGGCACATCTTCCGCCCGCCATCTGACACATCTGCCGCCTGCCATCTGACACATCTGCTGCCCACCATCTGGCACATCTGCCCGCCAACATGACGAAAAGATTTTACAGCGCAGAGGAGGCTCTCCAAATACTCCAGAGTATGTCGGACGAGAGTAGCCGGGAATTCTCTCCATCAGACTCGGATAGCGACTATGAGCCAGTGGAAAGCAGTGACTCCGAGTTGGAAACAGAGGAAGATAGAATCCTAACAAGGAGAATCAGGAGAAATGAGCAGGAGGAGACATTCACCAGCAGCGCAGCACTCCAGGGCATCCACCAGCAGGCATTCACAGCAGCGCAGCACTCCAGGATGATATGCAGGCATCCACCAGCAGCCCAGCACTCCAGGATTATATGCAGGCATCCACCAGTAGCGCAGCACTCCAGGGCATCCACCAGCAGGCATCCACCAGCAGCGCAGCACTCCGGGATAGGCAGGCATCCACCAGCAGTTCGGCAACCTTCCTAGAAGATAGGCCAGATGCTAGCAACGGATCCCATCAACGAGGCAGTGCCCATACTAGCCTCCCAGATGTTCTACTGTATCCAACGTGGCTGCCCGATTTGTCAGTAGAACCTGTAATACCCCTTTTTACAGCCCAGCCAGGCCCTCAGATGCAGACGGAAAATGTAACCCCACTTTATTATTTTCATTTATTTTTTACCAATGATCTCCTAACCTACATTGTGGAGCAATGTAATCTATACGCCAGCCAACATATAGCCAACAATCCAGGTTCCTCATATGCCCGTCCTCTTGTTTGGAAACCCCTCACCGTGGAAGAATTAAAAATTTTCCTTGGGCTAACCCTCAACATGGGGCTGACAAAAAAAATGAACTCCATTCCTACTCATCTACCCAACCTATCCAACACATGCCGGTCTATTTGTCATTGATGCCCAGAACCCGTTATGAGATGATCATGAGATTTTTACACTTCAATAACAATGCCCAATGCCTCCCTCGAAATCATCCCAGTTACAATAAATTATTCAAAATTCAGCCCCTAATCATTTTTTTTTGCGCCAGTTTCAAGGAGATGTTTACCCCTGATAGAAATATATGCGTGGATGAATCCCTAGTACACTTCACCGGAAGACTCGGAATAAAACAATACTTTCCCAGTAAAAGAGCCAGAAGTGGGGTAAACTTTTATAAGGCGTGTGACAGGGCTACGGGTTACACATATGACTTTATAATTTATGAGGGAAAAGACAGACAGCTAAACCCCCCTGGATGCCCTACCTACATGGGAACAAGTGGCAAAATTGTCTGTCAGCTGATTCAACCATTACTTAGGAAAGGTTACCACCTATATGTAGACAATTTCTACACTAGTTGTAAGGATATTTTAGCTTGCTGTCCACCATTTTAGCTATAAAAATATGTATCCATCTTAGAATAATATGTATATGTGACGTCTATCAAAAGTTAGTTTCAAATTCTTGTAAATCATATGATTTCCCCGAAATGACGCATGAAGTCCTTTCTTGTTGACAGTTTCTGTATGAAGAAATTATGTTCTATTATTAGTTAGTTGTATGTCTGTAAATTTAGCATATATTAATGAAGGGGTTGGACTTTTGTTGTGATGTCATGTTGGTTATGTAAGTGAAAATAGGGAAGTAAAGGATTGGATCATTTTGAATTGCATGCCTTGTGTGTGTCATAATTTCTTGTCGGAATGATCTCCAGATCTGAATGGGTTTTTGAGGTACACTCTAATCAGGATATCATACGAGGGTTCACTTGCTTTTAGAACATACATGCACCCCAACAGCTTGGTGTCAGAAGTGGGATGGTCATTATTTAAGTCGGGTGAGTCTGATTTAATTAATATTATTTCTCTTGCCGTGACTTTAGTTTAAAAGACCGTTTCCCTATATGGGATTAACAGAAGGTGTAGTGTTAAAAACATTTATGAACCTCGGTAGGTAGAATTCCGTTCAGGTGACGGAAGAAAGGACTCTGAGAAGTCCAAAGGAACTCTGAGATAGTTCTAAAAAGAAAGGACTCTGAGTAGTCCAAAGGGGCTCCGAGTAGTCCAAAGGAACTCTGAGATAGTTCCAAAAAGAAGGACTCTGAGATAGTCCAAGGGGTTCTGAGAAACCCACAGTACTGTAAGAAGTTTTATAAAGATATCTGATGGAGTGTGCCAGAAAAACCCAAACCTCTTTGCTTGCCTTTCTTTCGCTTAGGAGATAAAATAAGTAGATAAAATAAGGTCATCTGTTTGTCTGTGTGGAATTTGTCAGGTGTCATAAGGTAAGATGACACCTTTCCACTGCATTGTATTGTCATTGTATTATAATGAAACGTAGAGTGATGTTACAATATTTGGTGATGTATTGATGCTGACTTTTAATGATTTATATATAAATGCTTTGACTCTAAAGTATAAGATATAGATATATATATTATATATAGTTGGCAGGATGATTCTGGCATTGATGCAGTGAGTAAAAATATTTTATTTGCCTTGCTGTAATCAGACGTTCAGTGTCATCTTAGGGAAAGTAAAAAAAAAAAAAAAATGTCTCAAAAGTGTCCCGAATGTATTACTGGTTTACACAAATTCGTGTTTCAAGAAGGATTGATAGTGCAGGGAGTAATGTCACTTATTGGAAGAGCAGGGGAGACTTATCAAGTCTGTCCCGGGTCTTTGAAGTATTGTGACATTAGGGACGTTTTTACCATTTAAAATATGGGTAGAGCGTTAATAACACTTTTTTAAGGTAATTAAATTGGTGAGGATAACTTTTGATTAAAACATGCTATTTGAATAATTCTTTTTGCTACTGACATCTCTTGCAAAGGGGAAGTCAGGTGCAAAATTTGGACATTTGGCTTTTTGCCAACAGGGTTCAAGTACTAATATCTCACTGACTGTAATAGATAGTGGGGAATTGTTTGCGGCATTAGTACTACTGCAATTGAAGGCACTGTTTGAACCTGTTGGCATACTGCAAAAAGGAAAAAAGAGATTCAGTATCTAATTAGAATGTTTAGAAAGAATAAATAAATATATATGTTGTGGAGATCGGCTGGACCGAGGCTCCCTATAGTGTCCTAGCCCATACATTGTCCACGATGGTTTTGGCAGAGTCATGGGATGGTAAACTAAGGGTTAAATCTTACATACCACAACGCAGAAGTTGAAAGCTGTAGAGGCTGCGCACGCCGTAAAGGGTCAGAATACAAAACACGTAGTTTTAAAACAAGCAGAAAGCACGGAGGAAAAAAAAAGGAAGTAGCTACGCAGTTATATAAAGTTTTCCTTTTATTACACAAGACGCCGGATTTAACACTTAAGATGAAATGTACAGTCCTTTAAATACAGACTTATTAAAGTCTGTCTTGAAAAAAAAAACAAAAAACGTTGATTAAAAAAGACGCAGTGGGATGTTTTGACATCCCAAAACAAACACCAGTATCAACACATTATCAAAATAATTTCTTAGGAAATCAAAGGGGAAACTTTTATAAAAAGAGGAAGGGGGGCAAGGACAAAGAGGGAGTTACATATACTGTAACTCTGACTGAGTATTTGTGCTCACAAAAGGAGAAAGAAGAGTCAGTCATAAAAGAGCTGTGGCTCTGAATGGGTCTGCCCCGCCCATTTAATAGGAAGGATATGCTCACCTTCCTAGGTATGATTGGTTACTGCCGCCAATGGATACCTGACTGCTCTTTCAATGACAATATATTGAGACAAGCAATGTTTTTGAAGCAATGTCTCTAAAATGTCTGATACTGTAAAATGGTCTGATGAAATGTTAAATGTTTTTGCCATGTTTTGCCATGTTTTGCCATGTTGAAATGTATAATGATTACCAGCCCGAGCCTCAGGCCTCCTTGAATATGGCAAAATGTTTCACTTGTTTGCCAGGGAAAATTGCAGAACCATGGCAGGAGTACTGGCCCAGGAATATAGTGGGAGACTGTGCCCTGTAGTTTTTTTCTCAAAGATGGTCCCGGTGCGCTCTAGTGTCCTGATCCATGGTGGTTGAGATGGTCACTTCTTTCACTCTGGGACACGACGCCACACTTCACATCACTTACAATGTGTCAATCTTGTTGAAAAATGTACATACACAGCACATGTCTGCTCAGAGTTTGAGCGGATATGAGGTGATTTTGCTGTCCAATCCAAAAATTGCACATCAAATATGCTTCTCTCACTGCAGGCCCAGCACCCATTTTAAACGCTCTTTTAGGATTAAAAAGGAGAACAGGATGAGGTTGTGCCATAATATGACTGCATAAACCTTATTCATCAAGACACATCGCCCAGGTCTGATTTATCTTCCACATCACTACCAGACACACAGAATGTTTTTGTGGATGGTTCTTGCTCTAGGCTATAGTACACTGCAGAGCATACACAGGCCAATAGACAGAGATAGCCAGGGGAAATGAGCAGGTCTGGCTGACCTTGCTGCTAAATAAGCTGCTATCTCACAGACAGCAGACATCCAAATTGCTATGCTGATACCTGTCCTATCCCCATTTGAACAGTCACTTGCAGATCTCCAGGATTATGCATCAAATTATGAGTTAAGGGACTGGAATGGAAAGGGTGTGTAGAGAGATCCAAGGTCTGGATTTCTCTGCAAAGAGGGGAAACCATGTATACCAACAGCAAGTGCATTCACAGTACCACGGAATAGGCCACGCAGGTATACAAGTCACGGCTGATTTCACACACAGGCCCAAACTAGGCAAAAGACAGGAATATCTTTTGATAATTGTGGACATGTTCTCAAATGGTCCAGCTTTTATAGCCAGGGTCTGCCAAGGACTTGGTAAAAACTCTCAAGATAGAATGGAAGTTTCACATTCCCTACCACCCTCCAAGTTCAAGAATAGTAGAAAGGATGAACAGAACAATAAAAGACAAGATAAGAAAGGCCACAGGAGGAACCTTTGCCAACTGGAGAAAGGTCCTCCTTGCAGTCCTGGCAGAAATATGTTTTTTGAAGTTTTGATGAGTAGATTTTTCCCCACCCCATAGGCCAGAGCACCTTTAATGGTAGAAAAGGGAGATTTAGACTTAATACAGGAAGAATATGTAAGAAAACTGGTTGAAATATTGGATACAGTCAAAGAAATGTTGCTCGAACCTCTCTTTTTTCTTCACAGGAAGCTACTCACCTCTTCAAGGAGGGAGACACCGTGGTGGTCCAACAGCTGAACAGAAATAAGAAGCAAGAGTATCCCTTTGGACCTCCTACTAAGGTGATTGCAGTGATCAGAACGGCTATCCTGGTGGAAAACTGCTAGTCCGGGATCCATGCCAGCCGAGTGAAAAAGGTTGCAAAAAAGCCCCAAGAGCAGGAAGAAGATCCTTAATACAGGAGGCCCTCAAGCAGAAGTCCAAGCAGATGAAGGAGGAGTTCCTGGAAAAGCAGGTCCGGCCAGAGAAGATGACCTTGCTTATTTCACTACAGACTTCTGGCAAAACATTTTGCTTCCTGTTCCTGATCACCCTGATGGTGTTCCTGCCCACTTGGATCATCACCAACTGTGTCTACCACCCTGAAGATTTGGGTGGCATTAAAAGTATTTCTGAAAACACACATACATAGGAGAACATTACAGTGATACAAGTTAGATACAAGAGAGACATTGAGGATAATTTTGCTGATAAAATGCTTTTGCTAAAATTTAAATATGCTTATGTTCAGAAATCAGGATTTCAGAAATGTTGGATTTGTGGCAAATTGCACCCTGGCACTGTTAGGATACCCCTAATGGCTATACCTTTGAATATTACTCCCCTTTTAAAAGGAAAGATTCCCCTTGACCTTTTGAATGTCAGCAGAAGAACTAATGACACCATTTCCTTTCACATCATCAATAGAAGTCATAATCCTACCTGGTGTTTCAATTTAGGGAATTCTACTAGAAATGCTCATATCTGTAGTCAATCGGTTTTGAATATTTCTAATTGCTATGCCCCTAGTGGGAAGTTTTGTTCTTTATATTAAACATACCACGTTAAGGTCAGAGTACGGGCTGATTTTGAAAAGATTCTTGCCTCTGAAGATGAAAGTAGTAAACCTGTACAGCATTTTTTTCAGGTTTTAGCAGCAGTTACAGCAGTAGATCAAGAGACTGCTGTGAATACGCCCTTCTCGTTTGGTAACCACATGTTTGTTGTGGAAAGACTTTTTATCCCTGGATTCCACATTAGGCCCAAGGCTGGTGTTACCTGGCCTCACTGGTGCCCATAATGGGGGTGATAGGTGATAGTGATGGGAGTCATTTACTTGAGGCTAGTATACACCCCAGGTATCCATTAAAACATCGTAACAAGAGAGAGTTATTCCTTGAAAAGGATATGGCCTGGGCATGGTTCCCTTCCTGGGCAGGATGGAGAATAAATTTGATGAAAAGGTTGAATAATTATTTAGGAATTATTGATGAGATAATGGAAAAGAACTCTGATGACATTTCTAAACTTAATGTTGAAACTAGGGCTATTAGAAAACAACTAGAATTGCATGACTTAGCCATTGAAAGCATGAATTTAACCCATACAGTATTATGTAAAATGACTGAGGATTATGAATGTTGTACTTGGGTAAGCAATACCAGTATAGAGGTACCAGACTATTATGATGTGATAGCATCATAAAAAAGAGGTGGCCAAGCTGCAACAAGAGGCTTGCAACATAGCCCAGACCTCGAGAACTTTTGGAAATGTTAATTTTGGATTTGGAGGGATATTCTCTTGGATATTCTTTTTCCTTTTCCTTTATCTTGTGTACAAGCTTATTATGTGCCTTATTAATAGAGCCATTCGCATTTCAGATCCCTCATCTCCCAATAAAACGTATCTCAGTATGTATCATCAGAAGTAGGCTGAGAATACCACCATGATAAGGAAGTGAGATCATACATATATATATATATATATATATATATATATATATATATATATATATATATATATATACATGTGTGATCAAAGAGGGGATTGTAAGGATATTTTAGCTTGCTGTCCACCATTTTAGCTATAAAAATATGTATCCATCTTAGAATAATATGTATATGTGACGTCTATCAAAAGTTAGTTTCAAATTCTTGTAAATCATATGATTTCCCCGAAATGACGCATGAAGTCCTTTCTTGTTGACAGTTTCTGTATGAAGAAATTATGTTCTATTATTAGTTAGTTGTATGTCTGTAAATTTAGCATATATTAATGAAGGGGTTGGACTTTTGTTGTGATGTCATGTTGGTTATATAAGTGAAAATAGGGAAGTAAAGGATTGGATCATTTTGAATTGCATGCCTTGTGTGTGTCATAATTTCTTGTCGGAATGATCTCCAGATCTGAATGGGTTTTTGAGGTACACTCTAATCAGGATATCAAACGAGGGTTCACTTGCTTTTAGAACATACATGCACCCCAACACTAGTCTCCCACTTTTCCGCCATTTGTACCTAAAGAACACTGTGGACTGTGGGACAGCATGGACCAACCGCAAAGGCTTCCCACAAAGATTGGTCGCCAAGAAATTGAAGCAGGGTGAAATGGCCAGTATGAAGAGGTGAGCGGTGAAGTGGAGAGATAAAAAAAGAGATGTCTACATCTTTTCAACAATACATAATGACACCTTGGTGGAACTTCAGAGAAGAGGAGGCCCCATACAGAAGCCAAAATGTGTGCATGAGTACAACCTATACATGGGGGGGTGGATATGAACGACCAGATGATGCAGCCCTACTGGGCCACCAGGAGATCACTATTTTGGTACAAGAAAGTCGCCATTTATTTGATGCAACTTGCCCTATTTAATTTACATATAATTTTTTCTAAGTGCACCCAAAGTTCCCTAACCTATCTAAAATTCCAAGAAGACATTGTCACAGCCCTTCTCTATCCCCAAGGCCAAGCCCCTCAACTAATTCGCTCCGATTCATTAGCCAGACTCCATGAAAGGCACTTTCCCGAAATCCTCCCTCTTACCCAAACAGGTCGCAAACCCCCAAAAAAATGTTGTGTGTGTGCAAGTAGAGAAATTCGCCGTGACACCCGATACTACTGTCCCCAATGTCCCTCCCAGCCAGGCCTCTGTATTGGAACGTGCTATCAGAGCTATCATACTTCACTACACTATTAGTACAGTGAAGATGATTTTTTCCACTATCTGCCATTTCTGTGAATGACCTGGACTGTTAACGACTATGCCTCTGCCAAACATATTTCTGCCTTCAATGTGAATTGACCTGGACTATTAACGACTATGCCTCTGCCAAACATCTTTCTGCCTTCAACGTGAATTGACGCGGACTGTTAAATGACCATGCTTTTTGACTGCCTCTTGAACTGATCATTTGCCCTGGCACTGTACAGCTCAGGGGTCTCACATATGTGAGGGGCTCCAGAAAAGGTTTTCTGAGTGGAGAAAACATTTTTCTACGGGTTTTTAGTTTTTTCGGATTAGGGTCTGGAGACTCAGAGGCTTCGTAGAGATTTAGGTGGGAAGAAGCCTCTACCCCTGTCCTCAGGTCTTACCTGACCAAGGCCCAATGTACAAAGTGCTGCCTGCTGCCACCTGAACTGGTCATGCCTCTGCCTGCCACCTGAACTGGCCATGCCTTTGCCTGCCACAAGACCTTGCCATGCCTTTGCCTGCCACATGACCTTTCCATGCCTTTGCCTGCCACCTGGACTGGCCATGCCTATGCCTGTTACCTGAACCGCCTGCTAAACCTTGGACTGTACTGAACCATGTTCATACTTTTCCATATCTGTCTGCTGCCTGGACAATTCCTGGACATTTCCTTTTGGCTGTCTGGACAAATGCTTTGGCTGCTCTGGAATGGTATTCCTGCCTACTAAAACCACAGGTGAGCTTTTTTTTTTTACCTTTTGCTCAGCAGAATGTATTTTGGGGTGTAATTCTTGGTGTGTACATGCTATGTGTTAGAAGCCTGGAGGTGCCACTTGCATGTTGGGCCTCTGTATGTGGCCAGGCAGTGGAAAAGTCTGACACATGGGGTATCGACATACTCTGGACGAGTAGCAGAATGTATTTTGGGGTGTCATTTTGGCTATGTGCATGCTATGTGTAAGAAAGATCTTCTAAATTGACAACTTTGTGAGAAAAAAAATAGGTTTTCATTTTCTTTCCACATTTTCCAAAAACTTGTGGAAAGAAATGACATGTTCAAAAGACTCATTATGCCTCATAGAATATACATTGGGTTGTTTTCTTTCCAAAATTGGGTCATTTTGTGGGTAATTCCATTGTCCTGGTGCTCCAGGGTCTTCAAAAATGTGATAGATACTCAGGAAATGAAATGTGTAATTTATGCCTTTAGAACGTCTGATGGTGCTATATGGATGTTGGGCCTCTGTATGTGGCCAGGCTGTGGAAAAGTCTTACACATGGGGTATCGCCATACTCAGCAGAATGTATTTTGGGGTGTCATTTTGGCTATGTACATGCTATGTGTTAGAAAGATCTTCTAAATTGACAACTTTGTGAGAAAAAAATAGGTTTTCATTTTCTTTCCACATTTTCCAAAAACTTGTGGAAAGAAATGACATGTTCAAAAGACTCAGTATGCCTCATAGAATATACATTGGGTTGTTTTCTTTCCAAAATGGGGTCATTTTGTGGGTAATTCCATTGTCCTGGTGCTCCAGGGCCTTCAAAAATGTGATAGGTACTCAGGAAATGAAATGTGAACTTATGCCTTTAGAACGCCTGATGGTGCTATATGAATGTTGGACCTCTGTATGTGGCCAGGCTGTGGAAAAGTCTCACACATGGGGTATCGCCATACTCGGGACGAATAGCAGAATGTATTTTGAGGTGTAATTGCAATTATGCCTGCACCGTGTGTGAGAAGTAACTTGTAAATATGACAATTTAGTGAAGAAAAAAAAATCTATATTTCTTAATTTTCCAAAGCATTGTAGGGAAAAAATTTCAACTTCAAAAAATAAACTATGCCTCTTACTAAATATCTCAGACTGTCTTCTTTCCAAAAAGGGGTCATTTGGGAGGTTATTGTACTGTCCTGACATTTTAGGGCCTCAAGAAATGAGATCAGTGCATTAGGCCATCAGTGCATTAGGATTGATACATTTTCAATAATGCGTAGCATGGCTTGTAGACTCTATACCTTTCACACAAACCAATGATCATACAATTATCAGGATTTTTTTTACCAAAGACATGTGGTAGAATACATTTTTGCCTAAATTTTTGACAAAATTTAATTTTTTTTGGTTTCTTTTAAAAGAGAAAGTAGAAAATTTCGGGTTTTTTTTTTTTTAAATATTCGCTCTTTTTTCCCTTATATCACAAAAAATAAAAAATGAAGTGGTGAATAAATACCGTCAAAAGAAAACTCTATTTGTTTGAACAAAATGATAAAAATTTCATTTGGGTACAGTGTAGCATGACTGAGTAATTGTCATTCAAAGTGAGAGAGCACTGAAAGCTGAAAATTGGTCTGGGAAGGAAGGGGGTGAAAGTGCTCAGTATTGATGTGGTTAAACAGGGTAGTGAGAGGACAACAGACATTTAAAGAGCCCACTGGCTCAGCTTAGGCTGCTTACAACAGACAGGCTACCCTCTGGTGGGTACTCCAGCAGGTTACCAGAAAAAGATGTGCATATATGGAACGAGCGCCAAACAAAAAGATAGAAAATTCATTCATTGATACTGCGTTAAAAGACAGCAAATGAGCTTTGAGGGTTAAAGGAACTCCTCCTTTATCAGGGCTACAACAAAACATAATATAATGTAAATATATTTGTGACTGATAAAATCATGAGTCTGCTAATCATAAAACTTGATGGATAACATACATATACAAACATGCATTCTCATAATGTGTGGGTATTCCAAGGAAAGGAATGGGAATACCACAGAATTACCATTTCTCTAAAGAGAAAGAAATACAAAACCCTAGGTTTTCTTTTTTGTTTACTGAAAACAGAAATACTTGCTTGATAATTGTGAATGACCTTAAAGCTCCATTCACCCTTGGCATTTCCAGAACAAGCAACAAAGTGCACAGAAAGGGACTATTTTGCCATGTGTTTTGAAAATGTTCCAATAATTGTTAATGGCACCCCAAGCGTGGGTAGCACCCAAACCGATTTGATTTCACATGTGGCAAACATGCTACAAATGCACCAAAGTGTGTAGTGAAAAAAACATGCTACAGTCCACTCCAGTATCTTTGGGGCATTTGTCATGTGTAGGGCAACCCATTCAAGTGAATAGACTGCCCTATGCACCACGTGTGGAAACGCTTCAAAACATGCATTCCTGCTACAGTCAAGTGTAAACCCAGCCTTAGAGCACCTTTTCTCGGTCCTGCTGTATTTATTTATATTATTAATTAACATTCTGCCTACTCTTATACTTAAAGACTGTTAAAGGTTAACTTGTTTTGTAAAATAACAAACATGCTATACTTACCTGCTTAGAGCAGCCCCGAACCTTCTCCTCTGGGGTCCCCTGCCATTGGTCTTGGCTCTTCTCAGTGCACCATCAAAGGAAGCTGCTTTCTATGGGGGCGCACCTGAGGACTTGCTCCCGAGCCAGGCTGTGTGTGCCTATTGACAAACAGAGCCGCTCAGCCCCACCCCCTGCTCCCTTCTAACAGGATTTGACTGACAATAGAAGGAGCCAATGGCTCCTATTGCTATCTTCCAAGCTTGTGAGAAAGGGGAGAAGGGAGAGAAGAGATGCAGCCAGGTACAGCTCTAGATCGATACAGAACTCAGAAAAAAGTATTTTTAAGAAGTGGGTGCACAGAAAGTGCTATACCCTGTACACACGGTCGGATTTTCCGACAGAAAAAGTGTGATCCGATTGTGTTGTCGGAAATTCCGATCATGTGTGGGCTCCATCGGACTTTTTCCATCGGAATTTCCGACACACAAAGTTTGAGAGCAGGCTATAAAATTTTCTGACAACAAAATCCGATCGGTTAAATTCCGATCGTGTGTAGACAAATCCAATGCACAAAGTGTAAATTAAGAGACGAAAGCTATTGTCTACTGTCCCGTTTATATAGTCCCGACGTACGTGTTTTACGTCACCGCGTTCAGAACGATCAGATTTTACGACAACTATGTGTGACCATGTGTATGCAAGACAAGTTTGAGCCAACATCCGTCGGAAAAAATCCATGGATTTTCTTGTTGGAATGTCCGATCAATGTCCGACTGTGTGTACAGGGCAGTAGAGTATTGTTTACCTTAATGCAAGGAACACATTTAAAGCGGAGTTCCTCCTGAAAAAAAAAAAATTAAAAGTCAGCAGCTACAAATACTGCAGCTGCTGACTTTTAAAATATGGACACTTACCTGTCTAGGGTGCCCGCGATGTCCTGACCCAAAACCAACCTGTCCCTCAGCTCCGGGTGGAGGCGCTGGTATCTTCAATAAGGAAAAAGGAAGTGAAGCCTTGTGGCTTCACAGCCTGGTTCCCTACTGCGCATGCACGAGTTACGCTGGGCGTTCTGAATGGTCCCTGCCGTCTTCTGGGACCTGTGTTTCTCCCAGAAGACAGTGGGGGGAGGTGGAGGAAGGGCCGGACATGGCGTAGATCGCCGCGGATACTGCAGCGGTCTTTCGCCGGAAGTGGGAGCAAATACCTGGATTAGACAGGTATCTGCTCCCCCTCCCCCCTAAAAGGTGCCAAATGTGACACCGGAGGTGGGGAGGAATCTGATCAACGGAAGTTCTATTTCTGGGTGGAACACTGCTTTAAGTCTGTGCAAACAACTTGATACATAATAGAGATACATACACATTGACTGTCTTGAATAATAATAATAGAGATACCCACACTATAGAGACAACTCCTAAAAATCAAAATAAAATTGTAAATAACTTTTTAAGCTGCTGCTGTAGTGCAAGGTAAAAACCCCAAGTGAATAAATGTGAATATTATACTCAGCTCTGCTCCAACAAACCATAAAGTGCCTATATTAATATAATAAATACAATGAAATGTTAATTAACAATATAAAGCGCTAAGTGCAAATATAGTGCAAACTTATGAAAGTGCAATCATATAAAGTCCTTCCATATATATGGTGCGCTGAAGTTGTGCAACTTGTAATGTGCAGATCCTGGTGACACTCCGTACTCCCCTCCTGGGTCCCCACTCACCAACAATAATCTTTCAAATCGCCTGGTATATGGGTTGGAGTATCGCCTTCCACCAATGGCTTGGACTGCTGGATATTTTCTGTGTATAGGTGAGGGTATCACCTTTCTTCCACTGATAAGCTATAAGACGTCAGGTATATCCTATATTTTGTTAGAGCCTTTTTGGTTTTAAAGTATGCATCTTAAACCTGTTGCTGAAACAGACATAGCTGTCCTTTGTTTGCTGCACATCACTGGATACTTTGTAGTAGTGTAGTGTCCACCAAAGCACTACATATTTATTCCTTCTTTTGCCATGGCTGTCATTTTATTTAGTCAATCCACTAAAGTGAGAGGAAAAGGTTCTGCATGCAGAAGTAGTGGGGCGCAAGCTGGATCTGCAGGACAAAATGGTGGTTGGGCTGCACCATCCAGAGTTAGGGTATATGTGTCTTTTCTTTTCATTCTTCCTTATTATTCACTTTCTGTATCTCCCCTCATTCATAACATTCTCCTGCTGTCAAGGGAAGGCTTAAACCTCTGCAGAATTTACAACACTGCTGTCTCCGGCAGCATCCATCCCAGGGTAGGCGAATCGACCCTTTTGCCGCTGCTGTCATTTTAGCTTGTGGAATCAGTTTTCCACACATATATGGGCTATGCTACACCACAGTGGCAGGTACACATCTTCCAATATTGTGCCTGATAGGCCATACCTGCCCTCCACTATCATGTAGTACAGAATGTGGCAGGACCACACTGTCAGTGGCAGGGTACACGTTACCACATATACAATGTCCAGTAAACGCCACGCTAGGATAATTTTCTGCTGGCTGGGAAGGATGCAGGACAGGACATACCCTGTGTCTTGTCTGATGTACCCCCCTTCTCACCAATTTTATCATTTGACTCCTCTAAACTAGCAGAAACTAGTACAAAAGAAACTGTCCCTGAACATATCCAATGTCCCAAACGAAACGCTGCAACCAATACCAGCTCTTGCCACCTCTCCTGGCCTATTCTATTGCTCGAGCACTGTAATGGTGCCACAAAAGGTTTTGAGAGAAAAACAATGCCCATAGGATGCCCGCATTTCCACAATGCAGGGGGCAGGGCAGGCAGCAGCAGCAGCAAAAAATTAAGTGTAGAATTCTGCAATCATAGGCTGCCCACCCTTCCAATAATCATGCCTCATGTGAGACAAGCCTAAATAGATGGGTATAAATGCTGCCACATAGAGGTGGTAGATGTGAGCAGAGTATTGATAAGGTGATCTCTTCCTCCTCTTCTCCCTCCTACTCCTCCCCTTCACCCTTCCCTCCTTCCCATCTTCCACCTCTTCCTTCCTCTACTTCTCTACCCTCGTCCTTCTCTTATGTTTGCCCCTTCTCCCTCTACTCCCCTGTCTCTTTCTATATGAATATAGTATGAGGAAAGGTGCTGTGGAGTGTTTCAACACACCAATGGCTCATCATCTAGGATGCTTGCACCATTTGGCCCCTTTGTAGAGGTGTCTAATATGGTGAGCTGTGATGAGACAGAGTATAGAGACACAATCCCTCTCAGTGTGTGTTCCTTTTAGAGCACACACTGCATTGCCTAATAAATAGGATCACTCACAAAAAAACATTCACTGCACCTGTACCTGGCCTGCGTGGTTCCACATATTCCAACCCACCACTTATTTTATGATTAATTTCGATATTAATTTAGATATTACCACATTTTTTAACTTCTTTCCTTTTTTTTATATTTATTTACATTTAAGTTGTGTTCTATTTGTGGGAGCTTGCAGAGGAAACCAATCCCTGTAGTCTATTCAATTACATACAGTAATACCTGGTACACACTAATGCCCCGTACACACGGTTGGACTTTGTTCGGACATTCCGACAACAAAATCCTAGGATTTTTTCCGATGGATGTTGGCTCAAACTTGTCTTGCATACACACGGTCACACAAAGTTGTCGGAAAATCTGATCATTCTGAACGCGGTGACGTAAAACACGTACGTCGGGACTATAAACGGGGCAGTGGCCAATAGCTTTTATCTCTTTATTTATTCTGAGCATGCGTGGCACCTTGTCCGTCGGATTTGTGTACACACGATCGGAATTTCCGACAACAGATTTTGTTGTCAGAAAATTTTATATCCTGCTCTCAAACTTTGTGTGTCGGAAAATCTGATGGAAAATGTGTGATGGAGCCTACACACTGTCGGAATTTCCAACAACAAGGTCCTATCACACATTTTCCGTCGGAAAATCCGACCGTGTGTACAGGGCATAAGTCTTTTTTCTTTCAACCCAGCGTACTAACCATGCAAAGTTAGTACAGCGATCTCCCCCGCTGAGCTATTGTGTTCTGACAGGGGGACGGCCCCACCCCCGAGATCAGCACTGTCTGCCATTGGCTGAGAGTGCTGATCGAGTTGGTCGCCCGCTGTTTCTCCACAGGACAGGGCAACATACACATAGGCTGAATGTCGAGCGTTTTTTATTGAACTGGCCGATGTCTTCCCACATTCGACCCATGTATACAGGGCTTAACACACTTGGATAAAAAAAAATAGTGAAAACAGTCCCTTCCTCCCAGACAATCTTCAAACAAGAGGACAAGAAACAAGAAGAGCTGCTCCAGGTGAGTGAGTCTCTGCTTAATCCCCACACACACTAGTCAGCTCGCATGCTGTGTAACATGAAGAAATAATTCCGGATGACTGCACTTCCAAAAATCCTTTTATTGAAGCTTCATATGACAAGTGGTTGACAGATGGAGCAGAGGACAAAGAGGTAGACGCGTTTCATGCAAATGTTAGCGCTTAGTCATTACCTGATGATGACTAAGCGCTAACATTTGTGCGAAACATGTCTACCTCTTTGTCCCCTGCTCCATCTGTCAACCACTTGTCAAATGAAGCTTCAATAAAAGGATTTTTGGAAGTGCAGCCATCCGGAATTATTTCTTCAAGTCCCTTCCTCCCGTTCCTGGTCTGAGCTGCCCCACAGTAACAAATTCTTGGCTGCCATAACTTTATTTTAATTAGCATTTACATTATTACAGTTTTTTTTCCTTGTAAGGCCATCTCTACCTAAGTCAAGCATATACAGCTGGGACAGCAATGCAAACTAAATAATATATTAGCAGCTGGATGCTGCAAGGAGGACTCAGCTGGAATATTTGGGGCCTCCACAGACTGTCAATTCCGCTTTTGTCTTCATTTTTCCTGTGAGTCTTTCTCCTGGGACAAGAGGTTAAGGGTAGGCAGCTTCAAAATATACAACATTTTGCTACCTGCAAGCTATTCAATAAGAGATTACATCTCCTCTAACAAACTTGTCAGTGCCTACAAGCCCTACACTAAACTTTCCCTATGCAGTTTGTTACTGCTTCATGGTGGTATGCAACGTGTTTTAGGTGTTGGGAAGGACTATTGAAATAAATAGGAAATATGTTTTTATGTCTATCTAGTGCCTGGTCTATGGAAAATAGATGAACCTCTAGGGACGTTGAGCCGTCAGTGCCCACGCAGTGGGTCCAGCAGTCCAGGCATTTTGAACACTCTCTCCTCTCCATATTCTCTATGCAGTGCTTCCAGGATGGATCAGATGTTATGTGATGGTGCTGACCATTGGCGGTTGGTGTTTTTTTTGAGGGGGGCGACAAACAACCACCCCCCGGTTGGTCGGTGGCACCTCCCCTACCCCAGCACTTACCTCATCAGTTGCAGGTGGACGGGCTCCTAAGGGCAGTGGGCAGTGGCCAGGTTGCAGGCTCCTTTGGGCGGGTTGCGGGCTCCTACTTGCAGTGGGTTGCTGGCTCCTATGGGCAGCGTGCAGCAGCTCCTGTGTCCTCTCTGCATCACGGTGGCTTTCACTGTGCGGCTCCTCCCTCCTCCTCCTAGGAGTCCAATAGGATCGCCTCTCCTTTCAGTCAGTCGGGTGACCGGTGTCAAACCCTGCTTCCTGATTGGCCAGGAGAAGGATCAGTGTTACAACAGCAAATATTGATTTGCTGTTGTAACACACCTGGGTGGGCTCGGAGCGCACTCTCTGCGACCCAAGCCCACCCTATATTGAAGCCTTTTAGAGCCTCTGGCTCTAATCGGTGCTTCAAAAAAAAAAGAGCTCCTCCGCTTTGGAATCCATGCCCCAATGTCCTGAAAGGGGCCAGACGCATGGATAGGGGAAGCGGAACCCATGTGCCCTTAGTGGACGGGCCACCCCTGGTGCTGACCAATCAGCATTTCTGGAGCGCTGCACAGAGAAGAATGAGAAGATTGAGGATTTCAAATCCCCAGGGTACTGCTCTACTGGAACAGGGTATGTAGAGCAAGGACTGTGGGGTGTTCTGACCTGCAGTGTGCAATAAAAATAAGATATACCTGTGCTCAAATCTAAATAGTTGATAATACATGACGATAAAGGGGTGTGACCACATGTTAACACAAAAAATTCTGAATGAACCCTTTGCACACCCTTTCAGGCAAACTTTGTACAAAAGCAGGGATTTTTTTGTTCACATATATTGAGGTACATGTCTAGCTTAACCACTTACCGACCAGCCGCCGCAGTTTTACTGCGGCAGAATGGCATGGCTGGGAGAAACAAAGTTATATAACGTCGCTTCGCCCTACGGCCACTAGGGGTGCGCGCGCACCTGCTGCTCGCCCACGGGGCTAATGCGAGTGCCCGGCAGTTGCGATCACCGCCGGGCTCTCGCGATCGCTCGTGGCACATCGAGAACCGGGATCTGTGTGTGTAAACACACAGTTACCAGTTCTCTGAGGGGAGAAGAGACTGATCGTCTGTTCATACAGAGTATGAACAGCGATCTGTCATCTCCCCTACACAGTCCCCTCCCTTCATTTGGAATACACACTAGGGAACACAATTAACCCCTTGATCGCCCCCTAGTGTTAACCCCTTCACTGCCAGTGACATTTGTTTTTACCAAAAATATGTAGAAGAATACATATCAGCCTAAATTGAGGAAAAAAATTGTTTTTTTTATATACTTTTGGGGGATATTTATTATAGCAAAAAGTAAAAAATATTGTGTTTTTTTCAAAATTGATTCTCATCTTTTTGTTTATAGCACAAAAAATAAAAAGCGCAGAGGTGATCAAATACCACCAAAAGAAAGCTCTATTTGTGGGAAAAAAGGACGTCAATTTTGTTTGGGTGCAACGTCGCACGACTGCGCAATTGTCAATTGGTGAATCGCAAAAAGTGCTCTGGTCAGGAAGGTCTAAAGAAGAGTAAAATCTTCTGGGGCTGAAGAGGTTAAACATGTATTTCAATGTATGTGTAAAAAAAATGTGTTTGTGCAAAGTTTGCTAGAAAGGGTCTAAAGCAGTGTGTAGAGGGTCCATTCACAATTTTTACAGCTTTAGTCACTCTCGTGAGGCATACAATAGCTGTCAGACTTAGCACTACAGGTGACAGACAAACGTCTCCACTCTGACAAGGAGACATCTGTATCTCTGACTGTTCTAAGGAATTTGAATTTTAGCTGATTAAAACGTAATAGGCAGTAGAAAAAATTTACTCAATTTTTAACAGATTCCATGTGTTTAATTTACAATTCTTAATGTATTTGGAGCTGTTTGGTATCTCTAAAAAATCTTTCAAAAGCTAGTGTTTTATTCAATACTAATAATAATAATATTTAATAATAATTATTTTCAAATTTCAGTTGGTCTCTTTTGCTATTTTGGGGGGTTTTTGGTTTTACTATGAATAAAACCCATTAATTACCTTGAGCACAGAGTCTTCTTGTACCACCAAATCAAACAGCTGCTCATTACATATGATTCCATAAATTTAGTGGACAGATTGGTTGAAAACAAAAGAAATGTTGCAAACAATAAATTATATAGCACCAAATGGCTGCATGCAATCCACTTTCTCACTCTATGCAAAAAGTTAATGGCATTTCAAAAGAAGACGAATAATCAGTCCAAGGAGGATACAAATTATTTCAAATCTTAAAAAATGCTCTTTATGTAGCATAGTGCAAAGAAGATGTATGAATGGAATTGTTCTTTATTCTAAAATATAAAATCTGCATAATATTATCTGCATAATATTATATACTGGGTAATTCGTTTTTTCTGGACCTGTGATATTCATGTGCAAAACTAAATGCTAACATAGAGGGGCCTTTACTAAGACTAGAGCATCCAGAATCTGGAGCAGCCATGCATGGTAACTACTTAGCTTCTAGCTTTCATTTCAGAAGCTTACCTGAACAAGCTGAAGATAGAAGTTGATTGGTTACAATGCACAGCTGCCTAGATTCTGTCTGCTCCAGTTTTAGTAAATAAAAAATATATAGTTGTACGGGTGCAGTTGTTTTAAGGCAAATTGTTTTAAGGAAGTTGATTGGTTACAATGCACAGCTGCCTAGATTCTGTCTGCTCCAGTTTTAGTAAATAAAAAATATATAGTTGTACGGGTGCAGTTGTTTTAAGGCAAATTGTTTTAAGGTACTACCTCATCCGGTTTCCAGAGGATGGCATCCTTTGTCACTGTTTATTTAAGGGTTAATGTGACCAGTCACTTTCCATACATTACCTCCTGCACTGAAGAGAGGAAAATTGAGGGGGGAATAGAGCGAAGGACACAGCCTCCTGTAATCCTGATTCAGATGGTACTGTCTCCAGAGAAACTTTTGCAAACTGTGTATTTATGCTTTATTGGTCAAAAGTACTTTGCATAGAGCTTTCAGACACTGTCACTTGTAATTCAGTGTCTGATATACTGTATTAGGAGTGTTGACTGCAGATCAGTAATGTTAAAGGATACCGAACGTATTCATTCTAAGGATTGCTGCAGAATTCATTATTGTAACCCGATGAACTAACTGACAACCTGACTGTAAGCCTAAAGTGGGGCACAAGTGCACTTTAACCGTTTGCCGACCATATAACATACATATACAGAGGCAAGGTGACTTTCCTGCAACAGATCACACACTAGGTACGTGATCCGACACTTCTGGGTGGGGGGAATGCATGCGCATCACAGTCAGCGGGTACCAGCCAATGGATGATCACTGGCACCCGTCAATCTTCGGGAATTCACACAGGACAGGGCTCTGCCTATGTAAACAAGGCAGAGCCCTGTCCTGTCAGCGGGGAAGTAATGGATTTTCTTTCACCGCAAAGCAGGGAATAAAATTCATTACTTCCCTTAGTAAAAGCACCACACACAGTACAAAAAACACTGGCTAGGCACACATTTTAGTAGCTTCAGGGTTAAGGAACGGGGCTGCCAACGTCCCTAAAAAACAGTAAATACCTGTACTTGGTTGTTAAGGAGCAGGCCGGGAAGCTGGCAGCCAAATCCTTAACATTGGAGGAGTCATCAGCTGTCAACAGGGTTCCCTGCTGACAGGTGAATATAAAAAAAAACATTGACAGGAATAAAAAAATGTGAATGTTCCCATTATCATGTAGGGTGTGAGATCTGCTGGAGGGATGGCATAAGGGACTTCATTCTTGGTTTGGACGGAGTAATATAATAAAATTGAACATCCTACCAAAGTTCCTATACCCTTTTCAGGCTATACCCATTGCTATCCCCAGGATATTTTTCAGAAATACCTACACACTCTTTACAAAATGTATTTGGGCACACAGATACCCAAGGATTAGAAGGACCTTTCTGATGCTGCCAAAACTGCATGGGGGGCTAGCGCTCCCCAATATGTACAAATGTCATCAGGCAGCTCTGGTAAATCGAATGATTGATTGGTGTCGTCATGGGGATTTAAAAATCTGGCTAAGATTAGAGCAAGCACAGAGTAGGGAGCTACTGCATAGGGTGCCATGGTGTTATAGGGACCTCCCCTCTTAACTAAGACACACCCAACTATAGGACCAAAGTTACTCATATGTTATAATCTTTTCTCCAAGGGTAGGTTATCCTCAAGGAATTTACCCTTGGTCCCTATTCTGGGGAATCCGCAGTTCATTCTGGGTCTACGGAAGGGATCCTTTGACACATTGATAAAGTGGGGATTATTTTAGGCCTCGCATTTTGTAAGAGCGGGAAGTTGGCCCACACTTCAGGAATTGACAGACAGAAATGGCCCTTATCAACTGGATTTTTGGCGGGAGATACAATTAAGACATTTTTTACACACTGGGTGTCCCCCTGAGTCCTTGGACCGCAGCTTGATGCCATTTGAGAAATACTGTTTGGAAAAAGGACCACTCTTGCATACGCTTTCAAAAATGTATGCTTTATTGGTCAAACCATCTGAGAATTTTCAGTTGCCTTTCTTGCGAAAATGGTAATTGGATTTGAGTAGGACCTTCTCAGAAGGTCAAAGCAGCAACATAATACATTCCATATTTAAAACAGCGACTTGTACAAAAATGCAGGAAACAAATTTTAGGACCCTCTCCCAATGGTACTGAACTTTATGATCTGCTTCATAGATGCTCTCCGAATATACCAGATGGTTGCTGGTGCTGTCAAGAGGAGCAGGGCACACTATTACATATTTTTTGGTCCTGCCCTAGAAATAGGAATATTTGGAAAGAGGTCTGGAAGACCATGCAAAAATTTTGTGATTTTGAAATCCCGGAAGACCCGGATTTTTTCTTACTGCAAATCCGAAAATGTAAAAACATATAGGAAGTCCATTTTGTGCCATTTAGTGAATGCAGCCAAAGCCTGTATCCCCTTGACCTGGAAACAGATACAGCCCCCCACAGTGGAAATGTGGCTTAGGAAGGTAGAGGAAATAAACCGAATGGAAGACTTAGTCTGGACTTCCCGACAAAAACGAGAAATTTACACAAAAACATGGTCACTATGGAATATTTTTATTTCATCAGAGGAAGGAAGAAAACTTATTGATGTGCCCCCATGAGATGAGGGAAATGGACACGGGTCCCTCAGTATAATTTAAAACGGGAGCAGGGGGAGCCTTGGGGGGGAGGGGAGGGAGGTCAATTTTTTTTTTTTGGGGGGGGGTAGAAATGGAAATTAGGGGAATAGTCCGATATCAGCTGTTATGCTGGGAATATTGTGGGGGGTGGTTATTGCGCCGGGTCTTGTATCAGGGGTTGCATTCCCCCATAATCAGGATCGGTTAGCAATTTGGAAAGTGGAATTGAGATACTTTTATCAAATATTTTACCATATTCAACGTTATTGTTATATGATAATGAACCTGATGATATGCCCTCAACATGGGGGGGTGCTTTGGGGCAGGAGGGTTTCATACTCTATGCAAACATGATAATAGTGCATATAATTCCAAATAACTTAAAATATATATATATATATATATATATATATATATATATATCTGTTCTAGGGGTGCAACGGATCAAAAAAACTCACGAATCGGATCTCCCCACTGTAATATCCACAATCTCCCCAACTGTAATATCCACATCTCCCCACTGTAATATCCACAATCTTCCCCACTGTAATATCCACAATCTCCCCCACTGTACCCACTGTAATATCCACAATCTCCCCCACTGTAATATCCACAATCTCTGTCCCCACTGTAATATCCACGTCATCTCCCCCACTGTAATATCCACGTCATCTCCCCCACTGTAATGGACATCTCCCCCACTGTAATATCCACATCTCCCCCACTGTAATATCCACATCTCCCCCACTGTAATATCCACATCTCCCCACATCTCCCCCACTGTAATATCCACATCTCCCCACATCTCCCCAACTGAAATATCCACATCTCCCCACATCTCCCCCACTAATATCCACATCTTCCCCCACTAATATCCACATCTCCCCACATCTCCCCCACTAATATCCACATCTCCCTCACTAATATCCACATCTCCCCACATCTCCCCCACTAATATCCACATCACCCCCACTAATATCCACATCTCCCCACATCTCCCCCACTAATATCCACATCTCCCCCACTAATATCCACATCTCCCCACATCTCTCCCACTAATATCCACATCTCCCCCACTAATATCCACATCTTCCCCACTAATATGCACATCTCCCTACATCTCCCCCCACTGTAATATCCACATCTCCCCACATCTCCCCTATGATTGTCTGCTTGCTTACAGGCCACCGCCGGGTGTAACAAGATGGCCGCTGCTCCGGAGCTAGGCAGAAGCCGCGGCCTTTCCTAAAGTCGAGGCAACAGAGCGATCCGCGGATCACGTGTGTGCCGATCCAAACAGGTTTAACCGTTGGGATCACGGATCGATGACGATCCGTTGCACCCCTAATCTGTTCCCTCACCTCCTTAGATGGATCTCTAAGTGTGTGTGTGAGGTCTATGAAGGCTTTTCAGATCTCTGCAGAAAGTAAGAATAAAGGAAGGTGAGGGGGCAATACAACTAGTAGGACATTTTTTACCCTAATGCATGCGATGCATTAAAGAGGAGCTTCAGTCGGGTATAGTTACATAGTAGGTGAGGTTGAAAAAAGACACAAGTCCATCAAGTCCAACCTATGTGTGCGATTATGTGTCAGTATTACATTATATATCCCTGTATGTTGCGGTCATTCAGGTGCTTATCTAATAGTTTCTTGAAGCTATCAATGCTCCCCGCTGAGACCACCGCCTGTGGAAGGGAATTTCACATCCTTGCCGCTCTTACAGTAAAGAACCCTCTACGTAGTTTAAGGTTAAACCTCTTTTCTTCTAATTTTAATGAGTGGCCACGAGTCTTGTTAAACTCTCTTCTGCGAAAAAGTTTTATCCCTATTGTGGGGTCACCAGTATGGTATTATTTGTAAATTTAAATCATATCCGCTCTCAAGGGTCTCATCTCCAGAGAGAATAAGTTCAGTGCTCGCAACCTTTCCTCACAACTAAGATCCTCCAGACCCTTTATTAGCTTTGTTGCCCTTTGTACTCGCTCCATTTCCAGTACATCCTTCCTGAGGACTGGTGCCCAGAACTGGACAGCATACTCCAGGTGCGGCCGGACCAGAGCCTTGTAGAGTGGGAGAATTATCATTTTATCTCTGGAGTTGATCCCCCTTTTAATGCATGCCAATATTCTGTTTGCTTTGTTAGCAGCAGCTTGGCATTGCATGCCACTGCCGAGCCCATCATCTACCAGGACCCCCAGGTCCTTTTCCATCCTAGATTCCCCCAGAGGTTCTCCCCCCAGTGTATAGATTGCATTCATATTTTTGCCACCCAAATGCATTATTTTACATTTTTCTACATTGAACCTCATTTGTCATGTAGTCGCCCACCCCATTAATTTGTTCAGGTCTTTTTGCACGGTTTCCACATCCTGCGGAGAAGTTATTGCCCTGCTTAGCTTAGTATCGTCTGCAAATACAGAGATTGAACTGTTTATCCCATCCTCTAGATCGTTTATGAACAAATTAAATAGGATTGGTCCCAGCACAGAACCCTGGGGAACCCCACTACCCACCCCTGACCATTCTGAGTACTCCCCATTTATCACCACCCTCTGAACTCGCCCTTGTAGCCAGTTTTCAATCCATGTACTCACCCTATGGTCCATGCCAATGGACCTTATTTTGTACAGTAAACGTTTATGGGGAACTGTGTCAAATGCTTTTGCAAAATCCAGATACACCACGTCTACGGGCCTTCCTTTATCTAGATGGCAACTCACCTCCTCATAGAAGGTTAATAGATTGGTTTGGCAAGAACGATTCTTCATGAATCCATGCTGATTACTGCTAATGATACCGTTCTTATTACTAAAATCTTGTATATAGTCCCTTATCATCCCCTCCAAGAGTTTACATACGATTGATGTTAGGCTAACTGGTCTGTAATTCCCAGGGATGTATTTTGGGCCCTTTTTAAATCTTGGTGCTACATTGGCTTTTCTCCAATCAGCTGGTACCATTCCAGTCAGTAGACTATCTGTAAAAATTAGGAACAACGGTCTGGCAATCACTTGACTGAGTTCCCTAAGTACCCTCGGATGCAAGCCATCTGGTCCCGGTGATTTATTAATATTAAGTTTCTCAAGTCGAATTTTAATTCTGTCCTCTGTTAACCATGGAGGTGCTTCCTGTGTTGTGTCATGAGGATAAACACTGCAGTTTTGGTTACTGAAGCCCCCCTATTCACTCGTGAAGACTGAGGAGAAGAATACATTCAATACCTTCGCCATCTCCCCATCCTTTGTAACCAGATGTCCTTCCTCATTCTTTATGGGGCCAATATGGTCTGTCCTCTGTTTTTTACTGTTTACATACTTAAAGAATTTCTTGGGATTTTTTTTGCTCTCCTCCGCTTTGTGTCTTTCATGTTCTATCTTAGATGTTCTAATTGCACCCTTACATTTCTTGTTGCATATAAGTCTGAATGCTGAGGATGATCCCTCAACCTTGTATTTTTTGAAGGCCTTCTCCTTTGCTTTTATATGCATTTTTACATTGGAGTTAAGCCATCCAGGACTTTTGTTCGCTCTTTTAAATTTATTACCCAATGGGATACATTGGCTAATGCCCTTATTTAATATGCCCTTAAAGCAAACCCATCTCTCCTCCGTATTCTTTGTTCCTAATATTTTATCCCAATTTATGCCTTTTAGCAAGGTTTGTAGTTTAGGGAAGTTGGCTCTTCTGAAATTCAATGTCTTTGTATTCCCTTTATGTTTCCTATTTGTGTGATTTATACTGAAACTAATTGACCTGTGATCGCTGTTACCTAAATTGCCCCGTATTTCCACATCCGTGATCGGGTATGTTAAAATTAAAAACAAAAACCGTAGCTGCTGACTTTTAATAAACAAACACTCATCTGTACAAGGATCCAGCCCTGTGCTCACTCAAGCCGGTTTTCTATACACAAACAATACACACAACATACAGCCCATATACATAATAAAAATACATAACACACAGGAATGGTCTTCGGTCCCTGGCACTGGCATATTAACTGTGGGCAGTCGGCTGTGACTCCTTACGGCTTCACAGTCAACTGCTCACCGTGCATGCCCGAGCAGTGCTGCGCTTTGTGAATGGTCCCACAGCATTTTGGGACCTGTGACGTGTCCCCCCCCAAAAAATATCATCCAAACGTGAAAGAGGAGGAAAAAGAGCGAAACTTCCCCTTTTGGGTGAAGTTAACATTTTTAAGGTAAAAGATGTCTAGCCTTTCAAAGAATCACTATAACCTCTTCACGCCGGCTGCACACATATATGCAGCCTCTTGGCGTGTGGGCCTTAACGCTAAGTGGCTACATATATGCGGCCCTGTGCAAATCACCTACTGTGCTGAGAGCGCACTCCCAGCACGATAGCCAGCAGTTACCAGAAAGCTGCATATGAGGTATCGGGAGCTTTTCGATCATGTGACCACTGTGACAGCTCGAATGCCCAGGAAAGGGTTAAAAACACTGATCCATTTATATCAGTACTTAACAACATTTAGATTACCATTTGAATATTTAATACCCAAAAGATTCCTATTACATACCTCCCAACTTTAGAACTTGAGAATGATGCAACATTTAGGGAGATAGTGACCTGCGGCGCTAGGCAAAAAGTGGGTGTGACCAGACTGCTAACAGTGGAAGTGACTAAAGAGGCATAGTTAAACAAAACCTGGGCTTTCTTGTATCTAAAAAAATATGCTTTGACTGCTGTGCCACGAGCAAGGGTCTCACAGACACAAACCCCCCTGTACTCCTATATAACACCTAATCTCCTGTACCCCCCAGTCCCAGATAACACCAGACCCCCCTATACCCCCTGTACTCCTAGATAACACCAGATCCCCCTGTACTCCTAAATAGTATCTAGCTCCTTGTACTTGAGTTCACCTTCTGTCCCAGCACAGAGCCCCCTTGTCTGTGTCATTTCCTCATTCCCAGAGTTGGAGCCCCCAATTATCAGAATCAATTCCCACTATGATTAATGTCAGACCCCCCTTATTAGTGTAGTCATTGTCCCATGTCTCATCTGCTCTCTGTGAGTTGGTGCGGACAGTGTTGGCAAGGATCGGGACTGGTCAGGGAGGGAGGAGGTGATATCTGACCTAGTCTCACCAGTTCCAGGATTGGGATGGAGGAGCAGGTAGAGTGTGTGTGAGAGCCATGAATGTCACTGCTGTCTTCTGCTCCCCACCTGTCATCACCGACCCACACCACTGGCAGCATTCATCCCACTCATCATAGTTTTCTATAGATTAACAGGAGCCTCTCTGTCAATGAGTCAGCTCCCAACCAAAACTGAAAAAGGGTTACTACCTCCGTGTGCTATTAGGTAAGTTTCCTCTTACTTCCTGTCACCAGGACAGGATGCAAGGGTAAATCTTCCAACAGGGAGCACAAAGAGCAATGCAAACCTGACGGAGGTTGTTTATCCCTTCCCATGCTTGTCTGGTGTTCTGTCAAATGTAATTATGACACATAAGATGATCTCATCAGAGAGAGAGAGAGAGAATGCTAGGACTTGAACTTTTATGTATACAAGTCAGATGCATAGAATGCTGGGACTTGTAGTTCCATGTATACAAGGCAGGTGCATAGAATGCTGGGACTTGTAGGGGGCAGGGGAGGAGAGAGAGAGAGAGAGAGAATGGTCACTGAGATTGGGGAAGGTGCCTGGGGAGGACTGGCTCTGGTCTGATCGTCCTGGTTCTGCTGTGTTCCCCTGTGCCGCTTAGCCGACTGCAGACTGTGTCTTTCTCCTGACACTGACAGTAATAGGCTATTCCCAAAAATCAAGAGTCCTTCTTACCTTGGAGTGCAGAAGCAGAAGACGCATGGAGATAGGAAGCAGGAGCCAGAGTTGGGGGGAGGAGCTGAGTGGACTAGCCTCTCTGTATGGAGGTTGTTTCTTCCTGGTGTGCGAACCTGCATAAGTTGCTAGGACACAGGTGGTCCTAGCAACCAATGATTGCAAAAAGGATTGAGGGGAAGTGCATTGCACAGGAATGCCCTGCTGACCGGAATCCTCACTGGATGCAGTGTGTGAGAGCACACATTGCACCCACTTATGTAATACTCACACCGAGTGAAGCCCAGTGCCGGAATACTGTTCTCTGGGACCCTAGCCCAGTCTGGGATGGTTGGGAGGTATGCTATAATTATGTTTATTTCTTTATTGGATATTTAAAAGTTTTGGTTTTTGGATAAAAATTATATACTGGAAATCATGTGACATGAAATGATCAGACACTGTTGAAGCATTGAAAGAACAACAAGGTTGCAGTGTTTATAATGTGAAATCATTAGCAAACATTAGTAAAGTATCAAGTTGATATACCGTACTTGTAACAAAAGAGAGTTGTGGTTTGTCCCTACAATAGACATCTACAACTGAGAGGGCTTCCTATGTGCTAGGGACAGGCTTTGCTGAAGTGCTGCATAGCTTATGTACATTGGATAGATGGATAGTATAGTGCATAGGCTGAGTGATTCCTCAGAGCAACACAAGCAGCACTTTATACTAGTAAGCAGTGATGTGCTAGTTGACTGCAAGTGCTGCCATACAATATGTTCAAATTGTCAGGCTGTAGTGTCCTGATATTTGTACAGAATGTCAGGATTCCTGTATAGTATTACTTCCCCTCCCACTCATGTAGGAGAGATATGTGTGTGAAGACATTTGTAAGGCTGTCGTTTATTAGATGAGCTTTTTCCACAATTTTAGCACTGCTTTACTCCAGATAGTTTTTTTTTTAATTAAATATATTTTTTATTGCTTTTATACACAAACAATACACACAACATACAGCCCATATACATAATAAAAATACATAACACACAGGAAAAAAAGATAGTTATCACTGTAACCTGTAGTCAAACAACTTTTGTCATTTTAAGTGACACCCCTCTGCTAGGATTACCTATGTTACCTAAGACACTGTTTTTTCTGATTTTCTGATCCTAGCTCAGGTTTGGAATATTGTGATAATGTAATAACCTTTTATGAGATGACTATCCTGCCTTTTGTTTCAAAGAAATGTATTAAAAGTTTTCAAAGTACATGCATAAAATACATTGCAATCAAATTTTTCGTAAAATAATATGAACAATAGTTAGACTACAGAACATAGGATACATCAAAGTTACCATAGAATATTAGCTGGCTTGGTTGAGGCCAATAATGTTGTTTCATAAGTAGCTCAAATATGTCATGAATTATTATAACCTCGCCCGGACCTTCTTGGGGAGAGACCGAGCCTAAACCTGAGGATGAGGCAACATTCTTGGGTCTGTTTAAGCATGTGAAGGTCACTTCAAATTGGAGGGAAGGGGTGTCAGTGAAGAGGGGAAAAGGGAAGTTAGAATAGAGAAAGAAAAAAAAGGGGGGGGGGGTGTAAGGTGTTGGAACTATCCTGCCTTTTTAACTCAGCCACCTATTTGCAGGTGTCTTTGATATTCAATGTTTCCAGAAGGGGAGAAGATATTGCTAACAACTGGGAATGATTGCAGAAATGTATTTATATACATATATTATATACACATTTTACTAGTGTTCAATGCAAGCCAAGTTTCTAAATTGTACTACTAATTATTTGATGAATAGATGGTTTCATATACTCTTGAACCAAAATTCATGATATCATGTCTAATTCAAACTTGAAGGGCCCAAAATTTACAATTCAGCCTATTAGCTTTATTGCATTATAAGAAGGCCATGTTTTTCATTTATTAATATACTGTATGTTATGTTACTATGTCTAGGGCATATACCTTTTTATTGTTAGTGGCTAAACTGCCAAAAATTAAGTAAAATAATGAGGGATGCCTGTTGTACCTAATAGTACAAGGCACTTAAGCAGTGTGTTCTGTCATCCCGTAAAGTTCTTGATTTACTAAAAGCTGTGTGTTTCACTTTACGCCACAAAATACCCACACTAGTAAAGCTGGTGTCTGTGAGGTTTCCTTTAAAATGAGGAACTGATCTTGATTTTTAAGCCCAGTGGTGGGGATATGCAAAAATTTCCCCGCAGTCTGGGAACCTGCTCATTCATATCGATAAATGAATATGAAAATATTACATGAATTATGCATAGTGGATTTTTGGCTTAATTTGCCCTGTCCCACCTGTGTTATTTTCCTTAATGATATAATTTCAGTCATGTGCTTGTGATTATTTCCAGTTCTTCGGAGCTCTCTTTACTGCCAATTGTGACTGCTACAGCAAATAATAATCATAATAGCTTAGTGACTTGAGCCATTGTGTCTGTTGCACAGAAATGTGCAATGCTTAGCTGAAATTAAGGAAATCCACAAATCTATAATAATCTAAAGGTCTTACTGGTTGTAAGGATTTGTAAAAACACCAGTTGTGAGTTGATGTAATCAAAGGCACACATATGAAAAATTTCAAATGCAATATTAGCCAACCAGTGTAAAAAGGGCATCTGCAATATCTGGCTGCAACCGGGGTTAGCAGTGTCCTAAGTGCTTATTGGTGCAAAAGTATTTACTGTGTGCTGTTAGTACTTAGTAACCCTTAAATGAGAATTAACAACCCTAAACATACCCCTTTCATACATCTTCCACAAACTCCCTTGAGGCCATCTTTGCCCAGTTTTTTTCTTGATTGGGCAGCCCTGGGTGGTGTAGCTCCTATGTTTAGAGATATACTTTCTATATCTGAGAGTCTCAATGGGCTGGTATGAGCTCCTGTGGGATGCTTATCATTTATTGAGCCTTCTTTAAAAAGTATCTAAACTCTAGAACAAAAATGTAATATATTGCAGCTTACCCATTTTTAGATGGCGTGACTGCATTAATTTTGTTGGGCCCCCTGTTTCTTATTTTCACCTAGTGATACTGTGAATGACAGACCTTCTGTTCCTGAGTAGCTACTCTCACTCTTCCACTGTGTGAGGGGATCACAGCTTCCATGCAAGCTAGACTTTAAACATGTTGTCAGTGGTTCATTCTCATTGCATCGAGGAATCAAGGATGATGAAATTGGTAATTTACACAAATAAGATAACATTGTTCATGCTTCCAGGTCACCACAGGAAGTAACAAGGACACTAGATTTTTGGCAAGATCAACAGGTATTTCTTTCAGGTATTTCTGAAAATGTTCTTATCAAGAAAAAAAAATATGTAGTCAAAATAGATTATCTTAAGTATGTGAAAAGCTTGTGAGCTGCTATAATAAGCTATTGGAGCTGCCAGGGATATATAGTGCAAACAGTAAACAATATATAAATACATAAAGTGCAATATTCACATTGTGAAAATTTGCATATTGCACTTTATCTATTTTTATAGCGTTTACTGTTTGCACTATATATCCCTTAAGGAATATCTGTATATTTAGCGCTGCACTTTTTTTTGAATTTTTAACAAAACAGATTACATACTCTATGGTGACAACTCTACTCCATCAGAAAAAGGGTATCCCTCTTCTGGAGGGTGGGGGGGGGGGGTTTGATAATAAAGTTGGGAAATTAATCAGTAAGTTTAACAAAGTAATTAGGAGCAGAATAACTACTACAACCAGTATACTGTATAACATTAACCACTTCCCGACCGACGCACGCCAATGTACGTCGGCAGAATGGCATGGCTGGGCGTACCTGTAAGTCCCATTTGAAATCCCCGCCCGGCCATAGCGTGCACGCAGCTGGCGGCCGGCCGGGAGCTCCGTGAGTCGGGTCGCGGGTCCCGCGGACTCGATCACCGCGGGGATACCCGCGATCGCCTCACGGAGAGGATGAACGGGGAGATGCTGATGTAAACAAGCATCTCCCCGTTCTGCCTGGTGACAGTCTCACTGATCTCTGCTCCCTGTCATCAGGAGCAGAGATCAGTGACGTGCCACAGCTAGCCCATCCCCTCTAAAGTTAGAAATCACTCCCTAGTACTGACTTAACCCCTCCATGCCCCCTAGTGGTTAACCCCTTCTCTGCCAGTGTCATTTACACAGGAATCTTTTTTATAGCACTGATTGCTGTATAAATGACAATGGTCACAAAAATGTGTCAAAAATGTCCAATGTGTCCGGCATAATGTCGCAGTCACAATAAAAATCGCTGATCGCCACCATTACTAGTAAAAAAATTATTAATAAAAATGCCATAAAACTATCCCCTATTTTGTAAACGCTATAACTTTTGCGCAAACCAATCAATAATCGCTTATTGCGATTTTTTTTTACCAAAAATATGTAGAAGAATATGTATCGGCCTAAACTGAGGAAAAAAATGTTTTTTAATTATTTTTTGGGGATATTTATTATAGCAAAATATAAAAAATAATGCATTTTTTTCAAAATTGTCGCTTTTTTTTGTTTATAGCGCAAAAAATAAAAACCACAGAGGTGATCAAATACCACCAAAAGAAAGCTCTATTTGAGGGAAAAAAAGGACGTCAATTTTGTTTGGGAGCCACGTCGCATGACCGCGCAATTGTCAGTTAAAGCGACGCAGTGCCGGATCGCAAAAAGTGCTCTGGTCAGGAAGGGGGTAATTTCTTCCGGGGCTGAAGCGGTTAACCACACGTATATAAATGAACACCAGTATAGAAATAATACAGGCTATATAAAAGAAGAGAACTCAAAGACAAGATATGCGGTCATGGGGAGATCCTACAACCATTGTCCAACTGGCCTGGAATAGAGCTTTTCACTGGAAAGAACTGTAGTGTGCCACTGGAACTGTGGCACTGGAGCTCAGAGTCAGTCTATCTACTCTGCACTTTAGTCGCTCCCTAATAATTTGTAATCTAACATGCAACAGGACCTCTAAGCTAATGATCCCTTAGTGGCGACCAGATGTGTAATCTGGCTCTAACCTTGAGCTAAACTAGCTATAGAATCCCAGACTAGAAGGGTAAGGGTTAACTAGAATAACAGGAGCTGCATATAAACTACATGGGTTGGACACATTTATGGAAAAAAGTATGGTAAAAGAACAAATTCGTTACCTAATATGGTATTGGATCACCTTTGGCATCCAAGATGGCCTAAATTCTCCTGGGAATTGACAAATACTGTATAAGTCTTGGATTGTGGATAATGTAATCTGATTTTCACTCTTCATGTAAAAATCCAGGTCACAATCCTGTGCAATGTCCTTTTGACTCTTTCAGTCAGTTGACCATGTCGACCGCACATTTGCTTATCAGACAACGTTTTCCAGCAAACTGTATATGCCGTCATAACCTTTGGTACTGTACCCTGCGACACCACAAATAAATTGGTAACCTCAGTCACCAGAGGCACCAGCTAAGCGGGCACCAACAATTTGCCCTCTTTGAAACTCAGTAAGCTCTGACATGGCTCTGTATAACCAGCAGCGAACGCATCACAAAATTGAGGCTTCCCTACTGTTAGCTAGGTGTCTCATCACACAGCGAAAGCCAAAGAATAATACATCACTTTTGCTTTCAATGCGAAACATGTTGTCATTTTCACACCTGCAAACCATGTAGTGTTTCTGTATTTTTGTCCAACCCCTGTATATTGCAATAAACAGGTTCACCTACCAATATACTGGAAGGTGACCACTACACATACAGTAGCACAGACCTAGCTATTTGGCGCTATGCATGTGAAATAATAGGAAGGACAGAGCAGAGATATTCTGCCTGTCACAAGGATTTAGATATACACTCAGCAGATGCAGTTATACTATTAGATCATAGGAATACTTGCATAATTGTCCCTCATGACTCTGGGTTTAGCAGCATGGACAGGATTTGTGGCTGAGACTTTCTCTCTCCACTTCCCCCTTCTGGGATTTCAAAGCCAACAACCCAGAGGCAGGAAGTGGATACATAATATATTTTCAGGCATTTACAAATTCAGACAGTAGAGAACAGCAGATCCCTACAGAAAAAAAAAACAAATGCAACCGCCACCACATCTAAGAACTGCTAAGCTGTGATTTTTTACATTTTTGTTCTTAGGTTTTGTAGCTCAAGACAATGTTGTATAGATTGGACTTCATCGTACAATCAAATAAAGTTAGATACATTGGAAGGAATTAATAAAAAAAGTGTCTGAGACAAACTTTGTCCAATTTCAATTTTGTCTCAACTTTAGTGCAGTGAGCTTTTAATATTTATTGCATAATTTAATAATTATTTTCTAATCTGTGTAAAAAGAATTAAAGTGTACAATCTGATTCGTTGCTATTGGCAAATGCACCTTTTAGATAAAGCCTGTTACACACTATGGGCCATTTCACACGGGCTTTCCGATCAGGTCCGCCTGTCAGTTTTTCAAATGAACCTCACTGGACGCTCCATTCACCCCTATGGGGCAGCGGATTTTCCATCCGCTGGTGGATGGGATCGGATGAGAATGGACAGGCAGTCCATTTTCATCCAATCTCCTTATAGAGGACAGTGGGGCTCTGACAGGCCCATCTCTGCACAGTAAGCTGAGACAGACCTGTCATCCACCTGCTCAGTGGGAATCAGTGAATTGATCCCCCGCTGAGCAAAGCGGAGTCTGTCAGGCCCTACCCAGTGGGCTTAACAAAAAAAACTGAAGAGCTCGGCAAGAGTTGCTGTACTAACTATGCAATGTTAGTATGGCATTCTCCTCCACTGCACTATTGTGTTCTGACAGGGGGACAGCCGCCCACCAGAACACACCGGTCAGCGCTCTCAGCCATTGACTGAGAGCGCTGAATGGATGCCGATCTTTTTCGGTCATGCCCTTCTGTTGGACTGGCTGCTGTGCACATGGGTCAAATGTCGGCTGGTTTCTATTGAACCTGCCGATGCCGCTGATATTCGGCCTGTGTGTGCTGCCCTTAAACTTTGTCACAGACACTTTTTATTGATTCTACCCATTGCATAGCAAACAATCATTTTACAAGTTGTACTAGAATAGAGCCAGTTGGAGTGATTGGAAACAATGGGCAATATTTGCAGGTCGTATTTCAGGGATCTTTAGAAATAAAGCTCTTTTACTAGGGATTTACAGCAATACTAAGCTAGTAGTAATAGTATTTACAAACCATTATTGCTGCACTTGGTTTAGCACAAACGTGAACTGTTGTCTTTTGTGTGATAGTACTGCTTATTCCCAATTCTACATTGCTACGTGTTAACATGATTTGCACCTGTAAACATGAGGGTAGATCTTTCTTCAGCCATAAAAAGGTAAGATCCAGTGTTGACTCCAATATTACACTACACAATCCTCACCAATTTGTAGGCATTAAAAAACAAATGTGTTGTAGTAGTGTTTGCAGTACTCCATGCTTGTTATAATTTACATTATGTCTGTAAGCATTAAACTGTCTGAGAAATGTTATACAAATGTAACATGGCTGCCTGTTCAAAACTAATATTAGTTTACCAGATGCTACCTTGCAGTTTTCTATCATGTGAACTTAATAATGCTTGTACATTTATTTTGATACAGATGTCATAAATAATCACCACATGAGAAAATGGTATGATTTTGGAACATCTAAAATTGAGATTTTTACTAAGCTACATTTCTCTTTTTAATATGTATGGCAGTGAATGCATGTGATCCAATTTAGAAGCTATTGTACAAGAGAGCAATAAAAAGGAAAAGCAAACATTTCAATAAAGAATGTTTATCGGAGAGCATCCATTATTGCTAAATGTACTATGATATTTTATATGCACATTAGACACAAAGTAGAGAGATTTGATTAAAAAGAGGGAAAATGCAAACATTTGGCTTTAAAAAATGTTATGCCGTACAAGTAAACAGAACTTGGATATAAAGTATTATGAAAAGTAGGCTATTATTTCAGATGACTTAACAATTGGTAGGATGTTCACAGCAGTCAGGCATTCACACTGTGACTTTGAAATTTTAGTTCTACATTTGCTTCACAGTAACTTCTATCAGAGGGCTTAAAGTAAAGCGGATGCAGAGATTTGATATTTCAATTACATACAGTATATATATGAATATATTGTTAAGCCTGGTTACAGTACTCCTACTTATTCTGGACTTATGCAGAGAGGAAATGAGGTTTGTTGGCTCACATTTATTTGCACACCAGTGCTCCAGTCCTTGTCTACTAAGATGACAAAGGATAGCAATAGGAGCTCTGTGTATTGGGTTATCCTGAGCAGAGGCCAACTACTGAACTGATTTGCAGATGATGGTGATCTATACAAGGAACGGCCATGTAAGAGACATGGATCCAGTGGCAGACATGTCAGCTATGGAGCCTGTTTAGGTGCACAGGAGCTTCTGAGATTCTGGGGCCCATTACAGATAGAGGATACCCTTGCCTGTAATAGGTCCCAAAATTACGGTGGGCAGATGATGGCCAAGGTACTTTCAATAACTGAAAGTACCCTGGCTGGGTTCAAAGTCTGATGGTAAAACCTGACGGTACCTCATAGTTTTGGCACAAAGTGTGCGGGAGTTAGCATGTCCATAGGGGCTTCTGTTTGAATAAAATGAATCACTTGAATTGGGTTCTTTTCCCACAGGCACCTTCACCCAAATACACCAATTTATTGAGGCCTTCTCCCACGGAAAGCCAACTATTGGTGACACTTCACTAAACATTATGTAACAGGGCTCTTCTGCCCTGAACAATAATAGAATAAAGGCATTTACACCAACCATCGATGTGGTAGAGAAAGTAAAAATGATCTCCAATGTGACATTTTTTCTGACTGCCAATGGAACAAGGAAATTTAATATAAACACCAATATAACAGGGAGATTTACACTGACCACTGCTATAAAGGGAAAGTTACACTGACAACCAAAGTTATGGGACATTTACACTGACCACCAATATAAAAGGGGCATTTACACTGAGCACCAATGTAAAGAGGGAATTTACATTGATCAACAGTGTAACAGAGGAACTTACACTGACCAACAGTGTAAAATGCAGGCAGAAGTGTAGAATAATACTGCAGTGTCAAGTAGATAGTGGTATGCACTCTTTGTTTTAAATAGGGCCTAGTTTGACATTCAGGAAGTGATGCCAAACGCAGCAGTTTAGCAGAATAGGTAATTAGCCAAATTATTAGATGGGAAGTAAGTGCAACTTGCAGTTTCCTAAACAGGTGTAAAGTTATAGACGATAATACAAACATGTTTTAGATGGCAAAAAGCATGCACACACTGTAGAATAATACGAAACAAATTATGAAAGTTGCACAGACATGGACTCTTCACAACAATGTTTCTGAGGCTTAATCAAGGTAACGTAGTTGCATAGAACTCTATAACAGCAGAGAGTCTAGCTAAGAATCACCACTATTTCAGGAAAATGGTACAAAACACACCTACTTGTGATTATGCTCCTAAACAGCATCACTAATAGTGAAGTCCAGGGCAGCTTAAGTAACACAAGTGAAAAGCTGGAGGAATCCAAAACCCAAAGACAAAGGGCCACAAAACTGAAACTGGAATACTCTGGTAGCAATCGGGGAGGGTGCACCCAAACTAGCTGGGTTACATAGTTACATAGTCTAGTTGAAAAAAGACACAAAGTCCATCTAGTTCAAGAAATAGAAAATAAAATACACACACATAAATAGAAAACCTACTTATACACAAAGGCAAAAAAAAGAATACAGCATGATGCAATTTACTCTAATGCCCTGTACACACGGTCGGACATTGATCGGACATTCCGACAACAAAATCCATGGATTTTTTCCGATGGATGTTGGCTCGAACTTGTCTTGCATACACACGGTCACACAAAGTTGTCGGAAAATCCGATCGTTCTGAATGTGGTGACGTAAAACACGTACATTGGGACTATAAACGGGGCAGTAGCCAATGCTTTCTTTTCTTAATTTATTCTGAGCATGCGTGGCACTTTGTGTGTTGGGTTTGTGTACACACGATTGGAATTTCTGACAATGGATTTTGTTGTCAGAAAATTTTATAGCAAGCTCTCAAACTTTGTGTGTCGGAAATTCCTATGGAAAATGTGTGATGGAGCCTACACACGGTCAGAATTTCCAACAACAAGGTCCTATCACACATTTTCCATTGGAAAATCCTATCGTGTGTACAGGGCATAACAGTAGAAAAAAGTTAAACTCCAGATGTAAATGGTACTCCTTGTCCTTTGTGATGACCTTAAAGTGAATAACACTAAGTTCATCTATGTATTTATACATGGTGATCATTTCTCCTGCCTCTGATAATAGTGAAAAAATGAAAGTTCAGCTAATCGTTCCTCATAGCTGAGTGCCTCCATGCCTCTTATCAGTTTGTTTGCCCTTCTTTTCACTTTCTGCAGTTCCCAAACATTTTTTTTGTGAACTGGTACCCAAAACTGCATATTCTAAATGAGATATAACTCAGTGGCGGCCGGTGCTGAAAATTTTTGGGGGGCGCAAACAAACTGAAAAAAAAAACCCCATCAACTGCAACCTCACTGAACCATCAAACACAGCCACTGTGCCCATCAATTGCCACCACTGTGCCCATCAAACGCAGCCACTGTGCCATCAAACGCAGCCACTGTGCCATCAAATGCCGCCACTGTGCCCATCAAACGCTGCCACTGTGCCATCAAATGCTACCACTGTACCATCAAATGCTCCCACTGTGTCATCAAATGCTGCCATTGTGCCATCAAATGCTCCCACTGTGCCATCAAATGCTGGCACTGTGACATAAAATGCTCCCACTGTGCCCATCAAATGCTGCCACTGTGCCCCCCCCCATTTGCCGTCTGCCCGGCACTTACCCTGTCTCGGTGGGGCAGCGGGGGATGGCGGCGAGTGGTTTCCTCCATGTCCTCGATGTCTTCTCCCGTCCGCTCCTCCCATCCGCTCCTATGATTAGACGCCTGATAGGCATCTAATCACAGCGCCTGTCATTTCAGCCAATCAGAGGACGGGTAACAGACCCGAGCACCTGCTTGATGGAGAGGCGGTTCATTGTTAAGAAAGCAAATATTCATATGCTTTTCTACCACAGCTGACTGAACTGCAAGCGCCAAGTTTTATGGCTCTAATCAGGTGCTTCAAAAAAAAAAAACCTCTCCGCTGTAATTAGGGTGACCAGTGCCTGAAAAGGGTAATGCAGTGCATGAATCTATCTATTGGTGATAGAGGGGTGCCTGGAGAGAGGGGAGGGCGCCCGTGCACCGTTATGAATGCACCGCCACTGGTATAACTAATGATTTGTGCAGGGGCAAAATGATATCTCTCTCTCTGGAGTCCATTCCTCTTTTAATACAAGAGCCTATTGATTTTGCTTTTGAAGCTGCAGCTTGGCATTGCATGTTATTATTAAGTCTTAAGTTGTGTCCAACTATGATTGCTTTCTATGTTGTTTTTTTCTATAGGAAATGATGTACATTAAGGGCTGAGTTTGGGGGGAGGACAGGAGGAGTAGGTACCCTGGGCACAGGGTTTTCAGGTGGAAGTGGCTGTCTGTAGATGTGCTGCACCCCATAGCAACAATCACTGTCTTCCCCTAGGCCACAGTTCACCCCAGGCTAGAATGCATAAATCAGATAAAGGAGGAGACTTCATCTACTCCACCTCCTGAGTTCCAGTTGCTGTATGTATGTAGATGTATGTACAGTATGTATGTGAGTTTATATGTATTCAGGGAAGCCTATCCCACACCCACCTAAGGACTGTACCAGAGGCACCCCCATCAAATCATCCACTGTAACTTTTACCTTTTGTACCACCCACCATTTAGACTGTAAGCTCCATGAGCAGGGCCTTCCTGCCCCTTCTGTATTGAACTGTATTGTAATTGTGCTGTCCCCCTCTACATTGTAAATCTCTGAGCACACTGTTAGCACTATATAAATTGTGTATAATAATATTAATAATAATAATAATATATTGATGTTTGTATATGAGTGTGTGTAAATCTATATGTATGTATGTTAGTATGCATATGTAGGTGAGTGTGTGTGTGTATGTGAGTGTGTGTATGTGTATGTAGGCGTGTGTTGTTGAAATGCCTCATAGGAGGTACTGCTGTACTGTGAATGAACAAAGTGTAATTAAAGTAATAAATAAATGGGGTGCTGTCTACTAGGGTATATATGTTCTTGACCATAAAACCATTTATATTACATTCTCCTGACCCCTGCACTCTGTATGGTACATACTACTGACCAATGCACACGTTACGTTACTTAGTCCTGACTGCTGAACTCTGAACATTAGTTACTCCTGAACTCTGTGGGGTTTACTTCCTAAAGGCAAATAGACTGTGCACTTTGCAAGTGCAATTGCGCTTATTTTCCACAGTGCTTAGTAAATGAGTTGAAGGACTGTTGATTTCCATGATCCAATCATGTGAAAGCGTTTGTAATGTTTTCCTTGTGCCTGATTGGGTATTTTTTTTTTTTTTTTTTTAAGCTTCACCACATTTACCAAGCTCTGTGGAAAATGTGTGCAACTGCACTTGCAAAGCGCACTGTCCATTTGCGTTTAGTAAAAGTTAAGTACATACACAGGAATAATTTACCAGTTCTATAAATAATAGAAATAAAAACGGGCTATGCACAATAGCACACAATAACCTTTTTTGTATTTTTCTTACTCTGCTGTACTTGCACCCATACTTTCTGGCTTTTTATATATTTTGTAGAAGAAACAGCCAGCCAGTCTAATACACATGTAGTGTGCACTGAATGTATCATAGACAAAGTTGTATTGTCATTATGGCTGTGCTGCAACTCATTTACCAATGTGGAATCCTGATTGCATACAGCAGAATAAAGGAAAATTTATTGTCAAATACTTACCGTAATTTTCCTTTCCTGATGGACTCCATGGCAGACGGAGTCCCCACCCATCGGTCAAAGAGTCGGCTAGTTATAGAACACGGTACCTAGCGGTGAGCTCTCATTTATGGGAATGGGGTCCTATAGCATTGGAGAGGAGGCGGGGTTAACCCACACGTAGGCTGCCATGGAGTCTGTCAGGAAAGTTTTTTACCACTATTTTAATTCCTTTCTACTAATTTTGGTGCACAAAACTGAAGCTAAAATGTTAAAATTATATGGCAGATTCAAATTATTTTTTGTTTCAATCTCGTATAGGTGAACTATACAAGGGAGAACTGTAATGACAAGCTGGGTATGTTATTTATTACTTTTCTGTGGGATTTTTGTGTGTATATATTATATATACTGTTTGTAATAATAAAAAATATATGTAAGATTTTTTAAGCCCAGTACAGGGGTACTGGCTTGAAGGGCTTATTCCCTAGATAGTCACTGGTAGCAGTATGTTGCTCCACAAGGGACATCTAATATACCTTAACTGATGTAGTTGGAGAATGCTCATTCCACCATCTAAATTGAGTTGTTCACCTCTGGATGCAACCACTTGTTTGTAGAGTGGAACAAATCATATATCTGGTACTTTGTGGGCTTTTCATACTTACTTTTAAACACCACTGCATGCAGACGACCAGGGAAACTCTATGCTTGGCCAAGCTTTTGCTCCTATCATCCTGAGGTTTCATGTCAAAGCTGACCTTTTGGAAATCCAAATTAAAAAGGATGCTAGCATATCTGTGCACTGCTTTCCAGGTTTCTCATGTTCAGGCACCCTGAAAATTTTTGAGGTGGGCTTCAACTTCCGGGACAAATTTCATAAAGCGCACAGCACCAGCTGGTAAGGTGTAAACAATGGTCCCTGTGTTACCACCTACCTCTCTGATAGTGCTTGTATCTGCTGTTGTAGAGACAGGTATGCTTTCCATTGTCCCCTGTTGTCCCTCCCTGGTGGGCTTTAGTCAGTTGTTGCATCTGTTGGGTGGTTAAGCGGTTTGCCACTTACAGTAACTGATTGTTGGGCAACATTGCACTGTTGCTGGTTAGAGTTACCCAATATAAGTTTTTTTACAAGCCCCTCCATTTTGTTTAGAAATATATGTCTGTCTTTTTATAGAGCTGCCAACATCTGAGCACCAAGTGGTAAGGAGACAGGCTTGGTTCAGCCGGTTTTGGCAGCAGTAAACTATGCACGAGACAAGGGCACTAAGGTCCAAGCAGGTTTTGGATGTAGAAAGGCAGCAAGTATAGCAAATAAAAAAAAAGCTGAGGATGCAATCTGAGTATCGCAAGTAAGGTACATTTATTTATAAAAACAGCAAATTGGCAACTTACATATAGCCAGTAAAGGTTCGCTTGCAGTCAAAGTCAGCCTTGGGTTGAGTAGATCTCAGCGCAGTAGTGAGCCAGATTTCAGTCCAGGATAAAGTGTTCAGTACTAGGCTAAGGCTAGGATAACGCCAGGGGGCATCAGACTAAGTGCAGCATATAAAGGCAAGGTAAAATACACATACAGTAGGCAACTCACAGATACGTGGAGGAAGAAGTGCGGAGCAAAGAGTCCAGTATCCACATCAGATGTATCCTGTGCCAAAATTCCCAGTTAGGCAGCGATTTTGTTGGTAAAATCTAGATGCTGGTGGAATTAGGAAACCGTAAGTAGCTGGTGAGGTCAGTGAAGTGCACAGAAGACCAGAAGTGATGTCACTGGCTGAAACATAGGAACAAATTTTAAGGCTGCCCAGACTTTCTCTCAAACCAAATCTCTATGCAGATAGGGTAGGGGAAGCCAGTGAAGAAATTAGTAGAGAGGGGCGGCAGTCATGGATCGATTAGTGAGGTGTATTAGTCTAGCAGCAGCATTCATAATAGACTGAAGGGGGGATAGCCTGCTTAAGGGTAGGCCATTAACCTCCCTGGCGGTATGATTATTTCAGATTTTTGATGCTGAATGCGGTACAATTTGGCGTTTTATATTGTAGGCCTGTAATTCTTAGGAATAACTCACTTAAATCTGTTCAAACAAAAGTTTAGTAGACATCCCGGGTATGATAAAGTTTGAAAAATGAAATAAAAAATTATAATATAATAAATTACTATAAATAGTTATAAGAAATAATAATATAATAATAATACAAATTATTCAATAATGTAATCAAATCAAAAACACTGAAATTTTCTCAGTTGCAGAATTGTCGCTGTCATTACTTTTAGTGTTTGATGACAAATTTCCCCACAAATCACTATCGCTCAATTCTGCAAGTGATTCTAATTTATTATCGCTGTTTTCTAGATGGTCTACAAGCACTTTTGACGTAAACGGACATTTTTTGGTTGCTATGGACAATCACCAGTTTCCAGGCAGAAAGAATAGTATTTATAATATAAAACTGCATGCAGGACACTGGGCAGACCACTAGGGACAAAGGGGGTGTGTAATTATTTTATACAGTACTGTAATCTGTAAGATTACAGTATAGTGTATCTATACTGTGTTTTTTACTTTTTGAATTTGGCGCCGAACTCCGTCCCCTTGCGTCGCAACGCTCACAGGGAAGGGAGCTCGGCACTGTGAATCGAGCAAGACACAGCGGCTTGCAGATCACAGCGGGGAGACATCGCAGGATCCAGGGGACAAGGTAAGTAACATCTACATGGATCCTGCAATGCGATCTGGCTCGGGGTTACCGCTTTTGGTATTGCAAATCCACCCCGAGCCAGACTTGGGAATACCACCAGGGGGGTTAAGGAGAGAGTTGCAGTAGTCAAGGCGGGAAATAATCAAGGAGTTAATAAGTTGCTTTGTGGTGTCATTAGTCAGGAAGGGTCGAATTCTGGAGATGTTGCGGAGGTTAAGGCGGCAGGATTTATTCAGTGATTGGATATGGGGGCTGAAGGAGAGGTCAGAGTCAAGGATTACACCCAGGACCCTGACATGTGCGGAGGGACCGATAGTTGTGTTGTTGATATTAATGGTGAAGTCACAGGGGGGGGACCGTGAAGAAGGAAATATAACAAGCTCAGTTTTAGAAAGATTAAATTTGAGGAAGTGGTGTGACATCCATACCAATATGTCATTCAGTAAGTTTGAGATCCGTGAGGAGATCAAGGGGGTGAGTTGAGGAGTGGAGAGATAGATCTGTGTGTCATCGGCATAGAGGTGGTATTGGAAGCCATGGGAGGTTATCAACTGGCCCAGGGAAGAGGTATAGAGTGAGAATAGGAGAGGCCCAAGGATGGAGCCTTGGGGTACCCCAATAGACAGAGGAAGGGGAGCAGAGGAGATGGAGTTGTAAGTGACACTGAAAGTGCGCTGAGATAGGTAGGAGGAGAACCAGGATAATGCAGAATCACGGAGGCCAAGGGAGTGTAATTTGCTGAGGAGGAGCAGGTGGTCAACTGTGTCAAAGGCAGCAGAGAGGTCTAAAAGTATGAGTATGGAGTAGTGGCCATTGGATTTAGTAGTTATTAGGTCATTGGTGAGTTTTAGTAGGGCAGTTTCAGTAGAATCTTGTTGGCGGAAGCCAGACTGTGAGGGGTTGAGAAGGTTGTTGTCCGTGAGGTAGCGACTCATTTGGTCATGAACAAGGTGTTCGATGAGCTTGGAGGCAAACGGAAGCAGGGAGATGGGTCTTAAGTTATTCAGACAGGTGGGGTCTAGTGAGGGTTTTTTGAGTATGGGGGTAACCAATGCATGTTTGAGCGGGGAAGGAAAGATGCCGGAGGAGAGGGAAAGATTGAAGATGTGGGTTAGGGAGTTGAGGATAGAGTGGGAAGGTGGTTGCAGTAATTGAGAGGGTACAGGGTCCAGGGGACAGGTAGTGAGGTGGGCCATGGAGAGGAGTTTATCAACTTCATCTGTGGTAACTGGGAAAAAGGAGGAGAGTATTGAGTGTGGTGTTGGACCTGATATGTTGGGTAGGGGAGGAATTTGAATGCTGGATATCTCCTTGCGAATTGTGTCGATTTTGCTATTGAAGTGGTTGGCAATCTGTTGAGCGGTAAGCAGGTTGGTGGGTGGGGAGAGTGGGGGGTGAAGTAAGGAATTAAGGGTAGAAAAGAGTTGACGAGGTTTGGATGAGAGGGTTTTGATGAGAGTGTTGTAATAGGTTTGTTTAGCAGTGTGGAGGCAGGAGTTATATTTGAGAAGAGCAGATTTGTAGAGAGTAAAGTCTGGCAAGGATTTAGATTTACGCCATGCTCGCTCAAGAGCATGGCTGTGTCTCTTAAAACTTCTGGTGTCGTCTGTTTGCCAGGGTTGTGGCAGATGGGGCCTGGTTCTGCGTGTAGAAAGAGGAGCAAGTACGTCTAGGGAGGATTACAATAAATCATTTTAGAAATCAATAAATCATTTCAGAACTTTTTCCAACTTTATTGTGACCTAAAAACTGTACAACTCAATTGAAAAACAAACTGAAATCTTTTAGGGAGGGGGGGAGTAAAAATGAAAAACTAAAATAATGTGGTTTAATAAGTGTGCACACTCTCTTATAACTGGGGATGTAGCTGTGTTCAGAATTAGGCAATCATATTCAAACTCATGTTAAATAGGAGTCAGTACACACCTGCCATCATATAAAGTGCCTCTGATTAACCCCAAATAAAGTTCAACTGTTCTAGTAGGTCTTTCCTGACATTTTCTTAGTCGCATCCTACAGCAAAAGCCATGGTCCGCAGAGAGCTTCTAAAGCATCAGAGGGATCTCATTGTTAAAAGGTGTCATTCAGGAGAAGGGCAAAATAATTAGGCATTAGATATACCATGGAACACAGAGAAGACAGTCATCATCAAGTGGAGAAAATATGGTACAACAGTGACCTTACCAAGAACTGGACGTCCCTCCAAAATTGATAGAAAGACGAGAAGAAAACTGGTCAGGGAGGCTGCCAAGAGGCCTACAGCAACATTAAAGGAGCTGCAGGGATATCTGGCAAGTACTGGCTGTGTGGTACATGTGACAACAATCTCCCATATTCTTCATATGTCTGGGCTATGGGGTAGAGAGTCAAGAAGGAATTCTTTTCTTATGAAGAAAAACATCCAAGCCCGGTTAATTTTGCAAAAACACATCTGAAGTCTCCCAAAAGCATGTGGGAAAATATGTTATGGTCTGATGAAACCAAGGTTGAACTTTTTGGCCATAATTCCAAAAGATATGTTTGGCACAAAAACAACACTGCACATCACCAAAAGAACACCATACCCACGTGAAGCATGCGTTGGGGCTGTTTTTCTTCAGCTGGGACAGGGGCCTTAGTCAAGGTAGAGGGCATTTTGAACAATTCCCAATACCAGTCAATATTGGCACAAAACCTTCAGTCTTCTTCTAGAAAGCTGAACATGAAGAGGAACTTCATCTTTCAGCATGATGAACGACCCAAAGCATACATCCAAATCAACAAAGGAATGGCTTCACTAGAAGAAGATTAAAGTTTTGGAATTGCCCAGCCAGAGCCCAGACCTGGATCTGATTGAAAATCTGTGGGATGATCTGTACAGGGCTGTGCACAGGAGATGCCCTCAAAATCTGACAGATTTTGAGTGTTTTTGCAAAGAAGAGTGGGCAAACATTGCCAAGTCAACATGTGCAATGCTGATAGACTCATACCCAAACAGACTGAGTGCTGTAATAAAATCAAAAGGTACTTCAACAAAGTATTCATTTAAGGGTGTGCACACTTACGCAACCATATTATTTTATTTTTTTTATTTTTACTTCCCTCCACCTAAAAAATTTCAGTTTGTTATTCACTTGAGTTGTACAGTTTATAGGTCACATTAAGACTCTTTTCACACTGGGGCACTTTCCAGGCATTTTAGAGCTAAAAATATTGCCTGTAAAGCGCCTGAAAAGCGCCTCTCAAGCCACCGTAATTTGAAAGCCTGAGTGATTACACACCAGGGCGGTACTCTTGCAGGGCAGGAAAAAAGTCCTGCAAGCAGCATCTTTGGGGTGGTGGGGGAGCAGTGTATACACCGATATTCTGATATATTGTATGAATGGGCAGCGGTGCCGAAGCTCCTGCACAGCACTTCGGCAGCACTGCAAATTGGGCGCTATTAACCCTTTACTCAGTTGCTAGCAGGGGTTAAAAGTGCCCTGCTAGTGGCTGAAAAGCGCCGCTGCCAACGCCCGCACCCCCCCAATGTGAAAGGGGTCTAAAGGTGGAAAAGCTCTGGTAAAATTTATCTTTGTCTCGTTTTTTTTTTACATTACAGAAACCTGACATTTTAACAGGGGTATGTAGACTTTTTATATCCACTGTGTGTGTATATATATATATATATATATATATATATATATATATATATATATATAAAATATATAAAGATATATCATATCAGTGCTTTTTAATTTTAGTACTTTTTAATATTAAGTGAACTCTTTGCAGGGTTTATCTTATTTTAAATAATATTGCTTGATTTAAAATAGACTTCATTTGTTCCCTTGCACAGATTAAAGAAATTGGCCCAGTAGATAGTAATCATTGTGTAATAGAATAAGAATGTAATGATTTTTTAAATAAGATTTAATTTGTGTTACCATATGAAAATCTCTATATCATCTGTCCTGTCATTCAAATGTAAAATGCTAACTAATTGAATAGAAAATTGAATACAACACACACAAGCCAGAAAATGTATTATGGCAGTTATTGAATTGAATGTTGCAGGCCTTTTAGATTTCATGTGAGATTCTGTATAGTGTTTTTTATACAATTGCTCAATTGCTCATTTGGGTAAATTAAAATGTAAAAGTCTGTATAAAACCTTCCAAGGAGCTCTTTTATCTTTGTATTGCGTTTTTATTTGAATGCCACATGCACACAAGTGTTTTTAGCATGGGCTTCCGATATATTGTATGATGTATATACAGTAGCTACATGAATATGCAGGAGACAGAATAAGCAGTACTAAAAAAAAGACAATCATCTGAGTATAGAGGAGCATGATCATAATAAAGTAAAATTATTAACAATATGATGTCTCGTAATAACTATAACTACATTAGTATCAGATTTCAAATACATTTATTAGCTATTTTAGTACCCAATTCAAGATTGTTTTTTTATTAATAAAGGAATGTTTAGTCAGTTATCACCTTCTGAGATTACCTAAAGATTGTAATTGTCTTTGATGTAGTCATACCACCCTTTTACTCCATTATGAGTGTTTTTCTTTATACCTGTTCAAAAGGTGGAAAGCAAGTCCATCTAAATCCACCAGCGTATGTATCGCTACCCTCTCTCCAGATTTATAATGCTTCTGTCCAAGGGTGTCTCCATTGCTCCTCCAGTGGAGTAGAGCCATCCCAAGACAGGAAGATTGTTACTGGCTGGGCCACCTGGAGAAAAAAAAAAAGAAAACAAAAACTAAAAAAGAAAACAAATGCAGCCGATCAATTTTAAGTAATATTAAAGGCAGGTTTTTTTGTAACAAACAATTTATATTTACCTGCTCTGTGCAGTGGTTTTGCACAGAGCAGTCCTGATTCTCCTTTTTCTGGGTCCCCCTGCCAGCGCTCCTCCCTCCTGCAAAGTTCCCGCATAGCAAGCAGCTTGGTATGGGGGCACCTGAGCAGGCTCGCTCACGAACTGCTGCTATCCATTCACACAAGATGTGCAGCTCGGGCCTGTCCCCGCTTTTTCCTCATTGGCTCACTGGCTGTGATTGACAGCAGCGGGAGCCAATGGCTCCTGCTGCTGTCTCAGCCAATGAGGAGGAAGAGGCCTGGGAGAGCTACTGCTCTTGTGCACATCACTGGATCGAGATGAGGTTTAGGTAAGTATTGGGGGGGGACTGAGGCACGCAGAAGGTTTTGTACCTTCACGCATAGAATGAATGAAGCTAAAAAACCTCAAGCCTTTACAGCCACTTCAGCCTTCATGATCAGGCCATTTTTTGCGATACGCCATCGCATTACTTTAACTGACAATTGCGTCGATATTCGTCCACTATGTTCAACACAAAGATCCAGACAATTCACCAAGTGTTGGCTAGACATTGGGTAATCTTGCAATGTGATCCATTGTTAACTGATAGGATCCCTGACCAACCTAGGGTAGTATATAGGAAGGCAGAAATTATAAAAAAAAAACTTGATTGCACCCAGTAATCTTCCTTCTCTTAAAGTGTTTGTTACCTCAACATTTCATAATCCTGATATATGCCTGTTGTACCATGTACTTGTATGAGAAAGTATCTTGTTCTCTTTGTATTGCTTCCTTTGTGTGAAATATGTGGTGTTCCTATCAGTCCCTCTGCTTTCCTAATAAAAACCGACCACACTAAGCAGGAGAACACACCGTGGTCAGTTCCCTAGCTGTGCTGGGAACTAAGCCTGCTCTCCTCCAATGATCAGACGTGTCCTGACATGCCCCCCCCCGCACAGCCATTCACTGGGAAACCTAGTGTACTGTTGCATCTCCTACCCCAGCTCTTAGGCAGCTGAGAACAGAGGCAGCAGAGAGAATGTGATTACTTATAAAAAGGGGGAAAAAAGTTATTCATAATAATTTTTTTTTTATATCTATCCATAAATGTTTTGCCTTTTGTTTCAATTGTAACACTGAATGGGTTGTTTTACAAGGTAATCATTTACAACCGCTTTAAAACTAGTGCGGTTTTTATATCCACATTTTTGGCCCTAAAAGGCATTTAACAATGTCGTAATTGGGATTGCCTTCCCTGTTCTTTCATCACCCATGGTTAATCTACTTCAACTGATCAGGCTGGTAGGTCATTTCCTCTAAATGCATTTATCACATGTTTCTCCTCCTTTGTAATTTATTGTTTCAATTGTCCATGTGGCCTTCAATATGTAGGCAGGACAAATAGGACATCGAGGGCACGGTTTGGCGAGCATAGGCGTAGCATAGAAAGGCTCTCCGAAATATAGTGTTTCCAGACATTTCAAGAAACATCATGACAATCTGAATCTTATTGCCATTGAGTCGGTCTCTGGGGAGCTACCTAAGGTGAGAGATTCAAAAGACTCTGTTCTAGGGAGAGATTCTGGATCTTTAAGTTGAACTCTCTTTCTCCAAAGGGTCTGAATGAAGAGCTAGATGTCTCCATTATCCTTCAATTTATTGATGTACTGTACGTATTAAGATTATTCCCTTTCTTCTGTTTTGGAGCATACATTGTTGGTCCATAGCTTATACAATTGGTTTAGGTCTGTGTAGTGTGCTTGGGTTTTGGCATACCGTTTTTTTTTTCTTTTATTTCTATACCCATTTCATTTGTTTGATATCCTTGTGTATATACTATATATAATATTTTTTAGATTTGTTTTTACACAGAATAATGTGTAGTTTCAATTTGAGGAGATTCACATCATGTCTCCACATAGCACACCAGGATAATCACTGCTAGAAACTCCCCTCAGGGATTAAATGCAATAACACATAATTTAATACAACGAAATGTTGCTGTACTGCAAAACACCTCCTCTAAAAATATTTAGTTAAGCACTTATTATTGTTGAATTTATTTTCCCTATTACCTGCATTTTGTGTTTGATTTTTTATTGCATTTGTATATAATCCTGTTATACACACCTTTTACTTTTTGATGTTTACACAGCTTGTTGTGTTTAATTACTAAAATCATCTTTATTATTATTTATTTATTTCTACTATTTATTGTTGCCATCACAGACTGCCAGCAGACTTTTGGATTTGGATTGTTTGGCTTCCCTGATCACTTTGTATCAGAGGTGTTATTCCATCCTTAGTTTCCCTTCCACCCAGCACGCTGTCAGTTTGCCTTACCGCCCCCACCCAATGCTTTGGAGCACGAGAGCTATCCTGTGGGGGTTAGCTGAAGAAGAGGAAGAGTCCTCGAAATGTGTCCTGTAAGCCCACTTTTACTGGAGAGCTGTCCTTGGGATCGAGCCGAGAAGGAGCATCAGAGACTTCTGGCATCTAGCCCAAGTTCTCACCTGTCAGCTGGCCACACAGTGATCAACAGAGTGTGGCTTCTCATCCATCCTTTCCTTGTGACTGTGTTGTGCATTGAGTGGGCTCTTTCTCTTGGACTATATGCGCTCTTTCACGCTTTATTTTGTGAGTATATAATATGTTGTTTTTAATAAAGCCCTTTGTTCCCTTTACTACACCAGAGGTCTGCGTGGTTTTCTCCCATGCCTTGCTTCTTTCTTCACAGGTGGATTTCCCTCTCCCTGAATAAAGCAGCACTCCTCCTAGTGTGTAGTAGTTGTGTGTCTAGGTGTTGGGCTATCCGCTCTGTAGTTCACATTATTTATTAATTGTTGTATTTATATTTACATTTATAAATTGAGGTCATATTAATGGCACACATAGCTTTTTGGTTTGTTATGGTCAATTCAGGGAGAGTGTAGTGCTGTGAGCCAAACACCCTCCTGGTATAAGGCTTTTTGTGGTTTTTGGCATCTGAAATATGGATGGGTATATATGAATACCGATTACTCTGTATGATAGGATACTACTTTGATCTACTACTGTAAGCTTCAGATGAAAAGTACACTACATAGATTGTAAACTCACAGCTGACATTCAACAAATATTGCTGAGAAAATGCCACATATTAAAAAAGGTCAGAAGAAAACCAAAAATAAATCATTTCAGGCCAGCTAAAGATTTTATGCGTTATGTCAAAAAAAAAGAAAATATTGCCACATTATTTGAACACTTATCTATTGACAGAATTCATCAAAGTATACATGTTACCCCAAAGACAGAGATAAAGAAATTCCCAGATCTCTCCAAATGATGGACAATCCCAAAATGCTATTGGTGATGCTCTATTCCTTATATCAAAAACATACCCAGTGGAATTCTCACAAGTCTTCAGCAAAAAGCTTGAATTGTAGTAATGAATCTATTTATCTGTATTTCTGAGACCTACAACCTATATTACAAACTCAATAATACATCAATGTGAAACAAAGCTATTAAGTGTAGAGCTCTGGATGAAGATACATAGTGAGTAATAAGTGCTATAACCCTCAGAATGCAATCAGAAATTTCAAATGAAATGATACCAATAAAATTAAAGCAGATTGCTTACGATGGATTAACAAATATTGTAATGGGGTATCTACATTAAACAGATGTAGAATCATCAACCTTGCTAAATGATTGCTTGGAAAAGATTTGTTGGTTACATTGAAAGTTGTTTTTTTTTAATTAGTTTGGGGATTCTGAGAGAGAAAAAGAATACAATACTTTCCTATACACATTTATATTAAAAACTGGACATAGAAAGATATTTTTAAAGTACTAACATAGACCACATTCATATGTACAGTATCTATAAATGTCAAAAAGACTATGGCTGGGTTTTTAACCACTTGCCATCTGGGCCAATTCTGACACTTCGCTCCTACATGTAAAAATCGACTTTCTTTTGCTAAAAAAAATACTTATAACCTCAAAATTATATATATATATATATATATATATATATATATATTTAAGCAGAGGCCCTATAGAATAAAATGGTGGGTGTTGCAATTTTTTATGTCACACGGTATTTGCGCGGCGGTTTTTCAAACGCAATGTTTTTGGAAAAAAAACACTTTCATGAATTAAAAAAAACCAAAACACTAATGTTAGCCCAATTTTTTGCATAATGTGAAATGATGATGTTATGGCGAATAAATAGATACCCAACATATAACGCTTTAAAATTGAATCTGCCTGTGGAATGGCGGCAAACTGCGGTACTTAAAATTCTCCATAGGCGACGCTTTAAACGCCTTTACAGGTTACAAGTTTAGAGTTGCCCCAGAGGTCTGGTGCTAGAATTATTGCTCTCACTCTGACGTTCTTGACAATACCTCACATGTGTGGTGCGATCACCGTTAGCATACGTGTGTGGGAGTAACATATGCATTCGCATTAGCGCGTAAGCACGGTGGAACGGGGGCACTTTAATTTTACTTATATTTTATTATTTTATACAACATTTTTTTTTTTTACATTTCTTTTTTTAAATGTTTTACTTTATTGCTATCACAAGGGATGAACAGCATGGGCCATGACAGGTCCTCTTTACGGAGAGATCTAGGGTCTATTCGACCCCAAATCTTTCTTACAGCCTTCCATACAGCCGATCAGACCGATCCATCAGTTCCTCTTTCTCTCTGTACAGGGTAGCCATTGCCGTCAGCCGCATTGCTCCCGGGCACCGTGATCATATGTTAGAGCCCGGGAGAGGCGGCGGGAGGAGGATGGGACCCCCTCCGTCACCCGCCGAAGTGATCAAGTAGCTAATTAGCCACTATTTAGCCACTTAGATCACTTCTGCATGAAAGAGAATCACCAGCTGAAAACAAACATACCAGAATGATGCCTGTAGGTGCAGACATTATTGTGGTATAACCACTGAAACTGGGGGACGTCCATGGATGTCCTCCCGTCGGGAAGTGGTTAACAAGCCAGAACATTATCATTTTAGCTGGTGGCCACCTAAAAAGTAGAATATTTTTTATAAATATACATTTATTTAAACATGTAGATTGAAATAAATAATTTGCTCAAACTTTTTTAAAATGACAAATCTCTAACTGCAGTGTTCACTTTGTCTCCAGTGCTATTCCCTCAGAAACCTCACTGCTCTTCTGGCAGCTGGTCAACTGACAGGTTGGATGGTGACCACATCATTCAACCCTCTTCCTTTAAGCCCAGGCTTTTTAAGCTTAAAATAGTAGATCAAAGTAGCATAGGCAAGCACTACTGCATTGGTTAGGGCTAACAATACAGTACTGAAAAGGGAAGCGCTGATGTCATACCTCTCTACAGTTATGAATAGCACCCACTATCCTCTCAAGGAGAAAGGGAAAAAAAGCTTAGGATGTCATGTGGTCTCAGAAAACAAAATTAAACATTTGAGAGGGCCATCTTTAATATTGATTGGACCCTGGGCAAGCATTTTCCTGGGCCCTCCCATGCAATTTCTCCCCCCCATCAATACACAGGACTCCCTCCCCCATACTACCCAAATCACTACATAGGACCCCCATTCCCCATACTACCACCATCATTACACAGGACCCCCTCCCCCACACTATGTCCATCACTACACAGGCCCCATTCCCCATACTACCCCATCATTACACAGGACCCCCCTCCCCATACTATTCCTATCACTACACAGGCCCCCTCCCCCATGCTACCCCCCATTATTACACAGGATCCCTCCCCCATAATTACACAACCCCACCTTCATACTACATTGCCACTCATTAACCATCAGCGCGCTGCTGTTTCTGCAGAAAGGAGGGGTATTGCTGAGGGTGGAGAAGCAGGGAGGGGGTTATTGTTGGGGGTGGAGAGGCAAGGAGAGAGGTTATTATTTAGAGTGGAGAAACGGCGAGGGGGGGTTATTATTGAGGGTGGAGAGGGGGTTATTGGGGGTGGAGAGGCAGGGATTGGGGTTATTTTTGGTGGTGTAGAAGCAGCGAGGGAGGTTATTATTGAGTGCAGAGAAGCGGGGAGGGGGGTATTGTTTGGGGTGGAGATGCCGGGAGAGGGGTTATTGTTGAGGGTGGAGAAGCAGGGAGGGGGTTATTGTGGGTGGAGAGGCAGGGAGGGGGTTATTGTGGGTGGAGAGGCAGGGAGAGGGGTTATTGCTGAGCCCACAGCTGTCAATCACTGCCCTGCACTACAACACCTAGCAGCCCTGCCTCCCCCCTCTAAGAATTTCTGCAGCAGCAGTCAATCACTGTCCTGCTCTGCAACACCCAGCAGCCCTGCCCCCTCTCCAAGAAGTTCTGCAGCAGCAGCCAATCACTGTCCTGCACTGCAACACCCAGCAGCCCTGCCCTCCCCCCCTGCAAGAAGTTCTGCAGCAGCAGCTAATCACTGCCCTGCACTACAACACACAGCAGCCCTGAACTCCGCCAAGAAGTTCTGAGGTAGCTGAAACGCCCTGAAAAGTTATCAGAGGTGGTGGGAGGGGGAGCCCGGCTCAGGACAGCACACAGTGTCTCTGAGGGAGACAGCATACTCACTGTGCAGAGCAATGTATATCCGGCAGCCTGTAGAGGAGGAATGGGAGGGGTGGAATGCAGCATGTTGCTGGGAAGAGACTCAGTCCACTCAGACTGAGATAAGGGGAAGGGGCGTTCCAGTAGAAGAGACACTGCGGAGATGTGACTTCACTTAACCCGTGCCGAGCTGGATTGAAAGGAGGAGAAAACAAATGCACTTGACTTATCAGTGTTTGGGGCCCTCCAACAATGAATGGGCCCTGGGCAGATGCCCCATTTGCCTTGCATTAAATCCCTGCACATGCACATAATAACACATTGGGGTTGATTTGCGAAAGCCGTGCGCCATCAGTAGAGGCGCAGTGCTAGGCGCAATGCACATTTTCATATTTACGAAATGGTGCGCTGGAAACAGAGCGTGAATCCCCCATTTACTATAGCAATCTCGGCGCACGAGAGAATGCAATCTGTGCGCTACTATGAACATGGCGCACAGCATCTTTAATTCAATATTAACAGAAGATGGAGGTGCCAATATTATGGGGTGATGTGAGGAAGTTTAGTAACAACTGCCCAAGTAACAAATATGTCCAAAATAGAATGAGAAAGTAACTTTTTCAGAGAAAGCCTGCTGTGCCTGCAAGTACGTTTAGAACTGTGTGAGATCAATGTAAGTGTCAGAAACCATGAAATCAGACCAAGACAGAAGTACAGTTAAATCACACTTGTTTAATAATAAAAGTAAATAGAACAAAACGTAGTCAAAACATTGCCAGAGTTTAGGAACCGGAACGGATAGTAAGACAAGCCAAACGTCAGGGAGCCGAAGATGAGCGTAGTAAAACAGCAAGCAGGATCTGGAGCCAGAAGGGATGTCAGCCAAGCAAGTCTTTAACAGGAAAGCAGGAGAGCGTCTCTGTGATGTTGACTAAGGCAAAGGCAGAGCTCCTCTGGGCTGGACGGCTTAAGTAGGTGGGACTGACGAGCAGGATATCATGACCAGCTGAGTACCTGTGGAGAAATAGGAGCTGGCAATTAGCCGACAGCTGAGCGGTCAGCTCAGAGAAGGAAGGGCTGAGCCCAGTCCTGACAGTATCCCCTCCTCAACGTCCCCTCCCCCTCAGGGCACCACCAGGCTTCAGGGGAAAAAGTCTATGGAAATCATGGAGGAGGACAGGGGCATGTACGTCCAAGGATGAGACCCAAGAGCGTTCCTCCGGACTGTACCCCTTCCAATGCACCAGGTACTGTATGCGCCCACGGAACCTACGGGAGTCAACAATGGACTGTACTTCATACTCCTCATGGTTCTCAACCTGTACAGGGTGAGGACATGGCACCGAGGTGGTAAAGTGGTTGCAGACCAAAGGTTTTAATAAGGAGACATGAAATACATTCGAAATGCGCATGTTAGAAGGAAGGTCTAATGCGTAAGCCACTGGGTTAATCATGGAAAGAATATGGAAAGGCCCAATAAACCGAAGTGCGAACTTCAGTGAGGGAACACGAAGTCGGAGGTTGCAAGGTGACAGACAGACCCTGTCCCCAACCTGATAGGAAGGTGCAATCAGGCGTCTGCGGTCAGCATGGAGTCTGTACCTCTCATCAACATGTCACAAAGCCTCCTGGACTTGTGCCCAAGTGGAATGAAGACCACGGAGATGCTCCTCTAACGCAGGAATACTCTGTGGAACAAATGAGTCAGGAAATAGGTCTGACAAGTTGTTATGATGGTCAGAAATATAGCAACGTAAGAGTTGCTCCAAGGACTGATTGGCTCGTTCTGCGGTCCCATTAGACTGCGGGTGATACGCAGAAGAAAAAGCAAGCTGAATTCCCAACTGTGCACAAAAGGCTCGCCAGAACCGGACACAAACTGACTGCCCCTGTCCAAGACAATCACCTTGGGTAGCCCATGTGAGCAAAAGATCTCCCGAGCAAAAATTGAAGCCAGTTCCTTAGAAGTGGGCAACTTCTTAAGTGGAATACAATGAGACATTTTTGAGAACCAGTCAACCACCATAAGGATAACTGTGTTGGACTGGGTGTTGGGTAACTCCACAATGAAATCCATAGACAGGTGGGTCCAGGGCTTCTCTCCATTGGGTATGGTTTGTAGGAGGCCCACTGGAAGATGCCATGGAGTCTTACTCTGAGCACACACGGAACAGGCAGCTATGAAGGCGGTTACTTCAGCGCGTACACTAGGCCACTAGAATTGTTGGGAAATAGCCCAAAAGAGTTGATTCTTCCCAGGGTGGCCAGCAGCCTTGGGAGAATGGTAAGTCTGGAGCACGGCAGTACGGAGACTCTCTGGGACAAAGCAGTGGTCACAAGGATTCTCTGGAGGAGTGTGGACCTGAGCAGCAAGAATTTTGTCACCCAAAGGAGAAGTGAGACTGGTGCGAACTGTAACCAGAATATGATCAGGAGGAATCACAGGAACCGAAACTGAATCCAACTTGGAAGTGGAAGAAAGTTGTCATGACAATGCATCAGCCCTTACATTCTTATTACCAGGGTAAGAATGAGACAAGGTAATTGAAACTTGACAAGAAAAGAGCCCATCGAGCCCTTTTGAGAGAGAGATGTTTAGCCTCAGACAAGAACGCGAGATTCGTATGGTCAGTAAGAATGAGAACCAGCACAGTGGTACCTTCGAGGAGATGTCTCCATTCTTTCAGGGCTAAAATGATCGCCAACAGTTCTCTGTCACCAATCTCGTAATTGCACTCTGCAGGTGACAATTTCTTGGAAAAGTAGCCACAAGGATGCGAAGCGCTCTCAGAGGTAGGACGTTGAGACAGAAGGCTGCCAACTCCAGTCTCAGAAGCATCAACCTCAAGGATAAAAGGTAACATAGGATCAGAATGTGCCAACACAGGAGCAGAAACAAAGGCAGCCTTGAGATTCTCAAAGGCCTTAATGGACTCCGGAGACCAACTCTGAGGGTTACCGTCCTTTCTGGTCATATCAGTCAGGGGCTTGACCAGAGATGAGAAGTTATGAATACATTTCCGATAATAGTTGGCAAAGCCCAGAAAACGCTGCAGAGGATGTAAACCCACGGGTCAGGGCCACTGTTGGACTGCAAAAAGTTTCTCTGGGTCCATCGAAAAACCAGCAGTGAAAATGACATAACCCCGGAATTTAACCTGTTCAGGATGGAACTCGCACTTCTCCAATTTACAATAGAGATTGTTCTCTCTTAGTTTCTGAAGCACACAACAGACATCTGTGTGGTGGCTCTCCAGGGACTTGGAAAATATGAGGATATTATCGAAATAAACCACCACACATAACTGCAATAAATCTCGGAGGACATCGTTAATGAATTCCTGGAAAACTGCCGGGTGTTACAAAGGCCAAAAGGCATTACGAGGTGCTTATAATGGCCTGTTCTGGTATTAAATGCAGTTTTCCACTCGTCTCCCTCTTTAATCCTCATGAGATTTATGCCCCTCTCAAATCAATCAAGTCAAATAACTTGTTAATCAACAGAATCGGATAGGCATTCTTAATGGTGAAATGATTGAGACCCCTATAATCAATACAAGGTCTCAGTTCACCACTCTTCTTCTTCACGAAGAAGAAATCAGCACCAGCAGGAGACGAGGATTTGCAGATGAAACCTCAAGAAAGTGCATCTGCAACATACTCCTCCATGGCCTTATGCTCCATGACCGACAAAGGGTAAACCTAGCCACAAGGGGGTATGGCACCAGGTTAAAGGTCAATTGTGCAATCATATGACCGGTGTGGAGGCTTGACCTTTGTCAAAGACAACGCTAAAATCGCGGTACTCCTCCAGCAGGGAGGAGAGTGAAGAGGTGCACAGGACCTTGGCCACCTTCTGGAAGCATGTCTTACTGCAATGTGGTGACCAGGAGAGAACCTCAGCACGGAGCCAATCAAAAGAGGGATTGTGCCTCAGTAACCAAGAATAACCAATAACCAATGAAAACTTAGGTGAGGAAATAACTTGGAATTGGATTATCTCATGGTGAAGAGCCCCTACGGCCATGAACAACAGAACCGTCTCATGAGTCACATGGGCAGGCTGTAGGGGTCTCCCGTCAAGAGCCTCAGTGGCAAGTGGAGTGTCATGCAGCTGCAGCAGAATCAAGTGCTTCGATACAAAGGCAGCATCAATGAACAGACCTGCAGCCCCAGAGTCGATTAGAGCCTGTATCTCGACGGACGACTCAGCCCAAGAAAAGTTCACCGAAACCAGGGGCTTATCCTTCTGGATAACTAGGGATGAATCAAAGCCACCTAAGGTCTGTCCATGACAGGACCTCAAGGTTTGGGCGTTCCCTGGACAGGTAGGGCAAGACTTCAAAAAGTGACCTGCCTGGCCACAATAAAGGCACAATCTCTCCCTCCTCCTAAAGGTTCTCTCATCCGCAGAGAGAAGCGTGAAGCCCAAGTGCATGGGTTCATCTTCACTGACCGACTCGGTACCAGAAGGCATGGGAGGTGAGGGAGGCACGGGTGGGACTGCAAAGCTCGGAGACAACCGTACAGGAGTTTTCCACAAGCACTCCTTAAATGAGAGTCTTTCTCTGAGTCTGGAGTCAATGAGGATGGCAAACGTGATCAACTTCTCCAGCTCAGTGGGTATATCTCGGGCTGCTATCTCATCCTTGATGGAATCCGTGAGACCATGAGAAAAAGCAGCCACGAGGGCCTCATTGTTCCAAGCAACCTCTGCTGCCAGAGTACGGAATTCATTGGCGTAGTCGGCAACAGTTCTCGTACTCTGATGGCCATGAGGCACTTGGCAGCAGAAGCGGAGTGTGCGGGAACATCAAATACCCTTTTAAAGGAGACCACAAACTCAGGGTAACTCAAGACAATAGGTTTTTGCGTCTCCCATAGTGGGTTTGCCCAGGCCAAGGCCCTCTCAGAAAGTAAAGATATCACGAAACCTACTTTGCTTCTGTCTGTGGGAAATGCCTAGAGCAGCATCTCAAAGTATATCTCAACCTGGTTGAGAAACCCTCTGCATTGAACTGGATTGAACCCAAATCGCTGGGGAAGCAGAGCGAAACCAGACATATCTCTTATAGAGGTAATACTCGAGGCAGGTACATGCACAGAGACTGGCGCAGCAGCAGGGACAGCCTGTAACTCAGGTTGTACTGGAGCAGCCACAGTGGGAGATTCCAGATGAGGACTTGTAGGCAGATGCACACGGATGAAGGACTTGTAGGCAGGCGTGCACTGGCGCAGGACAGCAGACAGAAGCAGGGTCAGAAAAGCCAGGTCACAGCAGCGAATCAATCAGACAGAAGCAGCAGGCAGAGAATGGTCAAGTCCAGGCAGAATCGGCAACAGGAGATCAAACAAACAGGAACACGGAGCAGGTCAAAGGCAAGCCAAGGGGCCAGGACTGGAGACTGCAGCCAGGTCAGGAGAAGCTAGGTAACACTGGAGCAGATGCGGGTTCAGGATCGGGTACAGGATGAGCTGTAGATCAGACAGCAAGGATGCATTCTGAAGAGGCCCCTTTTAAGGATCACTGGGCGCCAAAGCTGTGTTACTGTGCGCGTGTCCGCGATCTGCACACACTCTGTGCAATGGCGCGCATCTATTCACTGCTGAATGCCTATGGACTGGAACACGTCCCAATGGACCCCTTGCACCTGCGGCCAGTTGCAGAGCCATGTGCAGTACATCCATGACACTGGGCAGCAGGCACGGCACATCAAACTGGGCAGCAGGCACCTCAAGCTGGGCAGCAGGCACATCAAGCGGGGCAGCAGGCACAGGCACATCAAGTGGGTAGCAGGCACATCAAGAGGGGCAGCAGGCACGGGCACATCAAGCTGGGCAGCAGGCATGGGTACAGCAGACTGGGCGGCAGGCACGGGCACATCAAGCTGGGCAGCAGGCACATCAAGCTGGGCAGCAGGCACAGGCACATCAAGCTGGGCAGCAGGCACGGGCACTTTAAGCTGGGCAGCAGGCATGGGCACTTCAAGCTGGGTAGCAGGCATGGGCACTTCAAGCTGGGCAGCAGACAGTGGCACATCAGGCTGAGCAGCAGACAGTGGCACATCAGGTTGGGCAGCAGACAGAGGCTCATCAGGCTGGGCAGCAGACAGAGGCTCATCAGGCTGGGCAGCAGATAGGATAGCAGATCTTGCTTTTAAAGGGGAACACCACACTCCATTCTCCAAAGCTCTTGTCTCCTCCTTCAAATGCATATGCTTTCTTTGAGCTAGCTTTTGCTTTTAAAGGGAAAATCCACACTCCATTCTCCAATCTCCCCCTGTCATAAACTAGATGTGACCAGAACTGCGTGACTGTGACAGAGTTAACCAGACAATACAAACAGAGTTAACAAACTGAACAACCAAACAGTGATAATAAACCAACCAGTATATAGCAAAAGGGAGTAATAGAATCGTAGTCAAGCCAGGCCAGGGTCCTAAACAGGAGATCAGCAGATGGGGGCCAAGAGTAAACAGACAGGGAACAAGATGGATGGAGGCATGGGCACTTCAAGCTGGGCAGCAGGCACAGGCACTTCAAGCTGTGCAGCAGACAGAGGCTCATCAGGCTGGGCAGCAGACAGAGGCTCATCAGGCTGGGCAGCAGATAGTGCACATCAGGCTGGGCGGCAGATAGGGACACATCAGGCTGGGCAACAGACAGAGGCTCATCAGACTGGGCAGCAGACAGGAACACATCAGGCTGGGCAGCAGACAGGATCACATCAGGCTGGGCAGCAGGCTCCGCAGGCCAGGAAATGGGCAATGCACCCTCAGACCGGGAAACAGACACCGGGACTTCAGGCTGGAACGCTGGCTCTGGTTTTTTGAGCTGGAACGCTGGCTCTGTCTCTTCAGAGTCAGACTAGAATGCTGGCTCTGGCTCTTCAGACTGGAACGCTAGCTCTGGCTCTTCAGACTGGAATGCTGGCTCTGGCTCTTCAGACTGGAATGCTGGCTCTGGCTCTTCAGACTGGAATGCTGGCTCTGGCTCTTCAGGCTGGAATTCTGGCTCTGGCTCTTCAGGCTGGAACACTGGCACCCCGGGCTGGAACTCTGGAACCTTAGGCTGGAACACTGGAACCTTGGGCAGGAACTCTGGCACCTCGGGCTGGGATACTGGCACCGGAACTTCAAGCTGGGACAGATTGGTGGGTGTGGAGGCAGGTTGGGTTAATGGCAGGATAATTTTGGTTGGGAAAAACTTTTGTTTTTTCTTTGGCTTAGCCACTGAAGCTCTGTAGGTGACTGCAGGACTGTAGGGAAAGGGTGCAGGAGACTGGAAAGGAGGATTGGGATATGGCAGAGAAGAGGTAACAGTAGCTGGGGGAAGATCTTGTGGGTTTGTAGGCAGCTGAGAAGAGGCAGGTGGGTTGAATGCAGGATAGGTACAGGGAGCAGAGACCGGATATGAGTATTTGGTTGGGAGCAGCGTATACTGGGCTGCAACTGAGGTTGACATGGGTGATGGGGAAACATACATTTGGGTAGGCTGGTAGATGATGGCAGAGGTTATTTGTTTGGCTGAGGCTGATTGCACCATGTCAGACCATGCTGAAAGTATAGGTTGTACAAACTGTAGTTTTAAATTTTCCTGACTGTCTAACAAAAGTCTGAGCAGACACAATGCACTCAGCAATCACCTGTGGGGAACAGACTGAGTAGTGCTCACAAAAATCGGCAGAATCATCTTCAAAAAGCCACACTAGAGATACAACCTGATTCACATTAAAAGGAGGAGTGAAATCATCATGGCCCTCCGGAATACAGGGTAGGGCCAGCTCAGTATAGATCTTGATCAAAGGCTGCACCTCCCCAAACAATATATAACCCTGATCGACCAGGGAGTGAGCCAAACGGATAGTTGCAAACAACTGGTCACTAGACCATCCTTTCAAAGCCTGGCAGCAATAATCACCACTTTCAGGTGCCAGCAGAGAAAAATAAATAACCTCATCGGCATTCATGTTTGCAACCAAACTGAATCAAAATGGTTCCCCTGTGCAGCCACTTCTGGTCAGGGATGGCCCTGGTATTCTGTCATAAACCAGATGTGACCAGAACTGTGTGACTGCGACAGAGTGAACCAGACATAAATAGGTAAAAGTAAGTACGTTTATTAAAGTAAATGCATATAATGTGAACACACCACCAATACAAACAGAGTGAACAAACTAAACAACCAAACAGTGATACATAGCAAAACAGTATATATAACAAAAGGGAGTACTGTAGTCAAGCCAGGCCAGGGTCCTAAACACGGGATCAGTAGATGGGGGGCCAGGAGTAAACAGACAGGGAACAAGATGAAAGGAATCGGGCTGCAGGGCAAGGATCCAAGGATACTTGAACAGATACAAACTGGTTCAGGATACAGGAATCAGGAATCAGGAATCAGGTCCAGGATCAGGATCAGGATTAGGATAACAGATAAACAGGCTTCAGGTCAGGGCACAAGGACAATACCAGGGCCAGGTGTGTGTGTACTTGCCGGGTATTTATACACATCTCAATCAGACTCAGGTGATGCCTGATTGTAAGAGGTAATGTGGGCCCTACACTGCCAGGAACCACCCGCTGGTGGACGCCGGTACTGTGGCCCAAAGATCACATAATACCAGCAGGGAAGGGCTCTCCTGACAGTTCCAAACTGCCAGGATACACCTGCTGGTGGACCTCAGTACTGCACGCCAAATGATAGATATTACCAGCGGAAGGGAACCTTTCCTAACACTCCCCCTCTAACCCCCTTGATTTCCATGGGCTAACTTTTGCTTTTAAAGGGGAACTCCACACTCCATCCTCCAATGCACTTGTCTCCCCCTTCTAATGCATATGATGTCTTTGGGCTAGCTTTTGCTTTTAAAGGGGAACTTCACACTCCATTCTCCAATGCTCTTCTCAACCCCCTCTAACCCCTTGGATTTCCATGGGTTAACTTTTGCTTTTACAGGTGAACTCCACACTCCACTCCATTCTCAAAAGGCTGTGAGCTGCCTTTACCAATCCAAACCACATCCTTTTTCCGAGCATACAACAGGGCTAGCTAGGAAAGGGGCGAGAAGAGCGATTGCCCAACCCCCTTATGAACCATACAAGGCTACGTTCACTCAACATAGCTGGCTGCCTTTGGGACATGTTGGGCTCAGCCCAATACCAACCACAAAGTACCTTGTAAGCACTAGTTTAAAGGGATTTTCCACATAAACCCCCCTGTCTACAGTCCCCCACAACCCCAGCCTAGGGTTGTGTGGAAGAGGCACTTATCCCCCTGAATATGGGAACAAGGTGGTTGACTTTTGGGGTGCCCGAGTCCCTTCTGCCCCCAAGCATCCACCCCCTTCATGGGCTGGCTTGCTGTATGTTTGGCTAGGGGTTTGTTAGTGTGTGGGAGGGGCACAATATTTTTTTTAGTTTGGGGTGGGATTTTTCACGTGGGGGTTCATATTGTAAGGCTTAACAGACCCTAATGGCCTTGTATGTATTGGGTGAGGGAGGCTATTTTTTGTTTTGGGTTAAAATCTTGCAGCTGCAATGTAGATTTGTAAGTTTTCTCTAAAGCTGTACATCTTTGAAGCAGATTTTAGATACATGCTACAGATGCACCACTTTACAGGCAGAGTAAGCCCCCTCCCCCATACCAATTTTAAGGCCAATAACTATAAGATAAGCCAGCCAAAGTGGGGACTAGCAAAATTAACAAGTCAGTTCCCATAGACTGCAATGGTATTTGTTGTATAACTTTTGCCCATATTAGGCTCTTTGTTTGCTCCCCTGGACCGGAGGGTGTTTGTCCCATCTGTAATTTTGTAGCATGCTGTATGATGTGCTTCATTTTGGACAGGGGTGGCTTATTTTGTGCTAGCTGCATTTGGGTTTGGGTCTGGGCATGCTCAGGGACTTTGATTTTTCATGTGCCTTTTGGTGTGTGAAATGCATTTGGGTTGGTCTGGGCATGCTCAGTGACATTGATTTTTTTCAGCTTTTCGCGTGTGAACAGCACTTGGATGTTTCTGGGCATGCTCAGAGAGTGTGTTTTTTTGGGTTAGTAATTTAAGGACATCCTTAACAGGTGTACCCACTTTGAAGTTCTGTCTCTACACTGGGTGAACTTGCATTTTGTGTGTTTCATGGACTGTGCATGTGTTTTCAATTGCCTCATTAGCACGCAAACCTATGTTATATAAAGCTTGCAGATAGCATAATTTACCTTGCTCTGAAAAGTGGCAAGATTGTGTGTGTGGGGCCGCCAAGAGAGTACATTTGGGTGTCCTTATAGAGTTTGGAACACATGTATGTCTTTGCAAAACAGATGTGTTTTAGAGCAAGTTTTTTTTTACTTTGGTTTATTGTATTTTTTTGGGTGGTGGGGCTATTTCCTCCTGAACTATTTTTGATGTTGTCAATGTGTGTCGTTTGTAGGTTGTTTCACTTTGATTTAATTGTCTGTGCTGCATTATTTTGCAAAATCTTCCTCAAGATGTTGTGACTAATTAATGTTTGAATCTTTAATAGATGTCCATTTGTGGGCGCAGTCCTTTTAACTCCTGTTAATTTCCTCTGCAAAATGGTCAGACCTCAAAACCATATTCTGTTAATGTCTCAAATTAACATACAAGTGTTTTTTGCTTTCCTTGCTCTTTTCCAAGTCCTGTTTTGTTCACCAATAAAATTTGTAGCAAACTTTGATGTTTTATGTGTTTTGTTAATTTTCATGCAACATATTTCCCAGCTTCAGCTTAACTAGGCTGATTGGCATGGCAAAACAAAAAAAGATGTGATTTGTCTAAAAGCTACTTTTCTGGTGCCTTCATTGGAGCATATGCATGGATTGTGCATATGCTGCCATGGAAAGCCACCAGGAAAGGAAAATTACAGAGAGGTAAGTATTCAATTTTCCATTTTAGCGCAGTGGTTCTCAGCCTCAGTCCTCAAGTACCCCCAACAGGACATGTTTTGGGAATTTATCTTGGCTAAAATAGCTGTCCAAAATGCCAAGCCATTGACTGTGATTTAAAGCACCTGTGCAAGATTAAGGAAAACCTGCAAACATGGCCCGTTGGGGGTACTTGAGGACAGGGTTGAGAAGTACTGATTTAGAGCACTGAGCTAAAATCTAGCTCAAGACAATCATATTCTAATTGTGGGCATTTGAGGGAAACTAATTGAGTGTTAGAACCCCTGCTTGTCTTTTTTAGGTTTAGCTTTTTCTGAAAATTGGCTTCACTTTCTGTCACAGCGAAACAGGAAGTGAGGCTATAACCCTACCAATGTCTTTCCTTGGGGACACACAGGTCAATTTAACTAGTGTCCCCATTAGGCAAATTGCACTCTAGCACTTTGCTGTGTACACCCCAAATTATTAGGTATTTTGGGGTTTATTAAAGGCAAATCCACTCTGCAATACAAGTGTACTCGCTGTAAATCTGAGGGAAAGCACTGGTGATTTTATCATCCAATCATGTAGAAGCAACAATGCTGTTTTTTTATTCTCCTTGCATGTCCCCCTCCAGCAACCGCACTTCCAAGTTCCCTTGTAGTGCAAAATGGATTTGCCTTTAGTAAATAAACCCCAAAGTCCAAGATACCTAATAATTTGGGGTGTACACAGCAAAATGCTAGAGTGCAATTTACCTAATGGGGAAGCTATTTAGATTGACCTGTGTGTCCCCAAGGAAAGACACTGTTAGGGTTTTACCCTCACTTCCTGTTTTCATATGACAGGAAGTGAATAAATTTGAAGGAGAAAGTGGCAAAATTTGGGAGGTGGACATCACTACTTCAAAAGATAAAAGCTCTAATTCTTACCTCTTACAGTACCTCACTCTAACTTGTCATTAACATCCCTCGGGAACTTTTTCAGCAACTCATGGCTGTCTTCGTTTCAACACCTACATAACTAATACAGCCTGGACTCTAAGCATTTTTTTTATATACATAAGACTCCACTTTGTACTCTCTCACATATCTTCATCTGACCACCTTTTACTATGGTATCTTGTAAAATTATATGATTGCCCTACACCTCAACGCAAAGGGATTTCCCATATTTACAGACTCCTTACTGAAACCTTGGTCCAACACAAAACACCCTCAATGTTATATTGGGAGCTGGTTCCACAACTCACTTTTATCCCTCAGCAGAGCCGGAGTCCAGACTTTGGTGCAGCAGAAACTGAGCTTTGCATGCAGGCTAGGGTGAAAGAAGGTGCAGACATAGACTGTATTCAAAGTATCCACTTTGATAGTTCAGTGATGTGTTATGTAAAACCCAGAAGTGGCAGCGGCCACAGCTGATAGAGGACATGATGACGCCGGGAACATGGTAAGTGAGTTTGACATGATATTATACACTACATTTGCTGGAGTGGATTCTGATGTAAAAGCTATTTCTGGTAAAACTAAAAACAAATGACTTCCAGTTATTAATTAGTTAAAGTAATAACAAATGTGAAGATTATGAGTCATGTTCCTTGATTTTGGTTGAAATATTTTAACACAAAATATGTTTTTAAGTGATTCCTATTTCATGTTCTCTTGGGAGGAAATATGGGAATGACAAGTAACTTCTTGCTGCTGCTGAACAGTATAATAATTCTGCCAGCTCATCATACTGTAGGTAGAGTAATTTCAAAAATTAATTAATTGAGATAGGACATATTCTAAAATTATTTCCCCCCATTCTGGGAAACGTCTTCAATTATCCCAATAAAATGTAGATATGAAATTAATGACTATAGATTATGGGTTTTTTATACGTTTTTTAACTGAAATGGTTTTAGGAAAATATATTGACAAGATATAGTACAGTGTTATGCAGTGCATATTCATTCACATATACTCTATGTGAATGAATATGTGTCTACTAAATAGGCAAACATGTTTGAAGTTATTTACAGTTTTGACTAGTATGCATTATTTTGAATTAAAGTAGCCATGAAACCCCAATTATTGGTTTGGCGAAGATTATATAAACATGAACATTCAGATATGGAAAGTAACCATGCCCAAAGCTTTTCCACTTCCGCCCCGGAAGGATTTACCCACTTCCTGACCAGGCCATTTGAGATACGGCACTGCGTCGCTTAAACTGTCAACTGCGTGGTCGTGCAACGTTGTACCCAAACTAAATTGATATTATTTTTTTCTCACAAATAAAGCTTTCTTTTGGTGGTATTTGATCACCTCTGCGGTTTTTATTTTTTGCGCTATAAACAAAAAAAAGACTGACAATTTTGAAAAAAAAAACCAATATTTTTTACTTTTTGCTATAATAAATATCCAAAAAAAAAGTAAAAAAAATCAAATGTCTTCCCCAGTTTAGGCCAATGTGTATTCTCCTTTTAAAAAAAAAAAAAAAAATCCCAATTAGCGTATATTGATTGGTTTGCGCAAATGTTATCACATCTACAAAATTGGGAATAGTTTTATGGCATTTTTATTTTTATTATTTTTTACTAGTAATGGCGGTGATCTGCGATTTTTAGTGGGACTGCGACATTGCAGACACTTTTGACACTTTTTTGGGACCAGTGACATTTATACAGTGATCAGTGCTATAAAAATGCACTGATTACTGTATAAATGACACTGGCAGGGAAGGGGTAGCAACAGGGGCGATCAAAGGGTTAATGTTCCCTAGGGAGGTGCTTTCTAACTGTGGGGGGAGTGAAGTGACAGGGAGTAGAGGGAGATCGCTGTTCCTAATCACTAGAAACAGACAATCTCACTCTACTCCCCTGACCGAACGGGGATCTGCTTTGTTTACCCTAGCAGATCCCCATTCTGCCTCGCTGTGGAGTGGCAGATTATACCATTATACCATTGGTTTCCAACCTTTTCAGATAATTGGCGATTGTTTATTTTAAAAAATACCTTTACAATCACCAAACATGTTAGTTACATGCCCTGTGCAATGGTTTTGCACAGTACAGCCCTGATCCTCCTCTTCTCGGGTCCTCCACTGGTGCTCCTGGCTCCCATCATGCAAGCTTCTTCCTATAGGGGCACTCATGCAGGCTCACTCCTATATGTTCATTGACACAAACACAGTGCTTCTTGGCCCCATCCACCATTACCTCCTGTGATTGATAGCAGCAGGAGCCAATGGCTCTCATTGGCTTCTCTCAACCAGCGAGGAGAGAAAGAGATAAGAGTGACGCTGCTCTCATGCACAGTGCTGGATTGATTTCAGCCTCAGGTAAGTATAAGGACTGTTTGGGAGGAGAGCTGCACACAGAAGATTTTTTATCTTAAAGTAGAGAATGCATTAGGGTTAAAAAACCTTCTGCCTTTACAGTCACTTTCACTGCACCTCTTTGCAGCTCCTTGCTTTTTTCACATCAACACTTACAGTAGATCTGCTGTGTCGGTGACTTATGGAAAAAGTAAGATCTCTTCCGTGGCCATATGACAGTGCAAGGGCCTAGTGCTTGGCTGCTAGGCCTCTGCACCATCATAAGAAAGTCAGTCACATGCTCCTCCATACATGGAAATGCCAGGTAGTGTTGCCGGCTGTGGAGAGGCAGATACCCTAAATGTATGGGGGTTGATAGGTGCTCTCCAGAGACATTGTCCCTGCATGGGCAAGGTGATGGTGTTTTTTTTATTTAATGCTGCCATTTTGTTTAATTGCACTAGGCAATAGCCCATGAATGCAATTTGGTAAATACAGCTCATCTCTTCCTCAATATAGCTCAGATTTAAACAAATGGCTGAATTTGGCCTTTAATAATTTTTTTAAACTATTTTCAGGTTCTCTGACTGGTAATTCACCACCTAATGTGAGTACTGAGCTGAGGTTAGAACTCCCAACATCACAGAATTGTGTGACGTTGTGAGTACTGACCTCAGCTCAGGGTTCCAGTGACTGCGTGCTGTATCCCTTGGGTGGAGGAGCTGGTAGTATTGCTGATTGGGTTAGATTGTAAAAAGGGACTCAGTTCTGCCATCTGCACTTGCTCCTGCATAGAGACTGTTCGGGGAGACTTAGAAAAGTGAAGTGTCCTTCTGCAATATTTAGCGAATTTAGGGTATCCCATATTGTCCTGCACCCCATTCAAGCAATAGAAATCCTGAAAAGACATCCCCTAGACTGATTACTGAACCAGAATGAGTGAACGGTTTCTCCCTTCCTGCTGTGGCTATGGGACAGAAAGTGAGGGGAAATCTCACCGATAGGACACATAAGGCAAAAAAAAACGACAAAGGTTAAAAACTCTCCTCCAAAATAAAAAAGGTTTGCTTTTAGTTCTACTTTAAATATATGAGGGGTCTTCAAAAAGTTTCCTTACTTTTTTACATTTATACTTTTTGAAGACCACTTGTACATAGTCATAATTAAGGGGCAAACTGGTGTCTGTTTTATCTTTTCTCCTCTCTAAGGAGGGCAGCATCTACTTATGAGGAGTATTCAGTCAGCAGGTTTTTAAAATTTGCTTCCAAGTGTCCACCACTGAGTCTTGCATAAGCTCTCAGACAGCATCACGTCTACTTCATAATTAAGCCAAGTATGTAGACCAGTGTTTCTCAACTCCAGTCCTCAAGGCGCCCCAACAGGTCATGTTTTCAGGATTTCCATTATTTTGCACAGGTGATTTGATCAATTTCACTGCCTTAGTAATTACCACAGCAGTTTCATCTGAGGGAAATCCTGAAAACATGACCTGTTGGGGCGCCTTGAGGACTGGAGTTGAGAAACACTGATGTAGACCACCACAGAGAAGTAATGTTACATTTTGTTGATTATATTTCTTTGGAACACTTGTGGGATTATGAGGATCTCACTTGGTTTGGAATGAAAAGCTCTACACATAGAACCACAACACCAAAAAACAATGTACTATTGGCAAATATGTTGACTCCAACCTATATTTCAACCAAAAGCCTCTTCTGAAAACACCAGCTTGATACTGATAGTTACCAGATGGTTTCTCACCTTATGGTTCAGAGATCAGGAAAAGATTGCTTTTATAGTATGAACCATTATGCCCAATGCCAAGTAGGTTTTTATAAAAAAAAAAAGGTCTTAGGCTATCTATTCATTCACATTTGCTACACATGCTATTTGTGTTTGTATTTGCTATATTTGTGCATTGTTAATCTGGGTTTCATGGTTTTCTCCCACATTTCACTGTAGGTTTATCAATATAAAAGTAAATAGTATTACTCGATCTGCCCATCTATTTATCTATCTGAAATTCGTAATCAAAAATGTCTTTATAGTAGTATAACTAATTCACCAATGTGTTACTTAATATCTTTTTTTTTTACTTTTTATATAATTGCAAGCTGTCTAGTAGTTCTTTATTCCCAAAATGGTCTGACATTTTTAAAGAAAGTCATACTTTTGAGTCGCTTCTATCAAGTAACTATATCCAGAGGAATTAATTAAACCCTATAGAGAGACAGATATTGATTAATGAGATAACAGTTTTGACACATGTTGCAGTTCCTTATAAGGTTAGTTCAGACCATGGTGCTCTCTGCCAGAAAGAGTGACTCAAGGGTTCAAGTTTTGCACATTACTGTCACAAACAAACAATATCAAATCAATAACAAGGCAAAAGATACATTTAGAAGACTGCAATAAAAAAGACAAAATATGAAGTAAAACAAGTGAAAATATTTTACTCACTTGGAGAACCCTCAATATCAAGTCATAGGGACAGTATTATTTTTGACAGATGTAGAGGTGGTATATAATTATTGAGTTTATTTCACAAAATTATCATAACAGAACTATTTGCTGTTGTATACTGTCATTTTTCAAATGTGCAAATTTCACATATATACAAAATGTTGTAGTATTTAAAGTAGACGATCTGGCAAAACTTTTTCTTACAACTTGTCACCAGTCCATTAGTGCAAAAGAGGGAGGCTCTGTTACTGTAAGACTATAGGAAAATATGACACATGATTCACATTAAGGGTTAATGCGAGGTTCTGGACTATCATTTCTCCAGATTCTGTAGTTCTGGTTTGGAACTTTCAATCCTGTGTCTGGGTTTTGCTAGAAGCCTGCAACCTGGCTGACTACACAGGTGTGCAGGGTCATTATATACTCAGGTCTAAGGATAGCTCAGAGCTCCCAGTTTGGAGACAGCTTCCAGTTTGGAGACCGCTCCCAGTGTGAGAGACGGAAGGTCTTAACCCGGGTCAGAGGGCCCCAGCCAGAAGCCAGAAGGTCTCAGTTTCAGGAGTCAGGTTAGCTCCTATAGGGGGGTGTCAGGAGAACCCCAATCCATAGACCAGAGGTGGGCTGTGCAGCGGGGTGCTGCGACTAAAGGCTAGAGAGCCAAGTGTCCCAGGAGAATTGGGACTGGTAAGAGGAGCAGCAGTGCTGTCAACAAGTGAGCCAGGTGGCTTAGTATTTTTGTTTGCGCACATTGTGTGGAAGAAACCCCTGCATGGGCAACTGATGAACATGTAAAATTTCCATTTATTGAATAAAAGTGGGCTGCCACCTAAAATACCGTTTTGGACTGGTACAACCCATTGTAAACGTACCTAACACTTGAGTTTAATCACCCCAAGCATACACTAGGCATAGAGTATATGGGAAACGGAGGTTCAGACTGCAAGACATAACTGATGTTTAAACTCTTCTCCACATTACTAATTTAAACCCTTCACTACTACTACTGTTTGTATTACTGTTTGTGTCTCCATTGAAAAGATTAACATGTCCTGATTCAATCACCAGAACAATAGGTGAGAGGAAATCATTCCAACATGGACACAGCACAATTAAAATCTGACAGGTGTAAGTTTTTTCCACTCTGTCCAAAACTAAGAAAAAATTTATCATGACATTTTTAAATTAAATGGGGATTCCAGGTTCTTGTTTCAAAAATATGCATACTCCAACCTGTAATTCTGTTCAGCTAGTCTTGTTATTCATACACCTATGCCACACTGTGCAGCCAAACAAATGTTATCTACTTAATCCTTACATCTTCCTGTGTCTCATCTTTCCCTTCAGCCTGCCCACTTAAAGACCGAGCCTCTTTTTGAGATTTGTTGTTTACAAGTTAAAAACATTTTTTTTTTCTAGAAAATTATTTCGAACAACCAAACATTATACATTTTTTTTCGAACACCCTAGAGAATAAAATGGCGGTCGTTGCAATAATTTGTCACACTGTATTTGTGCAGCGGTCTTAGAAGCACATTTTTTTGGAAAAGTTAGCCCAATTTTTTTTTATATTGTGAAAGATAAAGACAAATGATAAAGACTTTTACCCTTAAAAATCTCCATAGACGACGTTTGCATGGTTGCATGTTTTGAGTTACAGAGGAGGTATAGGGCTAGAAATATTGCTCTTGCTCTACCGATTGCGGCGAAACCTCACATGTGTGGTTTGAACACCATTTTCATATGCGGGCGCTGCTCACGTATGTGTTCGCTTCTGCATGCGAGCTCGGAGGGACGGGGCACGTTTACAAATTTTTTTTTTCTTATTTATTTTACCTTTTTTTTTTTTTTTTTTTTTTTTACACTGTTCTTTAAAAAAAAAAGTGTCACTTTTATTCCGATTACAAGGAATGTAAACATTCCTTGTAATAGAAAAAAAGCATGACAGGACCTCCTAAATATGAGATCCGGGGGTCAAAAAAACTTTTAAGGTTTGAGTGTGATGGGTGACTGCATTAAACTTCTTAGGAGTGACCCACGATCAGGGAACACCTGAATTTGCAGGGTGTTTTTGGCAGGTGTTCACTCTGCCGAACACCCTGCAATGCACTGCATGCTGCACAGTGCATTTTGCACCCTGATTGGGCATAGCTTTGCCCAATCAGGGCACAGTATAAGCTGGTTGTTAAGGAGCGGGGCCGGAAAGCTTGCCGATGCGTCCTTAACAATCTATGAGTCATCAGCTGTCAATGGGCTTCCCCGCTGACAGCTAAGTAAAAAAAAAAATTGCTGGTATTTTTTGCTTTTTTAAACAGCATGGGGTCCCCCCCAAAATCCATGCAGCCTGGCAGGTCGGGAAAGGGGGCATGAGTGAGTGCCTCCCCTGCTGAACCATACCAAGCCACATGCCCTCAACAAGGCTCTGCCCCCCCACCCCAAAGAACTTTGCCTCCATGTTAATGGGGACAAGGGCCTCATCCCAACAACCATGGCTGGTGGTTGTGGGGGTCTGCGGGCAGGGGGCTTATCGGAATCTGGAAGCCCTCAGATCCTGGCCTCCCCCCTATGTGAGTGAGTATCGGGTACATAGATTCCCCACCCATTCACCAAAAAAGTGTCAAAAACTAATAAAAACACACAGACAGTTTTTGACAATTCCTTTATTTAAAAAGAAAAAAACTGTGTCCCCCAATGTAAATCCATTGTCAATCACACAGCACGCTGCACCCCACAATTGAAAGAAAAAAACAAAAAATGCTCTCACCAACATGAAGGCTGGCTGCCCACTGCAGGCTAAGCGGTTTGACATTTCTTATAAAGGGAAAGGGCAGGGCCACCTGGCTATGTCACCTTCTGATGTCAAATACCCAGCATGCTATTTTTTGGTAAATAGGTAGGGGTACTATGTACCCGATACTCACATGAGGGGGGCTGGGATCTGGGGCACTTGCTAAAGGGGGCTTCCAGATTATGAGCACCCACCCCCCAAAGTTAAGGGCATATGGCCTGGTATGGTTCAGGGGGGGCGCTTTCTCACCCCCCCCTTTTCCTGACCTGCCAGGTTCCATGTCTGTATAAGGGTGTGGTATAGATTTTGGGGGGGACCCTACACTGTTTTTTTTTTACATTTTGGCGTAGGGGTCCCCTTAAAATCTATACCAGACCCGGAGAGTATGTATGACCTGGGGTGGACCCATGCCATTTTTTCTTTATTTTTTCAATAGCCGAGTGAAGGCAATTGCAATCGCGAGTCATTTTAACCAATTAAGTACAAAGCCTCGTTTTGAGATTTAATGTTTACAAGTAAACTTTTTTCTGCTAGAAAACTACTTAGAATCCCCAAACATTATATATATTTTTTCTAACACTCTAGAGAATAAAATGGCGGTCGTTGCAATACTTTCTGTCACACTGTATAAGACTAATAAGACAACAGTAAAGTTAGCCCATTTTTTTTTATATTGTGAACGATATGTTACGCTGAGTAAATTGATACTCAACATGTCCACTTCAAAATTGCGCCCGGTCGTGGAATGGCGACAATCATTTACCCTTAAAAATCTCCATAGGTGAAGTTTAAAAAATTCTACAGGTTGCATGTTTTGAGTTATAGAGAAGGTCTGGGGCTAGAATTATTGCTCTCGCACTAACGATCGTGGTGATACCTCACATGTGTGGTTTGAACACTGTTTTCATATGAGGGCGCTGCTCACGTATGTGTTCACATCTGCACCCGAGCTCGGTGGGACTGGGCACGTTTAAAAAAAATTTTTCTTCTTATTTATTTTACTTTTTTTTTTTTTTTTACACTGTTCTTTAAAAAAAAAAAAAAACTGTGTCACTTTTGGTCCTGATACAAGGAATGTAAACATCCCTTGTAATAGAAAAACAGCATGACAGGACGTCCTAAATATGAGATTTGGGATCAAAAAGACCTCAGATCTCATATTTACACTAAAATGCAATAAAAAAAAATGTCGTCTGAAAAAAAAATGTCCCTTTAAGATCTACTGATGGCTCCGGTAAGCGGCAGAGGGCACCGGAGTGTGGCGGGAGGGGGTGCCCTCCCCTGTCACCGATAAAAGTGATCTCACGGCGAATCCGCCACAGAAACCACTTTTATCTGAAAGCTGACCACCCGCTGAAGAAGAGAATACTGGGGTCATGGTAGCTAGCTGCTGCCATAACAATGATATTCCTCATCAAACAGCCGACGTATAATGGCGTCGGGCAGTCGGCAAGTGGTTAAATGAGATTTGACTCATTTTTGTTCTTTAGAACTTTCATTTTTGCTGCAGCATGTTCTATATGTGCTACAGATGCGCCACTTTACAGGCAGACTAAGGGGACCCCCCAGGCACTATATTTAAAAGAATTTTTCATTTTTATTGTTGCACTTTAAGCATCATTTAAATCACTGCTCTAGAAAAAAGATTGTTTTTGAATAATTTTTTTACATTGATACATGTCCCCCAGGCCAGTAACCGGACCCCCATACCCCTTTTATGGTCAATTACTTGCATACACGCCTTCAAAATGGGCACTTTTGATTCTTTCCTGTTCGGCTCCCATAGACTTCAATGGGGTTAGCCGTTCAGGTCAGGTTAGAACTTTTCCCCGGTTTGTGATCTCCCTCTTGCAGGGTGAGCCTCAGTCCTGGGATCACCGTCTACTGGAACAGGGTAACCCCTATCTGTCAAGCCTGACCTCCTTCTTTGCAACCATGGCTCGACTCTATGAGGACCCTCTGCGAACTGCCACGGCCGAGTCTGCTCTGCATGCGCTCCAGCAAGGCCACCGAGCCGCTGAGGACTATGTAACAGACTTTAGACGCTGGAGCGCGGATGTCGAATGGAATAGTGCTGCTCTCCGTTACCAATTTCGATTAGGGTTATCCAAACCCCTAAAGGATGAACTGGCTCGTGTTGGAGTACTTGAGTCCTTAGAAGCACTCATTGACCTGACAATTCAAATTGACAGATGCTTGAGAGAATGCAGTGCTGAGAGGTCAGCTGGACGATTCCAGCCTTTAGGGTTGATACCACAAGAACCTGGTCCACCTAGCTCAACTCAACCCGGCAGGTCCCATCCATCCCTCTCTATAAAGGAACGCCTGTACCACCAACAGAATCACTTGTGTCTGTACTGTGGGAAGGATGGCCATTATGTGAGATCCTGTCCTGCCAAGATTCGAAGATGCCTGACTTTCTTCCCTGCCAGCCAGTCATCTCTGCCTCCCAAGTCTTCTCACCTGGCCGTACAGATTTCACTACAACTTCCAGAGAGAGTTATCCAAGTACCTGCTATTGTGGATTCAGGGGCTTGCAGTTGCTTCATTGATTTGACTTTTGCTCTTCAACATTAGATTCCCCTGCAGCCCAAAGCTTATGGACTCTCTATTCACCTGGTAGATGGCTCGCATATTAAATCCGGTCCTGTTACCCAAGAGACTGTTCCGTTACCTGCTACCATTTTCAGTAACCGCAGAGAAATGTTACGCCTGGATGCCATAGCTTCACCTCTGTTCCCTATCATTTGGGGTATGCCATGGCTCCAGGCGCATAATCACTGCATCTGCTGGGATACCGGAAAGATCGAGTTTTCCTCTCTCTACTGCCAGCAATTTTGCTTCTCCAAGCCATTCTGTCATCCATCTCATCTGCTGTGTATGGACTCAGATGATGAAATTCATTCTTCTATTCCTGCACCCTATCAAGACTTTGCCGATGTTTTCAGTAAGAAGGGAGCTGAGACTCTCCCTCCACATAGACCATGCGACTGCCCCATCGAGCTCCTCCCTGGGGCCGAGATACCTTTCGGGCGAATCTTTCCCTTGACTGAACCTGAACTTGCCACCTTGAAAGACTATTGATGACAGCCTGAGGAAGGGGTTTATCCATCCCTCCACGTCCCCAGCCGGAGATGGAATTTTCTTTGTTGAGAAAAAAGACCTTTCCCTTCGCCCGTGTGTGGATTACCGGGACCTAAATAAAATCACAATAAAAAATCGATACCTCTTGCCTCTAGTACCAGAGCTGTTTCAGAGACTCCGTTCTGCTGTCATCTTCACGAAACTAGACTTACGAGGGGCATATAACTTGGTACATATTCGTGAAGGTGATGAATGGAAGACAGCTTTTCGTACCCGGTTTGGACACTTTGAATATTTGGTGATGCCCTTTGGGCTTTGTAACGCCCCAGCACATTATTAATGATGTCTTCCGTGACTATTTAGACCTATTTATTATTGTGTATTTAGACGATATCTTGATTTTCTCCTCTTCTTTAGAAGCTCATCCAGAACACGTCAGAAAGGTCCTGGCCCGACTCAGACAGCACGGCTTGTATGCAAAAGTAGAAAAATGCGATTTTGAATGCCAAAGTATCCAGTTCCTGGGCCTTGTCCTCTCCACAGGCGGCATTAAGATGGATCCCCAGAAGGTCTCTGCCATCCTAGATTTGCCAGCTCCTACGGACAAGAAAGTGGTGCAAGGGTTAGTAGGATTCGCAAACTTCTATAGGAAGTTTATCAAAGGGTTTTCTGCAATAATTTCTCCCATAACTCAACTGACAAGACAAGCCCAATGATTCCAGTGGTCTTCCGAGGCGCAAACCGCATTTGAGACCTTGAAGGGTCTTTTCACTGCTGCACCTATATTACGGTATCCAGACCCTGCTCTGCCATTCGTCCTAGAGGTAGATGCCTCAGAGAAGGCAGTAGGGGCAGTTCTGTCTCAACGCCAAGGGGCCAAGTCCTTACTGCACCCTGTGGCATTCTTTTCTTGCAAGTTGTCCCCGGCAGAAAAGAACTATGACGTGGGAGACCGTGAGCTTCTGGCAATTAAAACTGCTCTAGAAGAGTGGAGATATCTGCTGGAAGGGGCAGCCCATCTGATCCTGATCTATACCGACCATTGGAACTTAGAGTATCTGCGAGCTGCAAAATGGTTGAAACCCCGGCAGGCCAGGTGGGCACTCTTCTTTGCGAGATTCGTTTTTCACATCACCTACAGGCCAGGATCTAAGAACGTTAAGCCAGATGCTTTGTCTCGGATGTTTGGCATGACAGAAGAACCAGCTCCTCCAGACACCATTCTTCCTCCCGGAAATTGCCTTTTGTTACAGGAAGATTTCTTGTCACAGATTAGGCAAGCCTCTATTGATATCCTGCCATCCCCTGGGATGATGCTACAAGCTAAAGATGTTTTTTTTGGCACAACAATAAAATCTTTGTGCCTGAAAGTTTGCGAGTCTCAGGCTTGGGTCTCTGCCATGACCATGCCCTTGCAGGACACATTGGAGTCCACAACACAATTGAACTCTTATAGCGTACCTTTTGGTGGCCATGTTTAAAAGAAGATTGCAAGAAGTACATTGAAACCTGCCCTACCTGCGCCAGAAATAAGTCTAGCAGGACAAAATTCTGGGGGTTGTTGAGACCCATACCAGTTCCGGATAGACCCTGGCAAATGATTTCAATGGATTTTATCGTCAAACTTCCTCCTTCCGAAGGTTACTCTACCATCTTTGCAGTCATAGATCAGTTGTCCAAGATGGTGCATTTCCTACCCATGAAGGGTACCCCATCAGCTTCTGAGACAGCGCAGGTCTTCATTAAAGAGATTGTGAGATTGCATGGACTTCCTGCCAATATCATGTTGGACCGTGGGGTACAGTTCACCTCCAGATTTTGGAGAGCTTGTAAAATCTTGAAAATTGAACTGTCCTTTTCCTCAGCATACCATCCACAGACCAATGGTCAAACTGAAAGGACCAACCAAACGTTAGAACTATACTTCGCTGTTTTTCTTCCTTCTCGCAGGATGACTGGGTGGCGCTATTACCTCTGGCGGAGTTTGCATACAACAATTTAGAACATTCTGCCATCAGACAATCCCCGTTCTTCGCCAACTACGGGTTACACCCTTCATTTTTAATTACCTCTGCTCCAGAATGCCCTGTTCTGGCAGTCCAGGACACAATAGATTTTTTCAATTCCAACAATCAGTTGTTACAGAAGACCATGACCAAGGTCCAGGAAGACTATAAAAGATCCTTTGACAAGAAGAAGCGGGGAGATTTGATCTTGGAACCTGGTGATCAGGTCTGGTTAGCTATGACAAATCTGAAATTAGCCTGCCCATCTAAAAAACTGGGCCCTAAGTTTGTGGGACCCTTCAGGGTGAAGAAAAGGATCAATAAATTGGCTTATGAGTTGGCACTTCCAGATTCCTTCAGATTTCACACAGTTTTCCATATAGCTCTACTGAAGCCTGCTGGGCCAGATCCATTTCCCGAACGGAGGAGTAGTCCTCCTGCACCTATAATGGTAAATGGGGAAGAAGAGTATGAGGTTGAGGCGATCATGGATTGCAGTAAGAGACAGAATCAGGTCCAGTACGTAGTTAAATAGAAAGGGTATGGACCTGAGGAAAATTCATGGGAACCAGAAGGCAACATTCATGCCAACAGGCTTGTCCAAGCGTTCTGTCAAAACCACCCGGAGAGACTAGCTCAGTTGAGCATCCGGAGGCTGCCCGTTGGAGGGGGGCAATGTCAGGATGCACCCATCAGCAGACAGCCTTGTTCCCCCAGAAGATTTCTAAGGCACAGAAGAATGCGCATTCCTGTTGCACACAGAAACCGGGCTTTGGCTCATAGATATACACATGCGTGAACAGGAGCGCAAACAGCAGCCGGCGCACATCCTTGTGCGAGATCAGCACTTGCGCGCACCCGCGTGCGCCAGCGTGTACCCACGTTGGCGCAAAGCAATCTATTTAAGTCCAGCCAGTACCTGATCTGGTGCTGCTTTGTTTTCAGCTCCTGAGTATCCTGTGAACCTGTATCCTGATTCCTGCTGTCCACCTGGCTCATCTTTAAACCTCCCCTTGAACTCTGCCTGTACCGACCTCGGCTTGTCCAGTGACCAACCTACGGTTTCCTCCCTGGCACCTGCACTGCTGATCTGGCTTGACCCGGCTTGCACCTGACTTTGATCCTGCCTGCACCCAGTATCCGATTTGACCTGCCGTGTATGACCCTGCTTGCCTGACTTCGCTACTTGCTGCTGTCATCTGCACCTGCTGCCACCTGCTGGTCTTCTGCTGAAGCTTTCCTGTGTCTTCTCCGGCATGATCGGGACCAGCCGCCCTGCTGCCACAAAGGACTTTCTGCAACTCTGTACTTTGGTGCCTTCTGTTTGCTCTATCAGGGGCCCTAAGTCAGAGTGGTAAGGGAGGCCTTGCTCGTCCATTCAGGCTCCTCTACCAGGTAAGTGATAGCCTCTCTGGACCTGAAAAACACTTTGAACCTGAGGTTCAAGGCGACACAGATGCGTAAAATGTATCCTTTTGCGCTCGGCTCTGCAACATCCACTATCTCCACATCATCCATGCAATCCTTTTCCAAAAAAGTAGGGAGGACAGAAGAAGGAGAGCGACCATGTTTCTTAGTATCTCTCCCCATAAAGATGAACATAATGATGAGCTCATTCTATAAACTTGCCAAGCAGCTGACAAATTCTCCTTTGTAACACATGTAGAAGTCCCTGTTTTAGCCACAAGACTAGATAGGCATATCTAGTCTTGATCAGACTCTCCAGATGCTCCTAGCCTTCTTGGGAAAACTGTATTAGCAGCGTCACATCTAATGTCCACGTGACCCGACGGTGACAGCCGCATGCTCCCCCCTGCTGTGCTCCCACTCTGCTCTTATTAGGAGACATCAGCCTGCAAAGAAGAGTAATAGAACCTGTGTCTAGACAAGACAGCCCCACTCACCTTTAAAGTCTATTTGTGCAAGGAACAACAAATGTGGTATCATAAGGGAAACCCAAGCTGCTAGTACCATTTCCCCAGCTTGTAACTCATGTAACCCACAAGCTGCTCTGAGCCTGTGTTGTGTCCCTGTGTGCCTCCTCGAGTGCTTCCCCGTGGCCCCTGGGTCATACCGATCACTATGTTGGGGCTAAAAATTGCTCATATTTAAAAATAAAGATGGCCACTCCATTCTGCCCCTTTACATCCACACCTGCACTGAGGAGGTGCCACCACTGAGCTGTTTGCCTCCAACAAAATGATCGCCATCATCCACCTCACTAACCATGAGGCCACTGGACAATCGAGCATGACTAACATCACAGGGGAAGTGCACAGCCATTAGGAGACTTTGAAAAGATCAAAAAAAGTAGCAAGACCACACACACCCCCTAGAGGTGAAAAGAGAAAGATATACATACCGTATTTATCTGCGTATAACACGCACCCCAATTTGGGAGGGAATTTTAAGGAAAAAAAACTTTTAGGAGGGAAGTTGAAGGGAAAAAAACTTACATTTAAATGCCCATCATTGCAGCCTTCTCAGTGCAGCCTTGCCCCAGTGAAGCCATGTCAGTGCAGCCTTCCCCAGTGCAGCCATGTCAGTGCAGCCTTCCCCAGTGCAGCCATGTCAGTGCAGCCATGTCAGTGCAGCCATGTCAGTGCAGCCATGTCAGTGCAGCCATGTCAGTGCAGCCTTCCCCAGTGCAGCCTTGTCCCAGTGCAGCCTTCGATCCCCTGTCCCTGCTTCCTGGGCTTCAAAATCGCCGACCGCGATTTGAAAATGGCACCGCCGGCGCCAAAATACACAGAGCCGGTCCTCGGCTCTTTCCGGCGGCTCTCGTTCACTTTCGGCTCCACTCGTAGTCCCGAGCGGAGCTATCCGAGTAGGTTCGGATAGCTCCGCTCGGGACTACGAGTGGAGCCGAAAGTAAACGAGAGCCGCCGGAAAGAGCCGAGGACCGGCTCTGTGTATTTCGGCGCCGGCGGCGCCATTTTCAAATCGCGGTCGGCGATTTTTAAGTTTTGACAGCTCGGGATCGCAGGGGATCGGCGTATAACACGCACCTGCGACTTTCCCCTGATTTTAAGGGGAAAAAAGTGCGTATTATACGCCGATAAATACGGTATACAGTTGAAGGACACACAGCCAGGCCTAGCCGGAAAAACAATAAACACAGCAGCCCAATAACAATCACCACCTAGTGGAGGAAAGGGCACATATAAATTTAAATGCAGCAAAAAATGGATAGCAAAATTAACTTACAGGAACTTACCGACTTTACTGCAGGATCTGCCTGGGAAGACCAAGATCCAACCTTCACCATTGTCTAAGTAGACCCTCAGGGACTTGATCCCGCCTTCTTGGGGTCCCCTGCCCTGGACCTACACCCTACTGAAACACCTTGTCAGTCATTACTGTGCAGGGTTTCATATACTGTATGCAGGGTCCAGCGCTGAATGGTTGCTATACAGGCAATGCCCGCATGTGTGTTCCAATTTCATCTTAGTAAGGCATGGGCATCATCCATCTTAGTGTCCCAGCTATAGGATTGGAGCCGGATAATACCAATCTTCTGATCTCTGTTTGAACCATTGATAATCTGGTATCAACATGCAGAGAGTTCCACATCATTGACTATTACCTTCAGATACTAGCTAAAAAACTGAGGAGCTTCCTGAGTAGAAGGGGTTATATATGGGGACTTCCTGTCTGTTTCTTCTGCCAGTATCCATTCACCTATAGGTGGTGCATGACCCAGGTAGTCATGATTTATAGCCTGCTCTGTGTCCGAAATGTGTCTATGATGTACGAAAAAGAATTACCTATATTATAAGAAATGCTTTGTTATAAATAAATTTGTTGATCCTGCCATAAATCCAGTGCTCAGGTAATGTTTGGTTTTTTTTCAAGCAGTGTTATTTGCCCTGACCAGTTCCCCTCTGTAAAATACAGAACAAATCCTTCAATGTTAAGAAAACTAGGAGAGGGGAAGATGGTCTATAGAGCTAACACATTTTCTGTTTTAGGGTGACAATCCTGCTCTTCTATGCAGATTAGCGAGTGAGCATTGTCATTCTGGAACACTGGCAGGTTCAATAATGACATCTATCTCCAGTGTATGGGTACTGCTATGGGAAGCAAAATGGCACCCCAATATGCAAACATATTTATGGCTGACCTGGAGGACAAATTCCTGAACAGCATACAAATAAAAGCCATACAGATATTATCGCTATATTGATGATATCTTCATGATATGGACTGAAGGTGAAGAAAATCTAAACCAATTCTTCTCATTGATCAACACTTTTCACCCATCTATCAAACTAAAAATGGACTATTTGAACACACGTCAACTTCCTGGACACTACAGTATACATCAGGGATGACAAGCTTCACACGTCGATATACAGAAAACCGACTGACCGATGCAGCTATCTTCATAGTTCCAGTTTTTACCCCCAACACACTAAACGGGCCATCATACACAGCCAGGCCATCAGATACCACCAAATTTGTTCAGACCCAGAAGACAGAGATAAGCATCTCAGAACACTGGCAGACTCCTTCCATAAGAAAGGTTACAAAGACAAAACCATCGACAACAGCATAAACACAGCCTTGAAAACCCGGAGAGAAAATCTCCTCCAATACACAGAGAAAAAAAACAAATAACCAAGTACATCTAGTCACCACATACAACCCAGCACTTGAAGGGTTTAAAAAGATAATCAAAGATTTACAACCCATTGTAACAGAGGATGAAACTATGAAAGGATTATTCCAACAACCCCCATTATTGGCTTTCAGACAGCCACTCAACCTAAGACACAAACTAATCAGCAGGAAACTTCACTCTGATTATGAAGTCACAAATAATGGAAGCAAACCCTGCAATAAAAAACGCTGCAAACCAGATCAATCTATCCAAAAGTGTTACACACACACAAAGGGACCTTCAATATCATGGGATCTTACAACTGTACCTCCAGTAATATTGTCTACCTCATCCAATGCAAAAGGTGCAGCAAAGGATCCTATATTGGTGAAACAGGACAGAAGTTGCAAGCGAGGATGAATTTGCACAGACATACCATCAAGGAACATAAAGAAGACAGTTTATGCACACCTGTGGGACCTCACTTCTTACAACCGGACAACACTATAGATGACCTCAATGTTTTAGTTCTTAAAGGGAATTTCAGAACTATCCAGGAAAGGAAAACGTTTCAACTAAGAATGATACTTCTTTTTGACACAAAAAATAATGGCCTGAATTTAGATATTGGTTTCCTTACCCATTATACTTAAGTTTTACGACCCCCTCTGTGACAAGTATCCCCCCCCTCCATTCTATAGCTCTCCCTCTGTCTTATCTCACTAACTCTGCTGCTATCTTTATTACTATTGAATTGTATGTGTTTGTTTTTCTCTTTTTTTTTTTTTTTTCTTCTCTCTCCTTTCCCTCAGAGATGTGTTTTTTTTTCTCTAACATTCTGCTTAAAAATTAGTGAATCAGTACTGCTTGGACCTTGAAGAAGGGGACATACCCCGAAAGCTTGTCCTGAAAAATTGTATGTTAGTGCAAATAAAAAAAGTATCACAGACAGTACTCAATTTTCTCTGTCACAATTGCACTAATACGGCTACAATCAAATCAAGTATAATAAGCCCTGGAAAAATTCAATGCAAAGTACAACTTCCCTTGCAAGCTAAAAAACCTATTTGCTTCTAGTAAATCAATCCCAAAAAGTAAAAACCCCATTGGGTCTGGCTTTAATAAGTAAAATAAACCTTTAGTATGAGGTGCGTCTAAAAAGTTTGGTGAATGGTATCAGAAAACAAACAAAACAGAAGATACAATACATTACCTTTACTGGCTTTTAAAATAATCTGTCACATGTAGTCTCGGTCTTCCTGGTTGCGATTTGGTTCAGTTGCTACATTTATATTTTCACAAATATTAATTTGTTTTTTGTTACTCACCTGTTTTTTGTTTGACTGCTTTGCAGCGATATATAGGATATTGGACACATACATACAATTTTTAATTCCCATTTGCCTCTAATGATTGGATGCTTCTGTTCTGTAATTTTCTTTATTTATGTATTTGGCTTAGCCCTGTATGCCCGGCACGGCAAAGATGCTCTTTTTAGGGAGATTTTCAGTAGTGGCTGTATTTCGACATTTTCACCTGCCATTCCCCTTTGTTTCCGTAGCGACCGCTTTGTCGGTCTCATGGAAACTCTTCCGTGTCAGTGGGACGTACACGCACCACATCACTCCGCAATGCGTGCGTATGACATCATGTCGTGCATGCGCGGCGTGGAGGCGCAGCGCAATTATGACTCAGGGGGCCTTCCAGGAGCCCCAGATCATTTCTGGCCGCACACAGCTCTCACCAATTAGATGGGTGGTGCGGTGGAAATTAGCAGGCATTTAAATACCCCGGCTTTATTTCCTTGGTATCATGGCCACCAGGAGGAAGAGCTGGAGATGCTTATCTTAGATTGAATGTTACCAACAGTGAGTAATTTTGGGAACTTGATGATTTCCTGTATATTGTTACTCAACATTCAATACTCCACTCACATGGGGCGGTTGCTGATGTCCAGCATTGCTCCCTGTGACTTTGGGGTTCACTATGATGGCTGCTCACAGCAGTGATCTTTACTCTAAATTTTTTTTTTTTGTAGGTTCTTTTTTAGCATCTCTGGGCCCGATTGCCGTGGTTTAGATGTTACTTCACATGTTAGGTATTTTTTTACCAGCATGCAGCCTATTGTATTTATATTTATAGCTGAATATATAGTAGGTGTATGGGGTAAATCCGCGCAATGAATTGGGTATTTTAGTTGTGGATATGGCTGCTGCCTCTACACATACAATACCACCTAAGTGGAAAGTATTAGAAAATGGTAAAAAAGCAGGAGTAGTATGGCGCTGCCCTTATGGAGACAAAAAGATTTTTCTTCTTGGTAGTGAATGTGTTACCTAGTGACCTTATTCCTAAAGAATTGCTTCTAAAACCTGCATGTGTCAAAAGGTTGAATAAAAACTGTGACTGACTGGTGACGGATTTTTTCTATTACAAGTGAAAAATGCAACATATGGTGCTCCAATTATTTAGCAAAGGTGCATTGTGCACTTTAAATTAGGTAATAAATTAGGTAGATATTTGTGGATATGGATACAAAACCACCTAAGTGGAAAGTATAAAAAGGGAAAAAAAAAATGGTAAAAAAGCAGGAGTAGTATGGCGCTGCCCTTATGGAGACAAAAAAGATATTTTTCTTCTTGGTAGTAAATGTGTTACCTAGTGACCTTATTCCTAAAGAATTGCTTCTAAAACCTGTATGTGTCAAAAGGTTGAATAAAAACTGTGACTGGTGACGGATTTTTTCTATTAAAAGTGAAAAATGCAACATATGGTGCTCCAATTATTCAGCAAAGGTGCATTGTGCGCTTTAAATTAGGTAATAAATTCATTCAATTTAAAATAGAAATGAAAGGCAAAATGTTTGTGTGTGTGTGTATATATATATATATATATATATATATATATATATATATATATATATATATATATATATATATATATATATATATATATATAAAAAATTATAAATACCTTTTTTGTCTTATTTTTATAAGTGATCACATGACCTCTGTTTTCAGCTGCATAAGGGACTTAGAGTGGTGGGGGGTGGAGAAACAGAAGAACACCGATCTTCCTATTGAATGGATGTGCAGGGCAGTATGTCAGCACAAGTCTGACCATTGGAGGACAGGCAGAACCACACTGAGATGAGATGGATGCGCTTCTATGCCTACAGTGGTCAGTTTGAAATAGGAAAGCAGGGGGGCTGGCAGAATCACCAGGTATTTCACATAAAGAAAGCAATACAAAGAGACGAGAATACCTTTTAACACAAGTACATGATACAACAGCCACATATCAAGAATATGAAATGTTAGGGTAGCATGAACTTTAAATGAACACAAGTCCTAAAAACTAAGTAAATTTAATTATTCCACTGTTAGGTTCAGTTCACACCTATGTGTTTTATGGTGCTTTTTGCAGAAACGCATTATAGTGCATTTAACTTGGTTTCCTATGGGACACGTTCACATCTATGCTTTTTTCAGCCACTGTGCTTTCAGAAAGGGTCAGGGACGTTTTAAAATGCAAACGGTGCTTTTTTTGCTTTTTTGGTTCAATAGATTTCAATGAAGAAGTTACAGAAAAGCACATAGTCCGATTTTGCCACGATTTGCGTTTTGCAATTTTTAATCTGCCCAACAACAAATTAGCCAAAAAAAAAGCCTAAAAAATGCATAACTCAAATTGCGGTAAATTTGCGTGTGACAAAGACACTGCAAAAAGCACTGCAGAAATGGATCAAAAGCAAACTGCATAGGTGTGACCCAAGCCTTAGTGCATTTAACTCCAAAGACATGCTGGTAGGTTAATTGGATCCTGTCAAAATTGGCCCTAGTATGTATGAATGTGTGTTAGGGACCTTAGATTGTAAGCTCCTTGAGGGTAGGGACTGATTTAAATGTATAATATATATGTAAAGCGCTATGTAAATTGAAGGCGCTTAATAAGTACCTGAAATAATAATAACTATGTTTGCTAAATATATCGATCAGCTTAACCACAGATTAGTCTGCAGCTGCATCCAGTGTGGATATGGATCAGAACCACTATAACATTTTAAATGTGATTTCTTTGCTTTTTGTTTGGGTTCCTGACCCCAAGTAACCAGTTAATACCGTTTTTGCTCTTAGCCTTAACATCAATAGTCCACACTGAGAAGGGCTATGAAACACCCCATGTGCAACTTAGATAAATAGCTTTGTTTTAGGTTCTACTTTTGCTGTGATCTAGTAGTTCCAGATGCACAGTTGACTGACCTAACCAGCATTACTACATTTGTGTTCAATAAAATATTATATGTGGCATTCTTGAACCTTGTCACCTGAGAGTTGTTTATGACATATTGATCTATGGGCCATCTGGGGAAATAAAAGAAATATACTACATGTGTTGAGAATTTACTTATTCTAGCCATGCATGCATGATGTTTTAACTTTTTTTTAGATCTAAATTTATTTACATAATATTCAAGATAAAAAAAAAAAATACAAAGAAAATTCAATGAAAACAATACTGAATGAAGGTTGAAATGATTAGATGAAAAAAATTAAAAGTTTGGTACGCTACACACTTTAAAACCCTACTGAAAAAGATCTGAAATTTTCAACAACTCAATATTTTTTTTGTATTGATTCATCTTGCAAAAATCAATCAAATGTTTAAAAAAAACATTACACATTGATCATTTTTTCCTATCTACGGACAGAATATTTAATGATCCGATGAACCAAACAATTGGATTGTAATGTGTGGTTACACTTTTACCGGGACATACACACTTAGAAATTAAAACATCTAAAAACATTACACATTTTTTAACTTTTCTTATAGCAGCTCGTGTATAATAATATTAAAGATGCTAAATGATATACTTTTTTTCCATATTCTATATGCTATTTAGGGAACTAATAGAATCCTAAGACCAAAAGATTTTTTGTGATTGGGTGATAATAATTAAGCAAATACATTTCCTTTGCTGCAGTTTGCAATGAAGTGACATTTGGCAGTGAACAACCTTTTTAAAGTTCAAGAGCTGCATTAAAAGAGGAATGATAAAGGGCATCATTAGGTGAAAACTGTTATTCACTATTTCAATTACTTAGCTACACGAGTGCTTGTGAGAAATAATAGACACAAATCATTGCTATTGACTAAGTATCCATTCAGCTGCCTGAAAAGCAATTTAGATCCAGATTCTTGTCATAAATTTTGGAATGTTAAAACAAGAGTATATGTACGAACAGCTCTACATTTGCAACATTAAAGATTCCAAAGAGCTTTTTCTTGGTCCAATCAAAATGATGGACCTGGTGTATTCACCTTATTAGCCTGATTGGTGTCTCATTAGGATTGCTGCAACCTTTTCAAGGAATTTAGGTATAAATAATGCATTTAATATCTCCTCATCTAGGTTTTAAAAGGGTTCTTTCCATGTAATGCGCAATGTTTAATTATCCCATGGTGGCTGTTCGTACAGTATCATAACATGCCTAATGCAATCTGCAGTATGGTGATTTGCGCCGATTATTTTACAGTACATAATGGCTGCTAATGGATTTCTCAACAGTTAGGAATAGGAATTCTTGGCCATAATAGCAATTTTTATGCAATTCTAAAACAGATTGTGCAATTTGTAATTTATATTTATTTGCATTAGTCCACAATTTTATCTCTTTTCGTTTATTCTGGAATTTAAAGAGAAACTGTAAACAAAACTTCCATATCTAAAGGCAGATGGAACCATTTCGTATTTCCAATCAATATTTTTTGGAATGCAACTATTGATCCACAAGGGCCCTGTGACATCTCTGAGTTATTTCATTACTAAAAATTAATAAGATACTGACTCCTGAGTAATCAATAACTTTTATTTTCATAATAAGGATTTAGTATCTAAAATGACTGTCTCTCAAATGAAAGATGTTCTTTCACATTGAATCAGTCAAAGAGTGAATGGTTATACGTATAACTACAGCAATTTTATGATTTGTTATACTACAACTCTTTTCATACAAAGTATTAGAGATCATACTTATCCCTTTCATGCCTTATGCCGCGTACACACGGTCGGACTTTCCGGCATACTTGGTCCGGCGGACCAGAGTGTGCCGGACAATCCGCCCGTGTGTGGGCGGCGGCGGACTTTTCCGGCGGACTTCTTCCCAAAAGCCCGCCGGACCTAGATTTGAAGAAAGTTTCAAATCTTTCCGTCGGACTCAGTTTCGGGCGGAAAGTCCGCTCGTGTGTGTGCTGGTCCGACGGAAAGCCCGCTCGTGTGTAGGCTGGTCCGACAGACCAAATACGACACGAGGGCAGGGTATTGCATCTCGCGCTCGCTGCAATAGGAAAAACAAATCTTCCTATTGCGGCGAGCGCGGGGCATACCAGGCCCTTAGGTCTGGTATGGATTATAAAGGGAACCCCGCTACGCTGAAAAAACGGCGTGGGGTCCCCCTAAGATCCATACCAGACCCCGATCCGAGCACGCAGCCTGGCCAGTCAGGAAAGGGGGTGGGGACGAGCGAGCGCCCCCCCCTCCTGAACCGTACCAGGCCGCATGCCCTCAACATGGGGGTGGGTGCTTTGGGGGAGGGGGGCGCCCTGCGCCCCCCCCAAAGCACCTTGTCCCCATGTTGATGAGGACAAGGGCCTCTTCCCGACAACCCTGGCCGTTGGTTGTCGGGGTCTGCGGGCGGGGGCTTATCGGAATCTGGGAGCCCCCTTTAATAAGGGGGCCCCCAGATCCCGGCCCCCCCACCCTATGTAAATGAGTATGGGGTACATGGTACCCCTACCCATTTACCTAGGAAAAAAGTGTAAGTAATAAAACACACTACACAGGTTTTTAAAATATTTTATTAAACAGCTCCGGGGGGGGAATCTTCCTCCGGCTTCGGGGGTCTTCTTCCGGCTTCGGGGGTCCCTCCGCTTCATCTTCTCCCGGCGTCCGGTTGGTTCTTCTCCGCTCTCCGGCCTCTTCTCCCGGTGTCCCAGGTCTTCGGCCGGCCCCTCCGCTGTCTTCATGTAGCTCTATTGCCAGCGGAGGTCCGGACTTCTGGGCTTCTTGGCTTCTTGTCTTCTCTTCTCTTCCCCCAGATGTTGACACGACGCTCTCTCCGGCTGGACTGGTCTCTGAGGGCTGCGTTGTGACTTATATAGGCGGAGACCCCGCCCCCATATGATGTCACAGTCCTTGGGCATGCTGGGACTGTGACGTTTTAGGGGGCGTGGTCAACCACGCCACCTAAAACGTCACAGTCCCAGCATGCCCAAGGACTGTGACATCATATGGGGGCGGGGTCTCCGCCTATATAAGTCACAACGCAGCCCTCAGAGACCAGTCCAGCCGGAGAGAGCGTCGTGTCAACATCTGGGGGAAGAGAAGAGAAGACAAGAAGACAAGAAGCCAAGAAGCCAAGAAGCCCAGAAGTCCGGACCTCCTCTGGCAATAGAGCTACATGAAGACAGCGGAGGGGCCGGCCGAAGACCTGGGACACCGGGAGAAGAGGCCGGAGAGCGGAGAAGAACCAACCGGACGCCGGGAGAAGATGAAGCGGAGGGACCCCCGAAGCCGGAAGAAGACCCCCGAAGCCGGAGGAAGATCCCCCCCCCCCGGAGCTGTTTAATAAAATATTTTAAAAACCTGTGTAGTGTGTTTTATTACTTACACTTTTTTCCTAGGTAAATGGGTAGGGGTACCATGTACCCCATACTCATTTACATAGGGTGGGGGGGCCGGGATCTGGGGGCCCCCTTATTAAAGGGGGCTCCCAGATTCCGATAAGCCCCCGCCCGCAGACCCCGACAACCAACGGCCAGGGTTGTCGGGAAGAGGCCCTTGTCCTCATCAACATGGGGACAAGGTGCTTTGGGGGGGGGCACAGGGCGCCCCCCTCCCCCAAAGCACCCACCCCCCATGTTGAGGGCATGCGGCCTGGTACGCTTCAGGAGGGGGGGGGCGCTCGCTCGTCCCCACCCCCTTTCCTGACCGGCCAGGCTGCGTGCTCGGATAGGGGTCTGGTATGTATTTTAGGGGGGGCCCCACGCCGTTTTTTCGGCATAGGGGTTCCCCTTTATAATCCATACCAGACCTAAGGGCCTGGTATGCCCCGCGACGGGGCTCGCAAGGTGTCAATCTCGCCGATAAAAGCGGCAAGATTGACATCCTTTTCTAGTCCCGCCGCACCTGAGTCATGTTCAAAATGAACGGACTTGTCCGTGTGTGGGCAAGTCCGTTCATTCTGAAAGTCCGCCGGAACTCCGGCGAAAGTCCGTCGGAAAGACGGGCGGACTTAGCCCGCCGGAAAGTCCCGGCGTGTGTGGGCAAGTCCGTCCGTTTTAAAGTCCGGCGCACCTGGCGGACAAAGTCCGTCGGAAAGTGTGCCGGACCAAGTAGGATAGAAAGTCCGACCGTGTGTACGCGGCATTAGCCTATATCTGACATTTGTTGCTTCCAAGTTAAAATCCTTATTTTTTGCTAGAAAATTACTTAGATCACCCAAAATATTATATATATATATATATATATATATATATATATATATATATATATTTAGCAGAGAATCTAGAAAATAAAATGGCGATTGTTGCAATATTTTATGTCACACTGTATTTGCGCAGCGGTCTTTCAAATGCAATTTTTTGGGAGAAAAAACACTTTCATGAATTAAAAAAAACTAAACAGTAAAGTTAGCCCAATTTTTTTGTATAATGTGAAAGATGATGTTATGCCGAGTAAACAGATACCTAACATGTCATGCTTTGAAATTGCGCACACTTGAGGAATGGCGACAAACTATGGTACCTAAAAATCTCCATAGGCGGCCCTTTAAAAAAAACAAACGGTTACCAGGTTAGAGTTACAGAGGAGGTCTAGTGCTATAATTATTGCTCTCGCTCTGAAGATCATGGCGATGCCTCATATGTATTATTTGAACACCCTTTACATACGCTGGAGCGATTTACGTGTGCGTTTTCTTTGCGGTACAAGCTCATGGGGATGGGGGGGGTGTTAACTTTTTTTTTCTTATTTATTTTTATTTTTTTACATTGTCACTTTTTAAAAAAAAATGTGATCACTTTTACTGCTGTCACAAGGAATGTAAACATCCCTTGTGAGTCGTGACAGTAATAGGTGGTGACAGGTACTCTTTATGGAGGGATCGGGGGTCTAAAAGATCCCAAATCCCTCCTTTGCACTTAAAAGCATTCAGATTGCTAAAAACGCCAATTCTGTATACTGTAATTTTTTTAAAAAAACGGTGCCACTGACAGCCGAGTAAACCGGAAGTGACGTCACTTCCGTGTTTACAGAAAGAAGACTAGAACAAAGTAGTTTCTGTCTTCCTTCCAGTCTCACTTTAGCCGGTGGAAGTGCCTTATCTTGGATCGGTCTCCCGATGGGATGGGAGGCCCGGGAAGAGTGGCGGAAGGTCGGCGGGAAGGGGGGGACGTCCCCTTCCGGATAACAGCCCCCCGCTAGCTCCATCACTGCCACCGGACACAGACAGCTGTGCTGAAACACACACAGGCTGAGGAGAGAAACAGATTGTCAGCAGCTGCAGAGGATTTCTCCCCTTTCCCTCTCTTCCCTGCATTGCTTGACACAGAAGAGCAGTCCTGACCAGAGCACTTTTTAAATTTGGCACTGCGTCTTTTTAACTGCTAATTGCGCGGTCATGCAATGCTGTACCCAAACCAAATTTGCGTCCCTTTGTTCCCACAAATAGAGCTTTCTTTTGATGGTATTTGATCACCTCTGCAGTTTTTATTTTTTGCGCTATAAACGGAAAAAGACAGAAAATTTTGAAAAACAATATTTTCTAATTTTTGTTATAAAAGAATACAGTAAACCGAATTTTAGTCATACATTTAGTCCAAAATGTATTCAGCCACATGTCTTCGGTAAAAAAAAATGTCAATAAGCGTATATTTATTGGTTTGCGCAAAAGTTATAGCGTCTACAAACTAGGGTTCATTTTCTGGAATTTACACAGCTTTTAGTTTATGACTGCCTATCTCATTTCTTGAGGTGCTAAAATGGCAGGGCAGCACAACCCCCCCCCCCAAATAACCCCATTTTGGAAAGTAGACACCCCAAGGAAATTGCTGAGAGGCATGTTGAGCCCATTGAATATTCATTTTTTGTCCCAGGTGATTGAATAATGACAAAAAAAAAAAAAAAAAAAATTTACAAAAAGTTGTCACTAAATGATATATTGCTCACACAGCCATGGGCATATGTGGAATTGCACCCCAAAATACATTTAGCTGCTTCTCCTGAGTATGGGGATACCACATGTGTGAGACTATTTGGGAGCCTAGCCGTGTACGGGGCCCCCGAAAACCAAGCACCGCCTACAGGATTTCTAAGGGCGTAAAATTTTATTTCACTCCTAACTACCTATCACAGTTTTGAAGGCCATAAAAGGCCAGGACAGTTCAAACCCTCCCAAATGACCCCATTTTGGAAAGTAGACACCCCAAGCTATTTGCTGAGAGGCATGTTGAGTCCATGGAATATTTTATATTTTGCCATAATTTCAGGAAAATGACAAACTTTTTTTTTTTTGCACAAAGTTGTCACTAAATGATATATTGCTCAAACATGCCATGGGCATATGTGGAATTACACCCTAAAATACATTCTACTGCTTCTCCTGAGTATGGGGATACCACATGTGTGGGACTTTTTGGGAGCCTAGCTGCATACGAGGCCAAGCACCGCCTTCAGGATTTCTAATGCCCCGTACACACGGTCGGATTATCCGATGGAAAATGTCCGATCGGAGCGTGTTGTCAGAAATTCCGACCGTGTGTGGGCTCCATCGGACATTTTCCATCGGATTTTCCGACACACAAAGTTGGAGAGCAGGAGATAAAATTTTCCGACAACAAAATCCGTTGTCGGAAATTCCGATCGTGTGTACACAAATCCGATTGACAAAGTGCCACGCATGCTCAGAATAAATAAAGAGATGAAAGCTATTGGCCACTGCCCCGTTTATAGTCCCGACGTACGTGTTTTACGTCACCGCGTTTAGAACAATCGGATTTTCCGACAACTTTGTGCGACCGTGTGTATGCAAGACAAGCTTGAGCCAACATCCGTCGGAAAAAAATCCTAGTATTTTGTTGTCGGAATGTCCGAACAAAGTCCGACCGTGTGTACGCCCTATAAGGGCGTAAATTTTTGATTTCACTCCTCACTACCTATCACAGTTTCCAAGGCCATAAAATGTCAAAATGGCACAAAACGCCCCCAAATGACCCCATTTTGGAAAGTAAACACCCCAAGCTATTTGCTGAGAGGCATGGTGAGAATTTTGTAGCTCTCATTTGATTTTGAAAATGAAGAAAGAAAAGAAAAATGTATTTTTTTTTTCTTTTTTCAATTTTCAAAACTTTGTGACAAAAATCGAGGTCTGCAAAATACTCACCATACCTCTCAGCAAATAGCTTGGGGTGTCTACTTTCCAAAATGGGGTCATTTTGGGGGGATTTGAACTGTCCTGGCATTTTATGCACAACATTTAGAAGCTTATGTCACACATCACCCACTCTTCTAACCACTTGAAGACAAAGCCCTTTCTGACACTATTTGTTTACATGAAAAAAATATTTTTTTTGAAAGAAAATTACTTTGAACCCCCAAACATATATTTTTTTAAAGCAAAAGCCCTACAGATTAAAATGGTGTGTGTTTCATTTTTTTTTCACACAGTATTTGCGCAGCGATTTTTCAAACGCATTTTTGGGGGAAAAACCCACTTTTTTAAATTTATGATGCACTAAAACACACTATATTGCCCAAATGTTTGAGGAAATAAAAAAGATGATCTTAGGCCGAGTATATGGATACTAAACATGACATACTTTAAAATTGCGCACAAATGTGCAGTGACGACAAAATACATACATTTTTAAAAGCCTTTTAAAGCCTTTACAGGTTAACACTTTAGATTTACAAAGGAGGTCTACTGCTAAAATTACTGCCCTCGATCTGACCTTCGCGGTGATACCTCACATGCATGGTGCAATTGCTGTTTACATTTGACGCCAGACCAACACTTGTGGTCGCCTTTTTTTTTTTTTTTGCTTTTTTATCTTATTTTTAAACTGTTCCTTTCATTTTTTTTTTTTTTATCATTTTCATTGTTATGTCAGGGAATGTGAATATCCCCTATGATGGCAATAGGTAGTGACAGGTACTCTTTTTTGAAAAAAATGGGGTCTATTAGACCCTAGATCTCTCCTCTGCCCTCAAAGCATCTGACCACACCAAGATCAGTGTGATAAAATGCTTTCCCAATTTCCCAATGGCGCTGTTTACATCCGGTGAAATCTAAGTCATGAAATGCTCATAGCTTCCAGTTTCTTAGGCCATAGAGATGATTGGAGCCATTCTGGTCTCTGATCAGCTATATGGTCAGCTGGCGGAATCACCGGCTGCATTCTCAGGTTCCCTGTTGGGACAGGAGAGCCAGAGAAAAACATGGAAGACGGTGGGAAGGGGGAAATTCCCTCCCACTGTTTGTAAAAGCAGTCTAGAGGCTAATTAGCTGCTAGGATTGCTTTTACATAAAAGCCGACCGCTGGCTGAAAAGAATGATACCAAGATGATACCTTAACCTGTAGGCATCATTCTGGTATAACCACTCAAAGTCCAGCAACATAACAATATGTTGCTGGTCCTTGTTGGGCATATATTGTAATCTTTTTTTTTTCATGCAGCCTGTGGGCTGAACGAAAAAAAGAGATTGATTGGTGGGTATGCCCACCATTAGAATACCTCACTTCATCCACCCACTTCTAATGATGGGCATACATGCCCCATTTATATATGCTGAAGCATGGGGGGATCCGCCCCAAAAGTTAGGAGCAAATCGCTCCTCCGCCCCTGCTGCACCCATGCTTCGGCATATATCACCTCCGCTGGAGTCACAGCTTTATATATCGTGGGAGCAAACGCTGTTGCTGTCAAGATAAATAAATCCGCGCTGCAGCTGAATGGCGTACCTGAAGACAAAAAAAATGGTTAACAATAAAATACAGTAAACAGTAAAGTTTAAAAAATTGCATACCTGAAAAGCAAACATGAAAAAACATAATGACAATAAAACATTGCAGAATAGAATACAGTAAAAAAGAGCAGAACAATAGAGAGAGAGAACAATAAAACGACAACTATTTTTGTTTTTTTTTATTTTATACATTTTTTTTGTGTTTTTTTTTTTTTTACACTTTTTTTTGCAACTGTAACTTTTATAACTGTAACCGGTTCCAGGTTCGGGTCTCTCAAAATGCGATGGCATCTTGGGAGACCCTGTGAAAGTGTGCCTAGTCTGTGCAATGCTGTACCCTACGCTAATACTCAACTAGTATATGGTAGCGTTCAAAACATTCACCAATGCAAAGACCAGGATTGTCAGGACAGGAGGGACAATAATAGTGGGTGTCACGCCTATATCCGCGCTTGCTGCAGACACGACATCTTAAATGGGGGGGTTTGTTGGGTAGGGGTACTCGGAGGACATAAAGAAAATGCCTCTCATGCAGCCAACTGCATTTGGTTGGGGATGTGAATGGGGGAAGTACGGGTGCTGCAGAAGTGGTGGGTTCCCAATTAGGATTGGCGAATGCAGCAGGAAGGGCATTATGGGCACGACGGGCCTGTGTTTGTCTTCTTCTTGGTGGCAGCGGGACACTACTTGTGCTTGCCATCTCACCAGCTTGAACTGCATTAATGGGACTCGCCACGTCACCAAGTGTTACTGCAGTGCTGGTTTGACTACGACCGGGGTGTACTAGGCCGCTGGCGCTTGCCAGTTCACCAAAACGCTACCAAAAAAACTGTTAGCGATCGCAGGGATCAGGCCTGACTCTGCGAACGCTGCAGTTATGTGTTTAGTGTTTTGTAAGTGACAGTGATCGATTGATACTGCACTTGGGTGGGCTGGGCTTAGCCGGACGGAGGGGCAAAACGCAGGTGCTAGCAGGTATCTGGGCTGATCCCGCTAACACTGCGTTTTTGGGAACCCTAAACTGCTGTGGATGCTAGTATAGATCTGATCGGATAAGATATTGATCAGTTCAGATACTATACCACTAAGGGAGTTGTATGCTGCGTGCGTGGGTGTTAGCGGTACTGGCACAAACCTGACGCTGCCTGGGGCGACGCAGACCCTATCTGACCCTAAAACCTAATTATATCACCCACCGGGCGATCAGGGGGCTAAACCTTTATTAGGTAATAAACGGCGGGTGCCCTGACACTATAAACAATAAACGAACTAACCAGCGTCACCCGCAACAGTTATACGGTGATCACTGGTGAAAGGGTTAACTAGGGGTCAATCAAGGGGTTAAAACCTTTATTAGGTAGTATATGGGGGTCCCTGACGCTATAAAAAGCTGACGGCGAACCTATATATTTACCTCCCTAACTAGCGTCACCAGTGACACTAATACAGCGATCAGAAAAACGATCGCTTAGTGACCCTGGCGACGGGGGGTGATCACAGGGTTAAAACTTTATTAGGGGGGTTAGGGGGGTACCCTAGTCCTAAAGGGGGCTAACACTAACTGCCCTACCACTTCTAACTGTCACAAACTGACACCAATGCAGTAATCAGAAAAAAAACAAAACTGCTTGGTGTCACTTTGACGGGAGGGGGGGTGATTAGGGGGTGATCAGGGAGTGATCGGGGGATGATGGGGGGTGTAAAGTGTACCTGGTGTGTTTTACTGTGTGTGTTGTGTTGGTGCACTTACTCAGATGTCTTCTCTCCTCGGCGCCGGAACGGAAAATACCGAGCGGAGGAGGGATGACATCACTTCCTCTGCCGCTGTTTACTATACAGCAGCAGAGGAAGATTCTCATTCGTTGGGAGCGATCACGAGGGGGTGGCCACGAATGAGTGGTCTCCCCCTCAGCCTGGATCGCTCCCCTAATGTAGCTGAAGCAAAGCGCCCCCCCGCCCGCGGGAGGCAGATCACGTACCAGGTACGTGATTTTGCCTGCCCGTGCCATTTTGCCGCAGTATATCTGCGTTAGGCGGTCGGCAAGTAGTTAAAGCAGAATGAAATCCAAAATCAAACATTTATTATATTGCATCTTACCAATTCTTAGGTGCACTGACTGTATTAGTTTTATATTTTAGGCTTTCTTTCTTCAATTTTCATCCAGCCAGCAAGTCTCTTGTCTTTCAAAAGAATAAGCTCTCCAGCAGAAAGTACCAGTTAGAGAGATGAGACAAACTATTTAACACTGGCAGAGATACTTACAATCATCAACTTTTATGTATACATGTAAAACCTTTATTCCACAAGGAAAAAGCTGTAACTGCTTATAAAGTATTAGCTGGAGTTTGGCTTCAATGTGTTAGTGTATTTAAATCTGCTAGTACCTCTAACACCCCCCCAGATTGGCATTGCTGTCCAAAGGGGGCCCTGTGTTCCTTCATCCAGAGTGAGGACACTGTAATACAGGGAGAGTGTTATTGGACAAATCACGAGGTGAAAACAGGGAAAAAGCCAAAAAAAAAAGAAACCAATGCAGCCACCACATCTAATGATTGATACGCTGCAATATATTACATTTGGTTTTGAGTTTAATATTGCTTTAAGATAGCTTTCCTAACCCTCAGTGGTTATTTAAATTATTTGATTCAAATACATTTCAATTAAATCTCTAATTTTGCACTGAATATTTCAGTTTTTCTCAGAACTTTTTACTATCACCTATTATCTTCCATCCTCACTCTGCATGTTGACCACTAGATGGAGCAGATAGTCATAGGAATTAATATATTACAGAATATAAGGGGAACATTTGTGCAGCATGCACGAATGCTTGTTACATTTGTCCAGTGAATGTCTTATAAATTGTTAAGTGTTATGGCCCATTCACATCTGTGCATTGTAAAATGCACATATTGCATTTTTATTGTGGTTTTAATACATTGCATTGAATTCTACATGTCTTTTACGTGGGTTTTGCATGCCTTTTCCTCCCTCAGTCACCTGGAAAAAATGGACATGTGGCTCAAAAAACACACCAATTAAACCATGTAATGCATTTGTGTTGTGCTGTCATTGACTATAATAATATAATAATATTTTTGATGCATTTTTCACAAAATGCACCGAAGATGCAGAAAGAAAGACTTTTCAATGCGCAGTGCACTGTATAAAAAGGCAGCGCACAGTTACATATATAAATATATTAAATTTACATATTTAAATAGGAATATTTTTCATGTGGTTTTCACATGCTGGGCATGCTGGGCATGCTGAGCATTTTAGCATGGCAAAAGAGCAAAAGAGTGTTTTGTATAGACTAGGGAAGGGGTCCTTGTTGGGTTTTAATGCTAGTTGTGACTCTATTAGGCCTGGTTCACACCTATGCATTTTTTTAGTTTTCAGTTTTGCAGAAACACACTACAGTCCATTTAACATGCTTCCCTATGGATGTAGTTCACATCTGTGCATTTTATGGAAAGGGCCAGGGACTTTTTTCTGGTTTTTGGTTCCACAGACTGTAATAGATCAAAAGCGTGTATTGAAAAACGCAAAATGCACCTGGCATAGGTGTGAATCTGGCCTTAAAGAGATTTCCCCTCACTTACTGTTCTGCTATGAATGGTTTCACCAAACAGGAAGAGTCATCTTTGTCATCTTTGTACTAATGTCTGTGTCTCTATTACAAAATTTATCTTTTGTCAGCAGAACATCAAGTGAGAGGAAATCTCTGTAATGCCCTGTACACACAAAATGTGTGATCGGAGCTTTTGTCGGAAATTCTGACCATGTGTGGGCTCCATTGGACTTTTTCCATCAGATTTTCCGACAGACAAAGTTTGAGAGAAGGCTATAAAATTTTCCGACAACAAAATCCGATCGCGTCAATTCCGACCGTGTGTGGACAATTCCAACGCACAAAGTGCCACGAATGCTCAGAATAAATTCTGAGACGGAACAGCTCGGTCTGGTAAAATTAGTGTTCGGAATGGATAGAGCACTTTCGTCACGCTGCAATGTTTTAAATTATTTAATGCAGCGCACTCTCTTCTTCTTTATAATGCTAGAAGAATGAAGTTGTTTTGCTGCTCATATTCACACAGACTTCTCACAAACTTCTTTCTTTATTATTTCTCATGATTTCATCAATATAATATTTTTATTTGTTACATCTACCGAAAAAATATTTTTTTTGGGATGTTTTTAGATTAAATATTTTTTTTTAGGATTTTTTTAAAGCCTAATCCTGTGTTTTTTTTATCTTTTTTTTTGTTTTACTCCAGAATATTTTTGGGTGTGTTTTGTGTGTCAAGTTACCACAACACCATTATTATTATTATATTATCTTGTATTATTTATTAATCTCAAGGAGGTTGCTTGGTGTTGGTGTCTCTTGTTAATTTCACATTGTAGTTTTAAAATGTACCTGCCTCCTCACAAACAAACTGTCCTTTTTGAAGGAAAACACACATAGGCAAGTATATTTGAAGAAAAAATTCCTTTATTAAGGGCTCATAACCAAACAAAGAAGGCAACGCTGGATAAACTGCAGAAATTGGCAAAGCCTTTGGCCCCCAGGGCACACATCACTTATTTTACTGCAAAATTGGTGGCCTGAAGAGTCCATATATAAGGGAGTACAATCTGGTCCAGAAGTCCAAGAGATCATGAACAGCAGCAGATGACATACATGTCCCCAGGCTGTGGTCATACAAGAGCCTGCTTCTTTTGCTAGACCAGACTGAACCCAGGCCATCACTCTCTGGTCTTCCTTACACGCTTCCTTCCCGGCTGTGGCTCTGGTGTTGGAGGTGTTGCAGGAGGAGGAGTAGGACCTGGAGGAGGAGGAGGACCATGGGTGAGCTCACAAATGTGGCTTTTCCATGTGAGTTGGCCCCTCAACCCCTTATTTAGTGCTTTTAAAATGAGAAACTCACATAAGAGGCATTGGCCCTCCTCCATTTGCAGCATGTTGCATGCTGTTAAGTCAGCAAAATCCTCTTCAACACTGTGGGGTGTTCTGAGGGCCTCAGTAGCCTTCTAAAATAGGCCAATTGCTGCCTCCTCCAGGTTACTCCTCTTCCTGCCACTTTTTTTTGAAGGCGGAGGGGAGGGACCTGGGTATTGGGCAGCCTACTTGGCCCGGCCACCTCCTGGCTGAGACTTTCCTGTGTATGAAAAAGGGACATCGTTTTCATTTTTGGTTCATCAATCACAATCAGAAATTAGTACTCCAAACTAACATATATTTAACATTATTAATTTGACAACCAGAAATATTTAGAAGAATGCTATACCTGGCACGAGCTGGGCTCCACCACATGTTGCTACCTGGAAGACCCAGGTTGAACGTCAGAAGCCTCAGCTGGGGGAGAAGGAAGCGTGGAAGGAAGATTGGAGAGTTCTGACCCACCAGATAATGCAGTCTGTCATAATACCACAGCCTGGGGACATAAATGTCATTTGCCGCTCCTGATCTCTGGGAATCCTGGACCTTCTTGCGCTCCCTTAGATAAGTGCTCCTCATGCCACCAATTAGGGCCTTCAAATAGGTGAAGTCTGCCTTCCTCTTTGTTTGATTCTTATAATGTGGGTGGTTTACCTGCCACAGACAGGGCAGCTCCCTGAACATATCAATGAATATGGTGATAAAGTCCTGATCCTTCAATATATCCATTTTCTCTGCAAGACACAACACAAGACAAACCCTAATGTCAGGCTAAACTCTCCTAATGTTGTCTCAATATAGGCCTCAATCTCTAAGCAGTATAGACCCACATTTAAATGGTACCTTTGTTATCAAGATCGGCGCTTCCGATACTCCTTCCTCCACTCACAGATCGTACTTACGACACACGCGTGTTACGCTTTATATACACTGCGCATGTGTGAAACTCTGCCCGCGACGTTCTTTCTAGTCTATTCCCCGCCCCTTCTCGTTCGGCGCAGTGGGGAAGAGCACATGGCGGAGACACAACAGGTGCGTGCTAATTACAGCAACGAAGATGAGGAGGAGGAAAGCCCGGAGCCAGAAACGTCACAATTCCGGAGGAGACGATTTAAGGCATCAAATATGGCCTTTGTGGAGATGGTCGACATACTGAAGAGGGCCGACTATGACGAGAAGTATGAACCTTACCCCAGCCCCAATGTCAGAAAGGCCAAGATCATGGCGAAAGTTGTGAAGAGTCTGCACAGAAATCCAAGAAACAACTCAGGAAGCGGTGGTCGGACCTCAAATTAAGGGAGCACGATCAGTATAGAAGGATCAGGAGAGTGCTTCAAAAAAGTGAGTAGTTGTCTTGTGTTCCTATTCGTTATTTTTACAACATTCGTGCTGCTCCATGTGCTTTTCTTTACTGTTGAACAGTTTAAAATGGTAACTTTCATGTTCATGGACGCATTATTCGTTCGTAGGGAACATTTTTCGTTCAGCCCGTAAAACACCATGTTTTGTCCAGATGCAGTTCAATACATTTTTTCTGGCCTACTTCTCTACAAATAATTTTGGTGTATAAATGGGTTAGTAACTAGAATGAAATGCAAACTAGATTCTGTGTAAGGAGAGGACACTCAGCAGCTGTTTACACATCTGGACGCTGGAGCACTAGTGTGGGACACCAGAACACCCTTTTTATTAGGGGGCCACACAGGTGCTCCAGTGTATACTATAGGGGTGTTTCCATCTGTGAAGCTTGTACAAAACAGGTAAGTATTCAAGCTTGACAAAGGAAAACAATATTTCTTCATCTTGGAACTCTGCCAAAACAGACAATTGTACCCCACTTCAAAGCAATGTTTCATATTCCTACTATCAAATATCTGTGTGCTAAGTATACCTATTTTTTTTACATAGGGGAGAAAAGACTCGGAGGACACCACTCATCAGATGAGACCACAGACCCCCCACCTCAGGAAGAAGTGGAAATCCCACAAACACAACAGGAGGAGGAAGACGTTATAGAAATTGTCACCACAACAGGTGAGTGTCTGCGACCACAGGCTCAGGTAAGAGATGGATGCCAGCATATTTATAATACATGGTGTGTTTTTGTTTCTATATTTTAGGTGATCGTGATGTTGTGGAAGAAGGTAATTTCGCCAGTGAAAGTGCCCAGATCCTGATCGGGGAGATAATGGGGTGTAATAGGGACTTGGAAAACATAAAGCAAAACATTAATGATGTTCAAAACAAAATGAAGAACATCATTGATGGTTTAGGGAGAATTTAAAACCCCTCAAAATCCCGAATTATTTTATTTTTTTGTCCGGAAAATCTGTTATACTTTTTTTGACATATTCTCGAAAAGCCAAATTTTGAAGATGCACACAGTGTGTCAACATGTGCTATCTGCCATCACAGGAGATCAATATATGCGTTTTGGGGGTGCAACCCCTTCCTCAATAATAAAGTAGCTGAGAGGAAGGGTTTGCACCCACAAAACACGTCCCTTGATCCCCCATGATGGCAGCTAGCGCATGTTGACATTCGGCAATTTGTGTGTATCTTCAAAATTTGGCTTTTCCAGGGGTGACATCACCCCATCTGAACGCAATATCAAACACAGTTTGTAAAAACTCATGGCTGATATTGCCTTCAATTTCTTTGTAAGTTCCAGATTTGTGTATTTCTTGTTGGTTTTAAACATGCCTGTTTTACCTTTAAAGGACATTTCTACTTTTATTAATGTGACCTAAAAATTTGTTTTACAACAAACATGTTAGTTTGTTTTAAAAACTTTTTATAAATGCACATGTGATTGTGCTTGTATTAAAAAGATTGACAATCAACAATGTGTGGCTTCTTCTTTCAATTCTCATAAACATTTTTTGTGGTAAAATTGGTGTTTTCAGTGACAATGGGGGTTATTTCCTAAGGGCAAATCCACTTTGCACTACAAGTGCAGTTTCAGTGCAGTCTCAAGTGCACTTGTAGTGCAAAGTGTCTTTGCCTTTAGTAAATAACACCCAACAGTGCTTTATAATTTTACAGAATCACGCCATTTTCACGACTCCCCAAATTTCAGTCATGGCCAGCTAAAAGAAACACAAGCAATAAATGTAAGCAAATACTTGTTCAGTTTAAAAAAAAAATTATTTAAAAAATGTCTCAGGGTTGGTTCATTGAGATTAATTCCGGCTTCAGGCCCAACTGAGCCAGCATAGTTCACAGAATTTCTCCTTAAAAAGTTGTGGAGAACACAGCAAGCCAGGATGATGTGATTGAGGTTATACTCCGCTATGTGTATCCGCAATGAAGACAAATGGGAGTCCTTCTGCATTGTCTTCTGGAGGTGGCAAGTCCAAGCTGCCATTCTGGAGACGCCTGTAGAATTGCATGTGGGCGAAGACTCCACCATCTGACATCCGGCCATTCTTCCCCATGTCCACATACAGGAGCTCATAAGTAGTTGACACCACCGCCAACATAACAATACTATTGAACCCCTTGTAGTTGTAATAGTATGACCCCAAGTTGGGTGGTGGGACGATGTGTACGTGTTTCCCATCAACTGCCCCTCCACAGTTAGGAAAGTCCCACCGCTGGGCAAAGTGGAAGGCCACAGTCTGCCATTTCTGTGGGTTGGAAGGAAACTGTTGAGTCAAACAAGAAAAAAAAAGTTAGTACTTTTGCATATAACATTGGAAGCAGATTAGACACAAACATTCTTGGCCAACATCAGTATAACATTTATTTTAGGGAGTATTTAAATACAAAGGTATAAGATCCACCTATCAGATCCCCCCCCCTCTCATGGGCCATTTAAATACATTTATGGGAGGGGAGATGTTTTGGACAGGTAACCCTTTCCACTTCATTGAGAGATGAATGCATAAATAATGTGGATTACTTTGGCCAGCCACTCCTCACTTACACTATTGGCAGCCCACTGGACAGGTAAGAAGTGTCATAATACAAAGAGATAAATACACACTGTACACATTTTAGCACATTTTTACATTCTGCTATTATCTATCAAGATAATAATAGGATACAAAAACTTTGAACATTACCATTTGAAAGTATTCAGGCAGGCCCTTGCACTACATGCTTTGGGGAATTCATCCATGAATCTGAACACAAAAGAGGTAGGTATAGTGTGTATGGGTTTGGCAAATTCAGCAGACAGAGGATTGGTATCAGCTGAGTTAGCAGTTGGGGGGAGGGAGGGTTCCAAATGATTTTGGGACCAAAAAAAAAAGCCTCTGGCACTCTGCCAGAATTTCAAGCACACATCACAATTTTCAACATTTTAGGGGGTATTTAGGGTAAAGCACTACTATGGAGCTGACAAAATACATTGTTAAGTGACTACATGAGGTGAATATAGGGCCAGGAGAGCATGCTGGGGAGGTAAGTGAAGGCAAATATGTATGAAGGACAAAAAAAACCCCCCATAAAAATCCAGCATGCATGAGGACAAAGGGAACATTCACAGCATATTACAATCATGGTAATTAGAGAATGAGGAAAGAAATACAATACATTAGCAAACATTCTATACAATAAAATGTGAAGTTAAAGGATAAAAATCTTAGCTTAATATACTCCTTCTGCAGGAGCTGGATGATGGCAGAACAGGTCTCCGGAATAATGATCCCCAGAGCCTGGGGGGAGATGCCTGTCGAGAACTTGGTCCTGCAGGCTTCTCCCCATCGCCAAGTACCGCAGGGTGGCGACTAGCCTCTGCTCCGGAATGATGGCTTGCCTCATGCAGGTATCCTGCCTGCTGATATTAGGGGTCAGCAAAGAGAACAAACGGTGAAATACGGGATTCGTCGTCGGAGAAAGTTCCTGAAATCGTCAGGATTATTCTCACGGATATCACGGAGCAAAGGCATGTGACAGAACTGGTCAAGCTGAAGCAACCAATTCTTGGTCCATGAACTCCTCCCCACCCTGTTCATGGACTGGGCTTGTGTCAAAGTAAGGACCCCAACACCAAGCCCCCGCACAGCACGAACTCTACGATGAGTACGTATACGCAACATGGCTAGAAAACGGTCGGCTGGTCAGAACGAAGTAACAGAACGCACTGAAGAACAGCAAGGCCTGTGAAGAGCGACCTTAAAATCAGTAATGAACGAACAAGAACACAATAAAAAATAAATGGTAACTCGCTGCACACACTGGAGACCAGATACAAACCCACAAGCACAAACTGAACAGCAGAAATACGATCTGAAAACCACGAGTCTGAAAAAGCATGAATCATCTCATACCAAACTTTTACTAACACGAGATTAGCAAAAGGAGCCCACAGGGTGCAGCGCTTGGTACTGAACTTCCCTTTTATAGTCTCGTCGTACGTGGTGTACGTGACCTCGTTCTTGGCGATCGGAAATTCCGACAACTTTGTGCGACCGTGTGTATGCAAAAAAAGTTTGAGCCAACACCCGTCGGAAAAAATCCATGGATTTTGTTGTCGGAAAGTAGGTAGTAAAAACAGGGAGGGAGTAAAAACAGTCAGTAGGGCAGTGGATATTGTCATTAGGGCAATGGATGGTGTCGGTAGGGCAGAGGACGTTGTCAGTAGGGCAGTGAAGGTATCAGTAGAGCAGTGGACGGTAGTTTTTTTACTTTTATCATTTTATTTGTTTATCATTTTTTACAATTTTATTTTTAATTACTTTTTGCAAACTTATACATTTTTCACAAATTTTAAGGCCGATCATGTGGTAAACAGCCATGCCCAATGGCTGTTCACCCCCCTCAGTGACGAGCGATGTCTCTGTGACATGCTGCCACCGACAGTACAGGGCTGCGCAAACACGATCGCATGCATTCCCTGTTTAAATGGACGGACGTTATATGACGCCCACCCAGAATTAGAGCCATGCCGCCTGGCCATCATATGACGGGCGGCAAGCGGTTAAATAATAACACAAAACCACTTTTTGGCAAAAAATTGGCCGCCGCACATTTGTTGGTGTATTCAAATCAATAAATAATAATAACAGCATCTTGATTATTTTATTAATTCATAAAATTCTTACATTTCAAACAATAAACTTATAACAGCTCAGTCTTAAAGGACTCGAGCATACAGAAGATTCATTACCAAAGTCCCCCCTACAAATATGAAGGGTGACAGACCACATAACGTGTTTAGCGACTAGGGAGGGTGGGGAGCTTGTTGCACCGACACTGACTAACTGAAAACTGGGGGGAATACTCCTGTGAGAGGGTCATATATATATATATATATATATATATATATATATATATATATATATATATATATATATATATATATATATATATATATATATATATATATATATATATATATATATATTTATAGTAACCTGGGGGACAGGTGGCAGGTACAAAGCTCCCTGGGATGAGCAGTCTTTCAGGCACAGATACCAAATTCAGTGAAATAGTGACAAACAGTGCGGTGTTTATTTGTGATATATACAAGTCTATATACAGGTGCTGTACAGTGTTCCAAAAAAAAAAATAGGAACAAAAATAGCCAAAACAAAACCTAGCCGTGTCTCGGCACTAACTAAACAATATTTACAGATCCTAACTACCAGGCTGAGCAAGCCTACAGCTTGTTAGCTTCCACATACCTTTTTGCTCTCCTACACAGAAGTTGTCTGAGTATCCCAGGCCAAGAGCAAAGGCTGTCTTGCTCAGGTGAGCTTAAATTAGCCTGGGGGAGAGGACCAAGACCTGAACTGGACCATGGATTAGAGATCCCTGAACCTGTATGAGAGGAGCCTGGGAGATGTATAAACCCCGAACAGGACTTTTCCTGGCTCTCTCTGGGACGCTCTGCTACATATCCCCAGGGTTGGAACACCTGTAGCCCAACAGGAGTGAACACGGGACAGGGCATCTACATTCCCCATCTCAACACCTGGCCTGTGTTTTACAGTGAATGAGTAATCCTGTAGAGCCAAAAACCACCGGTTCACCCGTCTATTAGTCTCCTTCTTTTGGGCCATCCATTTCAGAGGAGCATGGTCAGTTATTAACTCAAACTGGCGTCCTAACAAATAGTACCTGAGTGCATCCACGGCCCACTTTATGGCTAAACACTCCTTTTCAATGACTGCATACCTTTTCTCATGGTCATTGAGCTTTCTGCTTAGGTACACCACAGGGTGTTCTTCCCCATTGTGTACCTGTGATAGTACTGCCCCGATACCAACATCAGACGCATCCGTCTGAACCAAAAAATCTTTGGAGAAATCGGGGGAGTACAGTACTGGCTGTGCACAAAGAGCCTTCTTCAGGACTTGGAAAGATTCCTCTGCTACTGAGGACCATTTCACCATTACAGAGCCTTTCCCTTTCGTAAGGTCTGTCAGTGGGGCAGCTATAGTTGCAAAATTTGGGATAAATCTTCTATAGTACCCCACAATGCCAAGAAAGGCCCTGACCTGCTTCTTGTTTGCAGGACGTGGCCATTCCTGGATGGCTTCTATTTTATTCACTTGAGGTTTTATGACACCACGCCCAATAGTGTAGCCCAAATACTTGGCTTCCTCTAGACCAATGGCACATTTTTTTGGATTTGCTGTAAGACCTTCTTTGAAGAGGGAATCGAGGACAGCCTGGACACGGGGCAAGTGAGACTCCCAGTCAGTGCTATGTACCACTGTCATCTAGATATGCTGCTGCATATTGTCGGTGGGGTCTTAGAGTCCTGTTCATGGCCCTCTGAAATGTGGCAGGGGCATTTTGCAACCCAAAAGGCATTTTTATATATTGAAATGAACCCTCCGGGGTCACAAATGCAGTCTTCTCTTTGGCGCTACCAGTCAGGGGTATTTGCCAATAACCTTTTGTCAAGTCCAAAGTGGTCAGATAGCGAGCCTTGCCAAGTCGGTCTGTAAGTTCGTCCACTCTGGGCATTGGGTACGTGTCAAACTTTGTCACTGCATTAAGCTTCCTGAAGTCATTACAGAACCTCCAAGTGCCATCCGGTTTTGGGACTAACATGATGGGGCTAGACCAGTCACTATTGGATTCCTCAATGACATCTAGCTCCAACATTCTTTTAACTTCCTCGCTGATGTCCTTTCTCCTCACTTCAGGAATTCGGTATGGTTTGAGCTTGACACGGACCCCAGGTTCAGTAACAATATCATGCTGAACTGCTGAAGTCGTGCCAGGTAACTCTGAAAATTTCTCTCTATTTCTTATTAGGAATTCTCTAGTTTCCTGCTTTTGAGAATATGACAGGGTGTCTGGAATCATGACCTCAGGGATCAGAGGGGACTCAGTACCCTTAGGCGTTACCGGGAGGGACCTCGCAGTTAACGCCAGTCTATCCTTCCAGGGCTTTAACAGGTTTATGTGGTAAATCTGTTCGGGCTTCCTTTTTCCTGGTTGATATATTTTGTAATTGACCTCCCCAACTCTTTCAATTACTTCAAAAGGGACCCTGCCACTTGGCCAGGAACTTGCTCTCAACAGTGGGAACTAACACCAGGACCCTATCACCAGGTGAGAAAACACAGAGTTGGGCCCCCCTGTTGTATACCCTCTGTTGAGCTGTTTGGGCCTGCAGTAAGTGTTCTTTTACCATCAGCATGATTGCTGCAATCCTGTCCTGCATTTGAGCGATATGCTCAATGACACTTTTATGGGGTGTCTGCTCCCCTCCCAAGTTTCTTTGGCTATGTCCAAGAGTTCCCGAGGGTGTCTCCCATAAAGCAACTCAAAGGGAGTGTACCCCGTGGAGGACTGGGGAACCTCCCTGATGGCAAACATCACGTATGGTATCAGGAAGTCCCAGTTTTTCCCATCCTTGTCAACAACTTTTTTAACAGTTTCAGGATAGTACACCTAGGTTCGCAATTGCGTCACCTTAAATAACTTGCACAGCTCTCTAGTTATTCGTGACATAAATGGGGTGCCCTGGTCTGTAAGGACTTCTTTAGGGATTCCAACACGACTGATCACCATAAACAGCTCTTTGGCAATGTTTTTAGCAGACGCGGTGCGTAAGGGAATGGCCTCTGGGTAACGGGTAGCATAATCCATGATTACGAGGATATGCTGATGACCTCGGGCAGACTTGGGGAGTGGACCCACAAGGTCCATGGCAATCCTCTCAAAGGGCACTTCAATAATGGGCAAGGGCACTAAAGAACTTCGGAAGTGGGGTAGTGGGGCTGACATCTGACACACAGGACAGGATTGACAATAATTCTCAATATCCTTCTGTATCCCGGGCCAATAAAACCTGCGCAACACCCTTTTAGTAGTTTTCTCAATCCCTAAATGACCTCCTAGCAAGTGCCCATGGGCAAGTTCCAACACCACCCGTTTGTATGGCTTAGGGACCACCAACTGTTCAACCACTTCATCATTTTTTTTACATACACGATACATTAAATCCTCATTGCTGCTGAAATAAGGAAAACAGAACCTGTCCCCTGATTTGACAGTTACATCATTAATCACCATTACATTTTCCTAGGCCCTGGCAAGGGTTGGGTCTTTTCTCTGCTCGGTACCAAAATTTTCCTTGTGTACATTAAGGTCAGCAAACTCCAACGTAGGCTCAGATTCAGCAGATGGCTGTCCAGCTCCACTGGTTGTGGGGACCTCCTCAGGCTCCTCCAGCTCTCCTGCCATAACTGAGAAAGGAAAACCCGGGGAGCACTGAGAAGAGTCCCCTGAACCCACATTGTCAGTAGCGGCCAGGAGGTCTGGCTCTGTCACTGAGTCAGCTACTGCGACCGGTTCGGGACGATCCCACAGTTCCCAAAACTTAGGGAAGTCTCTACCAACGATGGCCTCGTGCACCAAGTGGGGCACAAGTCCGACCGGATGGGTCACCGTACCTAAGCCAGATTTAAACTGAACAGTGACTATAGGATACTCGCAGGTATCCCCATGTATACAGATCACAGCAACTTTTTTAGCAAGCAAATTCACAGTTTCAACCATCTCAGCTGTAACCAAAGTCACTAGACTTCCCGAGTCCAGCAAGGCCGTAATAGGCTTATTATTAACAGTCATTTGGCACATGTGTTTTCCCATACTTGGTGCTGCAGCGCATGAAACAGCAGCAAACATAGACTGCCTTCTAATAGATAGATCACACTGCATTGATTCATCTGTCAATGGACAGTTTGCTGCAACATGTCCCAGTTCTTGGCAACGAAAACACCTGATGTTTCCCCAGTTTGGTTTGCTGACAGGCAGTAGCTTCCCTTGTTTGGGACGTCAAACTTCAGTCCTGGCACCAAAAATCCTCCCCCTTATTTCCTTGCCAAGCTTACCACCCACTTCCCCTGGAACAGTCTTACCGGTTGCCTGGGGAGACCGTGGCTTTGGGCGGAAAGTCCGTGCAGCTGTAGGGGTGGTGACCAGGTTCTCTGCAGCAAAGTACCTTTCAACAAGTTCCACGAGGTTGTCCGCCGAGTTGGGGTCTCCTTGACTCACCCACTTCTGCAGAGGAACTGGTAGTGACCTCAGGAACTGGTCCATGACCACATGCTCCACTATTTGTGGCCCAGACAGGGACTCCGGCTGTAGCCATTTCCTCACCAAGTGAATTAGGTCGAACATCTGCGATCTTGGGGGCCTCTCGTCTTGGAAGAACCAGCTGTGGACCCGCTGTGCTCGAACTGCCAAGGTGACACCAAGTCGCGCCAGGATTTCCCGCTTGACCTTTTCATAGTCTCCTGCTTCTGCTGACTCCAAATCATAGTAGGCCTTCTGTGATTCTCCAGACAGCAAGGGGGCGACCAGTCCTGCCCACTGGGTTTTGGGCCAACCTTCCCTCTCAGTGGTCCATTCAAACGTTAAGAGAAAGGCCTCTGGTGCATCGTCTGCAGTCATTTTAGAAAGAAAGCGACCCACATGGATGGCTGAGGGCTTGTCTCCAACAACATTAACTTTAGCAGGTGACCACTGTGCTAGCGTCTCCACAACCGCAGCCAGGGTTTTCCTATCCTCCTTTGCATCAGTGGCTAGCTGTTCAAACAGCCTCTGCGATAGCTCCTGTACAGCACCAATCTGTTGGCACAGCGCCTTGGTTTGCTCCTGTGCGATAGCATTTGTTTGCTGCTGTGTAGCGTTTGCTTGTTGCTGTGCAGCGTTTGCTTGTTGCTGTGCAGCATTGGATTGTTGCTGTGCAGCATTGGATATCACCAATTGTTTTAGTATTTCCTCCATGTTTATTCACTCTAGGTACTGGCCTTTTAAGTAGTAACTTACTACAGCTGGTGGCAGTCTCCACCATATGTAACCTGGGGGACAGGTGGCAGGTACAAAGCTCCCTGGGATGAGCAGTCTTTCAGGCACAGATACCAAATCCAGTGAAATAGTGACAAACAGTGCGGTGTTTATTTGTGATATATACAAGTCTATATACAGGTGCTGTACAGTGTTCCAAAAAAAACAAATAGGAACAAAAATAGCCAAAACAAAACCTAGCCGTGTCTCGGCACTAACTAAACAATATTTACAGATCCTAACTACCAGGCTGAGCAAGCCTACAGCTTGTCAGCTTCCACATACCTTTTTGCTTTCCTACACAGAAGTTGTCTGAGTATCCCAGGCCAAGAGCAAAGGCTGTCTTGCTCAGGTGAGCTTAAATTAGCCTGGGGGAGAGGACCAAGACCTGAACTGGACCATGGATCAGAGATCCCTGAACCTGTATGAGAGCAGCCTGGGAGATGTATAAACCCCGAACAGGACTTTTCCTGGCTCTCTCTGGGACGCTCTGCTACAATATATATATATATATATATATACACATATATATATATATATACACACACACACACACATATATATATATATATATATATATATATATATATATATATATATATATATATATATATATATATATATATATATATATATATATATACACATATATATATATACACACATATATATATATATATATATACACATATATATATATATATATATATATATATATATACACATATATATATATATACACACAAATAAATATATATAAATAAGCCCCTTTCCAGAACATTCCCAGGAGTCACATGACATTCTGGGAAATTCCCAAATGTCATGTGACCATGTTTCCCACCCCAATCCCATTTGAAATTTTCTTAAAGGGACCTTATCCCTAATACAGTAAAATGTACATAAACCTATATAAACCTTTATATATATATAGATATATTTTTTATAAGAGGAGGGGTGACCACATACCCTTGCTGTCCAATTGAATTTTTGTTTAAAATTCTGCTGTGTAAAATGATCGCATGACAAGCTTAAAATTTGTTTAGCTGCTCTCTGTTTAGATATAGAGGTCTCTCTATAGTGACATGCCCCAGGGATTCAGATCTAGAGCTCTCCACTCAACAAAGCTCAAACTGCCTCTTGACTGGAGAGCTCTAGATGTGATTTAGAGAAACTCACTGCTTACACACAAAGAGCAGTGGTCCTTCTCTGGAGAATGATGGCAGGGGACTGGCTAATTTATTATAGTTGTGGCTGCTATATCAGCTATATTAACAGTAATGCCCTGTACACTCGATAGGATTTTCCGATGGAAAATGTGCGATAGGACCTTGTTATCAGAAATTCCGACCGTGTGTAGGCTCCATCACACATTTTCCATAGGAATTTCCGACACACAAAGTTTGAAAGCTTGCTATAAAATTTTCCAACAACAAAATCTGTTGTCGGAAATTCCGATCGTGTGTACACAAATCCGACACATAAAGTGCCACGCATGCTCAGAATAAATTAAGAGACGAAAGCTATTGGCTACTGCCCCGTTTATAGTCCCGTTGTACGTGTTTTACGTCACCGCGTTCAGAACGATCAGATTTTCCGACAACTTTGTGTGACCGTGTGTATGCAAGACAAGTTTGAGCCAACATCCGTCGGAAAAAATCCATGGATTTTGTTGTCGGAATGTCCGATCAATGTCCGACCATGTGTACAGGGCAATAGACTGTGAGCATCTGTTGTACTGCACCTGGTATCTATTCATAGAGATAAAGGGTTAAGTTAAGGTCTGGAGTCATGTAAGTATGTAAGGACATTTTGTTCTCACTTTTGCAATGCCAAATATTACCGACACCAAGCATGGTGAAGAAATCTAATTTAGAAATACATTAAATCATATAATTCGGAAATACATAGTAAATATTTTTATTTTTTCTATTTATATCAATGTACTTTTTTAAATGTATTCCGGCAGCTGTAAACGTGTTTTAACTTTTACATTTGCAAGCGTGAAAAACTGCATATTAATATTCCATAACAGCAGGTGGAAAGCTTTATTGAAAAATCTACCTGGGCAATTACATACTTCTAATTTCCTTTAATACCACCTCATAAAATTGTTCTAAGCGCAACTCTCATTTTTTAAATTTTTTTTCAGCATACACCTCCACTCATGCAGCCACTGCTGTGTTTCCTGAATGAATAAAACAACTAACATGGATCATAAATGGCCATGAAAGCATCCCCTTTAAAACTATTTAAATATTTTATTTCAAACAAATAAAATATTCTTATAAACAGAGAAATTAAAAAAAAAATGCCCATGCAAGAAATATTTTATTCAAATCCTGATAATTTTCTTATCTGGTCATTTTTTATAATAACTGAACAATACACTATTATATGGGAAAGACATTTCTTCAGTAATGTATGTAAGCTTTTAATACATTTTTTCCACAGTTCCAGTGATTCACAAAACCCCTTTATGTCCAATGACCAAGTCTAAAATATTATCTGATTTCAGTTTCTATTCCAGTAAGTCAGATATAACACTGTAAGTTCACAACCTGCATTCTGGATAAATACATGATTTCTATGTATTCCAGGACAGTCTGTTTTTTCCATCTTAAGGAAGTAATACGTCAGCTTAATGTTAATACTGTGTCAGAGAATGGATTTATTGAAATGATATTCCATCTGATATTCTATCTAAGTCTATTGCGAAAAATACTTATATAAGACTGGTAATTTTAGGTTTCACTTAAAGCCTTCTTCACCTTCTTAAAGCCTAAATCAGTTTCAAGCAACAAACAGCTCATCTTTAGGGACAAAATTATGTCTATCACATTAAAAGAGTTATTGCTCTATTGACTTGAATAGCACTCAGCTGCCACATTTACTCACATGAGCTGATAAATTTGCAATGGGTGAAAGACAGAAATAAGACGGAAATTGATTTATAAGTTTGTGTAGAATAGAAGCCCTGAAAATGCCTCTATTAAAAATCTGCAATTTTTCACAAGGCTTCGCTTGCCTTAATAAATGTGAAAATGGGTTTGATTTCATTCAGAATTAATGTAGTTTGAAATTGAAATGAGTCGCACTTCCTGCCTTTAGGAGATCTGCTGACATTTCCACTCTGATCATTGTAGCCTGAGAAACAAAAAAAAGGAAGAAAGTAGAAAATAAGATAAATTCTGTATAATTTGCACAACAAGCACTTAAGACCAATTTTATCAGGTCAAAAATAATTACATTTGCAAAATGTCAGTTCACTATGGGCCATGACTTATGTTTTATACAGAATATCAATAAGTTTTGCCTGTGCTTTAGTGGTGTATTAGTAGTTGATTGATACACCTGCAAATGTTTTTATTTTTTTCAGTTTTTTATTAAAAATTATATATTTACATTTTCATCTGTTCTTGGAATAAAAGAGTGACACACGCTTTAAAGCTCTAGGCCTGGGATAGTCAGTCCATTTTTTGAAGAATTGTCTTTAAACTCAAAAAATTTCCAGAAATTAGCTTTGAAATGCAACTAATTAATATGTAAACTGAAAACAATGGATTCCTGTTTACTGAGCTAAGCATTGCTACGTGATACCATTTAGTTCTTTCCTATATAAGGACATTGCTTTTTAACTTTAGATAGAGAACTTGGCAATCCACAATCAAACCATGTGGATTATTGGGTACATAAGTGGCACCATTGGACACATACTGTAAGTGGAGCAACTAGTTTAGTCCTAAACAAATACAAAGATCATATTACAAAATATCTATAAACCCACAATACCTACCTTTTATTGGGATATGAGAGGCAATGCTTTCTTTCATAAAGAGGTTGTAAACCCCGGTGAAAAAAAAAAAAACCTGCAAGGCCAAGGCATAATGAGCTTGTATGCATCGAATACTAGCTCATTTTGAAATACTTACCTTAGAACGAATCCCTCCTGTGGCGCCCGCACACCGCTAAGATGGCTGACATTTTCCCCAGTGTTTCTTCCGGGTTCGCGGGCTCCGAAACTGAGTGGCCGGAGCTGCGATGCTTATTATTATTATTATACAGGATTTATATAGCACCAACAGTTTACACAGCACTTTACAACATTAGGGAGGACTGTACAAGTACAATACAATTCAATACAGGAGGAATCAGAGGGCCCTGCTCGTTAGAGCTTACAAACTAAGAGGGAGGGTCAAGTTATACAAAAGGGTAATAGCTGTGGGGGATGAGCTAATGGAGAAAATAGTGCAGTTGTTAGATGGAGGCAGGATAGGCTTCTCTGAAGAGGAAAGTTTTCAGGGATCGCCTAAAAGTGGATACATTTGGAGACAGTCTGACAGATTGGGGTAGGAAATTCCAGAGGATGGACGAGGCTCGGGAGAAGTCCTGGAGGCAGATATGGGAGGAGGTGATGAGGGAGCTAGAGAGCAGGAGGTCCTGGGAGGAATGGAGAGGTTGATTAGGTTGGTATTTTGAGACTAGGCTAATGATGTAGCTGGGGGCAGAGTTGTGGATGGCTTTGTAACTTATTTTTAGTATTTTGAATTTAATTTGTTGGGCGAGTGGCAGCCAATGGAGGGATTGGCAGAGAGGGGTAGCAGACACTGAGTGGTTTGTAAGGTGGATGAGTCTGGCAGCAGCATTCATGATGGACTGAAGGGGGGGATAGTCTATTTAAAGGTAAGCCAATGAGGAGGGAGTTGCAGTAGTCGAGGCGAGAGATAACCAGGGAGTGAATCAGGAGCTTTGTGGTTTCATTGGTTAGAAAGGGACGTAGTTTAAAGATGTTGCGGAGGTTGAGGCGGCAAGCTTTGGAAAGTGATTGGATGTGGGGCCAAAAGGAGAGTTCAGAATACAGGATAACACCTAGTAATCTGATGTCACTCCCATGCATGGAGCTCTCATTTATGGCATGGGCTCTGAAGGCCCGGCACCGTAAGCTGGACCTTCAGAACGCATGTGCTGATGACGTCATCGGCTGCATGCACTCAGAATATCTCCTAAACTGTGCAAGTTTAGATATTCACAGTACCTACAGGTATGCCTTACTATAGGCTTACCTGTAGGTAAGAGGATGGGTTTTACTTCCTCTTTATTTCCCTGCAAAGGTAAAGCATAATGGGCTACTATGCATTGCATAGTAAAAAAGTTACGAATATATATACACAAGAAAGATATAAATCAAAAAATGAATTCCAGGTAGGTACCAGTTAAACCATATATACTAACTTCAAATTTAAGATAATGTCCCATCTGTGGTTAAGACATTGTCAAATCCTAGTTGTTAATCTAATAATCTCCAATGGTTAGAAAGATCACTTCCCCTGAGACTTTGAAGCTCCCTTTCAATACCATGGAATAAAAAGGAGGTCATACCTTCACCATCTTTAAAGGGTTGAAACAAAATTGAAGTTTTAGAGGTGGACATACTCTGTTTTCCCTAGCAGTGTTTTCCGATCCAGGTATGAAGGTCTCATACTATATCTAATGTACTGTAAATTGCACGCATACCAAGAAATGATATGGAAAAGATCAACTTTTTGGTACCACAATTAATAAATAGTTTAAAGTGGTTGTTACCCTAAAAAAAAAAAAGAAGATCCCTATTCCTTACAGCAGGTTAAACAGCACAGTGCTTGTGCTGTCTAAACGGCCCCTCTGGAATTTGTAAAAAAACCTGGCTGATCCTGCCAGTTTCTCCTCTCCACCCTTTAAACTTAGCACAGTTTATCATGGCTGCTGAGCCCTGAGACCGTGGCCAGTTTACGTGTTTCCGTCATCCCGCTGGGTCTCCTCTGTGCTCCTCTGTGCTCTCCCCCTCCCCTTCCTGCCTGTCAGCTCGGGAGTCTGTGTCTCTATCTATGCCCCCCCCCCCGCTGCTGTTAGTAAAATACTAAAATTTCACTGCCAGCCCCTCTCTTTTAAGCTTCCATCCTGCACTGTATAGTTGTTTATTAGAAACAAAGCCTCCAAATACCTTTTTCTGATGTATCTTCAGGCCAGTCACATGACTCCCGGACACTCTGATACTCCGATCCAGGGCTACAGCGGGAGGAGCCAAGCAGGCAGCTCGTGGTCACTTGACTCCCAGCTGATGTCAGAGGGAGAGCTCGGCTCCTCCTGCTGTAGCCCTGGATTGGAGTATCAGAGTGGCCAGGAGTCACTTGACCGGCCTAAAGATACATCAGAAAAAGGTATTTAGAGGCTTTATTTCTAATAAACACTTATACAGTGCAGGATGGAAGCTAAATATGGGTTAAAAACCCTTTAATAGGGGATCTCACTCCCCTGTGACAAATAGATACTTTTTTGGTTTTATAGTGACACCCACAGTACCTGCACGTGGCTATACTAAACCTGTAGGAGTATTTCACTGACAGCTAAGTCTTTACATTTTTAATATTAAAGTTGGGGCTCTTTAACACATTTCAGTCCCTCTAAGGACCTCAGAAAACGGTGGATCTGCACATAAATTAGGTAGACTCCTCTTAATGATGTTAATCGCATCATATCCTTTGAATACTTTCCTACAAAAGTAGGAAAGCCTCTGGTGTCACATAACATTTTTTCTATAAAAAGGTTGGCAAATGAGGGCAAAAAATGGCCCCCATTGAAGTCCCACACTGCTGCAATTAATAGATGCTATGAAATAGAAAATAGTTGTGACCAAGCAAAAGCTCTACTGCAATTGTCAGAAAATAGTGTAACTCCAAACTTTAACCACTATAGTGCTCCAAATGGTGCTGTAGAGCCTGAAGGCTAAGGTCACAGAGTATGGAAGATTACAGCACTTTATCATCCAAAGGCACCCATAATTTGTTTTTGTTCTACAATAACTTATACAGGGAACATAGGACTGACTCCAGTGAGAGAAAAAAATCCTTTTTGATTCCCCAAGTAGCATTTGGATATTCCCTGTATCAACTTTACCTATTAGCATCCAATTATATTGTGTGCATTTAGGGAAATAATCCAGGTCTTTTTAGAAACAATTTACTGAGCTGGACAGAATCAGCTCTTGAGGGAGTCTATTCTACATTTCCACAGCTTCTACTGTGAAGAAGTATTTCCTTATTTGACGGTTAAATCTCTTTTCCTAGAGGCATAAAGAGTGCCCCCCTGTCCTCGGTGATGACCTTGAAGTGAATAACACAACACTAAGTTGACTATATGGACCACTTATTTATTTATACATATTGATTGTATCCCCCCTTAATCTCCGAATAAATTCAGTTCCTCTAATCTCCCCTCATAACTAAACTCCTCTATGCCTCTTATCAGTTTGGTTGCCCTCCTCTGCATTTTCTCCAGTTACCCAATATTATGAGAACTGGTGACCAAAACTGAACTGCATATTCCAGATGAGGTCTTACTAATAATTTGTACAGGGGCAAACTGATATCTCTCTCTCTGGAGTCTATACCTCTCTTAATACAAGAAAGGATTTTGCTCGCTTTGGAAACCGCTGCTTGGCTTATGATCTGCCAGAACACCCAGATCCTTCTCCACCGTTGATTCCCCAAGTTGTACTCCTCCTAGTATGTATGCGTGCATATTCTTAGACCCCATTAAACCTCATTTGCCACATAGTTTCCCAATTAAGCAGTGCGTTGAGGTCAGCTTGTAAGTTGGAGACATCTGTAAAGACGTTATTCCACTGCATAGCTTGGTGTTATCTGCAAAGGCTGAAATTGTAATTGAACCTTGGGGTACACCACTAACAACCCTAGACCATTCAGAGTATGAATCGTTAACCACTACTCTGTGAATATGGTCTTTTAGTCAGTTTTCTATCCATTTACAAACTGATTTTTATAGGCCTGTAGACTTTAACTTACACGTTAGCCGTGTGTGGGGAACTGTGTTAAACTGTTTTTTTAAATCCAAGTATACTACGTCCACAGCCACTCCATTGTCTAAGGTTTTACTTATCTCCTCATAAAAATAATTCAGATTTGTCTGACAACTTCTGTCTTTCATGAATCCATGCTGCCTATTGTTTAAAATATTGGTTCATCAGCAGGATGAAAAATATAAATAAAAAGCATATTGTATACACCCAAAGTGTAACCCATAAAAAAACATTTATTCAAAGTAAAACTTGCAAAGGGAATCACACTAAGCAAATCCTTGGGCAATAGGTTTAAAAAACTTGCGTATAGCAATAAAAACAGATACAATTGCTCTCCCAAAAAGCAGTAGGCTGTGTGGCTGCACATAACTCTCCCACCGGTCAGCAAGCATACATGAAGCGTTAGTTACTAGGCAAAGACTTTGATTCCTTTTTAAATATAGGCATCACATTGGCTTGACACCAATCCAGTGATACTATCGCAGTAATTAAAGTGTCCCTAAAAATTAGAAACAATGGCTTTAAAATGACAGAGCTCAATTTTTTAGTGGGCTGCAACAACGGCAGATTTTCGTGCGGCAATCAAATTTGAGGAATCGGACATGTTGGAAATTTTTTGAAAAACTAACGATTTTCTAATCAATGATGGGAGAATCGTGCGAGAAATGTAATAAGAAAAGAAAATTTACAGAGAGAAAAGAAAATTCCCGCCCACGCATGAGGTGAAATTGAAGGCTTAGTCGGCCGAATTTCGAAAATCAATGGTGGCATCATCGGATCACAAAAAAACAAACTTTCTGATTTTGAAAAGAAAATTTGTTCGAAATTCGACCATGTATGGCCTGCTTAAGATACAAGTCAAATTTCAGGCATCCCCTGCAACAAAAATATCATTTTGGAGAGATACGTTCAATAGGAGCACATCTAAAGGGATGCAGACCCAGCAGATTTCCTTATTAGTGTCCTGCAGCTGCACACCTGACAGTAAATTATGAAACCACTTCCATTTAGATTCACTCAGAACAGAGGCACAGACAAACACACATGGATTACTTCAGAATAACAAAAGGTAGGAATCCTCAATCTGCAACAAAGGCTATTATAATCCTTGCAATGTACATATCACCCAGAGGGGAATATATTTTTTACTCAACAAAAGTGGAGTTACGCTTTAAGGATCCATGGGTGTATGCCATTTGGTCCAGGTGCTTTATTCACCTTTATGCTGTCTAAATATTTCTGGATCATATCAATTTTGAGCCATTGTGGATCATTTGGGGCTGTGCCAATACCATCCCCATTATAGACATGAGCTCCCCGTGCCTCTTTGTATACACAGAGCTAAAGAATGCATTTAATACATTTGCCTTCTATTTATCCACAGTCACCCACTCTATATTTGAAGAATTTATTGGGGTTTGTCCTACTATTTTTTGCAATCTGTTGTTTGTTTTGAATTTTTGTAGCCTTGGTTTCCTTTTTACATATTCTGTTATATTCTTTGCAACATTTAAACAATGATAATGTTGCCTATGTCCTTGAGTGAAAGTTGGGTCACTCATGGAAAAGACAGGCCGCTTATAGTGGATCCGGAAAGTATTCACAGCACGTCACTTTTTCCACATTTTGTTATGTTACAGTCTTATTCCAAAATGGATTAAATTAATTATTTTACTCAAAATTCTACAAACAATACCCCATAATGACAACGTGAAAGAAGTTTGTTTGAAATCTTTGCAAATTTATTAAAAAAAAAAAAAAATTAAAAATCACATGTACATAAGTATTCACAGCCTTTGCCATAACACTCTTTATTGAGCTCAGGTACATCCTGTTTCCACTGATCATCCTTGAGATGTTTCTACAACTTGATTGGAGTCCACCTGCGGTATATTCGGTTGAGTGGACATGATGTGGAAAGGTACTCACCTGTCTATATAAGGTCCCACAGTTAACAGTGCATGTCAGAGCACAAACCTAGCCATGAAGTCCACAGAATTGTCTGTAGACCTCCGAGACAGGATTGTATCGAGGCACAGACCTGGGGAAGGGTACAGAAAATTTCTGCAGCATTGAGGATCCCAATGAGTACAGTGGCCTCCATCATCCATAAACGGAAGTTTAGTACCACCAGGACTCTTGCAAGAGCAGGTCGCCCAGACAAACTGAGTGATCGGGGGAGAAGGCCCTTAGTCAGGGAAGTGACCAAGAACCCGTTGGTCATTCTGACAGAGCTCCAGCATTTCTCTGTTGAGAGAGGAGAACCTTCCAGAAGAACAACCATCTCTGCAGCACTCCACCAATCAGGCCTGTATGCTAGAGTGGCTCAGACGGAAGCCACTCCTCGGTAAGAGGCACATGACAGCCCACCTGAAGTTTGCCAAAAGGGACCTGAAGGACTCTCAGACCATGAGAAACAAAATTCTCTGGTCTGATGAAACAAAGTTGAACTCTTTGGCCTAAATGGCAAGCGTCATATCTGGACAAAACCAGACACCGCTCATCACCCGGCCAATACCATCCCTACAGTGAAGCATGGTGGTGGCAGCATCATGCTGTGGGGATGTTTTTCAGTGGCAGTAACTGGAAGACTAGTCAAGATCAAGGGAAAGATGAATGCAACAATGTACAGAGACATCCTTGATGAAAACCTCCCCCAGAGTGCTCTGAACCTCAGACTGCAGCAAAGATTCATCTTCCAAAAGGACAACAACCCTAGGCACAGAGCCAAGATAACAAAGGAGTGGCTATGAGACAACGTTGTGAATGTCCTTGAGTGGACCAGCCAGAGTCCAGACTTGAACCCGATTGAACATCTCTGGAGCGATCTGAAAATGGCTGTGCACTGATGCTCCCCATCCAACCTGATGGAGCTTGAGAGGTCCTGCAAAGAAGAATGGGGGAAACTGCCCAACATAGGTCTGCCAAACTTGTAGTATCATACTCAAAAAGACTTGAGGCTTTAATTGGTGCCAAAGGTGCTTCAACAAAGTATTGAGCAAAGGCTGTAAATACTTACAGTATCTCACAAAAGTGAGTAAATGCCTCACATTTTTGTAAATATTTTATGATATCTTTTTATGTGACAACACTGAAGAAATGACACTTTGCTACATTGTAAAGTAGTGAGTGTACAGCTTGTATAACAGTGTAAATTTTCTGTCCCCTTAAAATAACTCAACATACAGCCATTAATGTCTAAACTGCTGGCAACAAAAGTGAGTACACTACCCTAAGTGAAAATAACCAAATTGGGCCCAATTTGGTGTCAATATTTTGTGTGGCCACCATTATTTTCCAGTACTGCCTTAACCCTCTTAGGTTTGGGTTCATCAGAGCTTCACAGGTTGCCACTGGAGTCCTATTCCACTCCTCCATGACGACATCACGGAGCTGGTGGATGTTAGAGACCTTGCGCTCCTCCACTTTCCATTTGAGGATGCCCCGCAGATGCTCAGTAGGGTTTAGGTCTGGAGACATGCTTGGCCAGTCCATCACCTTTACCCTCAACTTATTTAGCAAGGCAGTGGCCATCTTGGAGGTGTGTTTAGGGTCGTTATCATGTTGGCATACTGCCCTGCAGCCCATTTTCCAAAGGGCAGGGATCATGTTCTGCTTCAGTATGTCACAGTACATGTTGGCATTCATGGTTCCCTCAATGAACTGTAGCTCCCCAGTATCTGCAGCACTCATGCAGCCTCAGACCATGACACTCCCACCACCATGCTTAACTGAAGGCAAGACACATTTGTCTTTGTACTCCTCCCCTGGTTGCCGCCACACACGCTTGACACCATCTGAACCAAATAATTTTATCGTGGGCTCATCAGACCACAGGACATGCTTCCAGTAATATATGTCCTTAGTCTGCTTGTCTTCAGCAAACTGTTTGCGGGCTTTCTTGTGCATCATCTTTAGAAGAGACTTCCTTCTGGGATGACAGGCAGACTGATACCAGTGAGGGAAAATGGCTGATTGGGCCCAATTTGGACCTTTTCACTTAAGGGTGTACCCACTTTTGTTGCCAGTAGTTTAGACATTAATGGCTGTGTGTTGAGTTATTTTGAAGGGACAGAAAATTTACTGTTATACAAGCTGTACACTCACTACTTTACATTGTAGCAAAATATAATTTCTTCAGTGTTGCCACATGAAAAGATATAATAAAATATTTACAAAAATTTGAGGGGTGTACTCACTTTTGTGAGATACTGTATGTACATAGGATTTTTTTCCTTTTTTATTTTTAATACATTTGCAAAGATTTCAAACAAACTTCTTTCACGTTGTCATTAAGGGGTATTGTGGGTCACATGTGATGTCTCGTGTTTATATTCCTGCATTCCACATGAGAAAGCTCTGGAGGTCATAGCATTCTTTTTGGAACGAGGCACACAGTACACTATTGAGCACAGACTTTTTGTTTTAGATGTCCTACAATATCTCTTGACACATATTTTTTTCACTTTTAATGGAGACTGGTTCCTCCAAAGGTGTGGAGCAGCCATGGGAGCCAAGTTCTCATCGTCATTGGCTAACCTGTATATGGGTGGGTGGGAACACCATCACATATATGGTGTTGACAATCCTTTTAGGTCATCGATTAAATTATTCTATCCTTACATAGATGACCTAATCTTTATTACAGATGGAGAGCTTGGCTCCTTAGAGCTGTTTCTACAATACCTTAATTCGAATGACAGAAATTTACAGTTTATAGGACAGTGTAATTCAAGGGATATTTATTTTTTGGACATACATCTGTGTGGCTTTGAAAATAGAATTCACACCAGTTTTTTCAGGAAACCTATGTCTGGCAACACTTTGTTCATGGCTCAGTCGGGCCACCCCAGACATACTGTCAGGGGTATCCCTGTTGGCCAGTTTTTGAGAATCCGCAGATTGTGCAGCGACCAATCATCTTATGAAAAAGAAGCGAGAGCTCTTTACTTGCGGTTTTTACAGAGGGGATATCCCAAATATATGTTAGATAGAGCCTGCACAATTGCGGATTCCAAAGACAGGTCAGAACTTTTGAGCCAATCCAAATATGGAATAAAAAATAAACAGAAAAAACAATTTTTCAACAAAGAAAGACTAATGCAGCGTACACACGGTCGGACTTTTTGGCTACAAAAGTCCGACAGCCCGTCCGACAGACTTTCGACGGACTTTTGGCGGACTTGCGGCGGACTTTCTAATGAGCGGACTTGCTTACATACGATCACACAAAAGTCCGATGAATTTGTACATGATGACGTACACCGGACTAAAATAAGGAAGTTGATAGCCAGTAGCCAATAGCTGCCCTAGCGTGGGTTTTTGTCCTTCGGACTAGCATACAGACGAGCTGATTTCTGGGTCCGGCGGAGTTACGACATAAAGATTTGAAGCATGTTCCAAATCTAAAGTCCGTCAGATTTGCGACTGGAAAAGTCCGCTGAAAGTCCGGGGAAGCCCAGACACGATCGGATTGTCCGCCGGATTTGGTCCGTTGGCGTCCGTCAGACTTTTGTAGCCGAAAAGTCCGACCGTGTGTACGCCCCATTACTTTGAGCACATCCTTCAGTGGGGAATTTAATGAGATGAAAACCATTGTACATAGATATTTGCCTATACTTTGTGAAGATAATGTATGTGCAGACCTCTTGAAGGATGGAATAAATTTAATTCCCAGACGTGCACATACTTTGGGCAATTCTTTGTCCCCTAGTTTTTTGATCCTGCCACCTTGAGGTCCACTACTTGGTTGCACTTCAAAGGAAATTATGGTTGCGGTGCGACTGGATGTTCGTGTTGCAAGCATATCATTAAGGGGGATTTGATACGATCCTTCTCTAATGAAAAAACACATCAGATCAAATCCTTCTTCAATTGCAACACACGGTATGTCATTTATGTTGTTACATGCAAGTCGTGCAATGTGCAATACATCGAACATACCACTAGGAGACTCAGGGATAGATTTCAAGAACATTTGCACAGCATCGAGAAAAATGTATCCACAAATGTTGCTAGACACTTTAACCAATACCATAATGGCAATAGTACCTTTTGCAGGTGTACAGATTCTAGAAAAAGTCTTGACACCCACTATAGGAGGGGATGTTTTCAAACTTCTGTGCAAAAGGGAGGTTTTTTGGATTTTTTATTTCAAGACCAGAAAACCTTTTGGAATGAACCATGAGTGGGACATCACACATTTTTACAATTAGATTCGTTTTTGTTCCATCCAGGTCCATATATATATGCATACAGCGCATGTCAACTATTTCAGACATGCATGTGTGTGTGTGTATGCATATATATATGTGTATATGTATGTGTATATATGTGCATGTGTGTGTACATATATATGTATATTAATTCCATATCTTTTCCTATTTTGTCACTGCTGCGATTTGCACATTGTGATGTTTATATTTTACAGCGGAATTCAAAGTTTTTTGTTATAATGCTCATTTTGTCCTTATGTCCTTCATAGATGTGACTTTTGATGGCTACTTTTTCATCACCAGTCAGCTCTATGCATTTTTCACATCAATAGTCCAATTACACTGAGGTTCAGTTTAGCTGAACAAAGTTTTGGTTCTGAACTTTTAATACCCAATGAGATTTTGCTATATACATCTATTTACATACACACCTATGAATGTTCATAATGTGTGCATAGATATTTTGCATTTCATATATTCAATGAACAGGTGTGTTTTTGGTTAACCCTTTTTGGGCATTTACAAGCCTAGATTTGGTCACTTTTTGTGTCTTTTTTTCTAGGCTTTATTGTCCTTTTCTTTTTCTCCTTTTTCATGATTTGCTTGTGATTTAACTTTGGATACATGACCGCAAGCTTACTTATATATATTTTTATTATGACTGTATTGTTTTTGTGTGCATTTGTTTAGACATATGTATGCGTTTTAAACGTTGCAATGTTTTTAAACTGTTGGTTGAAATGTTGTTTGTATGTGGCACTATTAGAGCCAGGTGTGTTTTTGGGTGTATCCCAATTTGGGTGGACTCCCTTAAAAGACCTGTCTGTTTAGTGTTACATTAGTTGTGAACAAGCAAGCTATCGCTTGTGAAACGTCTACCATTGCCTGTATCTGTCTGACCCTTTTTTGACAATAAAGATGATATCGAGATAATTTGGAGTTCCAGTGTGCGACCAATTCCTTGTCTTGTGGAAAGAGAAAAATATCCTGGACGGCCGCACACCATAGAAGACATCTTTATTGATATGAAGAAATAAAATCCAAATGCAGTCACCTCATGTACAGGGAGGAACAGGAAAGATAGCTAACATGTTTCACGCCCCATCATGGCGCTTATTCATAGCTCATGAGCTATGAATGTGCGGCCGTCCAGGATATTTTTCTCTTTCCACAAGCTTGTGCAGAGCCAGCACCTGTGAGTTCCATTAGGGCGGGTGTCTTGATACGGATTTGAGAGATTGGAGCGGCAATCTTTTGCTTATAATTCCTTGTCTTGTTCATTATGGGGTATTGTTTGTAGAATTTTTGAGGAAAATAATGAATTTAATCCATTTTGGAATAAGGCTGTAATATAACAAAATGTGGAAAAAGTGAAACGCTGTGAGTACTTTCTGGATGCAGTGTATATTAGGTCAAGTTAAAGTTCAAGCTTGCTCACAGTATAACTGTGACTGACACTGGATAAGTGTTCTATGTTGGAAATTGCTTTTGTTTGAACTTTTTAAATAAAGTTGTGGCTTTGCCCTTTCCAACTTAATCTGGCTATGTGTCGTTTTTGGGCAAGTTTACTTTTGAATGTATTTGTGGCTTTAAGCCTATGCTCCTCAGCAGTCATGAAGGAACTTTGAGCCCCTAGGGAAAGGGAGCCTTGACCGATGAAGGTATGGCTCAGTAATTGGGCGTGTACAAATGCAAGATGTAAAGAGGCTTTAAAGTGATTGGTTAACTGGAATGGGGTGAAGGGGCTGGGCCTGAACTCTATTGAAACTATGCTGAGGAAATCAGTGGTGACCTGAGAAACTGTAACTTCTGAAAAGTTTCCATCCCACCCATCCTGCAAGTGATTGATTGTCACAGCTTTATCAGAAGTTTCTGAGCTTGCCAGTGTTCAATGTTGCCTTAAAGATGGAACACTATGAGTTAAGTCCAGCAAGGTGCATGACACCTCCTGGGCTTATCTATATTATTTATATCTGATAGTTTTATAGTACCCCCGAAAGACAGGTATCACTGTAGTTCCATGGGACCGACGCTGAACCCTCGGAGCTATGCATCTTGAACAGGAGAGTTGTTGTAGCTACTATGACCGCCCCTCCCCTCCTCCTGCTCATTCACAGAAGCCTTTGTATTATGTGGATACATTCACAAAATACAAAGGTTTCTCTAGGCAACAGAGGGGAGGGGTGGGCATAACTGCTCGGTGAGCCCTTCTCCTGTCTCACAGCCCTGAGTCAGTCTAATATCTGTGTGGTACTTATGGCTAAGAATGACCTTTTGATATTAGGTCAATACATTTTTAAATAAAGCTGTTGCCTTGCCCTTTCCAACTTAATCTGGCTATGTGTTGTCTTTGGGCAAGGTTACTGGCGAATGTAGTTGTAGCGTTAAGCCTATGCTCTTCGACAAGTATATTTGTTACTAACTCCTAAGCTTGAAGTTGATGAAAAGCTTTATTCTAATTCATATAACAGAGTCTGCTTATTGCATGATTAAATCAGTTTTAACTCTACATTTACCCTACTGCACCATAACTTACCATGTTGCAACTTCATGGAGCATGTTAACTCTAGTATGGTCTCAGTAACTTTGTCAAAGAATCCTGAAAATGTTATACAATAGATGCTATATGAGGTCACCATGGTATAACTAGTCAAGTTTAGTCCATACATTTTTTTTTATTTTTCTTATAGCTAAAGACTGAGGGCTGAATCAGCAGCTCATCTATAATCTCAACTCTAATCATGGCCATGTGTGGCAGTAACTTTGGCAGTTGGGAAAGTATTAATGGAAAGTTTAGGGTAGCACTAGGAGACTCCTCAATATTGTTTCCATTTTTGCAATAATTATTTTTAACACCCTTCATCCTCCACATGTATGTTAGCAGATGGAGGGTGGACATTACATGGCTGGTTGCCATTTATAAATGTAATTTTTTTCCTTGCTCTTTTGCTCCCCTAGTTTGCACAAAAGCAACACAATGTGAGTGCACTGTCCAAGGGATAGTGTAAATCGAAAAAAAAGAAAGGCTCTGTATTATGTGATCACTGTTACTAAGCTCAGTGATCACAAGTGTAAAGACTGGCTGCAATAGATAGCTAGCTTTCCCTTTCTTCTCATACACACAAAGAGCCATCGGGAGAGGAGGAGAGCTAAATGTTGATCAGAGCTAGGTCAGTGTTTAACAGTTTGTAAGTCCCTTTTTCGCATATCACAGTGCAATATATTCCAATAGGCAGCTCACAGGGCAGTGTGTCTCAGCTTGCAGATCACAGTGAAATGCATGCCAATGTGCAGACCACAGCACAATGTGTCCCAGTGTGCAAACCAGTGCAGTTTTCTCTGATTTTCAGAGTAAAGTGCAGCATGTCCCAGTTTTCAGATCATTGTAGCCTTTCCAGTTTTCAGATCACAGTGCTATGTGTGTAAGCTTGCAGATAACAGTGCAGTGTGTCCCAGTTTGCAGGTGACAGTGCAGTGCATTCCAGTTTGCAGATCGCAGTGTAGTGTGTCCCAGTTTAAAGATCAATGCTGAGCCTCCCAGTTTCTAGATCACGGTGCAGCATGTCCCAGTTTTTAGATTACTTCAAAGTGTGTCCCAGTTTTCAGATCAGTGCAGTGTTTCCCAATTTTCTGATCACAGGACAGGGTGTCCCAGATTGTAGATAACAGTGCAGCACATCCCAGTTTGCATAACAAAGTGCAATGCATACCAGTTTGCAGATCACAGTGCATTGCATTCCAGTTTGCAGATCGCAGCACAGTGCATCCCAGTTTGCAGATCAGTGCAGTGTATTCCAGTTTTCAGGTCACATTGCAGCCTGTTCCAGTTTTCTGATTAGTCCGGTAAGTCCCAATTTGCAGATTACAGTGCAGTGTGTCCCAGATTAATGATCAGCGCAATGCATCAACCTTGCAGATCACAATGCAGTACATCCCAGTCAGCAGCATATGTTGCAGTGTGTCCTAGTCTGAAGATCAGTGCAGTGTGTCCCAATTTTCAGATCACAGTGCAGTACATCCCAGTTTGCAGCCAGGGCTAATATTTCTAGTTTTTCTGATTACAGTTGTTGCTGGTATTTTTCTTTTGTGCATGTATTTTGCTTGGCTGCCCCAATGTCTAACAAAATGTACAGTAGCAATGAGGCATATTGAATTTTTAGTATTACTGATGAGAGTAGTGCAGAGACCTCTCATTCATATTCAGACTCAGAAAATGCAGAAACTGCATTAATATTAATGGCCACCTCTGATTCAGAGAACGAAGCGTTCTCTGCAAAAAAGTCCAGATAAAAAAAACTTGGGTTGTCTGTTTTCCAAAATGTAGTAATTTATTTAAGTGTTTCTACTGTCCTGGTACTCCAGGGCCTATAAAATGTGATGGGTATTTAAGGAAGTTTAGTGTAATTTATGCCCCTTGAACGCTTGAAGGTGTTTCTTGTATTTTGGACTCCACTAAGTGGATAGGCTGTGAAAAAGTCTCATACATTTGATATCTTCATACTCAGGACAAGTGCCTTAATGAATTTTGGTTAAATATCTGGATTGCCATGCTGTGTGTAAGAAATTCTTAATGACAAATGTGTAGGAAAAAATACTTTTTTTTAAATTTTTGTTTTCTTTATTTTCCAAAAGCTTGTGTCAAAAAAAATGAAACCTTTAAAAGACTCACCATGCCTCTTTGCAAATACCTTGGGATGCTTACTTTCAAAAAAGGGGTAATTTTTGGGGATGTTTTTACCTTCCTTCTTTCTTTTTAGAGTTTATAAATTCAAATACATATACCATGTTTGTAGACGTTATAATTTTCAGTCTTAAAAATATACACGTTTTTGCTTTTTTTTTTTGCCTAAAAAAACAGTGGTTACTGAATATCACCAAAAGAAAATTCTATCTATCTTAGCAAAATTATATAAAATTGGGTACCGTGTTGTATGACTGAGAAACTTTCATGTATTACAGTTCTTAAAACTGAAAAATGGCCTGGACGGGAAGGGGTGTAACATGCAGGTCTTCAGTTTCTTAAATAACATGTTTTATTTATTCATGCATTCAGCTTTTTTGGGGCAACGACTTGCTGACGTCATCGCTGTCTTACGAGTCCCGGAAGCTCGGGCGCTCATGTTTTGTGTATGGTTGGCATTTAACCACTGTATACGTGACTACAATAAACATTTGGATATTTACGCTATGTGGAACATTTTTATTGCTTTTGAGTGCGATCATCGGAACACTGCATAAGGGAAAATCTCATCTATCGACTGGAAGGAGGAACATCATCCAAGGCCCTAGCAGGGTAATCAGCCACAGGCTTTCTGGCCCCTTGAAAGGCCCAGTACTGCTGGTAATCAGGTATATTTACCTGTGGTAGTGGTCTATGGTGTCCAGTCACTAGTTGGAAGCAGCTTGTTTGAATGTCACCGGAACAAAGATCCACGTGTGAATACTGAGCAGGATTTCACAGCTTCCTTTAATTTGCACAAACATATTTTCTTATATTATAAGGACTGTTTTTTAATTTTTGGATGTTTAAGAGGACTTTTCATAGTATCAACTAGCGCAACTCTGTTTCTCTAATTCAGCTTTTTTACTAAATAAAAAAAACCTTAAAGTAGAACAGAAGGCAAATTTTTTTTTTGCCTTTCTGTTCTGGGGACAACCTAAAATTTGGGATTTTCTTTCATTTCAGTGATAATGGTAAACGGGACAAATAGAGAGGGTTAATCTTCCTAACAGGGGCACAGACAGTAATAAAAATCTAGCAGGTTTTATAATCCCTTTCCACTCAGTCCACAACCAAAAAAAAAGTTTTGACTTTAGTTATATTTTAAATACCTATTCTGGATAGAGTTGCTACCTCATCCCTTTAAACCCAAACACATATTGATTACACAGGTTCTGTGGCTGATTAAGGTGGTAATTAAACTCACTTGGTGCCTTATCTGCACTAAATTAGTCTCAGAACCTGTGTAATTCATATGTGTTCGGGTTTAAAGGAATGAGGTGGCAACCCTAATTCTGGATAATGCACCTGATGGTCTCTAAGTGTTTAAAATAATGCTTTTAAGTGTTGTTAATGGGTAATAGTTCATTCATTCTGCATAGATTCACAACCTGTCACTTGTATGCTAAGATTGAAGCTCTATGCAGTATCCATCCTTGCCTCTCTTCTTTGCCATACCTATTCACGCTTTCTCATCTCCATAATTTTCTATTTTTCCACTATGAGAATGCATGAGAACATATTCTTATTTTGGCTTCAGTGAATAGAACCTGATAACACATGCATTGTATAACAAGACTGGGAAAGAGAAGCATATAAGTACCTCTCAGAAATCACCAACTCGCTCAAGCAGTCATAGAATTTATTGAGTATTATTATACAGATATATATTTGTGATTTAAACAAAGTACTATAGCATATGCTTCTGAGGCATCCACATAAAAGTGCATTCCTTATAAATATGTGCTGTCTTCAAATTATAAATATGATACACACAGGAAAGGAGATCACAGGGTTCTTAAGTAGAAGATTATAATTATAATTTTCTTATGCATCTCCCACTTCTGTGTGTGTTTGTGTATCTTTGCAATTGTATGTTTACCACACAAACATAAATTGACTTAAAATTAAAGCATTGAGTTTTTACATTGCTGCTGCCAGTGGCATATTTATCATACAGTATTTACCACCTGGAGAACACACTCAGGGTCATTTACTATAGCGCCGGGAAGTACTAGGCACTATTACATGTAATAGCACCCATTTTAGGCAATTAAGATTTCAACAGGCGAACGTGCGAATGAAAAAGAGCGACATTAGCGGCGAACATACGTTATTAAATTCGATAATCAGCGCTAATTAGCGATTCCGCGTATATGCAAATTTTAGTTATTATATAGCACTGCACTGCAACCATGATCCATGTATGTGAAACAAACATTTTTATGTGAGATGTTCTCTACCTTGTGTGCATCTTTTGATGTATATTGCAATTAGTATTCCTAGTCTTTTTTCCTTCTTTTGCTAACAAATGCAGTTATGAATGATTATTACAGAGTAATGTCTGCTATTCTGTAAAGTTACATGTATTGAACGTTTAGGTTACCTATTTGTTGTATGTTGTTTTTTTTCATGTTTTTTATTTTTAATTTTTTATTTATGTGACTATAAAGCGATCATTATTTATGTTCATTCTTTAATCATACTACACTATTATGCAGGTCTCAGCATATTTAGCACAATGGCTTGGTGGTCTGCTCAGAATCCTCCACAGCACTCACGGTATGAATTCAAATCCCAGCCAACTTACCATCCACCAGCTGTGTTTATTTTTTCAGTGCACAAGCAAATTAAAATAAACAAAGACATGTAAATTGCCCGTTAGATAGTGTGTGTTGTTTGGAATTCCACACCATAATATTATTGAATAAGTACATACCATTGCATGCATTTGAAAAGTTAAACTATGGAATAAACTAAACTGATGTGCATTGGCTAATATTCTTTCCTTATATAATTTATACATCCTAATTCTAATGGTTCTAAGTATAACCCTTGTAGATAACGAGTGATTTTTGGTTTTTCCTTTTAACTCTGACTACAATCCAATCCGGGATTGATGGCTTGCCCCTCTTGCCGCTGGTATGTCATAGCGAGGCGTGGTTTTATGTACTCTATATAATGCGATGACTCAGAGCGACGCCCGTTCCCCAGATGACGTCAGTTGTGGACGAAACGTATGTCGGGAGGTTGACGAACGTCATCTCGATCCTAATGTGAATGGGCGCTCGCTATGCCGGCCGGCGAACTATTCATTTTATTCCATTTTGTGTAAGTTTTTTACCTTTTTTAAATAAATGTCCTATCGGATTTATGCTATGGCCACCTCTCTTTTATTCACATGCCTTTGAGCTCGAGTGGGTGGATCTCCTATTGCATTTCCGTAGTCATGCTACATGCAGAGAAGCTCCATTATCAGCTGGATATCCCTGATTTGGGTCTGCACACAAGCTTTTATTGCTTGCTTTGTGGTAAGCGCAAATTTTATGTGGTGGAGGAGCACTGTGAGCAGTGTTTTGATACAGTCTTCATATTTAAGTCCTCTCTGCAGAGCATAGGGGGCTTTTCTCTGGGACTTTCTTCACGTTTCCTAGAGGTTTTCTGATTTTCTCCATTCAAGATCATTTATGAACTCTGATATGCATATATTGATTCATAGTCCCATTTGCATTGCTTAGTATTTACTTTTTATGGTTTATTTGATCACTGCAATTTTTTGATTGATTTTTTCTGATGTTGATATTTCATGAGAGGAGTTTTTCAGATTTTACATTTCATCACTTTATGATATGCATGATTCATTTTTATACATTCACACACTATTTATGGTATAGTACAGTTTTTTCTATATATTTGGTATTTTTTGTGTGTATCCCACAGTTTAACTGCTGCTTTCCTGGGGGGTTTTTATATAGTGGTAGCGCAGTATTTTTTTTCCATTCCTTATTGGCTAATAATGCTTCTGAGTACAATGCACGTTTTCAGGAGGTGATACCATCAGTGAGATTTGAACTCATGGCTTGAACCTTTGAAGGTAGCAGGGCATACCACTATTGCTACAGAGCTGAACACATACCTACATAGGAAACACATTTACTAAATGTTTGATTCTATACAATAATATTTTGCGTTTCAGGCATTAATATTATAGTAACAACCATGCTCATGCTGATGTGGCATTGACTAATAGGCGTTCGCCTCTTTTCAGCATATGCTGCTGAGTACAATGCAAGCTTTCAGTAGGTGATACCATCTGTGTGATTTTCAGCCATTTAAGCACAATTAAATTAAGAGCATACGTTTACTAGTGTTTAACAGTGGGACTACTTTATATTCTAGGTATAATAGTATTCAGCACAGTGAATTAGGCCCCTTTCACACGTGTGCGACCTGAAAGTCATGCAATTTTGATGCGACTTTAAGCAATGCCTGTGTAATCTTGAGGTCTATGGACGCATGAGTCACAGGGAAAGTCGCACAATTTTCCCGCGCAATTTTCCCACGCAATTTTCCCGCTATTTTGTGTCTGCAATTTTGCTGCGATTTTAGGGAATGCTCATGTAAACTTGAGGTCTATGGACCTCAACTCGCATCAAAGTTGGACCAAGATAGTACAGGGACTACTTTGAAATCAGTGTGACTTGAAGTCGCACAGATATAAATGGTAGTCATTGAAAATCATGGGGTGGACTTGTCATGCGGCTCTGATGTCGCTCAAGTGTGAAAGGGGCCTCAGCCCGACTTTGTGAGCAATTTCAGAGACATCAGTGCACTTTCTTGCACAGGTGTCTAGTGAAATCACATAGGTTCCAACTGTCCCTGATTTGGAACAAAGTCCCTCAGTCCCTCTTTCCTCCTTATTTGTCCGTCATTTTGTTCTGATCTATATAGTTTTATATAAAATGCACTTTTTATCTTTCAAAAAGAGTATCCCAGCGCTAAACCTTTCATCCAAATTCTAAATTGCATTGTTTGTAAATTTCCAATGCCAATCTAAAGGAATATTATTGGTAAAATAAAAGCACTTGGGGGTTTAACTAATATATATATTTTTTTGAATAATTCTCCTTTAAGGAGGTGTTTTAGGGAGTGTGTCCTATGCCTACATACCTTTGCTAACAGGTGTCCCTCATAACCATCTCAAAAAGTTGGGAGGTAAGGAATCGTACCCTGAAGTCATCCAAAGTAGTGCAGGAACTACTTTTGGGAATCTGTGCGGCGTCGCACCGATTCGGACAGTTCCATTGCCGTCAATAGGAGCTGATTTGGCCTGCAATTTGACATGTCAATTCAGAGCTATGTGAACATGGGTGAAGTTGCATAGATATGAATGGAAATCATGGGGGGCAATCATGTGACTCTGAGGTCCAAAGCTGCATGAAAAGTCACCCAAGTTTGAAAGTAACCTAATTACATTAATTGATAACACCTTTGAATTAGGCCCTATTTGCACTTTTGCGACCTTAAAATTGCACAGCTTTGCCGTGACTTGAAACAATGTCTGTGTGGGGCAGCACAGTGGTGCAGTGTATAGCACTCTCAACCTAGCAGTAAGAAGGGTCGCTGGTTCAAATCCCAACCACAACACTACCTGCCTGGAGGTTGCATGTTCTCCCTGTGCCTGCGTGGGTTTCCTCTGGGTACTCCGGTTTCCTCCCACACTCCAAAGACATGCTGGTAGGTTAATTTGATCCTGTCTAAATTGTCCCTAGTATGTATGAATGTGAGTTAGGGACCTCAGATTGTAAGCTCCTTGAGGGTAGGGACTGATGTGAATGTACAATGTATATGTAAAGCGCTGCATAAATTGACAGCGCTATATAAGTACCTGAAATAAATAAACAAATAAATAATAATCTTATGGTGTATGGACCTCAGGTCACATCAAAGTCAAACCAAGGTAGTGCAGGGAAAAATTTGCCCCACAAAATCAAAGGTGTTATCCATGAATCTCATTCACATTGCTGCGACCTGAAAGTCACACTATTTTGCTGCCACTTTGCCGCTGCAACTTGGCATCAACTTATGTGAATGCTAGTGTAATATAGCAACCTATGTACCGCAAGTCGCATGAAAGTCACACCAAAGTAGTACAGAGACTACTTTGAAGTTGGTGCGACTTGAAGTAGCACCGATTATTACTATATACGATTTATATAGTCAACAGTTTGCTTGTTAACATATGTCAACAGTTTACGCAGCGCTTTACAATGTAGAGGGGGGACAGCACAATTTCAGTACAGTTCAATACAGAAGGGACAGGAGGGCCCTGCTCGTACAGCTTACATTCTAAAGGGAGGGGGTGGTGGTACAAAAGGTAATGGATGCAGGGAATGATTTAATGGGGGTGGCTTGGGGACAGTTGTTAGGTGGGTGTGGGATAGGCTTCTCTGAATATTCACTGATGTGAATGGTTATCATTGAGAATCATGGGGTACAACTTGTCATACAACTCGTAGGTGCAAATTTGCTAGAAAAGTCACCCAAGTGTGAAAATATCTATCTATCTATCTATCTATCTATCTATCTATCTATCTATCTATCTATCTATCTATCTATCTATCTATCTATCTATCTATCTATCTATCTATCTATCTATCTATCTCATTTATATTTGCATAGTCCTTACTGATTTACATCAGCAGAACAAATGCAGGAAGTGATGTATGCATATGGGCCAGAAGCAAATGTGTGGTGATGCCAAACAAATCAATGAACCCCACCCACACCAAATCTAACTACCACATCCACCCCCACATTGAGTAAGCACAAGTACATATCCTACACTTACCCGGCAAATGAGCAGCACCTCCTATTTGCTAAAGAGGGACCTCGCCATGTCCACCTAGATAGAGATCCTGACCAGCACAGGCACTTCTGGGTAATTGCAATGACTCATTTCCGGGTCAGAAGCTGAAACCATGCTCTTTTGATCGCAGCTGCGAATATTTGATCGCAACCACAATTAGTATTCATTTTAGTTTATTTGCAGATATGCAAATCTGTATTTCTACATATAATGATATTTGAAGGTAAAGTTAAGGGAGTTTGATAATAAATGGTGTCCCAGGAATTGCAGCAGGTGAATTACAAAGACAAAGGCCCAGTTTGAGTCCTGGTTCACACTGACAGCGGGATGAAATCGTGCGAGTTTAGCTGAAGTCACACAATTTCATTCCTGCATGTCAGTCCCGACTGCGGGAGGGGCGACACCCTGAAGTCACCAAAAGTAGTACAGAAACTACTTTTGGAAATTGCAATGCCGCACTGAGAAGGACGGTGCAATTACCGTTGATTTGGCATTTGACATGTCAAATCGAACCAATGTGAACCAGGGCTGACACATACAACACTGCCTATCCACCAGCTGAATTCATTACTTGCAATTCTCCACAGCTGTTATATACAAAGACTCCACCTAAACACCTTTATCATTTACTTGCAGGTGTGCTGAAGAGATTTTTTTTGGTGCACAATTATCTTATAGTTTCTATGGGTATAAGGCCTCATTCTCACAAGGCGGATCCGCTTCTACAGTAGGTCTGCCTCAGTCCGCCGGCTCAGCTGGAGATATCTCCGTAGGGGTACGGGGGATTTATAGTGGGTGTTTATAGAGAGGCGGGTGAAAGAAGAAAGAGAAGAGGACTCTTTGGTGGGTTGCATGTCATGTACAGCATGACCGCCAGATCTGCTATGCGGAACACACACCACCGTGCAAGCAGGAAGTGTGGGTGTATTTGCGTTCTACCCTCACTTCCAGCTGTCTCCGGCGTCACTTCCACTTCGCAGACATATCCTACGCGGCCGACACTGTGCAACCAGGAAGTGTGGGTGTGTTTACGTTCCACCCGCCACTTCCGGCTGCTACCAACCTCACTTCTGTCACAGACACTTCCGGTCATAAATTATTCTCGGCACAGGGATTGTGTGTACACACACACATACTTTCGCTGGCCCATTTTAGGGATCCTCTCTCTCTAGTGGTTTAACAGGAAATTGCAATTGGGCAAATCTGAACGCTTGCACACACTCTTTATGCCCTATCCCATATCTGGGGAAAGCTAAACCGTGATTCCCCAGATACAGGGGCCAATCTATTGCCCCACCTAGTGGCCACATTCTATCTCCCAGGCACCTACCTACCTAGTGGCCACAAGTAATGCTATTAAGATGGCAAGACGGTGCAAACTCATAGTGGGAGCTCCCCGGGCACATTAGCATGTGGACATACACAGAGACCCTAAAGAATGCACAATAGCCCATAGTGCGCCCGTACACTAATAGATACACCAGTGGGATCCTTTTCTATGTATACAGGCACAATTTCATAAAATATGCATACAAATAAAAAATAATTAAAGTACTATGAAAACGTGGAAAATATATATGCAATGAATTACATATATACCAATCAATTGATATAACATGAGAATTATATATAAAACCGTAAAAACATATATAATATATACAATATCTCACAAAAGTGAGTACACCCCTCACATTTTTGTAGATATTTTATTATATCTTTTCATGTGACAACATTGAAGAAATTGAATTGATGAAGTATCAACACACAGTGTTAATGTGGATACATAGATAATGCTAGGTGCATTACTATGTACACGTAGCGCTCGTAGTATATTTAAAATTAAAATTAATATTTACATTTACCTCCTACTGACTTGGACACATATTGTTTACTAGGTTGATAAATTATGAATTATTAATCATTATTATTAGTTATGTAGGATACCCGAATAATATTCCTTACCACTGGTATACATATGTGTGCTATTGTATTGGTAATATATATTACCATACTGCACTATGCTGCTAATAGGTTTTTCTAACTGGCTTATTTTCTATATCATAATAGGTATCATGGTTATTCGTTAACAGGAAAATTATTGTAACCGTGTAGATCTCTTTTAAGTTACACATGCGAGATATATGCATAGTTACAATTATGGACCTACACCTCCATATTATTAGAGCAATTGCCTTCTTACCTCTAGGGGGTCCTCTCTCAGGCTGGGCCTACAAGTCTTTCTATCTCCCCACTTCCCTTCCTTCCCCTTCCCTTCCCTCTCTCTTCCTTTCTCCTTTCTTCCTCATCCCTCTTTTTCCAGTCTCTTCTATTCCTTCCTTTTTCTCTTATTTCCCTCTTCCCTTCCTCTTCCGTTCCCTTTTCTACTTCCCTTTCCCTCCCTCTCTTTCCCCCTCCTTTTCCTTTCCCTTTCCCCTCTCTCCTCTCGCTCTCCCCTCTCATCTGTCCTTCCTCGGCAGTCACAATCCCTCTGATTCAAATAGACTTATTTAGTCTTATACGTCATTGATTAATATCACTACTATGTTACATACGTCCCCATGGTATATGAATACTACCCGGATTGTGTATTAGCACCATCTGGTGGGCCTTAGTAGCGGTGATACCAAATGTGTAAAAAAAAAAAAAAAAATTTTGATTATCTAGCTATATTTGTGTAGCTTTTTCGTTTTTATTCTTACTTCATTTTATTTATTGGATGTTTTGTATATTCCAGTAATCTGTTCTGTGCTCCTGAAGAAGCGCTTTGGCGTGCAACATGTTGAGCGAGTTCTTGCTATCGATTATTATCTCTGCATAGCTCCTCCTTAACTATAATACAACGTATGTAAATTGGTTATCCCAATTATTGTATAACTGATCTCTACAATACACAACTTTGTATGGAGTGTATAAATTGTAAATGTATAGCTATGAACTGATTTCTGTCTCTGTCCTTTTATATTTTTAAACAATCTTTAATAAATCGGATTTTTAATTATATCAACTACAGTAATTATTGTGCCAAGAAAGTCCAAGCCCAACCTTTTTCTCTTCATATGTAACATTGAAGAAATGACACTGTACAATGTAAAGTAGTGAGTGTACAGCTTGTATAACAGTATAAATTTGCTGTCCCCTTAAAATAACTCAACATACAGTCATTAATGTCTAAAGCAATGGCAACACAAGTAAGTAAAAATGTGCATATTGGGCCCAAAGTGTCAATATCTTGTGTGGCCACCATTATTTTCCAGCACTGCCTTAACCCTTAAAGCCCCAGAGCTTCACAGGTTGCCACTGGAGTTCTCTTCCACTCCTCCATGATGACATCACATAGCAGGTGGATGTTAGAGACCTTGTGCTCATTCCACCTTCCATTTGAGGATGCCCCACAGATGCTCAATAGGGTTTAGGTCTGGAGACATGCTTGGCCAGTCCATCACCTTTACCCTCAGCATCTTTAGCAAGGCAGTGGTCTTCTTGGAGGTGTGTTTGGGGCCGTTATCATGTTGTAATACTGCCCTGCGGCCCAGTCTCCGAAGGGAGGGGATCATGCTCTGCTTCAGTATGTCACAATACATGTTGGCATTCATGGTTCCCTCAATAAACTGTAGCTCCCCAGTGCTGGCAGCACTCATGCAGCCCCAGACCATGACACACCCACCACCATGCTTGAATGTAGGCATGACACACTTTGTACTCCTCACCTGGTTTGCGCCACACACTCTTGACACCATCTGAACTAAATAAGTTTATCTTGGTCTCATCAGACCACAGGACATGGTTCCAACAATCCTTAGTCTGCTTGTCTTCAACAAACTATTTACAGGCTTTCGTGTGCATCATCTTTAGAAGAGGCTTCCTTCTGGGACAATAGCCATGCAGACCAATTTGATGCACTGTGCGGTGTATGGTCTGAGCACTGACAGGCTGACCCCACCCCTTCATCCTCTGCAGCAATGCTGGCAGCACTTATATGTCTATTTCCCAAAGACAACCTCTGGTTATGATGTTGAGCATGTGCACTCAACTTCTTTGGATCGACCATGGTGAGACCTGTTCTGAGTGGAACCTGTCCTGTTAAACTGGTGTATGGTCTTGGCCATCGTACTGCAGCTCAGTTTCAGGGTCTTGGAAATCTTTTTATAGCCTAGGCCTCCTTTATGTAGAGCAACAGATCTTTTTTTCAGATCCTCAGAGAGTTCTTTGCCATGAGGTGCCATGTTGAACTTCCAGTGAGCAGTATGAGAGAGTGAGAGCGATAACAGCAAATTTAACACACCTGCTCCATTCACACCTGAGACCTTGTAACACTAACAAGTCACATGACACCGAGGAGTAAAAATGGCTAATTGGGCCCAATTTGGACATTTTCACTTAGGGGTGTACTCACTTTTGTTGCAAGTTCTTTAGACATTAATAGCTGTGTGTTGAGTTATTTTGAGGGGCAGAAAATCAGCACTGTTATACAAGCTGTACACTCACTACTTTACATTCTAGCAAAGTGTCATTTCTTCAGTGTTGTCACATGAAAAGATATAATAAAATATTTACACAAATGTGAGGTGTGTACTCACTTTTGTGAGATACTGTGTGCGTATATATATATATATATATATATATATATATATACTAAAAAGCAATACATTGCATAAAAATATAAATATAAAAAAGCAATAAATTGATTTGCTATAAATTGCATAAAATATTAAATATTCAACATACATATACCTCTACGTGTGCGTTACCACCAGCATACTGTGCATTCAAACAACAGAGATAATTCTAGGCAATAAACCAGAGGAGAAATGTTGGAACTTCAATGCTCATGTTAGACATGGTCATGGCATTTATACATAGTTCACAATCAATCCAAAATATGGGGTCACTATGTTCCATTACTGTTTGAACCCGGTATCCCGCTTTCGTCCAATGTGATTTCATAAGAGATGACCATGTTAGTTGAAAATATTGTTGTTAACTGTTAATTTAAAGAAGTTTTGATCTAATGTAGCCTATTTAAAGCCCTCAACCTGACTCTAGGGTTGCCCTATCTATACGTAGTGACTACAAGGTGTGCTCCAACACATATCTACAAAAAGGAGGTCATAAATACTTATAGTCCAGTTCAATTGTGCAGTGCGCCCATGTATCCCCACAGCAACATAGCTTCATGTCATGGGCAAACCTGGACCAAGTATTAGGTAGGACCCTAGGGGTAATGCCTTAATTGAACGGGGACTGGGGAAGGGTCCGCAGGCCTGAAACGGGTTTACAAAGAAGGAAAGAAGGTCAACCTAGCAGCCAAGAAGTCAGGATGTAAGACTGGGCTGAACTGTACTGGAGACTTCCGAGGGTCCTACAGAAGTCATACTACATTATGTATTTCAATGCCCTCGTTCAGGCCATGCGGTGCCAGGGACCCCAGAGTGAAAATCCAGAAGGCCTCTCTTGTACATAGTATCTGATGCTTCTTGCCACTATCTAATTTGTTATGGCCTCTATTCAAAAGACTCTAAGGCCATCAGTGCTACTATTGTGAACCTCCTTAAAGTGTCATGGCACAGAATACTTGTCTTTTTCTGTCATGATACAGCTCCTGTGCTCCCCCATTCTTGTCCTCATTGGCCGTGAAGTTCGACCAATGTATGTGAGACTGCAGGGGCACAGGAGGCCATAAATGATGTATGGAGTGCCACAGTTGATGAACTGCTTGATCATATAGCTTTTGCCATCAACTCCGGTTACCTCCTTTTTCCTATGACACATATGTATGCAATTCCCACAATTACTAGTCCCGCACCTGTAGCTTTTTTGGTCAAATGCTGTGGTCCAAAGATTGTTCAGCCCTTTATTCCTAGTTTTCTTCACCTTATATCCTTAGGTCTCCTAAAGACTAGGTTTGAGTGTGGAATTAGGCTAGTCTTCAAACTCGGATCGGATCTAAGAATCTTCCAATTTTTTCTGAAGATTCTCTGTATTATGGGGACTTTGTTATTATATTTAGTGCAGAACCTTACTTGTGGTTGTTCATCCCTGCCATCATATTTTGTTATTTTCCCACTTTCTGCGCAGGTATTTTCATATAACTGTAGGTATTTTTGGAAGGCTTCTTCGCTATGCGTATCTTCATACCCTTTCTCTATAAATTTATACTTCAAGATCAGTCCCTGTTCTTCATAATCAGTCCCTGTTCTTCATAATCATTTTTTGGTCCAGGTTTGCCCATGACATGAAGCTATGTTGCTGTGGGGATACATGGGCGCACTGCACAATTGAACTGGACTAAATGTATTTATGGCCTTTTTGTAGAAATGTGTGGGAGCGCACCTTGTAGTCACTAGGTATAGATAGGGCAACCCTAGAGTCAGGTTGAGGGCTTTAAATAGGCTACATTAGATCAACACTTATTTAGATTAACATTTAACAACAATATTTTCAACTAACATGGTCATCTCTTATGAAATCACATTGGACTTGGGTTCACCCAGGAGTAATGGAACATAGTGACCCCATACTTTGGATTGATTGTGAACTATGTATAAATGCCATGACTTGTCTAACATGAACATTGAAGTTCCAATATTGCTCCTCTGGTTTATTGCCTAGAATTAGCTCTGTTGTTTCAATGCACAGTATGCTGGAGGTAACACACATGTAGAGGTATATGTATGCTGTATATTTTATGCAATTTATTGCTTTTTAATATATATATATAAAGAAAATACACTTTGCTACAATGTAAAGTAGTGAGTGTACAGCTTAAATAACAATGCACATTTGCTGTCCCCTCAAAATAACTCAACACACAGCAATTAATGTCTAAACCGCTGGCAACAAAAGTGAGTACACCCCTTAATGAAAATGTCCAAATTAGGCCCAATTAGCCATTTTCCCTACCCAGTGTCATGTGACTCGTTAGTGTTACAAAGTCCCAAGTGGGAATGGGGAGCAGGTGTGTTAAATCTGGTGTTATCGCTCTCACTCTCTCATACTGGTCACTGGAGGTTCAACATGGCACCTCATGGCAAAGAACTCTCTGAGAATCTGAAAAAAAGAATTGTTGCTCTACATAAAGATGGCCTAGGCTATAAGAAGATTGCCAAGACCCTGAAACTGAGCTGCAGCACGGTGGCCAAGACCATACAATGGTTTAACAGGACAGGTTCCACTCAGAACAGGCCTCGCCATGGTCGACCAAAGAAGTTGAGTGCGCGTGCTTAACATCATATTCAGAGGTTGTCTTTGGGAAATAGACATATGAGTGCTGCCAGCATTGTTGTAGAGGTTGAAGGGGTTTGGGCGGGTCAGCCTGTCAGTACTCAGATCATACGCTGCATCAAATTGGTCTGCATGGCTGTTGTCCCAGAAGGAACCCCCTCCAAAAGATAATGCACAAGAACAGTTTGCTGAAGACAAGCAGATTAAGGACATGGATTACTGGAACCATGTCCTGTGGTCTGATGAGACCAAGATAAACTTATTTGGTTCAGATGGTGTCAACCGTGTGTGGCGACAACTAGGTGAGGAGTACAAAGACAAGTGTGTCTTACCTACAGTCAAACATTGTGATGAGAGTGTCATGGTCTGCATGAGTACTGCTGGCACTGGGGAGCTACAGTTCATTGAGGGAACCATGAATGCCAACATGTACTATGACATACTGAAGCAGAGCATGATCCCCACCCTTCGGAGACTAGGCTTCAGGGCAGTATTCCAACATGATAATGACCCCAAACACAGGTCCAAGATGACCACTGCCTTGCTAAAGAAGCTGAGGGTAAAGGTGATGGACTGGCCAAGCATGTCTGCAGACCTAAACCCTATTGAGCATCTGTGGGGCATCCTCAAACGGAAGGTGGAGAAGCGCAAGGTCTCTAACATCCATCAGCTTTGTGATGTTGTCATGGAGGAGTGGAAGAGGACTCCAGTGACAACCTGTGATTCTCTGGTGAACTCCATGCCCAAGAGGGTTAAGGCAATGCTGTAAAATAATGATGGCCACACACAATATTGATACTTTGGGCCCAATCTGGACATTTTAACTTAGGGGTGTATTCACTTTTGCTACCAGCGGTTTAGACATTAATGGCTGTGTGTTGAGTTATTTTGAGGGGACAGCAAATTTACACTGTTATACAAGCTGTACACTCACTACTTTACATTCTAGCAAAGTGTAATTTCTTCAGTGTTGTCACATGAAAAGATATAAAAAAATATTTACAAACATATGAGGGGTGTACTCACTTTTATGAGAATATATATATATATATATATATATATATATATATATATATATATATATATATATATATATATATATATATATATATATATATATTATATGTTTTTATGGTTTTATATATACTTGTCATGTCAATTGATTGGTATATATGTGATTTATTGTAAATATTTTTTCTATGTTTCCATAATACTTTAATACTTTTTTATTTGTATGCATATCTTATGAAATTAGGCCTGTATACATAGAAAAGGATCCCACTGGTGGATCTATTAGTGTACGGGCGCACTATGGACTAGTGTGCATTCTTTTTGGTCTCTGTGTATGTCCACATGCTAACGTGCCCGGGGGGGCTCCCACTATGAGTTTGCACCATCTTGCCATCTTAATACCATTTCTTGTTGCCACTAGGTAGGTAGGTGCCTGGGAGATAGAATGTGGCCACTAGGTGGGGCAATAGATTGCCCCCTGTATCTGGGGAATCACGGCTTAGCTTTCCCCAGATATGGGATAGGGCAGGATGAGTGTATGTGAACGATCAGATTTGCCCAATTGCAATTTACTGTTAAGCCACTAGAGAGAGGATCCATAAAATGGGCCAGCGAAAGTATGCAGGTGTGTACACACAATCGCTGTGCCAAGTATAATTTATGACCGGAGGTGTCTGTGGCGGAAGTAATGTTGATAGCAGCCAGAAGTGGCGGGTGGAACGCAAATACACCCACACTTCCTGGTTACACGCTGGGGTGCGTTCCGTATAGCAGATCTGGCGGTCATGCTGTACATGACTTGCAACCCACCAAAGAGTCCTCTTCTCTCTTTTTTCTTTCACCCGCCTCTCTATAAACACACACTATAAATCCCCCGTACCCCGCATGATGCAACAGAGATGGGTAGGTACAATAGATAAGTTTTATTGGCTATTTTTATTAACTATCACACCATGGGCAAAATGTTGCATGTTGAATATTTTTTACACCCACGCTGTTAGCTGCCTGGAACGTGCCCCTGAACATTGGATGGGGGCACCTCCAATATGGCAGGGGGCAGGTATGGGATTAGATTGTGTGATATGTATGCCTATGGCTTAGATTAATTCACTAGGTGGATGCTGTTCACTCAGATGGGTGTGGCATGTTTTGGTGGGCATCGGCCTGGACGTATGCATGTGGATATATATAGAGGTAACCAGAGGAGGCAAGTTATCCACCGCTTTGGCTCTGAGGAAGAGCTCTTGAAAGGCGATAAGAGTTTGTGATGCCATCTGACCCCTCCAATATCTGGTCCGGGTTTGCAGGTGTCCAGAGACGCAGTCTCATCTACTGGTGGACTGATAAGTCTTTTTTTATACGCTCATTTGTGAGTATGATTACTGCTGTTACAGTTTTGTAATACATTTTACCATTGGTAATGCACAAGGTCGGTGTGCCCTCCTTTCCTCTTTTTATGTTTCAGTTTTAAGGATACCCATTGTTATGAGGAGGGCAGCAAGACCGCAGGCATTGTTTTATCAAGAGGGTTGGCCACACCACTTACCTATAGACTAAGCCCCCAAGTGCAGGAGATTGTTTCTGTGTTGTTTACAAACATTCCCATAGACACACTAAACCTTGTGGACAGCCTTCCCAGTCTCTGTTATAGCTGCAAAGGGTGGGCTAAATCAAATTTTAACCCTACGGACTAAGACTAGGATGCCATTAAAGTTCATGTGTGTGTAAAGGCATGCATCCCAATACTTTTGGCTAGATAGTGTATCTGGCAAGATTTACAATGGTGGTGGAACCCTCCTACACATAAATACTACATTTAGACCTAGTTTTAGGACCTGAGTCAGGAGTTATGTTTAACAACATAGGGAGATGAGACAACTTCTCTACATGAAGCAGCATGCTTGGGACTCAAAGCCAGACCCTCAGAGACGCTAAGCAGGTGTTCTAACCTCTAAGCTATAGAGCCGCCACATGTGGAAACCTCCTACACATAAATACATATATACTGCATTTCTTTGGACATATAGGTGGTGGAATTACATTACTCAAGAGTTATTCTTCTTGATTTATTCTGTGATATTTGGTGGGTGAGTGTAGAATAATGATGGTACCCTCTAATTTTTGGGAATAACATTTTGATTTCTGATGTTGGTACACATATCACATTTTTGGGCTAAAATTGTGATCATTTTGTAATTATTTGGAAATAATAAAAAACACTTGTGACCCATTTTAAATTTGCATCAGCAATGGTGTTGTTTGTGGTTTGTAAAGACACCTGTGTGAGTTTGGGTAAAGATTGCTGTGAGATGGAGAGTAACAAGTGAAAGTGATATTGAAAAATATATTTTACCAAAACATCAAAACATTCCACATTCTAGCATTGTTAAAAACAAAATAGATGAGAAAAAAATAAAATAGAAACAGCAACATTGTTGCAAGGAACATTTATTTCAGAGAAAGATACATTTCATCTCAACATTAAAAGTATTTTAAAAGTAAGTTACAAATGTACCATTAGAATAAATGGCTGAAACTTGCATTGGACTATAATAGCTCCAATTTTTATTCTCAAAAACACCTTTTAGCCCAGCACTAATTTTGGTATTTACTTTAGCGCCTTGTAAAAAAGCCATACTCGTTCAGTGTTTATTATTGTGATTAGCTGTTATTGGTCACAGCCAATGGGTTGTAATTGGTCCTGTCTGTACCATGTCATAACTGTGACACAGAGCTCATCACAAAGTGTGTAACAAAGCCTTTCATTGTGTACAATTGTCATGTGATCTGCTGTGATTGGCCACAGCAGTCACCTGGCACCAGCAGTGGATCTGTCAGTGATCAGTCATCGGCCATGTCCGGTGGGCACGGTAGGTGACAGATCATGCCAGAGCGTGGCCTGATCCTGGGAGGGCGTCATATGGCGTCCTCCCAGAACAACAGTACTCCCGCCCAACTGTCATTTGACAATAGGCTGGGTGGGAAGAGATTAATATCCCATTTTAAAAGCATGAGTAGTAATAGGAAATTGAACTCCCCCCACTGGCATTGAAATTAATCCTAAAAGGTATTTAATTGGATTGAAGGCATGTGTCTGACCAGGCCACCTGGTTTTGTGCACAATAGGGCCTTCCCTTTTTGGCACAAGGTTAAAAGTGTGCTATTGTCCAAACTGTCTTTGTATAAGGTGACATTAACAGCACCCTTCACTGGAAATACATTGCATTCATTAATTTGAAAGGGTGTCCCAAACGGGATAGTGGGGTGTCCACAGACTTCTGACCATATAGTGTAAATCAATAGAAAACTTGGATCACGGAGCTGAGTAGGAAGTAATCTTCCCACCTATTTTCATTAATCTGGGTTGGAAATTTCTGGATCTAACATCTAATATTATCAATTGACATAGTCAAATGTTAGTTTTAAATATTTTGAGCTCCTAGAATGGGGCATGGAGGTATGTGTTACTTACAAACCATACTTTCTCTTACTACTATCATTTCTTTTAAACCGATGTAATTTATAGGTTACAGGCAAGTGTTGCCTTTAAAAGGTTAAAACAAGCTTAAACAATAAACTATAATACATACATTTCTTAAAATTTTCTTTAAAAAACAATGTTGACTTGGATCACTATTGATTTTCCAGAGGTTTAGGATAAATCACAGGGCCATCTGGCATTTTGCACACTTAAAAACAAGCCTCTTTACTATTGGTGGCCAGTGACCTAATTGAGCAACTTTTTGTACCTCTTACTTATTAGTGTTCTGTGGTGTTCTATGCACCCCTACAATTTTCACTGTCTTTATAGTAATGGTCAATTGACAGCCCATCCATGTACACTGGTGGCCAATAGAAAGAACAGGACTCCCTAAAAAAAAAGCTTGTTTAGGGGGATGATGAGTGAAAGTGATCCTGTTACAATGAGGGCCATTGCAAATATCCCCATTAAATTGGTTAACACAAATGCCCTCTTTACTTCAGTAGTCAGTGTAAATGCTTGTGGTCAGTAGAGAAGTGACCCTTATATTGGTGGTTAATGATAAAGAGCCCCCATAGATTACGTGGACAGTGGCAGTGGACCAGTGCAGTGCCCTTGGTTATTGGTGGAAGAATTGCCCCCTTACAGATGCAAACAAATTGGGGAAAGTAGTTAATTATTATCTGAAGCAGAAGAGATCTTGGGGTTGATTTACTAAAGCTGCAGAGTGAAAAATAAGGTGCAGCTCTGCATAGAAACCAATCAGCTTCCAGGTTTTATTGTTAAACCTTAGTTGAACAAGCTGGAGTTAGATGCTGCATGGCTACCATGCACAGCTGTATCAGATTATGCACTCTTAAGTTTCAGTAAATCCACTCTGCTGGTGTTGCTGCTGTCTCTCTGCTGAGTGACTGCCAGGAAGGTCAGACTCATGGGGTTTGATTTACATAAGGCAAATAGGCTATTTACTTTACACAGTAAGTTGCATTATCCCCAAAGATTTCTAAATGACGGGTAATTTCACATTACAAAGAATACTCAATCAGAAAAATAAAAAAAAATATTGCTTGCACATGATAGGATGATGAAAATCAGCAGAGCTTCACTGCATTCACTAAGCTCAGGGAATATACCCCTTGCAAAGTGAAAAGTCTATTCACCTTTAGTCAATCAACCCCATAGTGCTACCTCAGGATCTGTAGCCCTTGGTCTGATCTTGAGGATCATGGCTGTTTGCTATCTGCATGTGTGTACACGCGCAAATGTGAATCTAGGTGAGCATGAACAAGCATGCGCATATGGTGCTGACTTTGATGCCAATTGCTCTATTTAACCACCTCAATACAAGGCACTTAAACCCCCTTCCTGCCCAGACCAGTTTTCAGCTTTCGGTGCTCTCACATTTTAAATGACAATTACTCAGTCATGCAACACTGTACCCAAATTAAATGTGTGTCCTTTTTTTAACACAAATAGAGCTTTCTTTTGGTGGTATTTAATTACTAATGGGTTTTTTATTTTTTGTACTATAAATAAAAAAAAGACTGTAAATTTTGTGAAAAATTGCCTTTCTTTGTTTTTGTCATATAATTTAGCAAATTAGTAATTTTTTTTTCATAAATTTTGGGCAAAATGTATACTGCTATATATCTTTGGTAAAAAATAACTCAAATTAGTGTATATTATTTGGTCTTTGTGAAAGTTTTAGAATATACAAACTATGGTGCCAATCACTGAAAATTGAAAACATCTGATCAGGCCTTCAGTACATCAGGTGAATCTCATTTCTTGAGGTACTAACAAGTCAGAAAAGTACAAATACACTTGGATTTCATCTAATCCATCTAATTGGATTTCTTTGGACTTTGCAATTCAGCATTTTCGTTTTTTGAACTTTGTTTATTGTGCAGTTATTATATTAGCACATTATTATACTAGCACATTTTTCAGAAATGATTCTCATTTTTTCTGAGTTTGAACTCACATTCATTATGTGTTGATCCTTGTTTATTTGATGTGTTTCTGTTCAATATTAACACCCTGATTTCTATCTCTCACCTTATTTATGGTATAGTTACCATACTAGCACATTTTTCACTATACCAGCATTTTTTTCTTATGTTTCTTTTTTAATGGGACTGCACATCTTATTGGATTTTTTTGGACTTGAGAAATCACCATTTTCATTTTTTGGACTTTGTTTATTGTGCAGTTGTTATACTAGCACATTATTATACTAGCCCATTTTTCAAAAATTATTCTCATTTTTTCTGAGTTTGGACTCACATTCATTATGTGTTTATTCTTGTTTATTTGATATGTTTCTGTTTTTCTGCAATATTAACACCCTAATTTCTATCCCTCACCTGATTTATGGTATAGTCACCATACTAGCACATTTTTCACCATACGTGTATTTTTTCAGAAATTTCACTTTTTCTTTGGTTGATTCACATTTCACCATGTATGAATCTCTGTTTATTTGATATATTTATGTTTAAGTCACATTTATTTTATTCATGCAAATTTGCTTTTTGCAACCTTAGCGTTGCACTTATTTATTCACAATTCCATCTAGCAGCACTGGGGTTGCTGGTTCAATTCCCCAACATCCTAATGCTTGTGTTGAAGTTTATATGTTCTCCCTGTGTGGATTTCTCACCACAATCCAAAGACATGATGGTATTTTATTTGTCTCCTGTCGAGATAGTCTCTAATGTAAGAAAGTTAGTTTTGGACTTTAGATTGGAAGCTCATTGCAGCCAGGGACTGATGTTAATGTTTGTTAGCACTAATCATGCCCAGGGACTTGGACATTTAAAATTTTAGGGTTTACACTGCACAGGTACATATGCTTAGAAAACTGTTGCTTTGTTTATGTGCATTCAAATGGACTTCGATCTTTGGCCTGTAGTTGGAGATTTGATGCACATAGCCAAGGGGTAAAACAATTGCAAATAGTATTAAGTGTTCCTACTCATCAGGTGCAATCACTTTAGACATACAAGAAGAGAGATTGAAAGATACTGGTGGGCGTGTACTTTTTTTGGGCGTGTGGCAGTGTGCTAACGCTACAACCTAGCTTATATAAAGGGCTGCAGTAGGGGGGGTTGTTTGGCCTGAGAAGGCCAGTTTTTTTGTTGTGATTTGTGGGGGGAGAAGGAATGATATTGTGAATATTGACAAATGCACAGCTAGGGCTGTTTGCTGAAATTCTTGTTCTTTTTTTTTTCCATCAAAAGTGGATTTATGTGGCCATGCTGTCAATGTTGTGTGGTTTATTGTTTCTGTATGACCATGCAAACATGGTTTGGGAGAATGTGCTGACCTTCTACTCTTTGATCTCATTGCTTAATCATGTACACAGAAATGTAGGTTTCAGCAGAACATGGTCACTTATGTATGTGTGTGGATTGTGGGCTGGTGGTGGGTGTTATATTTTGAATATATACCTTTTTTAATATTATGTTGGAATGCTTTGTAAGAATAACGACTGTTAAGTATGTTTCTATAATCTTGCATATAAAAATGATGTGGACTGGTGGGCGAGTTGTAGCATGAAATGTTACCCATTATACACAAAGTAAAGCTGAGTCCGCTCCAGATAAATTTTAAATTGTAAACTCCTATGAGCCCTTAAAACACAATTGTTAACTGTTTTGCTAAATGTAGCACCATGTAGCACCATGTATCCTGTAGATTTTTTTTTTAAGCTAGTAAATGAATGTACATAATTTTGTTTCTGCTGGCAATATAAAAGTACATTATTGAGCTTGTTGGATAGGCAGTGTTGTATGTGTCAGCTCTGGTTCACATTAATGCGATTTGACATGTCAAATTGGCGGCAATTGCACTGTTCTAATTGGTGTGGTGCCGCAATTTTCAAAAGTAGTTTCTGTACTTCTATTTGGCGTCTTCAGGGTGCAATTTTTATTGACATCAGTACTGATATCTGCACAGATGTCTTTGAAATTTTCCCCGCATGCGTGAATGAAATCGTGTGAGTTCACGATTTCCTCCCGCTGTCAGTGTGAACCAGGGCTCAAACTGGGCCTTTGTCTTTGTAATTCACCTGCTGCTATCCCTGGGACACCATTGCTTATCGAACTCCCTTAAGTTTGCCTTCAGATATCATATGTAGAAATACAGATTGGCATATCTGCAAATAAACAAGAATAAAAAAATTCTAATCGATGGTTGCGATCAAATATTCGCAGCTGCGATCAAAAGAGCGTGGTTTCACCTTCTGACCTGGAAGTTCCTGTGCTGGTCAGGATCTCCATCTAGGTGGACATAGTGAGGTCCCTCTTTAGCAAAGAGGAGGTGCTGCTAATTTGCCAGGTAAGTGTAGGATATGTACTTGCTCAATGTGGGGGTGGATGTGATAGTTAGATTTGGTGTGGGTGGGGTTTATGTATTTGTCTGGCATCACCACACATTTGCTTCTGGCCCATGTGCACACACACATCACTTCCTGCATTTGTTCTGCTGATGTAAATCAGTAATGAGTCAAACTATGCAAATATAAATGAGAGCTCCTTTCTATTAAAATATATATGACTTGTTTCACAGTTGGGCAACTTTTTTCAGCAAATTTGGACCTCCAAGTTGCATGACAAGTTGTACCGCATGAGTTTCAATGATAACCATTCATATCTGTGCTACTTCAAGTTGCAACAACTCCAGTAGTCCCTGTTCTACTTTGGTGTGACTTTCATGTGACTTGAGGTACATAGGGTGCAATATTACACAGGCATTCCCAGAAGTTGGGGCCAAGTTGCAGCAGCAAAATAGTGTGACTTTCAGGTTGCAACAATGTGAATGAGATTCATAGATAATACCTTTGAATTAGGCACTATTCTCACTCGTGCATCCTGCAAGTGGGTCAAATTCATCCCTGCACTACTTTGGTTTGACGTTGATGCGACTTGAGGTCCATATACCGCAAGATTAAACAGGCATAATATCGTATCGGATCCCCCCTTAGGCTGCATTCACACCTGAGCGTTTTCAGCTCATAAAATGCCTGAAAAATGGCCAACAAGCAAAATCCCATTCATTTCAATGGCACCTGTTCACATCTGAGTGTTTTGTCATAGAGGTCATATAAAGCTTTTTTTATTGTCTATTCCTCCTTCCTGGGTTATAGCTGTTCCAGATAGTGTCCACTTCCTCATGATCACTAAAGACAAGCACAGACATACTACATATTTTTTAATTTTTTTTTAAAACCACATTTATTAAAAGCCATTAAAACAGACTCACATTAAACAGTGCACCATCTCCTAAATACATATAAGTAAACCACAATGTCAATAAAACACCTCAGTTAGACATACAGCATAAATTAGCATAAAAAACCTGTAATCCAAGTTGCTTCCTGGTGTGTGCTGAATGAGGTAATTAAGCCCTGCCCAACATGTTTCATCTTGGTCATGCACGTGACTTCATCAGGGGGTTCTCTACTATCTTGGCACCCCTGCCAAAACTTTTTCCATGTTTGATAGAGTAGTGAATAGCTTTTTTTGCCATCTGTGGCCCATTCAAGAGATTTCCCTTCACTTCTCAGAGGTAAATGTCTTCTTAGAAAATTGTCACCAGAACAGATACCCCTATTGAAAGATTTCCCCTCTATTATTGTGCTAGATATACATTAATTGAATGTATCCTCCGACAGTGCTATTAGCCTCTCCTAGCCCCCCCCCCTGTTGGGCACCCCCATAGCAGTCTGCATGCCGAGTGCCCCCATAAGACACACAGAGTGCATCTTGACCCCCCACTCTCTCCCCATTGGCTCCCGCTGCTGTGTCTGAGCCAATGAAGATAGAGAGAGAGCCCAGAAAGTCTCTACCCTCTTGTACATCGCTGAATGAAGATCATGCTTAGGTAAATATTTAGGGGGGCTGGGGGGAGCTGCTTGTAGAAGTATTTTTACCTTAATGCATGGGTAAAAAAAACTTTTGCCTTTTAGAATCACTTTAATTTTTTTATACCAATACAGTAAAAAATATACCATGCCACCAAATCTATCATACAGCAACGCTACCCTAACAAATTCAAAACTATCAACAGAATAGTACCATTATACCGTTGATTGCCATCTCAGAAGGAAAGCAGTGTGATTTTCAGCCAATCTGGTATTTTTGTAAGACAAAATGTTTCTATCTTAGAACATCAACAGCCTACAAAATAAGTTGTCAACTTACATAAAAGCAGTGTGCAAAGCATTGTATCAGTCCCTAGACTCTAGGTGTTCCTAAAAAATGGTCATATCGGCTGTGTGCTGACACAGGGATTGGTTACCCATCATTTGGGACCACCCTAGTCCTGCAGGCCGGACCTGATACACCTTAGAGCAGGGGTCTCAAACTGGTGGCCCTTCAGCTGCTGCGGAACTACAAGTCTCATCATGGCTTTGCCTGAGGGAGTCATGCCTGTAATTGTCAGCCTTGCAAGGCCTCATGGGACTTGTAGTTTAGCAACAGCTGGAGGGCCACCAGTTTGAGACCCCTGCCTTAGAGAGTCTATATAATACAAACACTTAGCTGGGTTGGATGGACTACTCCTGCTCTTGCTATTTACGTCACAGCTTTATCTTGGTCCCTACAGCTCTAAATATTGTTTTGATACTCACAGCGGACTTCCATACTTCATGCAGATACAGCCACAGACTCTCACATAGCTGCTTTACAGCCTATGGGTACATTATATTATCCCAGGATTTTAACTTTTTTATACCAGTCCTTTGTCTCCATGTGGCTGCATAGGGTACTACAGTACCTGCTTAAGACAAACTTTTTTGTTTTTGTTTTGGTTCAAGTAACTGGGTTTATTGCACACAGATTATTCCTTCATCAGTTGCTCCCTGGGTTATAGGTGTCCCCAGCTAATTAGCTAGGCCCAGGATTCTAGCTTCTACCTTGTGGAGCTTTTGCACCTCCTTCACCCATTGTAATTTCAAGGTGGGGTGCTGGCTCTTCATGGTATAGACAGGTCATGTTTTACTATTTTTATGTATTATATTGAGTTTTGTGCAGGCAGATAGGCAGGAAGTAGGGGGCTCTGGGTGGGGGAAGGTTTACACCAGCTCCCACTGTAGGATTTTTGACACTTTCGTGTAGGGTATATATATTGAGGGATTTGCTGGTTAGTAGAGCTGCACGATTCTGGCCAAAATGAGAATCACAATTTTTTTGTTTAGAATAAAAAGATCACAATTCTCTCATGATTCTCGCAACGTAAAATATGTCACATATTTGTCACATTATACAAAAAAAAAATGGGCTAACCTTACTGGTTAGTTTTTTTTTTCTTTAATTCATTAAAGTCATTTTTTCCAAAAAAAAATTGCATTTGAAAGACCGCTGCGCAAATACAGTGTGACATAAAATATTGCAATAACCACCATTTTATTCTCTAGGGTGTCTACTAAAAAAATATATATAGTGTTTGGGGGTTCTAAGTAATTTTCTAGCAAAAAAAATGATTTTAACTTGAAACCAACAAATGTCAGAAAAAGGTTTAGTGTTTAGGTGTTTTTTTTACTTACACACAAAGTCTATTCCATTGACAAATTGTTACAATGTTTATACTTAAGTTCAACTGATAAAGAATGTTTTGATTCTTGGCAGACTGCCCAGTTTTTCTCTTCCTTTCAACGGCTGTGACTTCAGAAGAGCAGAGAGAATTCTTTACAAAGAAAGAATTGTGAAACACTTTAGTCAAGATCGCGATAATGATTCTTGACGATTAATCGTGCAGCTCTTCTGGTTAGGGTTGCTTTGTGTAGTAGGATTTATGTGTGGAGGGTTCTTGAGGGGATCGTTGGGCTCTGATGCTGATATAAATATCTATAGGACAGGTTCAGATCTGTGCTGCTGAAGTCTTTCACATACTAAAACCATTTTTTGAAGACAAGGGTCTAGATGAAACTTGACTCTGTTTTTACATCTGATTCTGAAGCTTTAATAGTAAATGTGACTCATGACGGGAATGCGTACTGTAAGGCTACTTTCACACTGATGTGCTCTACAGCTATTTTGGAGTTAAAAATAGTGCCTGTAAAGAGCCTGTAAAGCGCCTCTCCTGTCACTCCAGTCTGAAAGTCTGAGTGCTTTCACACTGGAGTGGTGCGCTTGCGAGGCGTTAAGAAAAGTCCTGCAAGCAGCATCTTTGGGGCACTTTAGGAGCAGTGTATACACCGCTTCTAAAACGCCCTGCCTATTGAAATCAATGGGCAGTGCCGCTGAAGCGCCTTCAAAGTGCTTCGGGAGTGGCCCTTTGCGGGTGCTATTAACCCCTTCATCGGCCGATAGCTGGGGGTTAAAAGCGCCCCGCTAGTGGCTGAAAAGTGCCGCTAAAATGACGGTAAAGCAGCCGCTAAAAATAGCGCCGCTTTACTGCCGACACCCCCCGCCCCAGTGTGAAAGTTCCCCAACTGAAGGTCAATCAGAATGCAGCAATGCTTAGTTTTTCCTCATGAAGCATACAAACTGTTGAACTCCTGATAGAGAAATATAACAAGTTAATTGTTAAGGTTTTTGATATGATATTGTGCAAACTGGAGTAACTTACAGCAAACCAGTTCTGTAACATCTGATCCTAAATGTAAATGGTTGCAATGCATTACTGCAAGTTCCTATTGCACCTTGCCTTATTAAAAAACAAAACAAAAAAAACCCAATAAAGACGGTATGAAGAGTTAAGATGTGCCTGTGAGTATATTTATGTCAGAAAGAAAAAAAATCTTGCTACATTTATAATTTTTGTATTTCATAATTATAAGTTCTTTAAGTATCATATAATCATAAACTATTTCTTGTGCTCTATGTCATGTGTTTAATAGTATCCTCCACCTTATTTTAGGGTTCCCTTTTTCTATTTACAGCAGTTTTTTTGTCATTAATACCATCTATAATTGTGTTTTCTGCTCTTTATAAACAAAATGAAACTTTAAATGAAATGTAAAACCTTTTACAAAAATATTTTTTCTAAATGATATTTTTTACTTCGTGGTCCATTTAATTAAATTGAACCTGCAGAATTAAAAAAAAATAAAAGTGAAGTTACTATGTTTGTTATTATTTTCCCCTGTCTGCTTTGTATTGGCTTTGACTCACAATCATAATTATGATTATTTTCCTTTCGCCTAGCCTTTAAGTCAAGATAAAAGTGGAGCAGTTCTCAAATGAAGGAAAAGATGAACATATTTCTAAGGGTCACCTCTCAAGTCAAGTGGCTGCTGCAAATAGTTTCTTAATTAAAAATGTTGCTATAGCTGACTGGACTTCTTCAATTATCTGTAATTTTTCATGTACATAATGTACACTCGTTTATCACTGTAATAATACTTGTAGATCGATGGAAAATTATGTAGTGAAATAATTTTTTAAAAAGAACTTTGGAAGTATTGTCTCTGTTTAAACACACTTTTTTAAAGACTGTATTATTTTCTGAAAATAAATAGCTATTACCTTCAAATGAAATAGTGATCTAAAAACATGGTGATTATAAGTTCTTTTATATTCATAATTGAAATGTAGAGGAATAGAAAAATTATGACAATGATTTGTCACATTTTCCACACACTTGTGAAAGATACTGCAGATAATCGCCTAGTACAGTTTTGTCCCATATACATGAAGGCCTCTATGTATGTATACATGTATACGCTCTTGAGTACAACCATCAGTATGTGCACTTCTATCTATGGTGTTTTCTGATGTAGTGTGCTGCAATGAGTAAAGACTATTGCAAAAACGAAGGAGGACTATTCCCCCAAGGCTATACCATCCATCCAGTCCACTACTTTTAAACATACAGACCAGTTTCGGTTCCACAAGGCTCTGAGGAAGAGGAAAAACCCTCGAAACACGTCAGACAATTTCTCAATCTCACCATCCCATGAGACATGGGTTTTGTTTTATGACCTCTTAGAGGAATTGTGTGATGTTATTCAAGATACCAAATGTGAGTACTCCACCTACTTTTGTTTTATAATAAAACTTTTTACCAAGGATAATGCACTAGGCTACACGCCTTTTTCTTTCTTTTCTTGCTTTAGTTCACTGAACTCCCCCTAGTTGGCTAAGGCAGCGGGACATGCAAAATCCATCCAGTAAGCACCTTACCGAAGTACAACATTTTTATCTAGGCCCTCCACATAGCGCAGGAGACATTTTTCAGTTGACGTTGCTACGAGGGGACTCCAGCTGCTGAAGTGTGGCTGAAACTTCAAAATTATACAGGAAGACTTTCTGATTGCGGGCCTAGTATACAGTCCCACGGAACTGTCTGCAAAATACACCTTTTGAGATCACCATGGTTCTATCTATAGAACAGGTAGAACTGAGACGGACCTTTCTTGCAAGAGGTTTCACCAACAGCATCGAAGCTCATGAACTACAAAGTATGGCAACAGAGACTTCCGATAACCATCAAGCTTCCCCCAGCAGGGAATACCATATGGTTTCGTTATTCTTTAGACTGAAACATATCCTAGAGAAAGAAATTACACAATGGTAGGATATTTTATTACTAGAAAAGTATTTAAAATCGGAGGACTGAGACTAACTAAGATGTGCAGAAGATCATCTTAAAAATGTATGGTTAGATAAAATGAGAGAATGCAATAAGTTATTGCCTAAATTGATTATTACACATAGAAAAAGAAATTTAGAAAAATCCACAGTGACCTCAAAGTGGTACAAGATAAGCTAGCCACCTTTCTAGATGTCACATCCTTTGATAGCTGGGATAAGAAAGTCAATGACCAGATGGTCAGATGGTTTTGAAACCAACCTCATTAGTAAGAAATCTGGAAAATTTGAAAGAGACAGATTAGATTATTTACATAGACGGGAGTCTGACTGGAAAAGCAAGGTTAGAAATGTACATACACATAATCCAGAGACGTATTCACGTAGTAATGAACATTCTAGAACACCCCCACGTTACACATGTGTGACTCGGGGGAATAATAATAGGCAGAGGACCAATGTAGGGTCCCACAGTCACAAGGGCAACAGTAAGAACAAAACCCATCCTGTGCAAAGGGCAACAGAGAAGATGGTCGTCCAATGTAGATAGGCCATCAGAAACACATCCTAGATTTCCCTTAAAAATGAGACAAAATGGGCCAAAAAATCTGACAAGAAAATGGACCCAGGCACACCTTTAAAAGCCAAAGAACAGAACAAAAAGAGCACTCTAGGAAGGATACCAATAGAAACAGAAACAAAAAGGATAAAAAAAGCACAAATAATGCCCCAAGACCCAGCAACACCAATTCCCTTAAGACCACCTATCCACAGGTAATGGACATTCAGAAGATAGATGCCCGTCCTTTTTCTTTTTTAGAGAGGAGCTTTGGGCGATTGGAGTCCCACAGCTCAGATCGACAACCATGCAGTCCCTCAGTTGAAGCTGGGAAGAAAAAGAGAAGGAGGAGGAGGAGGAAGAGGAGGAGGAGGAGAAGAGGCAGGCTAGGAGGAAAGAACGCTGAAAAGAGGGAGAAGGTGACCCCTACACATACCACAATCAAAATCTACAACCTATCCAGCTCAGTATTTGATGACACAGAACTAAATGTCCTATGCAAGGGCCTAAATTTTGCCCCAAAAAATCCCCCGAACCTCTTTGAAATATTTGTAGACCTCAACAAATATGTGAGGAATCTAACCTTAAAGAGATACTTTGGTCTCCAAAAACAACCATCTAAAATATCCACCTCGCTAAAGAAGCCCTCCCCTAATGAAACCTCTAATAATGATGATGCAGCTCTCCTGGATTTAGAGAGCCTATACCAAGACAGAGCGTGTGAGAACCTTAACATGGAACCTGAACTGTTAGCTCTTATGGATATGAATATATTCTACACACAGATTTCAAGCCTAAATCCTCTTTCCACCTCCATTGGGCTAAGGGTAATCATATCCCAATGTTTTATGAAGTAGTGCTGGACGAAATCAAAAAGATATGCCACAAATGCCATCATAACAAAAAACATGAGTATACCCTCGGTAATGATTGTGAAGCATGAAAAGATGTCATTAGGAAACTTAAGGACAGGAATGATATCATCATCAGAAAGGCAGATAAGGGTGGTGGCCTGGTCACTCAAGACAGAGAAACCTATCTGGCCAAAGCTTTGAGAATCTTGAGTGACAATGCCACCTATGAAAAGCTCTCCAGGGACCCACTACTGAGCTACATTACTACTCTTGAACTACTACTGGATGGAGCTAGAAAAGATGACGTGATTACAAAGAGTGAATATTCATTTGTGAACAAACAGCATCCATTACTACTGCATTTCTTCCACATTCCAAAGATCCACAAGGACCAGATGAAACCTCCCTGAAGACCTGTCATTTCTGGGATAGACAGCCACGCCACTTCAAAGAACATCACAACGAGCACCCAGCAGGGATGCAAGTATTCAGCATAGAAGCAATCAATAAGAACCCCGACGGTGGGAGAAGATTCCAGAAGCTTTGCAAGAGAGAAATGTTCTGGATCTTTTTATAGGTTTTATAGGTGCTATAGGGGTGTGCTATCTATTGGGGTAGGGAGGAACCTCCCCCACTTGCAGGTTTCCTCACTTTTCTAGGAGGGATTATATACTGTTTACAGGGAGGGTACAGATAGATTGGTGGGATCCCCTACCGGTATTCCCACCATATCTGTCTTTTAGGAGTGGTTGTGTACTATTTTTTCTGTGTTCAGCTTTGTATAGCTTAATAAACTTTTTTGTAGTTTACTTTGTTTGGTGTGCCTTGGTCATTTAGTTTTTTATTTTTATTTTTCCTTTTCATGTTCTGAGAGGTTAAACAAAGATCTAGAGATTCATGGGGTTATGTAACCGCTGGAAGTTCCCTACTTGAACCTCAGAATCCTGTCACTGAACGTGTTCCTCTCTGGTTAGATATCAGTGGGGTTAGGATCTTTTCAGCTACATCCTATGCTATTTGCACCCTCTCTCATTATACATCTGTGTATTCATTTAGACATGAGGTACGCGTTACTTGCCTGTGTAGGCTTGCACGCCTGTGTGTGAGCACGTGGGTATGTGCAATGGTTAACCATTTCTGTTTTGTTGGGTACATGTGTGCGCAACCGTGCATGCACTCACACCCTTCATGACACCACATACCAGTCAGTGACAAAGCATCAACTATTGCACCTCCCACAGTTACATTTTAAACGATTACACATTTATTAATTTATTACTTATCATTCATACATCATATATTACTTTTTTTATTATCATTACTATTTTTCTATATTTTTCAGGCTACTACTTAATCACTACAATGCATTGTCTCAATTTAACTATCAATTTCATTATCTCATAATGTATTTATCCAATTTTGGTACTCTGCTCCTACAGATGTTTTATCCAATCATCCAACGGTTAATCCATGCACACCAGGATATACATACATATTTTATATGTGTACATATTTTTTTTTATCAAGCTAATGTGTTTTATTTTCTATCCATTAACATCCATGAAGTCATCTGTCCACTATACAGTCACACAGGCAGATCGTGAGAATGCAGCCTTCCCCTTTGAGCCTATGGGAGACGGCCAGGCACCTTGGTTGCATGTATGTCCACAGCCCAGCCTCCAACATGTGACCCCGCAGGCAGGGTTACCCTAGGGCACACATTTTTGGGAGCCTACCAATCACAGGCAGTATGGGAGGCCCGCTCTGGAATGCATAACCCCACCCACTTCCTTGTCAAACCGAGGGCATGCGATCCAGCTGCAGGAAGAGTAAGCAGAGAAGACACCACCAGACTGATACACACTTTTTTATATATTTTTTTATAAATTTATCATTTATCGCCTAGTACAGTTTTGTCCCATATACATGAAGCCCTCTCTGTATTTATACACGTATATGCTTTCGAGTATAACCATCAGTACGTGCGCTTCTATCTATGGTGTTTTCTGATGTAGTGTGCTGCGATGAGTAAAGACTATTGAAACAGAGAAGGAGGACTATTCCCCCAAGGCTTTACCATCCATCCAGTCCACTACTTATAAACATACAAATCAGACTCGGTTCCACAAGGCTCTGAGGAAGAGGAAAAATCCTTGAAACACGTCAGTCGATTACTCCATCTCACCACAGCATGAGACATGGGTTTTGTTTTATGACCTCATAAAGGAATTATGTTATTTAAGATACCAAATGTGAGTACTCCACCTACTTCTGTTTTATAATAAAACTTTTACTAAGGATAATGTACTAGGTCACGCGCCTTTTTTCTTTCTTTCCTTGCTATAATGCAGATAATGTCACTACGTCTTCTGACTCATACAAACTATAGTTCAGTTATTTTACAGTCAAGCAACATTTTTCCAAAAGGTCTTCTGATACAGTATGTGTCCATACAGAAAGTTCTGGTTTGCAGATTGGGCATGGGAACATGCAGGAGCAGAAAGCAGAATAATTGTCAGGATGAGCCAGTAACAGCTGGGCAGCAAGGGTAGTAAGAGCAAAAGCAAAGCAAAAATCTGGGCCAAGTTGAGATCAGATGGGCAGCAGAGGTAGTCAACAGGCAGAAGGCAATGTCAAAAGCCAAATACAGCAGCAGAAAATACAAGTACAAATGAAGTCAGTAGGCAAACTAGTCTACACAGGATTACAGAAGCACAGGTCAGGTCACAAGTCGCAAGAGCCGAATTAAGAAACTTCCAATCTTGACACATATTGGAGTATAAGCACATTTTTAAAATTTGGGGGGAAAAGGACTCCTGGTCAAGGAACACTATCATGGTCACAGTTGGAAAAAATGTAAATTATTTTTCTGGGTCATTAAGTTATAGGGTTTTTAGTGCATCACAATTTTTAACATAATGAAAAATACTATACAACAGTGTGAGAATTATTGACATTAATCATGTCAATTTAATAGATAACCTTAGGATTTAGGGCATTGTTTTTCATTTCTTTTGCTGAGAGAACACTGCTAGAAATCATCTGCCTGTTACAGGTAAGGCTAACTTGGAAAGTGGAGAATTTCCAGGTTGCCATGTTGGACATTCTGGTGAATTTACAAGTAACAACAGAATGGAGGGGACTTTTTAGGCACCAATAACAGTCAACAGATGTATAAAAGTTACAAAATGTATTTATTGAAACATGATTTAAAATCTCACAACAGTAAAGTGCAGTACATTGATAAAAAGAATAAAAAAGACAACCTATTTTTACTCAAAATCTGTCAGAAGGGCTGGGAGGCCCAATAGTAACGCCTACGCATTTCAACTCCTAGAGTCTTCTTCAGGAGATTATGGTAGACAGAAGTATTATTGTATCAAAAAATCAACAGCAGATTGAGCATTTCACACAGCCAGGGGGCACCCACGTGCCCAGACATTGATGAATAGCTCAAGGGAAAATAGTCTTATTCTTATTAATTTTTGAATAAGACTATCTTCCCTTGAGCTATTCATTGACGTCTCGTTGCACGGGTGCCCGCTGGCTGTGTGAACTGATGCTCAACCTTCTGTTGATTTTTTAATAAAATATTACCTCTGTCTACCATAACCTCCTGAAGAAGACTCTACGAGTTTAAACACATAGGGGTTACTATTAAGCCTCCCAGCCCTTCTGACAGATCTTGAGTAATAATAAGTTAGGTCTTTTTTTCCTTTTTTTCTTTTTATCAATTTACTGCACATTATTGTTGTGAGATTTTAAATTGTTTGAATAAATACACTTTGTAACTTTTATACATCTGTTGATGGTGATTGGTGCCTAAAAAGTTCCCTACATCCTGTTCCTTGTAAATTGCCATTAGGGATTGGGACCTTTACCTGTGAGATTTACTAGGCACAAGTGCTATATTTTGACATTCCTGTAAATTCAGACTAGATACAAGGCCTGAATATTTCAATATATGTAAAGAAGTTTAGGGTTATAAACACAGCATAGTCAACAAAAAAAAAGTTAGAAGAGACTCTTTACCTTGACTAGATGGTGTCACTAGGAGAGATACATGTAAGAGACCAGTGGAGCAATGAACTGTTGCTGCAGGAGGAGACAGGGCTGAGGTGAATTGATTTTGCCATAGCCTTCAGACTAACAAATAGTGCTGTGACATCACATGTAACCTCACATCACTTCCTCTGTAAACATATATGGAAGCTAAGTGTAATGCCCCGTACACACGATCGGACATTCCGATAACAAAATCCATGGATTTTTTCTGACGGATGTTGGCTCAAACTTGTTTTGCGTAGACACGGTCGCACAAAGTTATCGGAATTTCCAATTGCCAAGTACGACGAGACTAGAAAAGGCCAGTTTAGAACCAAGCGCGGCACCCTTTGGGCTCCTTTTGCTAATCTCATGTTAGTAAAAGTTTGGTGAGAGACGATTCGCGCTTTTTCAGACTCGTGGTTTTCAGATCGTTTTCTGCTGTTCAGTTTGTGCTTGTGGGTTTGTATCTGCTCTTCAGTGCGTGCAGCAAGCTACGCGTGACTCTGTCATTGTGTTCTTGCTCGTTCGTTACTGTTTTTCAGGTCGCTCTTCACAGGCCTTGCTGTTCTTCAGTGCGTTCTGTTACTTCGTTCCGAGCAGCCGACCGTTTTCTAGCCATGTTGCGTATACGTACTCCTCGTAGAGTAAGTGCTGTGCAGGGGCTTGGTGTTGGGGTCCTTACCTTGACACAAGTCCAGTCCATGAACAGGGTGGGGAGGAGTTCATGGACCAAGAATTGGTTGCTCCAGCGTGACCAGTTCTGTCATATGCCTTTGCTCCGTGAGATTTGTGAGAATAATCCTGATGATTTCAGGAACTTTCCCTGGATGACAGACCCTGTATTTCACCATTTGTTGGCTTTGCTGACCCCTTATATTAGCAGGCAGGATACCTGCATGAGGCAAGCCATCACTCCGGAGCAGAGGCTTGTCGCTTGTCACCACAGAGGCTTGTCGCCACCCTGCGGTACTTGGTGACAGGGAGAAGTCTGCAGGACTTGAAGTTCGACAGGCATCTCCCCCCAGGCTCTGGGAATCATTATCCCAGAGACCTGTTCTGCCATCATCCAGGTCCTGCAAAAGGAGTATATTAAGGTAAGATTTTTATCCTTTAACATCACATTTTATTGTATATAATGTTTGATAATATATTGTATTTCTTTCCTCATTCTCTAATTACCATGATTGTAATATGCTGTGAATGTCCCCTTTGTCCTCATACATGCTGGATTTTTATGTAATTATTTTTTTTGTCCTTCATACATATTTGCCTTCACTTACCTCCCCAGCATGGTCTCCTGGCCCTATATTCACCTCATGTATTCACTTAATGTATTTTATCAGCTCCATAGTAGTGCTTTACCCCAAACACCCCCTAAAATGTTTTTAAATGTGATTTGTGCTTTAAATTCAGGCCAGGTCCAGTGGGCTGCCAATAGTGTAGCTAAGGAGGGGCTGTTAAAAGCAATACCCATTATTCAGGCATTCATCTCTCATGAGAGGGGGGGGAGGCGGAATCTGTTAGGTGTACCTTATACTTTGGTCCTTAACAACTCCCTCAAATAAATGTTATCTTGATGTTGGCCAAGAATGTTTGTGTCTAATCTGCTTTCCCTGTTTATGTGCAAAATAAATAATTGTTTTTTTTTGGTTTGACTCCACAGTTTCCTTCCACGCCACAGGAATGGCAGACTGTGGCCTCCCACTTTGCCCATCAGGGGGACTTTCCTAACTGCGGAGGGGCAATTGATGGGAAACACGTCCACATCATTGCACCACCCAACTCGGGGTCGTACTATTATAATTATAAGGGGTTCAATAGTATTGTGATGTTGGTTGTGTCGGCTACTTATGAGTTCCTGTATGTGGACGTGGGGTAGAATGGCCGGATGTTCGATGGTGGAGTCATTACCCAGACGGAGTTCTACAGGCGTCTCCAGAATGGCAGCTTGGACTTGCCACCTCCAGAAGACAATGTAGAAGGACACCCATTCGTCTTCATTGCGGATGAAGCATTTGCGCTGGGGGACCATCTTATGCGGCCATTCCCGATGAGGACCCTCACCCTGGACCAGAGGGTTTTTAATTAATGGCTGGCCAGAGCCAGAAGAGTGGTGGAGAACACGTTTGGAATCATGACCAGCCAGTTCCACCTATTTCTTACACCCATACACATGGCGGAGTACAAACTGAATCATATTATCCTGGCGTGCTGTGTTCTACACAACTTTTTATGGCAACATTCTGCCAACTATGCTGGAATTCCAAATGAACCAACCCTGACGGCGCTTGAAAGTGGCCATCCTGGCTTGCCCCCCCTGAGTGCTTATGATGTCCGGCTAAGATACCTTGAATTCTTTGCGTGTAGGGGGACTATCTATATGCCAGACAATGTCTAAAACCTTTTTCAAATAAAAAAAAAATACTCAAATCTTTGGTGACATTTACTGCTTGTGTTTGTTTTAGCTGACCCTGACAGAAATGTGGTGAGTCCTGAAAATGGCAAGACACTTTGCACTACAAGTGCACTTTAAACTGCACTGAAACTGCACTTGTAGTGCAAAGTGGATTTGCTTTTAGGAAATAACACCCATTGTCACAGAGAACACCAATTAGAGCACCACAAAAGTGTTGTAGCGTTGAGACAATAATCCACACATTCTTGATTAACAATCTTTTTAATACCAGCACAATCACATGTGCATTTAGAAAAGGTTTTTAAAACAAACCAACATGTTTGTTGTATAACAATTTTTGGGGTCACATTAGAAAAAGTAGAAATGTCCATTTAAGATAAAACAGGCATGTTTAAAAGCAACAAGAAAGACACAAATCTTGAACTTACAAAGTTCACATTTGGTAGAACTTGAAAGCAATATCAGACATAAGTATTTACAAACTGTGTTTGATATTGCGTTCAGATGGGATGAAGCCACCCCAGGAAAAACCAAATTTTGAAGATGCACACAAATGTACGAATGTCAACATGTGCTACCTGCCATCACGGGGGATCAAGGGACGTGTTTGGGGGGTGCAACCCCTTCCTCACAGCTACTTTATTATTGAGGAAGGGGTTGCACCCCCAAAACGTGTCCATTGATCTCCTGTGATGGCAGATAGCACATGTTGACACACTGTGTGCCTCTTCAAAGTTTGGCTTTTCGCAAATTTGTCAAAAAATGTCAAAAATTTGTAGCACACAAAAAAACAAAGGGATTTGGAGGGGTTTTAAACTCTCCTTAAAACATCAATGATGTTCTTCATTTTTTGAAGAACATCATTGATGTTTTTCTTGATGTTTGCCAAGTCCCTATTACACCCCATGACCTCCCCGATCAGGATCTGTGCACTTTCTGAGGTGAAAGGATCTGGATCCACAACATCACGATCACCTAAAAAGATAGAAACCAAAAAACACCATGTATTATAAATATGCATCCACCTCTTACCTGAGCCTGTGGTCGCAGACACTCACCTGTTGTGGTGCCAATTTCCACCATGTCTTCCTCCTCCTGCTCTGCTTGTCTTGGGTGGATTTCCCCTTCTTCCAGAGGTGGGGGGTCTGTGGTCTCCTCGGATGAGGGGTGTCCTCCGAGTCTTTTCTCCCCTATGTAAAAAAAAATTGTTATACTTAACACAGATATTTGATGGCAGAACTATAAATACATTGCTTGGAAGTGGGGTACAATTGTCTGTTTTGGCAGAGTTCCAAGATGTAGAATTTTTAGTGTCCTTTGTCAAGCTTCAATACTTTACCTGTTTTGTACAAGCTTCACAGATGGAGACACCCCTATAGTATACACTGGAGCACCTGTGTGGACCCCCTAATAAAAAGGGTGTTCTTGTGTCCCACACTAGTGCTCCAGCGTCCAGATGTGTAACCAGCTGCTTAGTGTCCTCTCCTTACACAGAATCTAGTTTGCATTTCATTCTAGTAACAAACCCATCTACACAACCAAATTCTTTTAAGACAAGTAGGCCCTAAAAAATGTGCGCAAATGCATATGGACAAAACAATGGTGTTTTCTAGGCTGAAAGAAAAATGTTTTATACGAACGAATAATGTGCCCATGAACATGAAAGTTGCCTTTTGAAACTGGATAACAGTTAAGAAAAGCACATGGAGCAGCACGAACGTAATAAACATAAAGAATAGGAACATAGCACAACTACTTACTTTTTTGCAGAACTCTCCAGATCTTTCTGTACTGCTCGTGCTCTCTTAATTTCAGGTCCGACCACCGCTTCCTGAGCTAATTTTTCCATCGTCGTACCCCAAAATTCCAGTGCAGACTCTTGACCACTTTAGCCATGATCTTGGCCTTTCTGACATTGGGGTTGGGATAAGGTCCATACTTCCCGTCATTGTCGGCCTTCTTCAGGATGTCGACCATCTCCAACATCTCCCCAAAGGACATTTTCGATGCCTTAAATCTTCTCCTTCTGGATCCAGACGTTTCAGGCTTCGGGCTTTCCTCCTCCTCCTCTTCATTGCTGTAATTAGCACGCACCTGCTGTGTCTCGGCGATGTGCTCTTCCCCCACTGCGCCGAACGAAAAGGGGCAGGGAATAGACTAGAAAGAACGTCAGGGGTGGGCGGAGTTACACACATGCGCAGTGTGTATAAAGCGTAACATGCGTGCATGGTACGTACGATCTGTGCGCGGAGGAAGGAGTATCGGAGGCGCCGATCGTGATAACGAAGGTAAGATCTAAACTTGGGCCTATACTGCTTCTACATTGAGGCCTATATTGTAACAAGATTAGGAGAGTTTTGCCTGACATTAGGGTTTGTCTCGTGTTGTGTCTTGCAGATAAAATGGATGGCTTCAATGACCACAACTTCCTCCCCCTGTTCATAGGCAAGTACATGGAGCTGCCCTGTCTGTGGTAAGTAAAACATCCACATTATTATCATAAACTGCTGGAGTTGGTGAAGCTGGTGGTCCCCACAGCAACCATCCAGAGATCCGGAGCTGCAGCAGATGACATTTATGTCCCCAGGCTGTGGTACTATGAGAGACTGCGATTTCTGTCAGGCCAGACTGGAGTCAGGGAATCCCTCTCAACCCTTCCTTCCACTCTTCCTTATACCCTATCTTCCACCCCAGCTGAGGCTTCCGATGTCCAACCTGGGACTTCCAGCCAGGAAGAAGTGGAGGAGCCCAGCTTGAGCCAGGTATAGCATTGTTCTACAGATTTCTGGTCAATAAATGATCTTTACTAGATGTTATTATTGATCACTAATTGCTGATTTAATAGTTTTTTACACATCAATAGAGAGTAGTGGTCAAAAATAATTGGGACTAGAATGAAAAATGCTGGGCTCAGAATGATAGTCTGTTATATTTGTTAACATTCAATTTGCAACAGTCATGAGGTGAAAATTGTGTGTGATTGATGAATAAAAAACTAAAACTATGTCCCTTTTTCATACACAGGAAGACCTCAGCCAAGACGAGGCTCTGGAATGTGGCACACAGGAGGAGGCTGTGGAATGTGGCAGCCAGGAGGAGGCGGGGGTTAGTGGCAGCCAGGAGGAGGCGGGGCTAAGTGACAGCCAGGAGAAGCCTGGGACCAGAAGGAGCCTGACCGAATCGCAGGTTCCTCCCCTCCGCCTTCCAAACAAAAGACCCAGGAAGGGGAGTCACATGCAGGATTCAGCACTCAGGCTGATTCAGGAGGCTTCTGCGTCCCTCAGAGCCTTACCCACTCCTGAAGAGGCCTTTGCCTGCATGGCTGCCACCAAACTGAAGGGCATGCAGGAGGGTCAACGCCTCATGTGTGAGAAACTTCTTTATAAAGTCCTAACTAAGGGGGTCAGTGGTGAAATCACACCCAATACCGACGTGATTGAGTTGGACCATCCTCCTCCAGGCACAACTACACCACCACAGCCACAGCGTGGAAGGAAGACCAGAGAGTGATGACCCTGGGTTCAGTCTGGTCTGACAAAAGATGCAGTCTCTTGTATGACCGCAGCCTGGGGACACAGATGTCATCTGCTGCTTTCAGGATCTCTGGGACTTCTGGACCAGGCTGCACTCCCTTATATATGGACTCCTCAGGCCACCAATTTTGCTGGAAAAGAATTGATGTGTGCCCTGGGGGCCAAAGGCTTCGCCAATTTCTACTGTTTCTCCAGCGTTGCCTCACTCTTTGTTTGGTTCTGAGCCCTTAATAAAGGAATTTTTGTTTCAATTATACTTGCCTATGTGTGTTTTCCTTCAAAAAGGACAGTTTGTTTGTGAGGAGGCAGGTACATTTCAAAACTACAATGTGAAATTAACAAGAGACACCAACACCAAGCAACCTCCTTAAGATTAAATAATACAAGATATCAATGGTGCTGTGGTAACTTGACACACAAAACACACACAAAAATATTATGGAGTAAAACCCAAAAAAAAACCAAAAAAACATCAGCCTGGAAAAAAATACAAACACAAAAAAAAAAAAATAATAATCAGCCTTGAAAAAAATACAAAACAAAAATAAAACAAAAAAGAAATTTGGTCAGATGTGACAAATCAAAATATATTGAGGGAATCACGATAAATAATAAAGAAAGAAGTTTGTGAGAAGTCTGTGTGAAAATGAGCAGCAAAACTATTTCATTCTTCTCACATTATAAAGAAGAAGAGAGTGCGCTGTATTAAACAATTTAAAACATTGCAGCGTGACGAAAGTGCTGTATCCATTCCGAACACTAATTTTACCAGACCGAGCTGTTCCGTCTCAGAATTTCTTCTGAGCATGCGTGGCACTTTGTGCATCGGAATTGTCGGAAAATTTTATAGCCTGCTCTCAAACTGTGTCGGAAAGACCGATGGAAAATGTCCGATGGAGCCCACACACGGTCGAAATTTTCCGACAACACGCTCCGATCGCACATTTTCCGTCGGGGCATAAGTTATTTGCTATGGAACAGTCTTATTGAGTGCTTTGCAGCAGGATTGTAATCCAAAAAGCTTTTTTACACTTTAAGATAGGGTGTTCACAATAATTTACTATTACAGTACACTGTTGTTGCAGGTGAAGGCATTTTCAAACTTGATCAACTCTACTCCAGATATACATAAGGTGCTTTTATCACATATCCCCTCTGTAAAAGCAGTGCAGAAGCATTGTGTTGCAGTGCACTGCTATGAAGGGCTTGTATGGAGCAAATGTTTGTTTTTTTAAGCAATTTGCATGCAAGTTTATCCTTCTTTTAAAGTGGCAAACTGATAAAGATTTAACCTCAAAAAGAAAAAACTTTGATAATCCTTATTTGGACTGATTGCTAGGTGAGAAGCTTGTTACCATGCATTGAGTGTGTAACTTTTTTTTTCTTACATCAACTTCAATGGGCCCCATGATGCATGTTCACTTGTAGAAAAACATTCACATACCTTTTTTTGAATAAAGCATTTTGATGCATTACATAAACTGGATGGGCACCATTTAAAATAATGTTTTTGGCATCTGCTGCAATCCCATGCATTATAAAGAGTTCTTAAACGCATAATAAAATAAAGGAGTATTTTATATGTAGACATCTGAGACTTGTAACAAGTTATTTATTTTCTATTAAATGTAATTTGTTCCAGTATTCCTTTATAAGTAGTAGTTTTTTACTTTTTAATTTCTATCTTGTGACAAGTGGTATTTCTACTGGAACAACCTTGTGGCTCCAGTTTACAACTTGACACCTTTGTAATAGGTTTGGCCAATATTGCAGATAGGTTGTAATATCTTCTACACCTTATACCTAAATATTTTTAGTACATTACTGTAAACCCTACGCAGTTTGAAACTAACCAACACATGACAATGAAAACCATCTAGTTGTTATAATAGACTAGAGAGACTATCCTTCCCAATACTACTGCCACAGACTCTATTTTTATTGGGTTAAATGAAACTACAGTAAACTACTAACTAATACATGTTTTATTCTATTTGCATATTCTATATGTAAATTAATAAATATAGCAATAACAATTCATAAATCCTGCGATGCAAATCAATGTGTGCCAAAAGTAAAACAATGATTAAATTGTAGATGCTAACAATTAAAATTTGCATAAATATGGTGACACCAAACCAATAAGTACCATCAAAATTGTGCAAATATCAGTTCAAAAGAATAGTTCAAAATGCAAATAAAGTTCATAAACCACATCCAGTCTGAGTTTTCTTTCCACAACGTGCTCTTACACCCAGTGGATTATATAGCTGCTAAGCACACACTACCAGACTACCAGTGACCACTTGATTAAACGTGGTCAATATGCGTTTGGTTCCACTCCTCACATAATCAGGAAAAAGCAACTTTGGTTCCTATTAATCTCTCATATGTAACAGAATATCCCAAAAAGAAAAATTCTCATAATGTAGCAAGTTTATTAAGCGTTTAGGAACTTAAAAACAATAGAAACAGATAGATGGCCTCGTACAGGAAAGGGTGTCCAATCGGAACCAAAATTGCCCATAAGTAAACTAGGAACACGCTGTATCCAGGAACTGGCATGTATTTTAATTACCAGAAGTACGTGGCCAGAAGTGATCTGCCGCTAGCTCTGCCTACGGGTTTCATCACAATAACTTTAAGGGGGTCCTGACTAGGGGGCCCTGTTGGCAAAGCACCTTGTCCCTATCTTAAAGAAGACAAGGGCTTCTTCTCTACAATCCTAGCTGGCAGGGGCTTATCAGAATCTGGAAGTCCCCTTTAATAATAAGAGGGCCCTCAGATACTGCCCGCCCCCTTGTGAAAGAGTATGGTGCAAAAAAAAAAACCTAGAAATGAAGACACCCCTATGTTTGATGTGTCCTTTAATAGAAAAATCCCAAACAATCAATTGTCAATGACAATGCTTGCTGCCGCTCATCTTTCTGAAAAAGAACCTGATAACATGGTGCACATGGTATTGGATATGGGAACATGAACTGAATACGCAGTGCAAAGTAGTATCACATATGGAACAGCAGCATTGGGGTGCATCATGAGCAAGGCAGTCAGCCATAAAATCCACCTTACTGCTGACATGTGGTCCAGCAAGCATGGGCAGGGACGATATATTTCATTCACAGCACACTGGGTAATGCTGCTTGCAACTCGAAAGGATGCAGGACAGGGTTCGGTTCTGCAGCTTGTTGTGCCCCCACGTCTCCATACAGCTGGTGGTGATGATGCCAGACCTGTGAGCTCTACCCCCTCCTCCACCACCTCCATGCCCTCCTCTGCAGAATTGTACTATGAAAATCAGGTACCCTTAAGTGTTCAAAGGGCTATTCCCTGATTCAGGCTAAAAAATACCATGCAGTGCTTCAGCTAGTGTGTTTAGGGGACAGGAACCACACCAGAGCAGAGATTTTTGCAGCTCTGCAGGGACAGGCCCAGAGGTGGTTCACAAAATGCCAGGAGCCAGGTATGGTGATGTCTGATAATGGCTCAAACCTCCTGTCCGCCCTTAGACAGGGAAAGTTGACACATGTGTAATGCCTGGCACATGTCCTTAATTTGGTGGTGCAGCGTTTCTGAAGTACGTACCCAGGGTTGCAAAATGTACTAAAGCAGGCCAGAAGAGTCTGTAGCTCTTTCAGGCTGTCATACACAGCCAGTGCTCAGCTGGCTGAAATTCAGTGGAAATTCCACCTGCCCATAAACCGCATGATTTGTGACATGCCCACCACGTGGAATTCAACTTTGGGAATGTCGCAGCGGCTATACATGCAGCAGAGGGCTGCCAACGTGTACCTGTGCCAGTACAGCATGACGACAGGCTCAGGCTGCCACGGCTTTTTTCCCCCACGCCAATGGCTGATTAAGGATGCGTGCACTGTATTGTCACCATTTGAGGAGGCCACAAGGATGGTGAGCAGTGACAGTGCATGTATCAGTGACACAATCCCTGTTGTGTTCCTGCTGGAGCAGACTCTGCATGGCATTATGGACAGGGCGCTGGAGGCAGAGCAGCAGGAGGAAGAGGAGGACTTCCTTTCCTCTCAAAGCCCACTTTATCCAGACACCATCATTCCTAGGTCACAGAACACACCGGAGGAGAGAGGGGAGGAGGATGAGGAGGAGGATTCTGGCTATTTCATAGGCTTTAAAGAAGAGGAAGACATGCGTCAATCTGTAAGCGATGGCTTTCCAACCCCAGGACCCTTGGTAGTAGTACCTGGCTGGAAGTTCCATATGCTGTCATTCTGAGTGACCCCGAGGAGTTTGCTTCTCAAGCCTCGGCAAACTTGAGGTGCATGGGCAACCTCATGCTTCAAAGCCTGCGAAAGGACCCAAGAATACGTGGCATAAAGGAGAAGGATGATTACTGGTTGGCAACCCTCCTTGACCACCGTTATATGGGGAAGGTCTCAGAACTCATCCGTCCCTACAGAGAGTGCCGACGATAACATTTCTTAAGGACACATTAGAGAGGATTTTATTGAACATTTTTCCTGACTCCAGTAGGTTACAGTGTCGTGGAAAACTTAGTTTTGAGTCTTCTGTTGGTCAAGAGAGGAGTGTTGGAGAACTGTCAGGACTGTCAGCTTCCACATCCCATCGGCAGCGTCTGCATTACATGGTGGATGATTACCTCGGGGCCAAAACAGAGATGGGGAGCTTTCCAGCTGACGATCCACTGACTTACTGGATCATAACAATAAACCACTGGCCAGAACTTGCCCAGTATGCTATTGAGTTGTTGGGCTGCCCTGCATCCAGTGTGCTTTCAGAACGGGCATTCAGTGCTGCAGGAGGTTTCGTTACTGATCATAGAATGCGTCTGTCCACAGACTCTGTGGACCGTTTGACTTTTATAAAAATGAATCAGTCCTGGATTACCAGCTATGAAGCCCCTGATGCCAATGTCACTGATTAAGTCTTTTTGGGATGTGCAATCTCTGCAGGACTTTGATGCTGCCTAGCTTTGAGGGTGTTCAATCATTTTACCTGGAAGAATGTTTTTGGTATAGGCTTCATGGACACAATTAACACCCAAAGACCAATTTTGCAGCACCTGTTTGACAGGTGCATATCATTGCAACTTTTTACAGCAAGGCCAATTCTTGCTTTCATCAGGAGTACCTCTATAGGGTTACGGTGGGAAGCCACCCCCGACACCCAAAAGACCAATTTTTCTGCACCTGTTTGACAGGTACATATCATTGCAATTTTTTTTTTACAGCAAGGCCAATTCTTGCTTTCATCAAGAGTACCTCTTTAGGGTTATAGTGGGAAGGCGCCCCCAACACCCAAAGAGTAATTTTTCTAGAAAGGATAACACAATATGGGAGCCCCCAAAGCTGCATAACTCAAAAGTATACAAAAAATAGGAAGTTTCCCCAGGAGTTTTTTAGCAGCAGAGAATTTGTATAGAAATGGTTGATGTAAAAAATAATTTATTTAACAGACAATAGTAATTTCCAATGAACAATAACGAATCATCCATATAGGTGGTGCGACACAAAAACAAACATGGAACATCACTCATAGCAAAGAACACCCTATGTACAAGCATGGTTTGCCAATTATATTTATGACATATGTATCCACATGAAAAACCCTGATGCATTTTGACCCTTGCGATTTCCGGTCTCTTCAGGGGGATTTATATTCTAGCAAAATATCAAAATATCTAATTAAAGTCATTGGACAGTATAAAAAATGTAGGTATAGCATTTCAAATTGAGCAAAATTATATATCCATACACAGAGAGATAGAGTTACCAATGGGTGGATGAAGACATGAGGATGTATCACACAAACCAGCATTGCAGGATTGTAGTTGCCCAGTGATCCCATCGCTGCCGGACGTCCTCCCCGTGTCCCCCGGGTGGGCGCATAGTCCACCGAGCTTGCAGGGGGCCACGTTCTAGGACCCGGAGAGGAGGATGGGGGTAAAACGCCTGCAGATGGACATGCAAAGACTTTTTGTGAGTCGTCCTTAGATAATGTTAGAGGAGTGTATAGAAGTGCTTGGCAGGTATAGGCTGGTTGTTACTTGGTCACTAGTGGATTCATATTATAGAAAAATTAAGTTATACATAACATGGCATAGTTTATTCATTAGTTGGATTGGTTATAAGAGGGGTTGGCTAGTAGTGAAAAAAGGTTGGGTGGGGGATGGGGTGTAGTAATGTGATTAGTGAAGTGAAAGTGCATGATGAGGGACTGACTGATGATGGGGCAATACAAGTGTAAAAGTGAAAACAAAAAAGCTGCTAAAAACTGAAAAACAAGTGTTAAAAGTGTTAAAAGTGAAATGTGTAGAGAACTGGGGGATGGGTGTGAGTGTGGAGGGCCTATATTGATGGGGGGGGGGATGTATATGTGGAGTGTGAAAAAGAAGGGGGAATAATTAAATAAAATTAAATGATGAAAGTGAGATAGATTTGGGTGCCAAACAACAAGTGATGTGACACTGAATAATATATACATAAGGTAAGAGGATAGGACTAAGGTTATACTACATAGGGATAATAGTGTATAGGTTAAATAAATCAAGATGTTGGAAAATGAAAATAAATTGGTGTAACACAAGTACAAAGATTAGCCAGTCAAAAACGTTCCAAACACTGCACTTACCACGCACTCTATCAATCTTGTATTAGTATATGACAGCATTACCAGGGAACACCTCAGGATCTCCTGGGAGCTGTGGGGTTTTAAAGTGTCTGCATGATTACTGTCACGGTACTACTTACAGTGAGCCCACAGGCGAGCAGGTGACACAGGATCCCCCAGGGCGTGGAGTTGAAGGGCCAGCCGGTATTCTGCCAGGGACCCCCCCATGAGGGTTTGGGCTTAGCTGCGTGCTGACTCCAGGTTACGACCCCCGGGTTCACCCTACTCGCTAGAGAAGTACCAGGAGACACTGTCAGACAAGGATGGATGAAGCAAAAGGACAGTCGGATAGCGAGCCAAGGTCAGGGCGGGCTGCAGACAATGTAATCAGAACAAGCCGAGTGGGTACACAAGAGATCAGTTCACGAGAGGTCTGGTTTAAGGCAGGTTACACTAAGGGAGCTCCGAAACAAATGTTGCTCAAGCAACCAGTAGCTGGTTTGAAAGGGATTTAAATAGGGAAGCACATGAGGGGCTGGACAGGAAGGAATCATATAATAGACAACAGGTGTGGCTGGTGACACCCATAGCTGCAGAGTGCACAGAGCAGAACACAAGCTAGTAGAACAACAGGTACTAGCCAGCCTACAGCAGTAAAGGCGAGACACAGATCAGCCTTTGCACCTGATCTGTGACAATTTGTCTATTGTCTGCGGGTGTCAGGCCCCTCTCCAGGGGTCTTCGTCATAATGGCGTCGTCCACGTGGTCCCCTCAGCGTTTTTGACTGGCTAATCTTTGTACTTGTGTTACAACCATTTGTTTTCAGTTTCCAACATTATGATTTCTTTAACCTATACACTATTATCCCTATGTGGTATAACCTTAGTCCTATCCTCTTACCTTATGTATATATTATTCAGTGTCACATCACTTGTTGTTTGGCACCCAAATCCATCTCACTTTAATCATTTCATTTTATTTAATTATTTCCCCCTTCTTTTCTCACTCCACATATAAATTTTTTTTTCTCTTCCCCCCCATCATTATAGGCACTCCACACTCACACCCATCCCCCAGTTCTCTACACATTTCACTTTTACGCTTTTAACACTTGTTTTTCAATTTTTAGCAGCTTTTTTGTTTTCACTTTTACACTTGTATTGCCCCATCATCAGTCAGTCCCTCATCATTCACTTTCACTTCACTAATCACATCACTACACCCCATCCCCCACCCAACCTTTTTTCACTGCTAACCAACCCCTCTTATAACCAATCCAACTAATGAATAAACTACGCCATGTTATGTATAACTTAATTTTTCTATAATATGAATCCACTAGTGACCAAGTAACAACCAGCCTATACCTGCCAAGCACTTCTATACACTTCTCTAACCTTATCTAATGACGACTCACAAAAAGTCTTTGCATGTCCATCTGCAGGTGTTTTACCCCCCATCCTCTTCTCTGGGTCCTACAATGTGGCCCCCTGCAAGGACTATGCGCCCACCCGGAGGACGCGGGGGGCGTGCGGCAGCAATGGGATCACTGGACAACTACAATCCTGCAATGCTGGTTTGTGCGATACATCCTCATGTCTTTATCCACCCATTGGTAACTATACCTCTATGTGTATGCAGATACCATTTTGCTCAATTTGAAATGCTATGCCTATATTTTTTATACTGTCCAATGACTTTAATTAGACACCAGAATGTATCCAAAAAATCTCTAACCTTGTTCCCAGTGCACTACATTGTGGCCTCATCATACACGCTGTCTCCCCAGCTGTCGCTGAGCAAAATAAAGGCAGCTTGCATAGAAAATGTAATTTTTTTGGGCTTTATAAATGCAATTATTGCTGCAGCAGATTCTAGACATGGTACAGATCTGCCACTTTACAAGTAGACTAACGGGACCCCCCAGGCACTATATTGGAAGGAATTGTTTATTTTATTAAAAATCAAAAAATCACTGCTCATTTAAAAATGACATTTTTGGAATTTTTTATTTTATTAAAAATCAAAAAATCACTGATCATTTAAAAATGACATTTTTCACAAACTTTTTTTTATTGATACATGTCCCCCAGGGTAGGACCTGGACCCCTATAACCATTGTATGCCCAATTACTTGCATATAAGCCTTAAAAATTGGCACTTTTCATTCTTGACATTCGGGTCTGTTTGACTTTAATGGGGTTCATTATTCGGGTCTGAACTTTCGTGGTGTTCGAAAGTTCTGGTGCGAACCGAACAGGGGTCTGTTCGGCCCATCCTTAATCACCATTATCCTCCTAATCATTTCCCTGTGCCTGACATCCGACCACTCCACCCCCTGTCAACTTCATCCCCCTGCACCCATCTGCCAGCTTCCCACCCCCCCACCCCTGTCATCTTCATCCCCCCTGCACCCACCTGCCAGCTTCCCACTACCCCACCCCTGTCATCTTCATCCTCCCTGCAGCAGTCTGCCAGCTTTCCACCACCCCACCCCTGTCATCTTCACCCCCCCTGCAACCATCTGCCAGCTTCCCACCACCCAACTCCCTGTCATCTTCATCCCCCTTGCAGCCGTCTGCCAGCTTCCTACCACCCCACCCCTGTCATCTTCACTCCCCCTGCACCCGTGTGCCAGCTTCCCACCACCCTACCCCTGTCATCTTCACCCCCCCTGCACCCATCTGCCAGCTTCCCACCACCCAAACCCCTGTCATCTTCATCCCCCCTGCAGCCGTCTGCCAGCTTCCCACCACCCCACCCCTGTCATCTTCATCCCCCCTGCACCCCTCTGCCAGCTTCCCACCACCCCACCCCCTGTCATCTTCATCCCCCTGCACCCATCTGCCAGCTTCCCACCACTCCATCCCTGTCATCTTCATCCCCCCTGCACCCATCTGCCAGCTTCACACCACTCCACTCCCTGTCATCTTCATTCTCTGCACCCGTCTGCCAGCTTCCCACCACTCTATCCCTGTCATCTTCATCCCCCCTGCACCCATCTGCCAGCTTCCCACCACCCACCCCTGTCATCTTCACCCCCCTGCACCCATCTGCCAGCTTCCCACTACCCCACGCCCTGTCATCTTCACCCCCCCTGCACTCGTCTGATAGATTCCCACCACCCCTGTCATCTTCATCCTCTGCACCCATCTGCCAGCTTCCCACCCCCTGTCATCTTCATCCCCCTGCACCCATCTGCCAGATTCCCAGCACCCCACCCTCTGTCATCTTCACCCCCCTTGCACCCCTCTGCCAGCTTCCTTCCACCCCACCCCCTGTCATCTTCACCCCCCTGTACCCATCTGCCAGTTCCCACCACTCCATCCCTGTCATCTTCATCCCCCATGGAACCAATTTGCCAGCTTCCCACCACCCCACCCCCTGTCATCTTCATCACCCGTCTGCCAGCTTCCCATCATCCCACCCCGTCATCTTCATCCCCCATCAACCGTCTGCCAGCTTCCCACCACCCCTCCCCCTGTCATCTTCATCCCCCTGCACCCATCTGCCAGCTTCCCACCACCCCACCCCTGTCAGCTTTATCCCCCCCGCACCTGTCTGCCAGCTTCCCACCACCCCACCCCCTGTCATCTTCATCCCCCTGCACCCGTCTGCCAGCTTCCCACCACCCCAAACCTGTCATCTTCATCACCCCTGCACCCATAATTGTAAGAGTAATTGTTTATACAGTTATTTTTTTATTGATTGAATTATTTTTTCCATTTTGGTTGTGAGTGGGGCCTCATGTCTAAGATTTGCCTAAGGCCTCACAAAGCCTAGAGCCGCCTCTGTACACTGTAGATGGTTAAACTGAATTACCTATACTTCATTAAAATCATAATGGGAGAGGCACTATACAGTTTTACTAGCATACTTTTCCAATATTTTCAGGAAATAAAAAAAAAAGAAAAAAGGTAAAGGTATATAAAATATAATAGAGCTATGTCTTTGTGATATTGTAGAAAACAACATTTTATATGATCTGCTTAAAGAAGAAACAGCTGCTACCTCTGTAAAGTATCATTATTAAATCAAAGTACATTAAATAAGGTACAATACAAAGTAATGTTTTTACAATAAAATAGCATGCCAATATAATGTCATGTCATGTTGCAGTAAATCAGCAATATAGGTAAATGGATTACCAGGTACAGTCACCGTATGGTCCACTAAATCATGTGAAATGTGTTGGCTTCCCGTTCTCTCTTGAAAATTTGACTAGCTTTTATACATTTTTTGCTATATATTTAGATATAAAATAAAAAAGGTAAAAGCACAATATTACAACAGATGGTAAAATTGGTGAATATGTAATGCCATTCCATTTACATTCTTTTGCTGGCATAACAGATGACTTGCTAATTTTATTAATATTTCATATTCATTAAAAAAAATAGTAATAATGCCATGCAGGACCCATCTGGTCTTCCTTGTCGGCGAGGCTGGGAGGAGGATATTGGGAACATAGATGGAGAGACGTGGAATATGTGTCTATCCTCTGCACCCTTAGTCTCGGTGTCCGCATCCCAAAAGTTATCGCATCTATATCTGCTGCACAGGGTTTACAGGACTCCGGTTAGGCTGCACAAATGGGGGATTAGAGAGACTCCATTATGTCCGAAATGTGAGGGTGCCCATGGGGACCTACTCCATATGATATGGAGATGCCCCAAACTCTTTTGGTACTGGAAGGAAGTCCTAGACATAATATCACAGGTTTTTATGTTCAATATTCCACGAGAGCCAATAGTGTGTTTACTAGGAGCATTGGATGAGGAGGCTCTGACCCCTTCGGCACATACGGCGGTCATTCGACTATTATACATTGCACGTAAACTCATTGCTCAATTATGGATCACTCCCAGGGTACCCACTGGAAAACAATGGGTGGAACAGGTGAACAAATTACTAATCAGGGAGAAACTAACATATCAACACAGAAAAGCCCCACGTAAGTTCTACTCATTATGGCAGGCATGGCTAGATGTTCCGGGTTTGGCACCCCATCAGCTGATTAAAGATAGGCTATTACAAATGTAAGATTTTAACTGCATTGGTAAGGAAGTAATTAATCACTTGGCAAAAAGAAATTGTGTGATTCCAGGAGGGGCACTACCCCATGGTGGGCTGAGGCAGCTTTTATGTGGATTTGTTGCCCTATGCCCGTAGGGTATTGGGGAAACTTGGGTGTGAAGGAGGCAAGAAGAGGGGAGGAGAGGGAGAAAAACGAGAAGAGCGTTGTTTTGTTTGATTGTTTTTTGTTTCTGTTCTTACCCATCTATATATATGGCTATGACAATGTAATATGAAAACGCATTCTTAAGGTCATTGTTATCCGGTAATACCCGATGATGTGTTGTTGAAGATGTATGTTCCATATTCCCATGATATTGTAGTACATCAACTGTCATATATTATGTAATGTGTAAGTCAAAAAAAATAAAAATAAACTTTCTTTTCTGATTTAAAAAAAAAAAAATAGTAATATCCAACCAGTTATTGTAATGTGTAGAGCTTCATTCAAATACACAGGTCCCCCCAGTCCAGTGTGCTGCCTGCTCATTGGCTGGTTCTGGCCTCCTACTCCACTCCATACCAAGATAACCGAAGCCACAGTCTGAAGCTCATTTCCACGGTAAAAAGTTATTGTCTCAAGTTCGTACATTTTTTAGATTGTACCAATGTGAAAAACAATGTGAACACAAAACACCACACTCTCTCACCCCAGATACCCCACAACCCCCTGTTGCGTCCCCATATACATAATTAAAAAAAAAAGTTCTTCAGTATAGTTTATTAAATATAAATTATCTTGCAGAAAAACAGTACATGACCAGATTGAAAAGGCTAAGATACAGTATCATTTCCGAGAAGACAGAAAACCAAAGCAGAGCCGTGCATAACTTTAAAGTGGTTCTTAACTTCTGATTGTGACTTTTAGCTATAGGTAAGCGTAAAATAAGGCTTACCTATAGGTAGTGGAAATATCTACTAAACATGCGCCGTTTAGGATATATTTGCTGTAAACCGCGCCGATGATGTCTTTGGCGCATGTGCTGTGAAGAAATGGCCCTCTGTGCCGTTTCTTCACTTGCAAGTGCCATGACTGACGCGGCTCCGGACAGTCACAGACCTGGAGTTCGCGGCCCCGGAAGAAAGAGGGGCGAAGATGGATGTGGCACCCAGTGGGGACATTGCAGGCTTCCTTTTCAGGTAAGTGCCTCATAATGGGCTAGTATGCGGTGCATACTAGCCCATTCTGCTTTTACTATGCAGGAGGAACATCAGGGTTTACTTCCTCTTTAATAATACCTGAAACCTTTGCTTGTGGCTGCTCCTGCAGCAAACTAGAAAATGAATGCTAAGACAATTTAGCTTGATCCAGTCTTGGGCAGGTTCAAGAGTTTTGGCAGGGTTAGCAGAGGAGAAGAAATAGGGTGTAAAATGCCAGCTTTTTCTGACAACAAAGATTACGGTATTCCAGGGCTACGTCTGACAGTCATTCCACTCATAATGTCTTTTTTTATAACTGATATTCATCAAATTAAAAGCATGTTATGATGCTGCTGCTTGCAATTCCTCAGTCAAAAATACTTTGACAAAGTACACTCTCTCGAAGAATGCCCTTTAAAAGCATAAAATCACATTGTTTCCAAAATAAACATGTTATTTGAAAGATTTTACAACTATTTGTGTATTTTTTAAGTCACCCTCTCAGCTGCACGAACAAGACACTGAAATGTCAAAATGTAATTAATAAGAGAGCAGCACAAGCAGGGAGCACAGGTAGTTATCAGCTGACAACATTTCCTAGCAGGGTTAACATGGTTTTTTTGTGCTTATTGAGCAGATATTAGGCCCCTTTCACACTGGGGTGTCTGCGCCATCGGCAGTAAAGCGCCGCTTTTGAGGGGGTTTTTGGCCACTAGGGAGGCGGTTTTATTCCCCGCTAACGGCCGAAAAAGGGTTAAAACAACCCATAAAGTGTCGCTGCAGCAGCGCTTTGCTGGCGCTTTGCCGGTGGTTCCGTAGTGGTGCCCATTCAGTTCAATAGACAAGAGTGGTGAAGGAGCGGGGTATACACCGCTTTTTCATGTCTCCAAAGATGCTGCTAGTAGGACTTTTTTTAGCTTCCTGCCAGCGCACCGCTCTAGTGTGAAAGCCCCCTATTTTTAGTGCTGTAGCTCCTGTAAAGTGACTCGTGTGTGAAACGGGTCTTAATGATATATTTAACAGACCAAAATGGGCCAAATAAGAAAAGTTCTTTATTAGGGTTTACATACCCATTAATTGTATGGAATAGTAAAGAAATTAATACATTATAATAATAGGCTGGTGCAAACTTTATGTGTTTGTTAACCACTTCAGGCCCGGAAAGATACAGCACTTCATTGCTTTAACTGACAATTGCACTGGCATGCGATGTTTACCCAAACAAAATGGATGTCCTTTTTTCCCCACAAATAGAGCTTTCTTTTGGTAGTATTTGATTACCTCTGCGGTTCTTATTTTTTGTGCCAAAAACAAAAAAAAGCGACAATTTTGAGAAAAACAAACACATTTTTTACTTTCTGCTATAATACACACCAAAAAAAAAATAAAAAATCTAATTTCTTCATCAGTTTAGGCCAATATGTATTCTGCTACATATTTTTGGTAAAAAAAAATCCCAATAAGCATATATTGATTGGTTTGCGCAAAAGTTATAGCATCTACAAAATAGGGGATTTAGATTTATTTTTTGAATTGTTTTTACTGGTAATGGCAGCGATCTGCGATTTTTGGCGGGGCTGCAACATCGCGGTGAAAAAATCTGACCTTCAGTTACACTTTTTGGGGACCAGTGACACTGACACTGGCTAAAAAAATGCACTGTTCCATGTATAAATAGCACTGGCAGGGCAGAGGTTAACACTAGGGGGCGATCAAGGGGTTTACTGTGTTCCCTGGGTATGTTCTAACTGTGTGGGGGATGGGCTCACTGGGACAACACACAGATCACTGTTCCTGATCACTAGGAACAGCAGATCTCCATGTTGTCCCCTGTCAGAACGGGGATCCGCCTTGTTTACATAGGCAGATCCCCGTTCTGCCTCTCCGTACCGCAATCACGGGTGGTTGGCGGACATCGAGCCTGCCGTATCCACGCGTGAGCTCCCCCGGCATTGCAAAAATATTCATACCCTTTCACATTTTCCACATTTTATCATGTTACAACCAAAAACCTAAATGTATTTCATTGGGTTTTTTTTGTGATAGACCAACACAAAGTGGCACATAATTGTGAAGTGGAAGGAAAACTGGTAACTGCCTGTTAGCTAGCGTGTGGTGTTTGGAATTCCACACCATAATATTATTGAATATTTACATACCATTGCATGCATTTGAAGAGTTAATATAATAGAATCAGCCAAATTAAAGTGCATTGGCTAATTGGCATTCATCATACGCTGCTTTGGCTAATTGGCTTAGTCATTCGCCTTTTTTTCACCAATGCAATCCTTTAGTATCTCTCTGTGGAATTTGAACCCATGAGTCCAAAGCCTGAGTTTTTCAAGGTAGAAGTGCTGACCACTAGCCTATTGGGCTTAGCACAATCATACATAGAAAATACATTTACTAGTGTTTGATGTTTCTTCTCCCTGAGCTGTCTTCTCCCCAAACCGTCTCTCATGCCGCCGCCGTCTTCTCCCATTGTCATGTTCTTCCACATAGCCAGTTACCTGCTAATAAAAAAAAGCTGCTCTTCTGTGGCCATCAGATGACCTCACCCAGAGAGCCCACCCCATGGTTATGTAAGAGACGCCACACAGCGGGTGACAACACAGCGGAGGAAGACTGCCACAGAAGAAAAGCAGCTTTTTTTATTAGCGGGTAACCGGTGGTGCGGAAGAACACAGCAGATGGAGTAGATGGTGGCGTCAGGAGAGACGGCTCTGGGAGAAGATAGCTCAGGGAGAAGATGGCGGTGGGAGAGACAGTGGCAGGAGAAGATGGCTTATCGAAGAAGACAGCTCGGAGCTATTTTACAATAAAGGACTTGTCAAAAAACAGCTATTGTTTCTTTTACATTTCACTGCTTTTTTCGGTGAATGGGTAGGGGTACGATTCACATAGGGGGCAGGATCTGGGGGCTTCCAGATTCTGATAAACCCTCTGCATGCAGACCGACAACCACCGGCCAGGGTTGATGGGAAGAGGCCTTTGTCCCCATCAACACATTTTTGCTACCATTGACAATTATACAGTGATCGGTACTATAAAAATGCCCTGATTACTGTATAAATGTCACTGGCAGGAAAGGGGTTACCACTAGGGGGCGATCAAGTGGTTAACTGTGTTCCCTAGCCAGTTGCCGACCGGCTCCTGTACATATACGTTGGCACTTTGAAGATGGATATCTCGGTAATGGCAGCAGCTGCTACCACAACCGAGGTATCCATCTCTTCAGGAGCCGATTGTGTTTACGATAATAGTGGCCTCTGCAGCGGATTCGCAGTGAGATCACCGTTATCGGCGGCGGGAGGGGGGCCCCTCCCGCCGCTCTCCCGCGCCCTCCGCCGCTTACCGTTACCGGAGCCATCGGCAGCGGCGGAGGCGATCGGGTCCTTGTCGTGGCTGGGTATGGAGATGAGTGAGGCTAAGATGGCCCCCACCCATCTCCATACCATAGCAGGGAGTAAGTGACGCCATAACATCACTTCCGCCCATACGTCTTAAAGGGCCATTTTTTCAATGTCATATTTAAAATAAATAAGAAAAAAAAACATTTTTTAAAGCGCCCCATCCTGACAAGCTCGCGCACAGAAGCAAACGCATACGCGAGTAGCGCCCATATATGAAAACGGTGGTCAAACCACACATGTGAGGTATCGCCGCGATCGTTAGAGCGAGAGCAATAATTTTAGACCTAGACCTCCTCTGTAACTCAAAACATGCAACCTGTAAAATTTTTTAAATGTCGCCTATGGAGATTTTTTAAGGGTAAAAGTTTGACGCCATTCCACGAGCGGGTGCAATTTTGAAGTGTGACATGTTGGGCATAACATTGTCTTTCACAATATAAAAAAAAATTGGGCTAACTTTACTGTTGTCTTATTTTTATATTCAAAAAAGTGAATTTTTTCCAAAAAAAGTGCGCTTGTAAGACCGCTGTGCAAATACGGTGTGAAAAAAAGTGTTGCAATGACTGCCATTTTATTCTATAGGGTGTTAGAAAAAAAAATATAATGTGTGAGGGTTCTAAGTAATTTTCTAGCAAAAAAAACTGTTTTAAACTTGTAAGCACCAAAATCTCAAAACAAGGCTAGTCCTTAAGTGGTTAAGTGTGTTCTAACTGTAGAGAGGATGGGACTGACTAGGGGAAGAGAGAGATGAGTGTTCTTCCATAGTATGAACACATAATCTGTCTCCTCTCCCCTGAGAGAACCGGGATTTGCCCGCGATCTGTCACGACCGATTGCGGGCACTCACATCGGCTCCGGGCACAGGCTGCGGGCGCAGGCTGCGGGCGCGCCTCCAGTGGCAAGTCAAAAGGCGAAGCGACGTAAGGTAAATCAATTTGCCCAGCCGAGCCAACCTGCCACAGTAAAACTGCTGCGGCTGGTCCGGAAGTGGTTAAGGAGATGTTTTAGGGGGTGTGTCCTACGCATACTTTTTCTAATAGATGTCCCTTATACCCATCTCAAAAAGTTGGGAGGTAAGAAATCGCCCCCTGAAAATAGTGCAGGAACTACTTTTGGAAATCTGTGCAGCGTCGCACCAATTCGGACAGTTCCATTGCCGTTAATAGCTTTGATTTGGCCTGTAATTTGACATTCAGAGCCATGTGAACATGGGTGAAGTTGCATAGATATGAATGGAAATCATGGGGGGGCAACTTTTCATGCGACTCTGAGGTGCAAAGCTGCATGAAAAGTCACCCAAGTGTGAAAGTAACCTAATGAGATTAATTGATAACACCTTTGAATTAGGCCCTATTTGCACTTGTGCGACCTTAACCACTTCCTTACTGGGCACTTAAACCCCCCTCCTATCCAGACCAATTTTCAGCTTTCAGTGCTCTCACACTTTGAATGACAATTACTCAGTCATGCAGCACTGTACCCAAATGATTTTTTGTCCTTTTTTTCATACAAATAGAGCTTTTTTTGGTGGTATTTGATCACCTCTTGGTTTTGTTTTTTTTTTGCGCTATAAATGAAAAAAGACCAAATTTTTTTTAAAAAAATGAATTTTTCTTAATTTCTGTGATAAAATTTTGCAAAGTAGTAATTTTTCTTCATAAATTTTGGCCACAATTTATACTGCTACATATGTTTGGTAAAAATAACCAAAAACTAGTGGAAATTATTTGGTCTGTGTGAAAGTTTTAGAGTCTACAAGCTATGGTGTAAATCCTAAAAAAATTATCACATCTGATGTACTGGTGGCCTATCTCATTTCTTGTGACCCTAACAAGTCAGGAAAGTACAATGCCCCCCAAATAACCCCTTTTTCGAAAGTAGACATTTCAAGGTATTTAGTAAGAGGCATGGTGAGTTATTTGAAGTTATAATTTTTTCCCACAATTTTTTGCAAAATTGAGATTTTTTTCCCCACAAAATTGTCATTGTAATAGCTAATTTCTCTCACATGGCATCTCTCACATGGTATACCACAAATGACACCCCAAAATACATTCTGCTACTCCTCCTGAGTGCATTTTTTTCCAGAAGTTTCTGGAAAATGTGGAAAAAAAATGAAAACGCATTTTTTTTTTTACACAAAGTTGTAAGTTTATAAGATATTTGCAACACATAGCATTTAGATAGCAAAAATGACACCCCAAAATATATTCCGCTACTCCTTCTGAGTATTACGATACCACGTGTGTGACTTTTTCACTGCCTGGCCACATACAGAGGCCTAACATGCAGGGAGCACCATCAGGTGTTCTAGGAGCATAAATTACACATCACATTTCTCAACCACCTATTACACTTTTGAAGGCCCTGGAGCACCAGGACAATGGAAACACCCACAAAATGACCCCATTTTGGAAAGCTAACACCCGAACGTATAATCTATGAGGCATAATGAGTCTTTTGAACTGTTCATTTTTTTCCACAAGTTTTTGGAAAATATGGAAACAAAATGAAAATGCAGTTTTTTCTATACAAAGTTGTTGGTTTATAAGATATTTCCAACACATAGCATTTAAATAGCAAAAATGACACCCCAAAATACATTCTGCTACTCCTCCTGAGTATTACGATACCACATGTGTGTGACTTTTTCACTGCCTGGCCACATACAGAGGCCCAACATGCAGGGAGCACCATCAGGTGTTCTAGGAGCATAAATTGCACATCACATTTCTCAACCACCTATTACACTTTTGAAGGCCCTGGAGCACCAGGACAATGGAAACACCCACAAAATGACCCCATTTTGGAAAGCTAACACCCCAACGTATAATCTATGAAGCATAATGAGTCTTTTGAATGGTTCATTTTTTTCCAGAAGTTTTTGGTAAATGTGGGAAAAAAATGAAAACGCATTTTTTTTTATACAAAGTTGTCCATTTATAAGATATTTCCATAGCATTTAGATAGCAAAAATGACACACCAAAATACATTCTCCCTACTCCTGAGTATTACAATACCACATGTGTGTGACTTTTTTATTGCCTGGCCACATATAGAGGCCCAACATGCAGGGAGCACCATCAGGTAGTAGTAGCGCAGTTGTACACAGAAGGATAGCACTGGTCCAGGCAGCAGGCAGGGACTTGGTCAGCAACTGCAAACACAATTGTCCAGGCAACAGGCAGGTTTACTGTCCATATAAAGTCCAGGATCAGTGCAGGCAGAGATATTGTCAGCAGTGCCAAAAATATTGGTCCTGGTAGTAGGCAGGTCCATGTGGTCAGTGCGACAGGCAGAGGCATGACGGCAGTAAGTCCTACAGGCAGCAGGCAGAAGTAATCTAGGATTGAGAAAACAAAAAAAATAGTTTTCTTCATCCAGAAAAACAATTCTGGAGCCCCTTACATATGTGAGACCCCCTGTGTTGAATCCCACTAGTCCAGTAGCAGGGTACAAGATCAGTCCATGAGGTAGGCAAAAAACATGGTTAAACAGTCCAGGGTCAGTTCCAGATCAGGCAGAGGTATGTACAGAATCGTTAGGCAGAAGCATGGTCGAATAATGCCCCGTACACACGATCGGACATTGATCGGACATTCCAACAACAAAATCCTAAGATTTTTTTCGACGGATGTTGGCTCAAACTTGTTTTGCGTACACACGGTCGCACAAAGTTGTCGGAATTTCCGATCTCCAACTGGTCATGTACACCACGTACGATGAGACTAGAAAAGGCCAGTTCAGAACCAAGCGCGGCACACTTTGGGCTCCTTTTGCTAATCTCCTGTTAGTAAAAGTTTTTTGAGAGACGATTCACGCTTTTTCAGACTCGTGGCTTTCAGATCGTTTTCTACGGTTCAGTTTGTGCTTGTGGGTTTGTATCTGCTCTTCAGTGCGTGCAGTAAGTTCGTATTGGAGTTTTCTGTGCGATCTTGTCCACTCGTTGCTGTTTTTCAGGTCGCTCTTCACAGGCCTTGCTGTTCTTCAGTGCGTTCTGTTACTTCGTTCTGAGCAGCCGACACCCCCTAAAATGTTTATAAATGTGATTTGTGCTTTAAATTCAGGCAGAGTGCCAGAGGCTTTTTTTTGTAGTGTCCCCAAATAATTTTTATTAACCCTCCCTCCCACCAACTACTAAGTCAGCTGATACCAATTATCTATCTATCCTCAATCATCTATCTGCTGACTTGGCCAAACCCATACACACTATACCCATCTCTTCAGTGGTGAGATTTGTGGATGAATTCCCCAAAGCATGTAGTAGGGCCTCCCTGTATACTTGCAAATGGTACTGTTTAAAGTTTTTGTATGCTATTATTATCTTGATAGGTAAGAGCAGAATGTCCAAATATGCTCAAATGTGTACAATGTGTATTTATATCTTTGTATTATGACACTTCTTACTTGTCCAGTGGGTTGCCAATAGTGTAACAAAGGAGGGGCTGTTCAAAGTAATACCCTGTATTTAGGCATTCATCTCTCAATGAAGTGAAGAGCGTTACCTGTCCAAGATCCCCCCCTATAATGTTAGAAATGGCCCATGAGAGGGGGGGAGGGGGAATATGATAGGTGTACCTTATACTTTGGTGTTGTAAAATTCCCCTTAAAAAATGTTTGGTCTGGATGTTGGCCAAGAATGTTTGTGTCTAATCTGCTTTCCATGTTTATGTGCCAAAATACTAATTTTTTTTGTTTTCCTCAACAGTTTCCTTCCACACCACAGGAATGGCAGACTGTGGCCACCCACTTTGCCCAGTGGTGGGACTTTCCTAACTGCGGAGGTGCAATTGATGGGAAACACGTCCACATCGTCCCACCACCCAACTCGGGGTCATACTATTATAATTACAAGGGGTTCAATAGTATTGTGATGTTGCCGGTGGTGTCTTGTCTTCTTGTATGTGGACGTGGGGAAGAATGGCCGGATGTCCGATGGTGGAGTCATCACCCAGACGGAGTTTTACAGGTGTCTCCAGAATGGCAGCTTGGACTTGCCACCTCCAGAAGAGAATGTGGAAGGACTGCCATTTGTCCTCGTTGCGGATGAAGCCTTTGTGCTGGGGGACCATCTTATTTGGCCATTCCTGATGAGGACCCTCACCCCGGAACAGAGGGTTTTTAATTACCGGCTAGCCAGAGCCAGAAGAGTGGTGGAGAACACGTTTGGAATCATGGCCAGCCGGTTCCGCCTATTTCTGACACCATCCATATGGCGGAGTGGCGTGCTGTGTTCTACATAACTTTTTACGCCAACATTCTGCCAACTATGCTGGCTCAGTTGGGCCTGAGGCTGGAATTATACATGAAACAACCCTGATGGCGCTTGAAAGTGGCCGTCCTGGCTTGCCCTCCCTGAGTGCCCGTGATGTCCGGTTACGATACCTGGAGTTCTTTGCGGGTAGGGGGGCCATCAATATGCCAGACCATTTGTAAAGCCTTGATCAAATAAAATTTTAAAAAAAACTAAATCTTTGGTGACATTTACTGCTTGTGTTTGTTTTAGCTGATCCTGACAGAAATGTGGCGAGTCCTGCAAATGGCGTGATTGTGTAACCTTATACAAAGCACTGTTGGGTGTTATTTACTAAAGGCAAAGACACTTTGCACTACAAGTGCACTTGAAACTGCACTTGTAGTGCAAAAAGGATTTGCCCTTAGGAAATAACCCCCATTTTCCCTGAAAGCTGCAATTACATCACCACAAAAGTGTTGTAGCGTTGAGACAATAATCCACACATTCTTGATTAACAATCATTTTAATACCTGCACAATCACATGTGCATTTAGAAAAGGTTTTGAAAACAAACCAACATGTTTGTTGTATAACAATCTTTGGGGTGGCATTTTCAAAAATAGAAATGTCAATTTAAGATAAAACAGGCATGTGTAAAACCAACAAGAAAGACACAAATCTTGAACTTACAAAGTTCACATTAGGTAGAACTTGAAGGCAATATCAGACATGAGTATTTAGGAACTGTGTTTGATATTGCGTTCAGATGGGGTGAAGTCACCCCAGGAAAAGCCAAATTTGGAAGATGCACACCAATTTACGAGTGTCAACATGTGCGACCTCACGGGGATCAAGGGACGTGTTTTGGGGGAGAAACCCCTTCCTCTCAGCTACTTTATTATTGAGGAAGGGGTTGCACCCCCAAAACGCGTCCATTGAACTCCCGTGATGGCAGATAGCACATGTTGACACACTGTGTGCATCCTCCAAATTTAGCTTTTCCAAAAATCGCTAAAACATTTTTAACATTGTAGCACACAAAAAAACAAAGGGATTTGGAGGGGTTTAAAACTCTCCTCAAAACATCAATGATGTTTTTATTTTTTTGAATAACATCATTGATGTTTTTCTTGAGGTTTTCCAATTGTAAATTACACCCCATGATCTCCCCGATCAGGATCTGGGCACTTTCTGATGTGAAAGGATCAGGATCCACAACATCACGATCACCTAAAAAGAGAGAAAACAAACAAAAACAGGTATCAAAAATATGCCGGCATCCACCTCTTACCTGAGCCTGTGGTCGCAGACACTCACCTTTTGTGGTGACAATTTCCACCACGTCTTCTTCCTCCTGCTCTTCTTGGGTTGGGGGGATTTCCCCTTCTTACCGAGGTGGGGGGTCTGTGGTCTCCTCGGACGAGGGGTGTCCTCCGAGTCTTTTCTCCCCTATGTAAAACAAAAATGGTATACTTAGCACACAGATATTTGATGGCAGAACTATAAAAAGGAGACATTGCTTGGAAGTGGGGTACAATTGTCTATTTTGGGAGAGTTCCAAAATGTAGCATTTTCAGTGTCCTTTGTCAAGCTGCAATACTTTACCTGCTTGGTACAAGCTTCACAGATGGAGACCCCCCCTATAGTATACACTGGAGCACCTGTGTGGCCCCCCTAATAAAAATGGAGTTCTTGTGTCCCACACTAGTGCTCCAGTGTCCAGATGTAAAAACCGCTGCTCAGTGTCCTCTCCTTACACAGAATCTAGTTTGCATTTCATTCTAGTAACAAACCCATCTACACAACCAAATTAGTTTCATACAAGTAGGGCATAAAAAATATGGCCAAATGCATGTGGCCAAAACAATGGTGTTTTATATGCCGAAAGAAAAATGTTTGCTACGAACGAATAAAGTGCCCATGAACATGAAAGTTGCAATTTTAAAATGTACACTTTTAAGAAAAGCACATGGAACAGCACGAACGTAATAAACATAAAGAATAGGAACACAGCACAACTACTTACTTTTTTGCAGCACTCTCTGGATCTTTCTGTACTGCTCATGTTCTCGTAATTTGAGGTCCGACCACCGCTTCCTGAGCTGATCTTTCGATCGACGTACCCCGTAATTCTGGTGCAGACTCTTGACCACTTTCGCCATGATCTTGGCCTTTCTGACATTGGGGTTGGGGTAAGGTCCATACTTTCCATCATAGTCGGCCTTCTTCAGGATGTCCACCATCTCCAACATCTCCCCAAAGGACATATTTGAGGCCTTAAATCTCCTTCTGGATCGGGACGTGTCCGGATCCGGGCTTTCCTCCTCCTCCTCGTTCCTGTAATTAGCACGCACCTGCTGTCTATCCGCCATGTGCTCTTCCCCCACTGAGCAGAACGAAAAGGGGCAGGGAATAGACTAGAAAGAACGTCAGGGGCGGGCGGATATACACGCATGCGCAGTGTGTATAAAGCGTAACACGCGTGCGTATTACGTACGATCTGTGAGCGGAGGAAGGAGCATTGGAGGCGCCGATCGTAATAACGAAGGTAAGAGCCAAACTTGGGCCTATACTGCTTCTAGATTGAGGCCTATATTGTAACAAGATTAGGAGAGTTTTGGCTGACATTAGGGTTTGTCTCGTGTTGTGTCTTGCAGTTATAATGGATATCTTGAATGATACAGACTTCATGGCAATATTCATTGACATGTTCAGGGAGCTGCCTTGTCTGTGGGAGATCAACCACCCACATTATAGGAACCAAACAAAGAGGAAGGCAGAGCTGAATCAATTGTTGGAAATTGTGAAGCAGGTGATCCCCACGGCAGACATCACATATTTGAAGACCCTAATTTGTGGCCTGAGGAGCACATATGTAAGGGAGCGCCAGAAAGTCCAGGATTCGCAGAGATCCGGAGCAGCAGATGATATCTATGTCCCCAGGATGTGGTACTATGACAGGCTGCATTTTCTGGCAGGCCAGACTGAACCCAGGTCATCACTCTCCAGTCTTCGTTCCACGCTTCCTTGCCCTCCAGCCTAGGCTTCCGACGCCCAACCTGGGCCTTCCAGGCAGCAACATGTGGAGGAGCCCAGCTTGAGCCAGGTATAGCATTCCTCTAAATATTTCAGGTTGTCCAATCAATGATGTTAACTAGATGTTAGTTTGGAGTACTAATTTAGGATTGTGATTGATGATGCAAAACATTACAACCATGTCCCTTTTTAATACACAGGGAAGTCTCAGCCAGGAGGTGGCCGGGCCGAGCAGGCTGCCTGATATGCAGGTCCCTCCCCTACACCTGCAAAGAGAAAGTGGCAGGAGGAGGAGTACCCTAGAGGAGGCTGCCATAGGCCTCTTTTGGAAGGCTACAGAGGCCCTGGGAGCACCACACACTGTGGAGGAGGACTTCGCTGCCATCATTGCCTGTAAAATGCAGCGGATGGAGGAGGGCCAACAACTCATGTGTGAGTCCTTAATTTTGGAGGCTCTCAATAAGGGGTTGAGGGCCCAAATAACATCTGATACCCACCTTTGTGACCTCACACATGGTCCTCCTCCAGGTCCTCCTCCTCCTTCATCCTCCAGGTCCTACTAGTCCTCCTCCTCCACCGGGTCGTACTCCTCCTCCTGCCACATCTCCAACAGCAGAGCCACAGCCAGGAAGAAAGCGTGGAAGGAAGACCAGAAAATGATGGTCCTGGGTTCAGTCTGGTTGGCCAAAAGATGCAGCCTCTTGTGGTACCACAGCCTGGGAACATACATGTCATCTGCTGCTTTCCGGATCTCTGGGACTTCTGGACCAGACTGCACTCCCTTACTTATGGACTCCTCAGGCCACCAATTTTGATGTGCAAGAATTGATGTCTGCCCTGAGGGCCCAAGGCTTCGCTAATTTCTCCTGTTTATCCAGCATTGCCTCCCTCTTTGTTTGGTTCTGATCCCTTAATAAAGGATTTTTTGTTTCAATTATACTTGCCTATATGTGTTTTCCTTCAAAAGGGACAGTTTGTTTGTGAGGATTCAGGTACATTTCAAAAATACAATGTGATATTAACAAGGGACACCAACAACAAACAATCTCCTTGAGATTAAATAATACAAGAGAATAATGGTGTTGTGATAACTTGACACACAAAACACACACAAAAATATTCTGGAGTAAAACTAAAAATAAAATAAAACATAGATCAGCCTTTGAAAAAATACAAACCTAAAATAAAAAATAAATCTGCCTTTAAAAAACAAAAAAAAACAAAAAAAACCACAAAAATATTTTTGTCAGATGTGACAAATCAAAATATATTAAGGGAATCCCGATAAATAATAAAGAAAGAAGTTTGTGAGAAGTGTGTGTGAATATGAGCAGCAAAACTACTTAATTCTTCTCACATTATAAAGAAGAAGAGAGTGCGCTGTATTAAACCATTTTTTACATTGCACCGTGACGAAAGTGCTGTATCCATTGCAAACGCTAAGTTTACCAAACCGAGCTGTTCCGTGTCAGAATTTCTTCTGAACATGCGTGACACTTTGTGCGTCAGAACAGGCCACACACGGTCGGAATTGACGCGATCGGATTTTGTTGTCGGAAAATTTTATAGCCTGCTCTCAAACTTTGTGTGTCGGAAAATCCGATGGAAAATATCCGATGGAGCCCTCACATGGTCTGAATTTTCGACAACACGCTCAAAGTCAAACCAAGGTAGTGCAGGGACGAATTTGCCCCACTTTCAGGATGCACAAGTGACAATAGGGCCAAATTCAAAGGTGTTAGCCATAAATCACATTCACACTGCTGTGACCTGAACGTCACACTATTTTGCTGCCACTTTGCCGCTGCAACTTGGCACCAACTTCTGGGAATGCCTGTGTAATATAGTGACCTATGTACCTCAAGTCGCATGAAAGTCACACCAAGGTAGTACAGAGACTACTTTGAAGTTGGTGCGACTTGAAGTAGCACAGATATAAATGGTTATCATTGAGAATCATGGTGTACAACTTGTCATACAACTCGGAGGTCCAAATTTGCTGGGAAAGTCATCCAAGTGTGAAACAAGCTATATATATATATATATATATATATATATATATATATATATATATATTTATTTTTTTAATAAAAGAAACTCTCATTAATATTTGCATAGTCCTTACTGATTCACATCAGCAGAACAAATGCAGGAAGTTATGTGTGCACATGGGCCGAAAGCAAATGTGTGGTGATGCCAAACAAATCAATGAACCCCACCCACACCAAATCTAACTACCACATCCACCCCCACATTGAGTAAGCACAAGTACATATCCTACACTTACCCGGAAAATGAGCAGCACCTTCCTAATTGCTAAAGAGGGAGCTCGCCATGTCCACCTAGATGGAGATCCTGACCTGCACAGGAACTTCCGGGTGATTACAATGACTCATTTCTGGGTCAGAAGGTGAAACCACGCTCTTTTGATCACAGCTGCGAATATTTGATCGCAACCACGATTAGTATTTTTTATTTTCATGTATGCAGATCAGTATTTCTACATATAACGATATTTGAAGGCAAACTTAAGAGAGTTTGATAACACTTCAGCAGGTGAATTACAAAGACAAAGGCCCGATTTAAGCCCTGGTTCACATTGACAGTGAGAGGAAATCATGCGAGTTCAGCTGAGTTCACACGATTTCATTCCCGCGTGTCAGTCCCGACTGCCGGGGGAATTTAAGAGACATCTTTGCAGGTTTCTGCACAGATGTCAATGGAAATCGCACCCCGAAGTCAAAAGTAGTACTTTTAGTACTACTTTTGGCAATTGCAGCACCACACCGATAAGGACGGTGCAATTGCCGTCGATTTGGCATGTGATTTGACATGTCAAATCGCACCAATGTGAACCAGGGCTGACAATACAACACTGCCCATCCACCAGCTAAATTCATTACATGCAATTCTCCACAGCTGTTATATATAAAGATTCTACATTTACATTATCATTTACTTGCAGGTGTGCTGAAGAGATTTGGTTTTTCGGTGCACAATTATCTTATAATTTCTGTGGTTATAAGGAAGATATTGTACTTCCCCCAAACCACCACCCCCAAAACTAATTAAAAAGAGAAAAAAACAACAAACAAGCTCAATAATGTACTTGTATTTTGCCAGCAGAAACAAAATGATGTACATTTCTTAGCATAAAAAAAATATTCTACAGGATATATGGGGCTACATTTAGCAAAACAGTTAGAAATTGGGTGAGGGCCCTGCTCATAGGAGCTTACAATCTAAAATTTGTCTAAACCTTAGAGAGGACACAGCTTTACTTTCAGTGTATAACGGGTAACATTTCATGCTACAACTTACCCACCAGCCCACATCATTTATATCTGCAAGATTATAGAAACATACTTAACAGTCATTATTTGTATAAAGCATTCCAACATAATATTAAAAAAGGCACATATTCAAATTATAACACCCACCACCACCCCACAATCCACACACATATATTGGGGAGTATGTTCTGCTGGAAACTGCATTTCTGTGTACATGATTAAGCAATGAGATCTAAGAGTAGAAGGTCAGCACATGCTCCCAAACCATGTTTGCATGGTCAAACAGGAACAATACACAGCCAACATTGACAGCATGGCCACATAAACCCACTTTTGATGGAAAGAATGCACAAGCATTTGAACAAACAGCCCTAGTTGGGCGTTTGTTAATATGCACAATATCATTCCTTCTCCCCCACAAATCACACAAAAAAACTGGCCTTCTCAGGCCAAACAAACTCCCCCTTACTGCAGTCCTTTATATAAGGTTGTATTGTTAGCACACTAACACACGCCCAATAGATGTACACGCCCACCAGTATTTTTCAATCTGTCTCTTCTTGTATGTCTAAAGTGATTGCACCTAATGAGTAGGAACACTTAATACTATTTGCAATTGTGTTAGCCCTTGGCTATGTGCATCAAAAATCTCTAAATACAGGCCAAATATTGAAGTCCATTTGCATGTACATAAACAAAACAACAGTTTTCTAAGCATATGTACCCGTGCAGTGTAAACCCTACAATTTTAAATGTCCAAGTCCCTGGGCATGATCAGTCCTAAAGTCCAAAACTAACTTTCTTACATTAGAGACTATTTCGATAGGAGACAAATAGGATGTCAGCATGTCTTTGGATTGTGATGAGAAACTAACACAGGGAGAACATATAACCTTTGACACAAGCATTAGCATGTTGGGGAATTGAACCAGCAACCCCCATGCTGCTAAATGGAATTGCTACCCACTTAGCCAGTGGGCAGCCTCACACATGTAGTCTGCATCTCTGTGGTGTGAACCAGCCCTAAGTCAATAGCCATGCTCAGTTTCCCAAGCAATATACAATATATTGGCCTAAGTATTAGGACGCCCCTATACGCACATGAACTGTAATGGCATCCCAGTCTTAGTATGTAGGGTTCAATATTGAGTTGGCCCGTCTTTGGCAGTTATAACAGCTTCAACTCTTCTGGGAAGGCTGTCCACAAGGTTTAGGAGTGTGTCTATGGGAATGTTTGACCATTCTTCCAGAAGTGCATTTGTGAGGTCATGCACTGATGTTGGACGAGAAGGCCTGGCTCGCAGTCTCCGCTCTAATTCATCCCCAAGGTGTTCTGTTGTGTTGAGGTCAGAACTCTGTGCAGGCCAGTCAAGTTCCTCCAGCCCCAAACTCACTCATCCATGTCTTTATGGACCTTGCTTTGTGCCCTGGTCCGAATACTTTGGTGGAGGGGGGATTATGATGTGGGGTTATTTTTCAGGAGTTGGGCTTGGCTTCTTAGTTCCAGTGAAGGGGATGCTTAAGGCTTCAGCATACTAAGACATTTTGGACAATTTCATGCTCCCAACTTTGTGGGAACAGTTTGGGGATGGCCCCTTCCTGTTCCAACATGACTGCACACCAGTGCACAAAGCAAGGTCCATAAAGACATGGATGAGGGAGTTTGGGGTGGAGGAACTTGAATGGCCTTCACAGAGTCCTGACCTCAACCCGATAGAACACCTTTTGGTTGAATTAGAGCAGAGACTGCGAGCCAGGCTTTCTCATCCAACATCAGTGCCTCACAAATGCGCTTCTCAAAGAATGGCCAAACATTTCCGTGGGCACACTAAACCATGTGGACAGCCTTCCCAGAAGCTGTTATAGCTGCAAAGGGTGGGCCAAATCAAATGTTAACCCTACGGCCTAAGACTGGGCTGCCAATAACCACCTCAATACAGTGCACTTACACCCCATTCCTGCCCAGACCAATTTTCAGCTTTCAGCGCTCTCACAGTTTGAATGACAATTACTCAGTCATGCAACACTGTACCCATATAAAACCTGCATACTTTTTTCACACAAATAGAGCTTTCTTTTGGTAGTATTTAATCACTAGTGTTTTTTTATTTTTTGTGCTATAAATAAAAAAAGATCGTAAAAATGCCTTTTTCTTTGTTTCTGTCATAAAATGTTGCTAATTGGTAATTGTTCTTCATAAATTTTGGCCAAAATTTATACTGCTACATATCTTTGGTAAAAATAACCAAAATCAGTGTATATTATTTGGTCTTTGTGAAAGTTATAGAGTCTAAAAACTATGGTGCCAACCTCTGAAAATTGATCACATCTGATCAGGCCTTCAGTACAGCAGGTGAATCTCAATTCTTGAGACACTAACTAAGTCAGGAAAGTACAAATACCCCCCAAATTACCCCTTTTTAGAAAGTAGACATTCCAAAGTATTAAGTAAGTATCATGGTGAGTTTTTTTTAAGTTGTCATTTTTTCCCACAATTCTTTGCAAAATAAAGATTATAATTTTTTTTTTTTTTAACATAATTGTCATATTATCAGGTTATTTCTCACACACAACATATGCATACAACAAATTACACCCCAAAATACATTTTGCCCGAGTATGGCGATACCACATGTGTGAGACTTTTACACAGCCTGGCCACAAACAAAGGCCCAACATTGAAGTAGCACCTTCAGGCGTTCTATGAGCATAAATTACACATCTCATTTCACAACCACTTATTACACTTTTGAAGGCCCTGGAGCACCAGGACAATGGAATTGCCCACAAAATTACCCCATTTTGGAAAGCAAACTCCCCAACGTATAATCGATGAGGCATAATGAGTCTTTTGAACGGTTCATTTTTTTCCAGAAGTTTTTGGAAAATGTAGAAAAAAAAAATGAAAATGCATTTTTTTATACAAAGTTGTCAATTTATAAGATATTTCTAACACATAGCATGTATATAGCAAAAATTACACCCCAAAATACATTCTGCTATTCTTCCCCAGTATGGCGATACCACATGTGTGAGACTTTTACACAGCCTGGCCACGTACAGAGGTCCAACATTGAAGTAGTACCTTCAGGCATTCTAGGAGCATAAATTACACATCTCATTTCATTCCTACCTATCACACTTTTGAAGGTCCTGGAGCACCAGGACAGTAGAATTACCCACAAAATGACCCCATTTTGGAGAGCAAACACCCCAACATATTTTCTATGAGGCAAGGGCTGCAAATAGGGTCTCGGGTACTCTGATGGGCTGTAGATAGGTACACGGGTACTCTGATGGGCTGGAGACAGGTACTCGGTTACTCTGATGGCCTGGTGACAGGTACTCGGGTACTCTGATGGCCTGGTGACAGGTACTCGGGTACTCTGATGGGCCACAGATAGGTACTCAGGTACTCTGATGGGTTGGTGTCTGGTATTTGGGTACTCTGAAGGGCAGTGACAGGTACTCAGGTGCTCGGTACTTATATGGACTGTGACAAGTACTCAGGTACTCATATGGACTGCGACAGGTACTTAGGTACTCGGATGAACTGTGACAGGTACTCAGGTACTCATTTTGACTGTGACATACTCAGGTACTCGGATACTCAATTGAACTGTGACATGTACTCAGGTACGCAGATGGACTGTGACAGGTACTCGGGTACTCAGATGGACTGTGACAGGTACTCGGGTACTCAGATGGACTGTGACAGGTACTCATATGGACTGACAGGTACTCAGATGAACTGTGACAGGTACTATGATGGGTGATGACAGGTCCTCTTTATTGGGGGGGGAATCAGTGTGATTGGTGTACACTGTAAGCGGTAACAAGATGTTACCGTAATCTCCTCCACACACACGAGGAGGAGAACCCGGTAACATCTCGTTACCGTGGTTTGTTGACATTTAGTGATCGGCTGTGAAAGGATGACAGCCGATCATGTGATACACAGCCGCCGGCCAATGGCTGTTTACCAGCGTCATTAAAGCAGTGTTCCCGGGAATACGCCACCACCGAAGTGCAGCGCGCCCGCGATCGCGCGCATGCTCCCGGCACAGTGGAGCGGAACCATCTGTGATTGGCCGTGACTTCATCACAGCCGATCACGTGGTAAACAGCCATGACCAATGGCTGTTCACCCCCCTCGGTGGCGAGCAGTGTCTCCGTGACATGCTGCCACCGACGGAACAGGGATGCACGCCCACGATTGTGTACATTCCATGTTTAAATGGAGGGGCGTCATATGTCGCCCTCCCAGAACGAGAGCCGCACTGCCTGGCCGTCATATGATGGACGACAAGCATAAAGTTCATGTGTGTGTAAAGGCAGGCGTCCCAATACATTTGGCTAGATAGTGTATCTGGCAAGATTTACAATGGTAGTGGAACCCTCCTACACATAAATACTACATTTAGACACATTTTAGCCCAGCGCTAATTTTGGTATTCACTATAGCGCCCTGTAAAAAAGCCATGGGAGCTAAAATGGGAGCTTTTTGCAGGTCTGAGCATGCTCAGTTGTGTTGGCACCTAGTTGTACAGAAACAGGGAATTTATCTCTTTTCAGACTTTTAAAGATATTTCAGTGTAGAAATAATTTTTTCCACACAGTTTAAAAGCAGATTATCATTAAATAATATACCGCATATTTCAGAACCATTTAGGCAATTATATCATGCTCTAAACATTATTTCCATGTGCACTACTCCAGGTTTTAGCAGAGTAAGGATTTGGGCACTATTTGTTTTCAGGGAGCTATAGTAAATTCGATTTTGGGAGTATTTTTTTACCAGCACTATAGTGAAAACCGTTTTAGCACTAATGAAAGCAATTAGCGCTAATTTGCGTTAATTAGCCCTAATGGTAAACGACCCCAGTATGTTTTAGGAAAGCCAAGGGTAGGGTTTTTGTTTGAGACAGCCCTGCTAGGATTTTTTATGAATGAACTTGGTCTTGCAAAATTAATTCTGAGGTAAATCCAAATAGTAGACACCCATGCAGGTTTTTCAGAGGTACTCCAACACAACAATTAATTTTTTTTTGCCACGCTGATTTGTAAGTGTATATCACACCTTTACATACTTTAAGGGAACATCTACACTACATGTATCATGTTTATATTCTATATATCTTATTTTGTTGCATTTCATTTATAGACACCGTGGGGGTTATTTGCTAAAGGCAAATCCACTTTGCACTACAAGTGCACTTGGAAGTAAAGTCACTGTAGATTCAAAGGGGACATGCAAGGAAAATAAAAACAACATTTTAGCTTGCACATGATTGGATGATAAAATCAGCAGAGCTTCCCCTCATTTCAGAGCTACCCCTCAGATTTACAGCGACTGCACTTCCAAGTGCACTTTCAGTACACTTTCAAGTGCACTTGCAGTGCAAAGTGGATTTGCCTTTCGTAAATAACCCCCCCTGTCAGTAGCATCGACTGCTGAGGAAGTAAATTATGGTTCATGAAACACGTTGATATTTGTGATGCAATTTATTGATCTGTTTAATTTTCAAGTTCCATAATTGAAACTTGTATGAAGAGGCCATTTGGATATGTGGTCACATATGTAAAAATGTAAATCAGTATCTGGTGCAAAATAAGGTATATTCTTTTATATATTTTTTTAATATATGTTTTTACATGTTCATTAAAGTGGATTGTTTGTATACATATTTTATGGTGATGGAATACCTCTAAAAAAGACTTACCCAAGTGAATTTCTAAGCTAATTTTATTTAAGTATCAAGGGTCTATATTTTTAGTAATTCTTCCAAAAAGAATTACATAGTTACATAGTTAGTAAGGTTGAATAAAGACACCAGTCCATCCTGAGTTAGTGTGGGTGAATGTCTACAGTTGTCCCTATCCCTGTACATTGTGTCTCATTAAGATGCTCATCTATTATATTATTTATGGTACCCATATAGCGCTGTCAATTTACATCACACACTCACATCGGTCCCTACCCTCAATCCAAGGTCCCCAACTCACATTCATATACTAGGCAAATTTTGGACAGTATATGAACAGAAGCCAATTAACCTACCAACCATGTCTTTGGGAGGAAACTAGAGTACCCAGGGGAAACCCACGCAGGCACAGGGAGAACATGCAAACTCCAGTCAGGTAGTGTCATGGTTGGAATTCGAAACAGTGACCCTTATTACTGCTAGGATGAGAGCGCTACCCACTACACCACAGTGCCACCCAAATGGATATAACTATAAAAAAATGTAAAAAATTACAATAAGTATTACAGGCTTTCTCTCTTGCCTAAATATTGTGATGGTGTATCAAACACTGAAAATTTACAATGTGTACAGTCCTTGTCCGTATGATATGGAGTGTTTTTTTTATTGCCTTACAAATAATGCACTGATTATGCTTTTCTTTACATTGTTCCCTGTATTTTTGGTTGTATTCCTTCAAAACCTTCTTCATAATTCTCAAGGCCAAAATTAGTTACAAGAAATATGACTTGCGTTTTGTAGAAAATCTAACTTAATACTTTTTCATAACTTCAGCCTCCAAAAGTCAGTATTCAATCTGTTTCAATGGTGTGAACAGCTCTCTCCCCTTTGAGAGCAATTAAGTCTTTGCTGAGATATATAATGGTGACAAATATTGGACATAGTGGTAGAGGTTAAGACCATCCAGTGCCTTACATATCAATAATATCAGGGGTTTGATTTATACTTTGTTCCCGTAGCAATGTATCTCAGTATATGCTGTACTATTTGAAGAATAGTACCCATGAGCTGAGGAAGTAATGACTTTTCTTGCAACCCCTATGATTTCTTGTTCCATTTAAGTTAAGTGTCTACTGGTGAATACAGTAGAGTGATGATACATTTAATATCTGTTATTGGATGCTGAATGGAATTGACTGTGCATCATATTGAATTAAAATAACTGCCATATTGTTCTATGGACATTATTTGAATTACCTTCATCAATCAGTTAATGTGAAAGGGTGGGTAATTGTCTTAAATATATTAAGTCATCGAAAATATATTGTATGTTAGGATGTACAAAAAGGAAAATAAAAAGACTGAAAGAAAATGACAATCCTCAGCCTAAACGTTTTTATTAAATGGTTTATAATACTGTACCAAGCAACAAGTTCAGATTGAAAGATAAGTGAATCTAACCTACAATGGAAATATTACAATGTAGTAGGCAGTCATGCTCCCCTTAGGTCTGACCACAGCATTTTCACAAAAATAAAGATGAACAAGTATTAAAAGAACTGCTATGTTTTCTGGGTGCTCGGGTTTTGGCACATTGCGAGTCAGATTGATAGATTTTTGGGTGGGGCATAGGTGGATCGAACTGTCATTATACACATTGATACAAATGACAAAGTCAGAGAAAGAGTCCTTAAAAATGATTTTGGGGCTTATGTTCTCAGAAATGCTGCCTGTACCTCAAGCCAGACCAGAAAGGCAGCATGAGCATAGTGCTAAACAGGTGGCTGAGGAACTGGTGCAATGAGAATTTGGGGTTCACAGAAAACTGGGTTGACTTTGCAGTTGGTTACCACCTCTACTGTAGAGACAGACTGCACCTAAATGGGGAGAGTGCAGTTCCATTGGGGGAGAAGATGGCTGGAAGGTTAGAGTGTACAGATGAGGGCATTGTCAGTGGGGGGAGGGTGCCTCAAATCAGATAATAGAGAAACTAAAGCTAAGAGGCATGTTGATCCTAAAGGGAATCAAGTATGTGCAAGTATGGGATGTTTGCTTGTACAAAATGAAAAGGCATGTACACAAATGCTAGAAGTCTGGTTAATGAAATGGAAGAACTAAAACTTCTAATACATAAGGAGAATTTTAACTTTGTCTGAATATCAGAAATCTGATTTGACAGTTCACATGACGGGCTTGCAAGTGTCTAGGGGTACTCTCTGTATTGGAGGGACAGGACAGGTAGAAAAGGGGGAGGGGTGTGTTCTTATGTGAAAAGTGATTTGATAGTGAATCCGAGGGATGACGTTGCTAATGGGTCTAGTGAGAAGGTGGAATCTTTGTGGATAACAAATTATAAAATTAATTGTAAGTGTATGCTATAGGCCCCCTAACATTAAAGAGGAGGAGGAGACCCATCTATTTTTACAGTTATAAATAGCAAGGAGGCAGGGCAATATTATAATCATGAGAGACTTCAACTATCTTTATATTAATCGGGCAGAAGGATGTGCTCACTCAGCTAAGGGTCCTCATTTCCTGTATGTAATGCAGGACAATTTTCAAATGGTAGTAAGCCCAACTGAAGATAATGATCTGCTGAACCTACTAATTACAAAGAACACACAGCCAATTACACATGTGGAAGTAAGGGATACTGTAACAAGATGTACTCCATACTGCATGAAACTAAATGGGATCAAATTCATGCAACAAAGAACTTTGAAAAGAAATGCTTTAAGGACATATTAAAAATGGCACTTGTCATTGCATTCCACAGGGCAACAATTATATAAGATTAAAAGTTGAACCTCGGTGGCTAAATACTAACAAAAACAAGACATATTAATGAGATAAAAACAGTCCTTTATTGAATATAAGGCCAAAGTGCTGTTATCTATTTTTCAAAACTACAAAGAATACAATAGGAACTGCAAGAGAGTGATGGCAGCCAAAATAGATTACGAGAGACACATTGCTGAGGAGAGAAAAAAAAATCTATTTTTTTTAAAACATATTTATAGTAAAAGGGCAAGGTCATAACATATTGGCCCCATAAATGATGATCAAGGAAAGTTGATCACAAGTCACTGGGAGAATGCAACTACATTAAAAACATTTTTCTCCTCAGTTTATACAAATAAAAGGAGGGGTATAATAAACAAGACAGTAAAGTTAATAACAGTATATTGAATGTACCTTTGTCGCCGACAGAGAGCTATGTTCAAAAAAGACTACAAAAACCTAATATGAACAAATCACCCAGATGGCTTACACCCGAGAGTTCTCAAAGAACTTAAGCCATGTTATAGCCAGACCATTGTTCCCAACTAGAATGATACCAGCAGATTGGAAAAAAACAAATTATTATTATTATTATTATACAGGTGTTATATAGTGCCAACAGTTTGCGCAGCGCTTTACAACATGAGGGCAGACATTACAGTTACATTACAATTTGGTACAAGAGGAATCAGAGGGGCCTGCCTGTTAGAGCTTACAATTTAAAAAGGAAGGGTGAATTGATACAAAACGTAATAGCTGGGGGGGAGATGAGCTGATGGAGGAAATAAAACAGTGTTAGAAGCAGGATAGGCTTCTTTGAAGAGAAGGGTTTTCAGGGATCGTCTAAATATGGATAGATTAGGGGACAGTCGGACAGATTGGGGTAGGGAGTTCCAAAGGATGGGAGAAGCTCTTAAGAAATCCTGGAGGCGAGCATGGGAGGAGGTGACAAGGGAGCTAGAGAGCAGGAGGTCTTGGGATGACCGAAGAGAGCGGCTTGGTTCTAATTTTGGGACTAGGTTAGTGATGTAGCTGGGGGCAGAGTTATGGATGGCTTTGTAAATTATTGTTAGTACTTTGAATTTTATTCGTTGGGTGAGTGGAAACCAGTGGAGGGATTGGCAGGGAGGGGTGGAGGACACTGAATGGTTGGTAAGGTGGATGAGTCTTGCAGCGGCATTCATTATGGACTGAGAGGGGAGATAGTCTATGTAAAGGTAATCCAATGAGGAGGGAGTTGCAGTAGTCGAGGTGAGAAATGTGCTACCGATATTCAAAAAAGGGCTAATATTTAATCCTGGAAACTACAGACTAGTCAGATAACATCAATAGTATGTAAATTATTGGAAGGAATGAGCAACCAACGTGGATTTATGAAGAACCATTCTTGTCAGACCTACATTTTATGAGGAGTTGAGCTGTAATTTGGATAAAGGAAGGCTTGTGGATGCAATGTATATTGATTTCAGTAAGGCATTTGATACAGTACCCCACAAAATTAGTTATTTACAAATTAAGGTCTTTTGGCATTATTATATGGTATATTCCTGGATAGAGAACATGTTCAGAGGATAGTGATTGATGGCATATTTTCTAAATGGTCTGGAGTTCTGGAGTTGTGAGTGGGGTTCCCCAGGGCTCTGCCCTAGAGCCAATTCTAAGTTGTTCATAAATTATATAAATATTAGAAAACATTGTTCAATCTCAGGGTTTGCTGATTATATAAAACTAAGCAGGGCAATAACTACATGATACTTTACAAGAAGACCTAGTTAAAACAGAGGGGTGGGCAGCTATGTTGTAGATGAGCTTCAATGTAGAAAAATCTAAAGTAATGCAGTTGGGAGTTATAAACATGCACACAAGTTACTTGCTATAAGGGGAAATTCTGGGGAATTGAGGATGGAAAAGGATCTGGAGGTCCTAGTAGATGACAGATTCGACAATAGCATGTAATGCCAAACTGCAGTAAGCATGGGCAGCAAACTATTAGCATGCCCTAAAGGCACATGTACTTAAGAGATAAAACTATAACTACAGCTTTACAAAACACTGCTTGAGAATGCTGTCCAGTTTGAGTCACCAATCTTCAGGAGGATGCGTTTGAACCTGAGAGAGTCCAGAGAAGGGCATCAAAGCTAATAAAGGGGCTGACTTCAAACATTAAATATATTCTCTCTGGAGAAGAGGTGCTTAAGAGGGGATATGATAGTGACATATAAATCCTGGAGTCAGGCTCAGAGGCCAGTAGCTATAGTAGTAGAAAGGCACCCACGAGCCAGCTAGATAAGTACAGAAGCAGGTCACTCTGGCAGATGATGTGGACTCACCTGAGGTGCGGAAACGAAGTACTGTACCAACTGGTGTTCAACATGTGTGTTCGCATGTTAGTACCAAGAAATGAAAGGGTCCCCCCCGGGACTGTGGGACTTTAAGGGCAGACACATAAATAAACAGTAGGTTTTTTATTAAAAAAGTACAAAGTTTAATTATACATTAAAAGCATTTGTGCAAACATCACCATAATTGTACATGAAAAGATACAGGGGGTCATTTACTATAGCACCAGGAAGTACTGGGCACTATTGCAAATAGCCAGTTTAAAGTTCAACAGGCGAATGTGCGAATGAAAAAGAGTGCTATCAGCAGCGACCAAACGTTAGTAAATTAGAAATCAGCGCTAATTAGCGATTCCGCGTATATTCAAATGCAAATTTCTACTAAGTTATTATATAGCACTGCACTGTAACCATGATCCATGTATGTGAAAGAAACATTTTTATGTGAGATGTGCTCTACCTCGTGTTCATCTATTGATGTATATTGCAATTAGTATTCCTAATACCTGTTAGCTAGTGTGTGGCGGTCTTCTGTGGTCATCCGATAACGTCCCCCGGAGAGTCCGCTCCATGGCTATGTAAGAGACGCCACACAATGGTTGACAACACAGGGAGGAAGACCACCACAGAAGATGAGCAGCTTTTTTTTATTAGTGGGTAACCGGCAGTGTGAAAGAACACAGCAGATGGAGAAGACGGCAGCGGCAGGAGAGACAGCTCAGGGAGAAGATAGCTCGGGGAGAAGATGGAGGAGGGAGAGACAGCATCTGGAGAAGATGGCTCAGTGGTGAAGGCAGCTCGGAGCTATTTTACAATAAAGGACTTGTCAAAAAAAGTCTATTGATTTTTTTACATTTCACTGCTTTTTTTGGTGAATGGGTAGGGGTATGGTATACCCCATACATATTCACATAGGGGGGCAGGATCTGGTAGCCCCCTTGTTAAAGGGGGCTTCCAGATTCTGATAAACCCCCTGCCCGCAGACCAACAACCACCGACCAGGGTTGTGGGGAAGAGGTCCTTGTCCCCATCAACATGGGGACAAGGTGCTTTGGGGCATGTGGCCTGGTACGGTTCAGAAGGGGAGGGTGCTTACTCATCCCCCCCATCCTGACCTCCAGGCTGCATGCTCAAATAAGGGTCAACCCTCAACCCTTCTCTGATGGCTTCAGACATATTGATTGACGTAAATTTGTTATTTCATAGACATTTTTGTGCCCATTTTCTATGTATAGATATCTATTTATACAGATTTAATTTAAATCATGAACATATCCTTTATGTTTCACATTCTTTATTACTGTCATTATCCTCATTTGGTGCATTAGTCATGCTATTTACTTTTTTTTTTTTCATTCCCCCGCCTTCCCCTTTGGGGTTCGAGGTGATTTATTTCACTTTATTTTATATTGACACTTTATCACTTAGATTATACTCGGGACCAAAGGGCCCCCAGAACATAATTTTTTCTATTATACACAATCATTTCACATTTTTTGATTTTTCATTTTCATACATATATACTTTTTACTATCATCACTCATCATCTAGTGATTTTTATTTTAACTTTATCACTCGATTTATATCTTACATATTGTTATATCCTATTTTGTTCTTTTTTTTTTTTACACAAGGGTTTTCATTTTATTTTATTTTTTATTTTATTTCATTTCATTCCATTCTTCTTCTCTTGTCCCGTCACCTCATTTGTTTTACAGCACTTTTTTATCACATGAATACGATACACATTTACGGTGATTAGGTCATTTTATTCTACTCATTTTTTTTCTTTCTTTCACCTTTTCATTCTTATCTCATTTTATTTTATCCGTTGCTTATACACCAACTAACCATGGGTGTTCCCACAGAACTCATTACTCAGCAACAGGTGCGGAGATCTCACACGGTTGGTTCCCAACTGTTCCAAATCCTTGCACCATTACATGGTCACATGTTTTATAATCCAGAGTATATATGTGGTTTTTATTCCCATGTTTGTCAGCTATGAGTAAGCACTTAGTTTAAGTGTGAAACGCATCAGCTGTTATTCTGTACCACCTCACCATGGTGCCTTGTGTACTTCATGATCCTGTTTTACGAATAAAGGCATATGAAATTTCTTACGGTGTGCATCTGTCCAGACTTCTTCGTTCATCTCTACCTATACAGGCATTAGCCAGCACCTGGGGCTCTCCTTTCTCTGGAGGTTAAGGACGTATGCATTTTGGTTTGGATTTACCTGAGCAGTGGAGTTCATATCCTACACTTACCCGGCAAGGAGGAGCAGCACCTCCTCTTTGCTAAAGAGGGACCTCGCCATGTCCACCTAGATGGAGATCCTGACCAGCACAGGAACTTCCAGGTGATTACAATGAAGCTCTTTGGATCGCAGCTGCGAATATTTGATCGCAACCACGAGTAGTATTTTTTATTTTCGTCTATTTGCAGATATGCACGTCTGTATTTCTACATATGATATTTGAAGGTAAACTTAAGGGTGTTCGATAAGAAATGGTGTCCCTGGGATAGCAGCAGGTGAATTGCAAAGACAAAAGGCCCAGTTCGAGCCCTGGCTCACACTGACAGCGGGAGGAAATCATTCAGTTGAACTCACACAATTTCATTCAAATCGCACCAATGTGAACCAGAGCTGACACATACAACACTGCCTATCCACCAGCTGAATTCATTACCTGCAATTCTTCAGAGCTGTTATATATAAATATTCCACCTTTATCATTTATTTGCAGGTGTTCTGAAGCCTAGGTTTACATTGGAGCGATTTATCATGCGATTTGAGAGATTAAATCGCATGACAAGTCCCAGCCTATTGGCGGCAATGGCACTGTTCCAATCATTGCGACACCGACTTTGCGGCACCGCACCAATTTGCAAAAGTAGTTCCTGCACTACTTTTGCCAATTTCAGGTGTGACTTCAATAGACATCTGTGTATAAAGCCACACAGATGTCTATCAAGTAGCACCTGAAATTGCACTGACCTTGCTACTTTGAAATTGCGCTACATCAAGTGAAGTAGCGCAATTTCAAAGTAGCATCAATGTGACCCAGGGCAAAGAGACTAGTTTTTTTGGTGCACAAATACATATAGAAATAAGATATAAAAAGATATTGCACTTCCCCAAAACCACCACCCCCAAAACTAATTAAAAGGAAGAAAGGAGAAAAAAATAAAAATAAACATCACAAACAAGCTCAATAATGTACTTTTATTTTGCCAGCAGAAACAAAATTATGTACAGTCATTTATTAGGTTAAAAAAAAAATCCTACAGGATATATGGTGCTACATTTAGCAAAATGGTTAGCAATTGGGTTTTAAGGGCCCTGCTCATAGGAGCTTACAATCTAAAATTTGTCTAAACCTTAGGATGGACACAGCTTTACTTTCAGTGTATAACGGGCAACACATCACATTTTTATCTGCAAAATTACAACAGTTTAAAACATTCTTACAAACTATTCCAGCATAATAATAAAAAGGCACATGTTCAAAACATAACACCCACCACCACCCCACAATCCATACACATACATTGAGGAGTATATTCTGCTGGAAGCTGCATTTCTGTGTACATGATTAAGCAATGAGATCAGAGTAGAAGGTCAGCACATTCTCTCAAACCATGTTTGCATGGTCAGACAGGAACAATACACACAACATTGACAGCATGGCCACATAAACCCACTTTTGATGGAAAAATGCACAAGAATTTCACAAGAATTTCAGCAAACAACCCTGAAACAACGGACAACAGCACACATATACTATCAGTACTTAGTGACTGCGTCCTCCACATCATATGACCAAACAAATTAATAATACAGAGCACATCTTAATAATCATGCAAATATATCAAAAGACATTCCACTTATCCTTCTTCCAATATCTCCCAGCTTCTTCCTCCCCCATCCCTTTCATATCAAAAAGATAAACAATTTACATCCTAGCCAAAAATAACCCCACCGCATCTTCTACAGAATTGAACCTCTTCCTTCCTACCCATATATTCCTAACATCCCACATTACTTCCTTGTAGACAAAAGAGAAGCACCACACCTTCCTGGCTGCATTTTTCTCCAATCCCCATAAACCCAGAACCACCATTTCCTCCCTTACAAAAACCACCCCCACCACCACCTCCCTCAGGAAGCTCTTCAACTTTCCCAGCACTTCTTTAGCGAAGACACAGTTCCAAAACACATAGAACACATCCTCCACTCCCCCACAGCCCTCCCTTGGACACAACCCTGATCTTACCAAATCCCTACTTTTCAGAAAACTCATGGTCATCAGACACCCCATAAAGGTCATCCAGGATATGTCCTTTGGCGGTTTGTCACTCCTCTTGTGCTCATACTCTTCCAAATTTGAACACTTTTCTTCTCTCTTAAGTACTGTATCCCATTTGGAAAAATCTCCCCAGCAATTAAAGCTTTAAGTTTCTTTTTATCACCAACCTCCCTCCCCAGACCCCCCAACCTCCATCCTTCCCAGATCTTGGTTAAGACCAAAAACTACTGAGGAACAACCCATGCCTGTGGCTTTTCCAGGGCCCTCCTGTAGAGTCCCCATCTTGTAAACAATCTTTCTCCAAGGCACTGCATCATCTCCTTCCCGATTCAGTTACCTCTTAAGGTCCTTATCAACGTCATCCAGTAATGCAGCATCAAAAGGTCCCCGATCTTTAGAAGTCCGAAGCCAGCTTTGGCCCTTGGTTTAGTAATCTTCTCCCTTGCACACTTCTCCATCCTCCTTCCCCAAAAGAACAAGAACAGTAGCCTCGTCATCTTCCTCACCCAACCATCAGGCAGTGGGAAGACAACAGAGACATACAACATAATTGGAAGGATCACTGACTTGATGATCAACACTTTCCCGGTGCAGGACAATTCAAGCATCCGCCACCTAAACAACATTTCCTCCACACACTCAGTCACCTACTGAAAACTGTGACTCCCCCTCAACTCCCTGTCAAAACACACACCCAGCATCTCCATCCTCTCCACCTTCTGACTCCGTCCCTCATTCACCTCCACCTCACGGCCCACACTACACACCTGACACTTACTCCAATTCACACTCAACCCCAGACACACTGCAGAACAAACTCACCTGCAATCTTCTACGCCGCACATCAGACATTCCACCAGCCACCAACACAACATAATCCATGTACCCCAACATTCCTAAAACCACTGCCAGGCACAAACACACCCTTGAATGCCTTGTCCTTCACTGCACTCAGTAATGGCTCCATCACGCAGATGAACATCAAAGCGACAGGGGGCACCCCTGCCTAATACCAGACATCACAGGGATACTCCCCCTAGGGTACCGTTGACCAAAACCTGACTTGAGACACCTTTGTATAGTCCTCTGATAACCTTCATCAGCTGGTCTGGAAACCCTAGGACCTCCACAATGTAAAACAGAAACTGATGGGAGACTTTGTCGTAGGCCTTTTCAAGGTCAATCGACTCTAGAAGGCACGGCAAGTTGTTAGATTGCGAGTAGTACACAACATCCCTCAGCAACGATAGATTGTAGGAAATCCGCCGACCAGGAACCGCACACACCTGCTGCTCCCCAATCACTTTGCCAATCACAAGCTTGACTCGATCGGCAATCAATCTTGCCACAATCTTGTAGTCAACGTTCAACAGTGCAATTGGCCACCAATTCCGAATGTCTCTCTTGTCGCCCTTTTTATAGATGAGGGTAATCACCCCCTCCCTTAAGGACTTTGGCATCTCCCCACTTCAAACACCAGCCTCACCAACTCACACACCTCATTCTTCATCACCTCCCATGCTTTACAAAAGAACTCAACAGTGAACCCATCCTTCCCAGGCGTCTTATTCCGGTTCATCCCATCTATCACTCACCTCACTTCCTCCTCAGACACAACCACACACATACAAACCTATCCTCCTCAGACAATCTTGCATCCACTTTCTCGCAATACTCTCGCATCTCCTCAGCACTTACTCCACGTCCGCCTACAAACAAATCCGTATAAAACTCACTCACCGCCTCCATCACCTTCTCACAATTCACCTCCTGTCCCTGCACCATCACCGATTTCATCACATTGTGTACCCTTGAGAGCTTCTTGAAGAAGAACCGCAAACATGTCTCCCCTTCCTCCATGTCCTTCACTTTAGCTTGGAAGATTAGCTTCTTCCCTCTCATCACTCAAGCTTTCTTTATCTCCTCCCAAAGCTTTCCTATCTCCTCTTCTAACTCCAAACCCCCCTGCATTAATTTAAGCAGGAGTCTCAACCTACGCTGGAGAGCCCTCCATTCTTGTTTCTCCTTCCTTGCCTTCTTTACACCTGCTTGAAGAAAGAAGAGCTTGATTCGCTCCTTCAGCCAGTCCCACCATTCAAAAAAGGATTCAAAATCCCCCTTCCTTCCCAACCACACTTTGTATTGCAGAGCAAACTTATCAAAAATCCCTTGGTCTTCCAATAGAAGATTACTTATATTCTTCTGTTCCCTGTACCTTTTACTCTTGTGAATCCACACTTAGACTCAGCAGTACACACCCACCACCACCTGGGCTTGAACCCAGAGACAAGACCCATTTAGGCTTCTTTCTCTGTGCCTCACTCCCCTGCTCCACCTCAGGCCCTGGTCTTTGAGTCCTCCTCACCTTCATATCCTCAGCCCACTCACCAACCTCCTCATCTACATATTGACTCTCCTGTTATGCCTCCACCTGTTTTGATCAACTCTTCACACACTCCGCCCACCTCCCTCCCCCATGCCTTCATCCTCCACAGCTTCTTCCGCCTCACCAACCTGCATCTTATTATCTCATTACCTCACTCCTCTGTCAGATTAATATTCACTCCACTTTTACCCATACTCACTTGCAGTTTCTGTCCAACACCTTCCTTGGAGCTACTACTGGGGTTTTCAGCATCTGGGGGGGGGGGTCAGCGCCTTTCCACCTTCCGTGCCGGCCACCTGCTCACCCCCTTCATCCACCCACTCAGTCTCCTGCTCCTCCGGTTCTTGGCTCACATTCAGCCCTGTAAAACGCTATCTCTGCACAGCCTCCGCATACGAGAACATCTTCCTCCCCACTATTTTCACACAGTTTCTGACCATATGCTCCCCTGAACCACACAGGTTACATTTTTTTCCTTGCACTCCACTGCAATACTGCAACACAAATTGTCTCACCAATTCCGGCTCCAAAAAAGGATTATAACACTGTACAGTCATGGTCTTCAATCCGGGATCAAACCATAAACTGACGTCCATCTTCTTAGTTAGCAAATTTCCTTCCAGATCCGCCTTCACCCAATTCTCATATGCAGCTTGGCAGGTATCCTCAGTATGAAAAGAAACATCATATTGACCACTGACCCCAAAATCTTGGAGAACAAATATATCACTGACCTGTAAATTCAGCAACTTCTGTAAAACATTCACAGCGATTGTCTTTAGACCCACTTCACCACGATATTCAGACTTTACCTGGATTCTCATAGAATCTCTCAAACGCATCTGACCTCACGACATGGCAGCATCCTTTTTTGGTTCTGCCTTTCTTTGGCCTCTCGTTTATCCGGGGGTCCCCCCAGAACACCCCCAACTCAAAACCTAGGCGTATATATGACACCCGATCGTAAGTCAGGAGGCCGAGCAGCACTCTGTAAGGAAGATTCTGGCCTGTTCTTAGGCCTTCCTTCTACCCCACAAATCACAGCAAAAAACCTGGTCTTCTCAGGGTAAACGAATCCCCTACTGCAGCCCTTTATATAAGGTAGGTTGTATTGTTAGCACACTGACACACGCCCAATAGAAGTACACGCCCACCAGTATCTTTCAATCTGTCTCTTCATGTATGTCTAAAGTGATTGCACCTGATGGGCAGGAACACATAATACTATTTGCAACTGTGTTAGCCCTTGGCTATGTGCATCAAATCTCCAACTACAGGCCAAAGATCGAAGTCCATTGCATCCACATAAACATAGCTACAGTTTTCTAAGCATATGTACCTGTGCAGTGTAAACCCTACTATTTTAAAAGTCCAAGTCCCTAGGCATGATTAGTGCTAACAAACACTGGGGGTTATTTACGAAAGGCAAATCCACTTTGCTCTATAAGTGCAAACTACAAGTGCAAAGTACACTTGAAATTGCACTGAAAGTGCACTTGGAAGTGCAGTCACTGTAGATCTGAGTGGGACATAAAAGGGGAATAAAAAACAGCATTTTAGCTTGCACATGTTTGGATGATACAGTCAGCAGAGATTCCCTTCATTTCAGATCTTCCCTTCAGATCTGTGACTGCACTTCCTAGTGCGCTTTCAGTGCAATTACAAGTGCACTGTGCACTTGTAGTTTGCACTTGTAGTGCAAAGTGGATTTGCCTTTCATTAATAACCTCCATTAACATCAGTCCCTGGCTGCAATGAGCTTCCAATCTAAAGTCCAAAATTAACTTTCTTACATTAGAGACTATTTTGACAGGAGACAAATAAAATGCCAGCATGTCTTTGGGTTATGGTGAGAAACTCACACAGGGAGAACATATAAATTTCAACACAAGTATTAGGATGTTGGGGAACTGAACCAGCAACCCCAGTGCTGCTAGACAGAATTGCTACCCACTTAGACAGCAGGCAGCCTCCACCATGTTGTCTGCATCTCTCTGGTGTGAACCAGCTCTAAGTCCATAGCCATTCTCAGTGTCACAAGCAATATACAATATATTGGCCTAAGTATTGGGACACCTGCCTTTACATGCACATGAACTGTAATGGCATCCCAGTCTTTTATGCCCTGTACATATGGTCGGATTTTACGATGGAAAAAGTGCGATCAGAATGTGTTGTTGGAAATTGGGATCGTATGTGGGCTCCGTCGGAATTTCTGACACACAAAGTTTGAGAGCAGGATATAAAATTTTCCTACAACAAAATCCGATCATTTAAATTTCGATTGTGTGTATACAAATCCGACGCACAAAGTGCCCTGAATAAATTAAGAGACGAAAGCTATTGGCTACTGCCCCATTTATAGTCCCGAGGTACGTGTTTTACGTCACCGTGTTCAGACCGATCGAATTTTCCGACAACTTTGTGCGACCGTGTGTATGCAAGACAAGTTTGGCCCAAAATCCGTTGGAAAAAATCCGATGGATTTTGTTGTCAGAATGTCCGATCATGTGTACAGGGCATTACAGCTATAACAGCTTCAACTCTTCTGGGAAGGCTGTCCACAAGGTTTAGGAGTGTGTCTATGGGAAAGTTTGACCATTCTTCCAAGTGCATTTGTGAGGTCAGGCATTGATGTTGGACGAGAAGGCCTGGCTTACAGTCTCCACAATTCATCCCCAAGGTGTTCTGTTATGTTAAGGTCAGGACTCTGTCCAGGCCAGTCAAGTTCCTCCACCCCAAACTCACTCAGCATACCAAGACATTTTGGACAATTTCATACTCCCAACTTTGTGGGAACAGTTTGGGGATGGTCCCTTCCTGTTCCAACATGACTGCACACCAGTGCATAAAGGTCCATGAAGACATGGATGAGCGAGTTTGGGGTGGAGGAACTTGACTGGCCTGCACAGATTCCTGACCTCAACCAGATAGAACACCCTTTGGCTGAATTAGAGTACTGACTGCAAGCCAGGCCTTCTCATCCAACATCAGTGCCTGGCCTCACAAATGCACTTCTGGAAGAATGGTCAAACATTGCCATAGACACACTAAACCTTGTTGACAGGCTTCCCAGCCATCCAGAGACAGAAACTCCATGGAACAATGGTAGTTCTCAGTCACAAAACAAGAAGATATTTACATGGTTTTAGTGGAAAAACAAAACTACCCTCATGGCCATAGGAAACCAGGTTATACAGACTGTTATCTCATAGAAATAACCTGGGCTAAACCATTGTGTTCGAGTGAGGAACTGTTTAAATAGCTAACACTTTGGCCAACAAAACCTATTGTGTGAAACGTTAGGAACTATTTGGACAAATTGAGCTAAACTATCTAAACATTCCTTGAACTAAGTTCAATTCAACACATGGTGGGAAAGATTTGAAGTTTGTGCAAGTCAGAAATATTTTAAAAGTACCTATATGGTTATTATAAGTCATTTCAAATAATGTATGGTAATGTAGGTCACGGAGACATATGATAATTTTAGTATTTGTGGACTCAACAACTTTGGTATAAAGAAAATATATATGAAAGTGTGATTTTATAAGTAGAAGTGTTTTAAGAAACGAATTAGTATTATGAGAAACATATAATTCTGATTATAACTATATAAGACTGTAGCCTATGTTTAGATAAACAAATATTCATTGGAGATACCAGAATTATACAGGTATCCATATAGATAATCATTTTTAGGTAGTATTGATTAGTATATATAACAACATGTGTCTTTCATAGATAGACCAGTTTTTATAGATATACATTTATAGAGATACATATATATATAACCAAGTTATGTAATGGTGACTAATCAAACTTATACTGAGTGTATTTTACATTAGACCGATTACTAGAATATTTAAAGGTATATACTCTTCTCAACATTATGCACATTATGAAAATAGAACGTATTAACTTAAAGGATAAACTCAAAACACATGTGAGACACCTGGTGTTTGAAGGTGATATTAATTGAACTCACTAAATTTACGGGAAAGGTAAATGATTAAGTTTTTCATTAACCAATAGAGAAGAAGCCACATCCCTTTGGGCAGAGCCATTATAATTTTTATGGTCTCATTATCTGAAAGGGTATTTAGAGGCAAGCAAGATGCCAGGAGGAAAAGGAAGGAAAGCTCAGGGGGGAGAAAAGCTCAGGGGGAGAGCTTAGGAGGAGCTCAGGGACCCACCCTAACGGAAGAAGGTCAGGGATCCACCCTGAGGGGGGACACTGGGAGATACACACACTTGGTATTTTAATTTCATGTAAGTATTTTTTTTTCAACCAATAAATGTAACTATTTTGTATGATCACATGTCTCCGGGAATAAGTTTCATATGCATAGACGGTGTCATATAGATTGATTTTGTATCTTAAAAATATCCTAGTTAAAAATTATGCAATAATAATTACTGTGCCGGAAACCTGTCCTTAAAAAAGCACAACTTATGACATCATATACTGTAGTAAGGCATAAACCTTACAATCCATTTCTATAGTGAGAGGGATAGTATTGCCTGACAATAGATGAGAAATGCATGAATAGTTTATATTATTCCATATTCAGGATATTAATTCAAGGTAAAGGCATTCACCTGTCTTCAAGGATTTGTTTAAATATAAGTCAGGCAGTACAGGAATATCTGTACAATGCCTAATATGTAGGTTACTATCTGTGATAAAGCCCATTAGTCATTATAAAAGTGCTGTGTGCACTTCTATCCTTTGAGCTGGAGAAAGGTCCAGGTCCTTCCAAGCTTTCAGGGTGGCTTGAATGGTAGGAAACTGAGTCTTGGGAACCAGAGCTCACATGTTAATGGCTAATAAAAGAATCTGAGCTTTGCCACCTGATAGTAATTGCATTTCCCTTTTTGTCAACATTTGTCCGTACAAAGTGACCACCAATAGGTGGTCAAGGATAGAGGCACAATGGTATTGAAAATGTCATGATATGTTTGGGGAGTATGTCTCAAAGCCTTATTTCAATTCTGATTGCATTCCAACTGCCTATGCTAGAGGTTCGATTACAATGGCAAATATGATAGGTGAGAGAGGAGATACCCTTGTCTCATACCATTTGTAATCTCAGTTCTGTGGATAGCATCCACTTGGTATATACGTTTAGTAAATGTATTATGTACACATAATACAAAAAACACACATATTAAAACATTGCAAACAAAAGTGCAAATAGCTAGCTATGTCTCTCTCAGACAGGTCGTGGACCCCAGAGACAGACCCTTGAAACAAGGACATATCCCTATAATGTATTAAAAAAGACAACAAACTTGGTTAGCTCTACATGTTTCACAATTGAATGCTTCTTCAGGAGATAGTTTGATTAGTCTACAGAGGAGAGAGAAAACACAAATGCAAACAGTAAATACATTTGATACTCAACACCTTAGTAGAGAGTCTCAACAATTTGTGGGGGGTACCACAAGGCAATCAAAAGGTGGATCTCAGAGCGGACATGCAGGAGGTGAAACTGCTGACATGTGGGGATGTGCCTGGTAAGGAGCCTATATAGAATGTAAAGAGGGAGAAAAAAGAAAAAAGGGAAAAAGGGAGTGGTAATGGCAGAGATATAAAAAATATATACATATACAAATATATGTATATCTCCACTGCCAAAAGAAGGGAAACATCACAATCCAGCAAGGGTTGGTTAAGGTGAATTGGAAAAAAATCACTCCATGCAAAAAAAAGAGAGGTAGGTAAGTGTGATGAAATACAAATAAGTTTAAGCCTACCTTAGATGGAACAATTAAATAATAGATAATAATTCAGGATGTCTGGTGAATGCTCAGTGTAGAATGAGCTTTTGGGTGGTAAAACTGTGCTTGGTAATGAACATCATCGCTTCTAGAGTATATATATATAGATATGGTAATGAAAGACAGTTTTAAATTACTAGAAGAATACAAAATCTCACCATATAGTGGTAATTTGTATATAAAGTCTTTCTATCAAACAGAAAACGCTCCCTTCAGAGGACTACCAATAGGAGAAAGGAAGCTTAATGGAGATTTATACACAGCGGCACAGTGAATTTGGCAGATGCCAGATAAGAGCCATCTATAAAGAGAAAAATATATATCTAAATCTCGGCAGTGCATGTATTACATCAGCCCAACAGCGGGGGTTCAGTAAACCGGTTATAAAAAGATAAAAGCCTTACCAGAATGGATAAAGTAGTACCGTATATACTCGAGTATAAGTCGTTCCGAGTATAAGTCGAGGCCCTAATTTACTACAAAAAAAATGGGAAAAACTTATTGACCCGAGTATAAGACGAGGGTGAGAAATGCACAGCTACTGTAAGTGGAAAAGAGGGTCAACAATGCCCATTTGCAGCATCACTGTGCCCATTTGCATGCCTCACTGTGCCCATTTGCAGCCAAAGGTCCCCTGAACTTCAAACTCGGTAGTTAAGGGTTCCTAGATGCCCCCTAGCTGCAGCCAAAATTTGGGGTCTCTGAACCCAAAGGGTCCTGAAATGACATTGCTGCAGATGGACACAGTTGACCGAATTTGGGGCCCCGTATCTCGGGGCCACTTAGTGCTAGGAACCCCAAATTTGGTGTGCAAACCCAGTAGAACTAGCACCATAAAATTTCCAAAGCTGGGGTTTCTAGCACCAAGTGGCCCCGAGATACAGGGCCCCAAAAATCAGTTCAGAAAATGTCAAGCACTTTTCTGCAGCAGAGAATGACATTTTCCAGAACCGGTTTTGGGGCCCCGTATCTCAGGACCACTTGGTGCTAGGAACCCCAGCTTTGGATATATTATTGTACCAGTTCCACTGGGTTTGCACACTAAATTTGGGGTTCCTAGCACTAAGTGGCCCTGAGATATGGGGCCCCAAAATCGGTTCAGAAAATGTCAAGCACTTTTCTTCAGCAGAGAATGACATTTTCCGAACCGATTCTGGGGCCCCGTATCTCGGGGCCACTTAGTGCTAGGAACTTCATCTTCGGATATGTTGTGGTACCAGTTCCACTGGGTTTGTACACTAAATTTGGGGTTCCTAGCACTAAGTGGCCCTGAGATATGGGACCCCAAAGTCGGTTCAGAAAATGTCAAGCACTTTTCTTCAGCAGAGAATGACATTTTCCGAACCGATTCTGGGGCCCCGTATCTCGGGGCCACTTAGTGCTAGGAACTTCATCTTCGGATATGTTGTGGTACCAGTTCCACTGGGTTTGCACACCAAATTTGGGGTTCCTAGCACCAAGTGGCCCTGAGATACGGGGCCCCAAAGTCGGTTCGGAAAATTAAATTTTTTGCTGCAGAAAAGTGCTTGACTCAAGTATAAGTCGAGGGGGGCACTTTCAGCACAAAAAAATGTGCTGAAAAATTCGACTTATACTCGAGTATATACGGTAAGTGTAGATATGTCCCACAAACATGGAACGTCGTTTGGGCGAAGTAGCATGGTGCAAGGCTGAGAAATCAATCAGGTGTGCGGCTTCTGTATCACCTGATTCGGCCAGGCAGGGCTGCACATGCAACCCCGCATGGCCGCGCTTGCGCAGCACGTAGGAGCGGCTGTAATAGACACGGTCGCACGAAGTGGGCACAGTCCTAAGGAATCCAAGGCTAAGGGCACCCCCCAGTGGACACTCCAAGATAACAGCGTGAGACTGCTGTAAAGGCAGATGTAAATAGCCTATATAAAGGTGATAGTAGGACCAAAGGGAGGAAAAGCCACAAAGGGAGAGTATCAAACATGGATCCAGAGCCGCATAAAACCGTCTCCAGAAGGAGACGAACTGCGGCTCCCAGGCCGCACATGCAGGTACCAACACCAGCACGTCAAAAAAATCCAGGGATTGTTGCCAAGCGGGCTCCACCGCAGGCCTGAGACAAAAAGCCACAATCAGAAATAGATATATAAAAATAGCACCTATAAGGAAATAGAAAATAATAAATAGAAAAAACAAACATTAATTTGTGAAAAATGACTGCAAACATTTTTTATATATATGTAAAAGCGGTTAAGTAATGGGCAGCAGGAAGGTATAAACAGGAGAAATACCAAAGAGGCAAAGCCACATCACTGTACAATTAGATATAAGTTTAAAAAATGAAAATCCCAGCAGAACAAAAGAGGGAGGGAAGGGGACCAGAAATCGCTACAGCATGAGGAGGCAGGATGTATTCAAGTATAAGACCAATAAAGAATTTATTTGGGAAGCAGGTAATCTGGCACATAACCCATTATTAAAGGAATGACTTATAGGATTGTACTTTGTTAATCCCTGGCCACTGTATGGCGTTAAGACGCTCTATCCATTTTGTCTCATGCTGGAATATCTTTCTGTCCCAATCTCCTCCCCTTGAATCCTGCGGAATCACTGCCAAGACAGTAAAGGTGGCAACAGAGGTATCGAATCTATGACAAAGATCAAGATGTCTACTTATGGAACTGAGCATCCTGCCATTGGCAGAGGAATAGATATGGTCATTTATTCTTTGTCATAATTGGCGAATTGTTTTGCCAATATAAAAGACCCCACATTTGCATTTCATTAGGTAGACCACCCCCTGGGTACTGCAATCAACCCGAAAATGTGGGTAGAAGGGCTCCCCATTGGATAGTCTAAATCTATGGCCAGTAGAGATCCAAGGGCAAAGAGCACAGTGCCCACAAGTGTAAATTCCAAAATCGTTAGTGGTATGATCATTTGAAGGGACAATATGAGTTTTAGTCAGTTTGTCATGCAAAGAGACCGCTCCTTTAAAAACGATCTCTGGGTGATCACTGAAATATTTACTCAAAATAGGGTCCCCGTATAAAATGTGCCAGTGTTTGTTTAGCATGTTTCTTAGTTGGTATTGTTGGTACGAGTATTGCGTAATAAATTTTACCGTGGAGTGGCCGTCTGACTTAGTTTTGTTTTTATAAAGCAGTGTGTTTCTAGGTTGTGCGTAAGCTTTATTGAAGGCTTTACGTAGAAGCGATTTTGAGTATGCCCGTTGGAGGATGCGTGCAGGATCGTATTTCTGGCTGTTTCCTTCCGGTATAGCGTGGTAGCCAAACAGTTATCATGATCTTTAACCACTTGCCAACCGCCCACAGCTGAATGACGGCTGCAGGACGGCTGGATAACTCTTAGATCACGTCATATGACGTGATCCCGGAGAACCGCTCCCGCTCGCCCCCCCCGGGCGCGCACACAGGGGACCCGGCGCAACACGGATCGCGGTAAAGGGCCAATGACAGCGGCCCTTTACCATGTGATCGCTCCGTCCAATGATGGAGCGATCACAAATGTAAACAAAAAGGCAAAGCAGGGTCATCAGGAGGTTACAGCTCTCCTCTTCTCACACCGATGCAGTGTGAGAGGAGAGCTTTTACGGTGACAAACAGTGAGTTTTCGACCTTTATCAGTGCCCAACAGTGCCACAGCAGTGCTCAACAGTGCCACAGTAGTGCCCAACAGTGCCACAACAGTGTCCAACAGTGTCATCTGTGCCCAATAGTGTCATCTGTGCCACCTCTGTGCCACCTGTACCACCTGTGCCACCTCTGTGCCACCTCTGTGCCACACCAGTGATAATACAGTGCACACCAGTGCCACACCTGTACCACACCAGTGCTACCTGTGCCCATCAGTGCCACCTGTGCCCATCAGTGCCACCTGTGCCCATGAGTGCCACTTGTGCTCATCAGCGCCACTGCAGTGCCACATCAGTGCCGCCTGAGCCCACCAGTGCTGCCTGAGCCCACCAGTGCCGCCTGAGCCCACCAGTGCCACCTCTGTGCCACCAGAGCCACACCAGTGCAACCAGAGCCACACCAGTGCAACTACAGTGCACACCAGTGCCACACCAGTGCCCCATCAGTGCCACTTGTGCCCATCAGTGCCAACTGTGCCCATCAGTGCCACTTGTGCTCATCTGCGCCACTGCAGTGCCACATCAGTGCCGCCTGTGCCCACCAGTGCCGCCTGTGCCCACCAGTGCCGCCTGAGCCCACCAGTGCCGCCTGAGCCCATCAGTGCCACCTCTGTGCCACCAGAGCCACACCAGTGCAACCAGAGCCACACCAGTGCAACCACAGTGCACACCAGTGCCACTACAGTGCACACCAGTGCCACACCAGTGCCCCATCAGTGCCACCTGTGCCCATCAGTGCCACCTGTGCCCATCAGTGCCAACTGTGCCCATAAGTGCCACTTGTGCTAATCTGTGCCACTGCAGTGCCACAGTGCCGCCTGTGCCCACCAGTGCCGCCTGTGCCCACCAGTGCCGCCTGAGCCCACCAGTGCCACCTCTGTGCCACCAGAGCCACACCAGTGCAACCAGAGCCACACCAGTCCCACTACAGTGCAACCAGAGCCACACCAGTCCCACTACAGTGCAACCAGAGCCACACCAGTCCCACTACAGTGCCACATCAGTGCCACCTGTGCCCATCAATGCTCATCTGCGCCACATCAACCTCACCAGCCACCAGTATGGCAAAAAAATTATTTACAGCTGAGGAGGCCTACCAGCGTCTCAGCATGACCGATGAGAGCAGCGGGGAGCTCTCTGAGTCTCCGTCTGATTCGGATTCAGCCTATGAACCCGTGACAAGCAGCGAGTCTGATACAGATTTGGAAGAGGAACGTGTGCCCGTGAAAAGAAGGCATTCTGGCGTGGAGCAGCAGCCTACTACCACCTCGAGCGCAGTGCCGTCCACCTCAAGAGCTGTGCCGTCCACCTCAAGAGCAGTGCTGTCCACCTCAAGCACAGTGCCGTCCACCTCAAGCGCAGTGCCGTCCACCTCAAGCGCAGTGCCATCCACCTCAAGCGCAGTGCCACCGCAACAAAGGCCAGGTACCAGTAGGGTGTCCTCTCAGCCACAAAAGGATAGAGGCCATGCCACCCTTCCCTATGCCCTTCAAAACCCCCTGTGGCTTCCCCCTCATTCTGGAGCAGCAAATATCCTCCCTTTTACTGCCCAGCCAGGTGTCCTGGTGAACACCGATGATTTTGTGATGCTTGATTTTTTTTATTTGATATTCACCAACGACTTTCTATCATCCATTGTGGCCCAGTGCAACCTCTATGCACAGCAGTACATAGTAAGCAACACTGGCTCTAGTTATGCCCGTCCCTTTGAGTGAAGAGAGCTTACCATAGAGGAATTTAAAATTTTCTTAGGCCTAACTTTTACAATGGGACTCACAAAAAAAACGAAATGTACTCATATTGGTCAACTAACCCCGTCCACCACATGCCACTCTTCTCTTCGATAATGCCAAGATCAAGATACCTTATGATTTTGCACTTCCTCCACTACAATGACAACACCCAGTGCCCTCCCCGAAATGACCCAGCATTTGACAGATTATTCAAACTTCGGCCACTCCTAAATTATTTCGCTGAAAAATTTCCCCAATTATATATATATATATTTCCGTGGATGAGTCCCTTGTAAAATTCTCCGGCAGGCTCGGCATCAAACAATTTATCCCCAGCAAAAGGGCCCGATATGGGGTGAAAATGTACAAATTTGCGACCGAGCCACGGGGTACATTTACGCCTTCCGGGTGTATGAAGGGAAGGACACCCAACTGCATCCCCCTGAATGTCCAGAATATATTGGAGCCAGCGGCAAAGTTGTCTGGGAGCTTGTTTATCCAGTGCTTGGAAAGGGGTACCACCTTTATGTGGATAACTTTTATACAAGTTTGCCCCTCTTCCGTAATCTTCACCGGAGAGACACCCCAGCATGTGGTACCATAAGAACGAATAGAAAAGGCTTCCCGCAAAAACTGGTCAATGAAAGGCTACGCCGAGGGGAGACGGCGTTTTTGCGGAACCAGGAGCTATTAGCTGTCAAGTGGAGGGACAGACGAAACGTCCACATGCTGACGACAATCCATAATGGCACCTATGTGGAAGTCCCAAGAAGAAACGGCCCAGTCCACAAACCTGTTTGTATTTATGATTACAATTTGTTTATGGGGGGAGTGGACTTCAACGATCAGATGATTGAACCCTACCTTCCCACAAGAAAATCCCGTCACTGGTATAAAAAAGTGTCCATTTATTTTTTCAGTTTGGCCATGTATAACACTTATGTTATTTACCAAAAATCGACAGAGAACCCCGTATCCTATCTGCACTACCAGGAACAAGTAATCTCCACCCTTTTGTACCCTGAAAGCCCACCAGAAATTATTCGCTCTGATTCTGTGAGCAGACGCCACGAACGCCACTTTCCTGACAAAATCCCCCCCAGTGAAACAGGCCAGAGACGTCAGAAGAGATGCCGGGTGTGCTCTAGAGGAGGAATTAGAAGAGACACCTCGTTTTATTGTCCCGATTGTCCTTCCCAACCAGGCCTCTGTATAAGTGAATGTTTCCGCCGTTACCATACTTCTCTACATTATTAGGGAAGTATGTTAAACGTAATTCTCATTTCCTGTAATTTTCCTCCACACCCCTTATGCCACTGCTGCCTAACGATAAACATACCTCTGCCTTCTCCGGAACTGACCCTGGCCTGTTATACGACCAAGCTTCTGCCTAACGATAAACATATCTCTGCCTTCTCCGGAACTGACCCTGGCCTGTTATACGACCAAGCTTATGCCTAACGCTAAATTGTACCTACCTCTGCCTGCTCTGGAACTGACCCTGGACTGTTTGACCACGTTTTTTGCCTGCCTCTTGGACTGATCATTTACCCTGCTATGCTAGTGGGAACACAGGGGTCTCACATATGTGAGGGGCTCCAGAAATGTTTTTCTGGATGAAGAAAAAAAAGTTTTCTCATTCCCAGATTTAGGGTCTGGAGACTCGGAGGCTTCAAAGAGATTTGGGTGGGAGAAGCCTCTACCCCTGTCCCCATTCTTTCCTGGCCTGCTACTTGTACCATGTTCCTGCTTACTACCAGGACCAATATTTTGGCACTGCTGGCAATGTCTCTACTTGCACTGGCCCTGGACTGTACAAGGACATTATCCCTGCCTGTACTATGGACAATATTCCTGCCTGCTGCCTGGACAATTCCATTCACTGTCGCTGACCATGTCCCTGCCTGCTGCCTGGATCAGGGCTCTCCTCCTGTGGACAACTGCACTACTAAAACCACAGGTAATCTTTTGTTTACCCTTTGCTCAGCAGAATGTATTTTAGGGTGTAATTCTTGGTATGTTCATGCTATGTGTTAGAAATATGAAGAGCCTTCAAAAATGTGATAGATTGTAAGGAAATTAGATGTGTAATTTATGCACCTAGAACGCCTGAATGTGCTACTTCAATGTTGGGCCTCTGTATGTGGCCAGGCTGTGTAAAAGTCATACACATGTGGTATCGCCATACTCAGGAGGAGTAGCAGAATATATTTTGGGGTGTCATTTTTGCTATGTACATGCTATGTGTTGGAAATATCTTAGAAATGGACAACTTTGTGTAAAAAAAAGTGTTTTCATTTTTTTTCCACATTTTCCAAAAAATTCTGGAAAAAAATGAACCGTTCAAAAGACTCATTATGCCTCATAGATTATACGTTGAGGTGTTTGCTTTCCAAAATGGGGTCACTTTGTGGGCGTTTCCATTGTCCTGGTGCTACAGGGCCTTCAAAAGTGTAATAGGTGGTTGAGAGATTAGATGTGTCATTTTTTGCTCCTAGAATGCCTGAATGTGCTACTTCAGTGTTGCACCTCTGTATGTAGCAAGGCTGTGTAAAAGTCTCACTTATGTGGTATCGCCATACTCAGGAGGAGTAGCAGAATATATTTTGGGGTGTCATTTTTGCTATGTACATGCTATGTGTTGGAAATATCTTAGAAATGGACAACTTTGTGTAAAAAAAAATGCGTTTTCATTTTTTTTCCACATTTTTCAAAAACTTCTGGAAAAAAATCAACCATTCAAAAGACTCATTATGCCTCATAGATTATACATTGGGGTGTTTGATTTCCAAAATGGGGTCACTTTGTGGGCGTTTCCATTGTCCTGGTGCTCCAGGGCCTTCAAAAGTGTAATAGGTGGTTGAGAGATTAGATGTGTAATTTATGCTCCAAGAACGCCTGAATGTGCTACTTCAATGTTGCGCCTAGGTATGTAGCCAGGCTGTGTAAAAGTTTCACACATGTGGTATCGCCATACTCAGGAGGAGTAGCAGAATATATTTTGGGGTGTCATTATTGCTATGTACATGCTATGTGTTGGAAATATCTGATAAATGGACAACTTTGTGTAAAAAAATGCGTTTTTATTTTTTTTGCACATTTTCCAAAAACTTCTGGAAAAAAATGGACCGTTCAAAAGACTCATTATGCCTCATAGATTATACGTTGGGGTGTTTGCTTTCCAAAGTGGGGTCACTTTGTGGGCGTTTCCATTGTCCTGGTGCTCCAGGGCCTTCAAAAGTGTAATAGGTAGTTGAGAGATTAGATGTGTAATTTATGCTCCTAGAACGCCTAAATGTGCTACTTCAATGTTGCGCCTCTGTATGTGGCCAGGCTGTGTAAAAGTCTCACACACTTCAAAAGTGTAATAGGTAGTTGAGAGATTAGATGTGTAATTTATGCTCCTAGAACGCCTAAATGTGCTACTTCAATGTTGCGCCTCTGTATGTGGCCAGGCTGTGTAAAAGTCTCACACATGTGGTATCGCCATACTCAGGAGGAGTAGCAGAATATATTTTGGGGTGTCATTTGTGTAATGTACATGCCATGTGAGAGAAATAACCTGTTATAATGACAAATTGGTGTGAAAAAAAATAAAAATAAAAAAAATCTTAATTTTGCAAAGAATTGTGGGAAAAAAATAACAACTTCAAAAAACTCACCATGCCTCTTACTAAATACCTTAGAATGTCTACTTTCCAAAAAGGGGTCATTTGGGGGGTATTTGTACTTGCCTGGCTTGTTAGGATCTCAAGAAATGAGATCATTTCAGTACATCAGGTGTGATCAGATGTGATCAATTTTCAGTGATTGGCACCATAGCTTGTAGACTCTATGACTTTCACACAGACTAAATAATATCCACTAATTTAGGTTATTTTTACCAAAGATATGTAGCAGTATAAATGTTGGCCCAAATGTATGAAGAAAAATTACTTATTTTCAAAATGCTATAATAAAAATGAAGAAAAATTCATTTTTTTACAAAATTTTCGGTATTTTTTCATTTATAGCACAAAAAATAAAAAAACCCAGAGGTGATCAAATACCACCAAAAGAAAGCTCTATTTGTGTGAAAAAAAGGACGAAAATTTCATATGGGTACAGTGTTGCATGACTGAGTAATTATCATTCAAAATGTGAGAGCACCGAAAGCTGAAAATTGGTCTGGTTAGGAAGGGGGTTTAAGTGCCCAGTGGTCAAGTGGTTAAAGATTACAAGATCAAGGAATGAATTTTTTTGTAAATCTTTCTTAACTGTAAATTTTAGATTATAAGTATTATTGTTCAGGTGATCAACAAAAGTGTCCAGAGTTTGCTGTGAGCCTACCCAGATAATAAATACATCATCGATGCATCTTAGCCACGCCAGTACATGACTGGTGTGGCTACTGAGTTCCTCACTAGAAAAGATGTCAGGCTCCCACCCCCCGGTACAGGTTGGCGTAGGCCACGGCACAGCAAGTGCTCATGGCCACGCCCTGCACTTGGAGGTAGTGGGAGCCATTGAATGTAAACCAGTTATGTGTCAAGATAAAGAAAAGTAGTTTCAACAAAAACTCACTAAAAGGCCACAACTGGTGATCTTCCTCCCTGAGGAATGTGAGTACCATCCCGACACCCTGCTCGTGAGGGATGCTGGCGTACAAGACCTCCACATCCAAAGCCATGAGTAGGGCATCGGGAGGGACCACAACGTCCTCAATGTGTTTGAGGAGATCTAATGTGTGACAAACGTAGGAGGGCAGTCGTGTGACATGGGGGGTCAAAAAGAGATTGATAAGTCTGCAAGCGTTTTCCGTAAGTGAACCTATCCCGGAAAGTATGGGCCGGCCTGGAGGGGCATGTATATTCTTGTGTACCTTCGGTAGTGCATAAAATGTAGCCGTCCGCGGAAATTTATTCTCAGTTTTGTTCTCAACCCTTCTAGGACCATGACCCCTTGATAAAATTTCCCAAGTTGTGGGGACCCCAACAGTAAAATTATTTTTGGAGAGTGGGTTGTCAGCACCCAAGGCAAGGCACGTAATTTGCGCCCCTAACCAGTGGACATTTAGCGCTCCCTGAGTCCCTTCCACTCGAATAGTATTAAAACCCCTTATGGTACATTTTAGGATGTACCACTCTTTGTCTCTGATCTCCTTTCTTTCCCTTTTACCTCTCTCAATCCTAATTCCTTGTTTTTTCCCCCCATCCCTCTCTCTGGCCATCTTTCTTGTTCTTTCTCTTATTCTTTCTCTCCCTTTTTCTTTGTTCCTCCCCCTCTTTTCCTCTCCCTTCCATGTATTCTCTATTTTTATTCCTTCTCTTACTCCTTGGTGGGGGGGGGGGGATGGGATGAGTGGCAGTTCCAGTGAGGAGTTGGGATGAGTGGCAGTGCTGGTGGGGTGTGGGATCAGTGGCAGCGCTGGGGGGAATGCTGATCAGCCAACCTAGGTGCTCTTGATCAAGGTCATCTGCTGATCTGAGAATTGTAGTGGGGACTTTTAATGGCAACTATAATCACAGGTAGTGTTACTCACTGTGTCTCTGGCTTCACTGTGTCTCTGAATTTGTGGTGTCTCGTAGCAGTAACACCTATGCCGAAATCAGGAGATAGGGTCTCCTTTAGCCCCTCCCATTGCACATTCTATACCAGTCAGCTGACCTATAGTCTCTGTCTCCCTCAACCATGCCGTGAACTGAATGGGTGGCTGCCAGGATGAGTGGGAGTGCCGGCGATAAGTTGGGATGAATGTCAGTGCTAGTGGGGAGTTGGGATGAGTGTCAGTGCTGGTGGGATGTGGGATTAGTGGCAGTGCTGGGGGGAATTCTGATCAACCAACCTAGGTGCTCTTGATCAAGATCATCTGCTGATCTGAGAATTGTAGTGGGGACTTTAAATGGCAACTATAATCACAGGTAGTGTTACTCACTGTGTCTCTGGCTTCACTGTGTCTCTGAATTTGTGGTGTCCCGTAGCAGTAACACCTATGCCAAAATCAGGAGATAGGGTCTCCTTTAGCCCCTCCCATTGCACATTCTTCACCAGTCAGCTGACCTCTAGTCTCTGCCCCCCTCAACCATGCCGTGAACTGAATGAGTGGCTGCCGGGATGAGTCGGAGTGCTGGCGATGAGTTGGGATGAGTGCCAGTGCTAGTGGGGAGTTGGGATGAGTGTCAGTGCTGGTGGGATGTGGGATTAGTGGAAGTGCTGGGGGGAATTCTGATCAGCCAACCTAGGTGCTCTTGATCAAGGTCATCTGTTGATCTGAGAACTGTAGTGGGAACTTTTAATGGCAACTATAATCACAGGTAGTGTTACTCACTGTGTCTCCAGCTTCACTATGTCTCTGAATTTGTGGTGTCTCATAGCAGTGACACCTATGCCGAAATCACCTCCAGCCCCTCCCATTTCACATTCCTCACCAGTCAGCTGACCTCTAGTCTCTAGTAATGGTGTAATTGACAAACTGGAAAAATAATAATGTAATAAAAAGTTTTATTGTTACAAAAAGTATTAAAACTGACATTTACGGCCAGAACATGAACTGGAGTACAAAAAAACATTATATTAAAAAACAGTGGTACCAATAAGTAAGGGGCAGTATACGATATGTTACACCATATGCAACAATAATACAGTAATACATAGGTCTTGCGTGTAAGATCCTGACGCGTTTTGACCCCAGTGGGTCTTCTTCAGAGGATAATGTATAAAAACTGTATGGATGTAAACATGTGTTAAAATACTTCAAAAAAAAGAAGAAGAAAAATATATATAGAAAAAAGTAGGACAACAGATATAAACAAATCCATATATTGTGTTTTTACCAGTTGCGATGTATTCAATAGCTGCAAGTGGCCTTGAAATAAGGTGGTTTCCCCTTTATTCTATACCCAATCCCCCGACATGCCTTACAAGGAGTCACACACTACTTCTCCAAGAAATGGAGGGGCAATGGATGAGGGAGGGTGTATGCTGCACCTGTGAAGGGGATAACATAATATATTGAATGGACAGCTCCAAAAGAGGGTAACATAAATGTAAAAAATATATCTATATATTAGGAATTGAAGAGGTTGTAAGAGAGAAATAATGAATAGCTGTGTATGTTATCAGGTGTTGCACAAACGGTCCATGCAGTAAGACCTGTGAGAAACGTGCATGAAAGTGAGGAGAATGAAAAGAAAAAAAGGAAAAAAGAAAGGGAAGGAGAAAAAAAGGGGAAAGAAAAAGGGAGGGGGGAGGGAATAAGGGTGGTGACGGGTGAAAGTGAGTGAGGGAAGTAAAAGTGAGAGGACATTACCTAGGAAGTGTTTAAAACATTCAATCTGATCGAGGAAGGAAATAATCAATGTGAAAATTTTGATTTTCACATTGATTATTTCCTTCCTCGATCGGATTGATCGTTTTAAACACTTCCTAGGTAATGTCCTCTCACTTTTACTTCCCTCATTGCACTTTTTTTTGGGTGTTTTCATTACTTCGGTTTTTGTTTTATTGTCACCATTTTGTTCCTTCTGGCCCTGCTGGGCCCCTCAATTTTTCCTTGTTACCTAGGCACCTTCGTCACTCACTTTCACCCGTCACCACCCTTATACTACACTATTGTACTCAGGGGGTTGCAATCATAATTGGCCCATGCTTTTTCTTCCTTCCTTCTTTTTGTTCGTGCTTTTATTCCTACCCCTATTAGTTCCTACCCCTTGTTTTCTTCCCCTCCCCCTTCTTCCGTTTCCCCCCCTCTTTCCCTGCCTCCTTGTTCCCCTTCCCTATCTTCTTACCCTTCCCCTTTTTTCCGTCCCATCTTCCCTTCCCCTTCCCCCCCCCTTTTTCTTTCCCTTTTTTTCTCCTTTCCTTTCTTTTCACTCTCCTCACGGTTATGCACGTTTATCACAGGTCTTACTGCATGGACTGTTTGTGCAACACCTGATAAAATACATAGCTATTCATTATTTCTGTCTTACAACCTCTTTAATTCCTAATATATAGATATATTTTTACATTTATATGACCCTCTTTTGGAGCTGTCCGTTCAATATTTTATGTTATCCCTTTCACAGGTGCAGCATACACCCTCCCTCATCCATTGCCCCTCCATTTCTTGGGGAAGTAATGTGTGACTCCTTGTAAGGCATGTTTATATGCCCTTCCCTCCCCCTTTGACTGGATTGACCATCAGGGTGTTGGGTATAGAATAAAGGGTAAACCACCTTATATCAAGGCCACTTGCAGCTATTGAATACATTGCAACTGGTAAAAACACAATATATGGATTTGTTTATATCTGTTGTCCTACTTTTTTCTATATATATATATCTTCTTTTTTTGAAGTATTTTAACACATGTTTACATCCATACAGTTTTTATACATTATTTTCTGAAGAAGACCCACTGGGGTCGAAACGCGGCAGGATCTTACACGCAAGACCTATGTATTACTGTATTATTGTTGCATATGGTGTAACATATCGTATACTGCCCCTTACTTATTGGTACCACTGTTTTTTAATATAATGTTTCTTGTACTCCAGTTCATGTTCTGGCCGCAAATGTCAGTATTAATACTTTTTGTAACAATAAAACTTTTTATTACATTATTATTTTTCCAGTTTGTCAATCACACCATTGTTGGCTGCTAAAAAAACCCCTTATGCCGCGTACACACGGGCGGACTTTCCGGCATACTTGGTCCGGCGGACCAGAGTGTGCCGGACAATCCGCCCGTGTGTGGGCGGCGGCGGACTTTTCCGGCGGACTTCTTCCCAAAAGCCCGCCGGACCTAGATTTAAAGAAAGTTTCAAATCTTTCCGTCGGACTCAGTTTCGGGCGGAAAGTCCGCCCGTGTGTGTGCTGGTCCGACAGAAAGCCCGCTCGTGTGTAGGCTGGTCCGACAGACCAAATAAGACACGAGGGGATGGTATTGCATCTCGCGCTCGCTGCAATAGGAAAAACAAATCTTCCTATTGCGGCGAGCGCGGGGCATACCAGGCCCTTAGGTCTGGTATGGATTATAAAGGGGAACCCCTACGCCGAAAAAACGGCGTGGGGCCCCCCCCTAAAATCCATACCAGACCCCGATCCGAGCACGCAGCCTGGCCGGTCAGGAAAGGGGGTGGGGACGAGCGAGCGCCCCCCCCCTCCTGAACCGTACCAGGCCGCATGCCCTCAACATGGGGGGGTGGGTGCTTTGGGGGAGGGGGGCGCCCTGCGCCCCCCCCCCAAAGCACCTTGTCCCCATGTTGATGAGGACAAGGGCCTCTTCCCGACAACCCTGGCCGTTGGTTGTCGGGGTCTGCGGGCGGGGGCTTATCGGAATCTGGGAGCCCCCTTTAATAAGGGGGCCCCCAGATCCCGGCCCCCCACCCTATGTAAATGAGTATGGGGTACATGGTACCCCTACCCATTTACCTAGGTAAAAAGTGTCAGTAATAAAACACAACACAGGTTTTTAAAATAATTTATTAAACAGCTCCGGGGGGGGTCTTCTTCCGTCTTCGGGGGTCCCTCCGGTTCATCTTCTCCCGGCGTCCGGTTGGTTCTTCTCCGCTCTCCGGCCTCTTCTCCCGGTGTCGCAGGTCTTCGGCCGGCCCCTCCGCTGTCTTCAGGTAGCTCGATTGCCAGCGGAGGTCCGGACTTCTGGGCTTCTTGGCTTCTTGGCTTCTTGTGTTCTCTTCTCTTCTCTTCCCCCAGATGTTGACACGACGCTCTCTCCGGCTGGACTGGTCTCTGAGGGCTGCGTTGTGACTTATATAGGCGGAGACCCCGCCCCCATATGATGTCACAGTCCCTGGGCATGCTGGGACTGTGACGTTTTAGGGGGCGTGGTCGACCACGCCCCCTAAAACGTCACAGTCCCAGCATGCCCAAGGACTGTGACATCATATGGGGGCGGGGTCTCCGCCTATATAAGTCACAACGCAGCCCTCAGAGACCAGTCCAGCCGGAGAGAGCGTCGTGTCAACATCTGGGGGAAGAGAAGAGAAGAGAACACAAGAAGCCAAGAAGCCAAGAAGCCCAGAAGTCCGGACCTCCGCTGGCAATCGAGCTACCTGAAGACAGCGGAGGGGCCGGCCGAAGACCTGCGACACCGGGAGAAGAGGCCGGAGAGCGGAGAAGAACCAACCGGACGCCGGGAGAAGATGAACCGGAGGGACCCCCGAAGACCCCGAAGACGGAAGAAGACCCCCCCCGGAGCTGTTTAATAAATTATTTTAAAAACCTGTGTTGTGTTTTATTACTGACACTTTTTACCTAGGTAAATGGGTAGGGGTACCATGTACCCCATACTCATTTACATAGGGTGGGGGGCCGGGATCTGGGGGCCCCCTTATTAAAGGGGGCTCCCAGATTCCGATAAGCCCCCGCCCGCAGACCCCGACAACCAACGGCCAGGGTTGTCGGGAAGAGGCCCTTGTCCTCATCAACATGGGGACAAGGTGCTTTGGGGGGGGGGCGCAGGGCGCCCCCCTCCCCCAAAGCACCCACCCCCCCATGTTGAGGGCATGCGGCCTGGTACGGTTCAGGAGGGGGGGGGGCGCTCGCTCGTCCCCACCCCCTTTCCTGACCGGCCAGGCTGCGTGCTCGGATCGGGGTCTGGTATGGATTTTAGGGGGGGGCCCCACGCCGTTTTTTCGGCGTAGGGGTTCCCCTTTATAATCCATACCAGACCTAAGGGCCTGGTATGCCCCGCGACGGGGCTCGCAAGGTGTCAATCTCGCCGATAAAAGCGGCAAGATTGACATCCTTTTCTAGTCCCGTCGCACCTGAGTCACGTTCACAATGAACGGACTTGTCCGTGTGTGGGCAAGTCCGTTCATTCTGAAAGTCCGCCGGAACTCCGGCGAAAGTCCGTCGGAAAGACGGGCGGACTTAGCCCGCCGGAAAGTCCCGGCGTGTGTGGGCAAGTCCGTTCGTTTTAAAGTCCGGCGCACCTGGCGGACAAAGTCCGTCGGAAAGTGTGCCGGACCAAGTAGGATAGAAAGTCCGCTCGTGTGTACGCGGCATTAGGGGATCTCCTGCTTTTTTTTTAATTGTACAGGCATTCCCAGAAGTTGGGTCCAAGTTGTGGCAGCAAAATAGTGTGATATTCAGGTCGCAGCAGTGTGAATGAGATTCATGGCTACTACCTTTGAATTAGACCCTATTCTCACTTGTACATCCTGCAAGTGGGTCAAATTCATCCCTGCACTACTTTGGTTTGACTTTGATGCAACTTGAGGATCATATACCGCAAGATTACACAGGCATTGGTCACACAAGTGCAAATGGGGCCTAATTCATAGGTGTTATCAATGAATCTCATTAGGTTCCTTTCACACTTGGCCGACTTTTCATACAACTTGACGTCCATAAGACCTCTTTCACACTTGTGCGACCTGAAAGTCCCACAATTTTGCAGCACTTTTTGATGCAAATTTGATGTGATTTGAAGCAATGCCAGTGTAATCTTGAAGTGTATGGATGCAGGCATAGCAGGACAAGTCACACAAGTGTGGAAGCCAGCCGCTGCATCTTTAACAACCACTGAGTCATCAGCTGTCATGGCTTCCCCACTGAAAGTAAAAAAAAAATGCCAGCCAAAAAAATTGCAAAAAAACTACATGGGGTTCCCCCTCAGGTCTATACCAGGCCCTTTGGGTCTAGTATGGATTCAGAGGGGTCCCCCGCACGCCAAAAGTAGAAAAAAAATGGTGTGCCGGTCCCCCCAAAATCCATACCAGACCCTTATCCGAGCACGCAACCTGGCAGGCCGCAGGAAAAGGGGGGGACGAGAGAGTGCCAGACAGAGGGTGACAACACAATGGAGGAAGACGGTGGTGAGGAAGAACACAGCAGCGGGAGAAGTAGGAGTGGCGGGAGAGACAGTGACAGAAGATTGTGACAAAAGATGGCAGCAAGAGAGACAGCACCAGGAGAAGATGACGGTGGGAGACACGACTCAGGGAAGAAGACTGCTCAGGGCTATTTTACAATTAAGGAATTGTCAAAAACCGGCTATTGTTTTTTGTCACATTTCACCAGGTTGCATGCTTGGATAACCGTCTGGTATGGATATTGGGGGAACCCCCCACGCCATTTTTTGGAATTTTTTTTCCTTTGTGGTCTGCTGCGGTACTGTTCTAAACATGGGAAAGATGCACTACTTTACAGGCATACTAAGGACACCCCCCAGGCATGATTTTTAAAGGAATATTTAATTTCTATTGTTTCACTTTAAGCATTATTAAAATCACTGCTCCTGAAAAAAACGGCAGTTTTGAAAAACTTTTTTTTTGCATTGATACATGTCCCCTGGTGCAGGACCAGGGTCCCCATACACTTTTTATGGCAATAACTTGCATATAAGCCTTCAGTGAGAACTTATTTTGCAGGTTCGAGCCCCACTGACTTCCACAATTCCTGCATATGTGATCTGACAGGCATGTTCGCCAGCAATAGCGCTGCTTTCCATTTGCATTTGCGCCCAGTTTATGAGAGTTGAAGTCTTAATTGGCTGCTATTTTCCAGGACTGCAGGATCATTTATTGGCGCTATAGTAAATGACCCCCTCTGTGTCTCTTGGACATTTACTTGTTAAATCAAAAAAAATATATATATAATGATAAAGGTTGTGTAATACATCTGCTAACTCATTCAATCCTTAGATATTTTAGAAGTATAACATATTAGCATGCAAAGGGCTGCTATATAGAAAATGGCCTTATTTTGAAAAAAAAAATGGATTTACAATCATTACTAGGACTTATGGTACATTTGACTACCTGCATTGCCTTTTGTTCAAATAGCTGGTTTGAATGCATGATACACCTGTTTGTCAATAACTTTGCCTGAAATAAAGCTGTTTAGACTTAGTATATGGACTTGCTGTACCTTGTAATACATCTGCTGATTCATATATTTGGTGCTGCATCAAATGTCATTTGAATCATCACCAAAAGTATGAATCACTTAAAGTTTTAATAACTTGAAGTAGATGACTATATATGCCTCTTTTAATCATTCCTTACAATTTTTTTGTAAAGTCTTCTCTCATTTAGACGAAATACTTGATAATCGTCCAACTCTTCACAAATTTTTAAATCTTCATTTACTTGAAGCCATGGGAATTGCCAGTACCAATAGTTGATAAGTGGGCTTGAAGGTCTTATTTTTGTTGATTATATATATATATATATATATATATATATATATATATATATATATATATATATATCCTTCTTTAAGCCTTTTTTGCAGGTGTTTTTTGGCATTATTCTAGCTATTATGTCTTAAGTTTAAGATATACAGTGAGTTTTATTACCTGTTTGTACAGTGTAATGTCATTTTCCCTTGTTTTCTTAGTTATATAAAGCTATCCTCTAGGGTAAACTCAAATGGCAAAAACACCTTTTGAGACGTGAGATTCTTCCTTAATTGAAAACAGATAGGCTAACAGACAATCCCACACCCATCCATCTTTTTTACAACCTTTTTTCAAAATGCCCTTTAACGTTTTTAAGTGTACTTTTATGTGGAAAACAGTAAAAAGAATTTCATTTTATTAAATCAAAGAAATGCCAGTCCTCAGCATTGGCATCATGCTTCAAGCACAGCAATCCAAAATGTAGCTTAGAAAATCTCAGAAAAAAAACATCTAGGCATGTAAGTATAGCACCCTGATGTTTAGGCAGGGTTGCTCCTAAATTTACCTGCCAGGTCTAGTTACCTTGGCTCATTTTTAGGGATCAATTGACTTCACCCTAAGTCTAGAATTGTTGCACTTCTCTCTTCTGCCGCTAGGTGGCCGGGTACCTGGTGGCTAGGGATGAGCCAAACACCCCCCTGTTCGGTTCTCAGCAGAACATGTGAACAGGCAAAAAATTTGTTCAAACACGCAAACACCTTGTCAAGTCTATGGGACACAAATGTGAAAAACCAAAAGTGCTCATTTTAAAGGCTTATATACAAGTTATTGCCATAAAAAGTGTTTGGGGACCCGGATCCTGCCCCAGGGGACGTATATCAATGCAAAAAAAGTTTTAAAAACGGCCATTTTTTTGGGAGCAGTGATTTCAATAATGCTTAAAGTGAAACAATAAAAATGAAATATTCCTTTAAATATTGTGCCTGGGGGTGTCCTTGGTATGCCTGTAAAGTAGCACATCTTTCCCATGTTTTTAACAGTGCCACAGCAAAATTACATTTCTATAGGAAAAAATGTCATTTAAAACTGCTCACAGCTATAATGTATTGTCGGATTCCGGCAATGTAGGTAAAAATACCAAAAAAAAATGGCTTGGATGTCACCCCCAAAATCCATATCAGGCCCTTCAGGTCTGGTATGGCTGGTATGGATATTAAGGGGAACCACGCACCCACATTTTAAAAAAATGGCATGGGGGCCCCCCAGGCACTATATACTCTGAACAGCAGTATATATACTATATGGTCTGCCCTATATACTATGCAGAAAATTGGGCCTTAGGTGTTGGTGGTACAAGAATACTGTAATCCCTCACAGTTACTCTTGTTGGGCGCAGGAACGGGCCCTGCTGTGAAATATTATATAAAGAATTGTAAATACATGCCCCTGTTAAACAGGGGCAGAAAAATTAGGCCTTGGGCGGTGGTGTTGGTGCCACAACACTGTAAGCCATCACAGATACTTTTGTTGGGCACAGGAATGGGCCTTGCTGTGAAATATTATATCAAAAATTGTAAATACCTGCCCTTGTTAAACAAGGGCAGAAAAATTGGGCCTTGAGCAGTGATGGTGGTGCTACAACACTGTAAGCCCTCACAGTTACTCTTGTTGGGTGCAGGAACGGGCCCTACTGTGAAATATTAGATCAAAAATTGTAATTACATGTCCCTGTTTAACAGGAGCAGGAAAATTGGGCCTTGGGTGGTGGTGCCCTAAAACAAAAATATTGTTGAAAGCTAGCATCATCAAGATTGAGGAGGAATAGGTTAGTCAGCATAGGCAGTCTTCAAGGGATCCCACATCCATAGCAAATTCAATCAGTTACATCAGCATCAGGTGCTTGATAGCTGCTAAACCAAGATGGCTGATTCATTTTTATGAATGTGAGCCTTTTAACGGAATCTGTGGACAGGCACACTCTTTGATCCATTACAAACCCTTCAGTAGTACAGAATGTGCATTCAGAAAGCGTGCTGGATGCAGGACAGGCCAGTAGCTCAATTGCATATTGAGCAAGTTCTGGCCAGTGGTCCATTCTCAAGACCTAGGAACCCAGTGGATGCTCTGTTGGAAAGGTCTCCAAGTCTGCTCTTGCCCCTAGATATTCCTGCACCATGTAATGCAGACGCTGGCGATGATTGCTTGAACCGATGAGACCTTGATGCTGAAGACTGAAAAATTGTTTAAAGGCATCGGTCAACTGGCCACCTTCTCCACCGCTCTTCCTCTGACTGAACAAAGCCTCAGCAACGCATTGTCCAGCACCAGGAAATTGTAACCTTCCAGGGTCTGGAAATGCATTGCACAAACCTTTCTTCAAGGCCTCCTGAAGATGTTTCACTCTCTGCTCCCTCTGCGAAGACAGGATGAGTTCTGCTGCAGCTGGGGGAACATGACTGCCAGTTTCTTGTCCTTCTTGGACACCCCCTTTTTCTAAGCTCATGTTACTCCCTTCTAGGGATGAGCCGAACACCCCCCGGTTCGGTTCGCACCAGAACCCGCGAACGGACCGCAAGTTCGCACGAACGTTAGAACCCCATTGACGTCTATGGGACTCGAACGTTCGAAATCAAAAGTGCTCATTTTAAAGGCTAATTTGCATGGTATTGTCCTAAAAAGGGTTTGGGGACCCGGGTCCTACCCCAGGGGACATGTATCAATGCAAAAAAAACTTTTAAAAACGGCCGTTTTTTCGGGAGCAGTGATTTTAATGATGCTTAAAGTAAAAAAAAAAAAGTGAAATATTCCTTTAAATATCGTACCTGGGGGGTGTCTATAGTATGCCTGTAAAGTGACGCGTGTTTCCCATGTTTAGAACAGTCCCTGCACCAAATGTCATTTTTAAAGGAAAAAATCTCATTTAAAACTGCTTGCGGGTTTAATGTCATGTCGGGTCATGGCAATATGGATGAAAATCAGTGAGACAAACGGCATGGGTACCCCCCAGTCCATTACCAGGCCCTTTGGGTCTTGTATGGATATTAAGGGGAACCCCGCACCCAAATTAAAATAAGGAAAGGTCCCTATATACTCTGAACAGCAGTATACAGGCGGTGCAAACAAGACAGGGACTGTAGGTTTGTTGTTAAGTAGAATCTGTTTGTAATTTTGAACATTTTTAATGTGTTTAGCTCCAGCCAAAAAATCTTTTCTAAGCTTTTTGGAAAACATAGGGAAGGGTTATCACCCCTGTGACATTTGTTTTGCGTCTTTCCTCCTCTTCAGAAGATTTCACCTCACTTTTTTGTCCCAATGAAAAATGTTTTTTGAAAATTTGGGTTTTTTTGTGGAACAAGGATTGGAAAGCATCAGTGGAAAGGAGAAATTGTTTTCCCATATTAACTCTTACAGGAGAGAATTTCCCTTCCTTAGGGGTAGATTTCATCTCACTTCCTGTTGTCTCCTTCCGTTTGCAAGTAGGAGTCGTTTGTAAGTTAGATGTTTGAAAGTAGGGTCCTGCCCTATATACTCAGCAGAAATTTGGGCCTTAGGTGTTGCTGTGGCCAAAACACTGTAAGCCCTCACAGGGCCCTGCTGTGAAATATTAGATCAAGAATTGTAATTACATGCCCCTGTTGAACAGGAGCTGAAAAATTAGGCCTTAGGCACTGGTGCTGGTGCCACAACACTGCAACCCCTCACAGACACTCTAGTTGGAACGCAGGAACGAGCCCTGCTGCAAAGTATTGCATCAAAAATTGTAATTACACGCCCCTGTTAGACAGGGGCAGAAAAATTGGGCCTTAGGCACTGGTGCTGGTGCCACAACACTGCAACCCCTCACAGACACTCTAGTTGGAACGCAGGAACGAGCCCTGCTGCAAAGTATTGCATCAAAAATTGTAATTACACGCCCCTGTTAGACAGGGGCAGAAAAATTGGGTCTTAGGCACTGGTGCTGGTGCCACAACACTGCAACCCCTCACAGACACTCTAGTTGAAACGCAGGAACAAGCCCTGCTGCAAAGTATTGCATCAAAAAATGTAATTACACGCCCCTGTTAGACAGGGGCTGAAAAATTGGGTCTTAGGCACTGGTGCTGGTGCCACAACACTGCAACCCCTCACAGACACTCTAGTTGGAATGCAGGAACGAGCCCTGCTGCAAAGTATTACATCAAAAATTGTAATTACACGCCCCTGTTAAACAGGGGCTGAAAAATTGTGCCTTAGGCACTGGTGGTGGCGCCCAGAACCAAAAATGTTCTTACAAGCTATCAGCGTGATGATTGAGGAGGAAGAGGATAATTACTCAGGGATAGTCACTCAGCATCAGCATAGGCAGTCTTTGAAGGGATCTGAGATTTCAAAAAAAATTATTCGGTTACATCTGCATCAGGTGCTTGGTAGCTGGTGGTGATCCAAGACTGATTCATTTTTATGAAGGTCAGCCGATCGACCGAGTCGGTGGACAGACGCACCCTGTGATCGGTTACCACGCCTCCAGCAGCACTGAATGTGCATTCCGAAAGAACGCTGGATGCAGGACAGGCCAGTAGCTCAATTGCATACTGTGCAAGCTCTGGCCAGTGATCCATCCTCAAGACCCAGTAACCCAGAGGATTTTCGGTGGGAAAGGTGTCCAAGTCTGATCTTGCCCCTAGGTATTCCTGCACCATGTAAAACAGACGCTGGCGATGGTTGCTGGAACCGATCATACCTTGGGGCTGCGGACCAAAAAATTGTCTGAACGCATCGGTCAGACGGCCACCTTCTCCACCGCTCCTTCTTTGACTGACCGAAGCCTCAGCAACACGTTGTCCAGAAACAGGAGTTTGTAACCTCCCAGTCTCTGGGAACGCGTTGCACAGACCTTTCTGCAAGGCCTCCCGAAGATGTTTCATCCTCTGCTCCCTCTGCGATGGCAAGATAAGGTCCGCAACCTTACCCTTGTAACGTGGATCAAGGAGGGTTGCCAGCCAGTATTGGTCCTTCTCCTTGATACCACGAATACGAGGATCCTTACGCAGGCTTTGCAGGATCAGGGAGGCCATGCAGCGTAGGTTTGCTGAGGCATTCGGTCCGGAGTCCTCTGGGTCACTAAGGACAACAACGTCCGCAGCCACCTCCTCCCAGCCACGTACAAGTCCATGTGTTCCTTGGGACTGATCCCTTAAAGACTGCTGATGCTGAGTGCCAGGCTCCACCTCCATACTGACACAATCTTCCTCCTCCTCCTCCTCCTCCTCCTCGTCCTCTTCCTGTGTGATCGGCGGGCATGCAGGAACACTGTCTGGATAAAGGGGGCCTTGAGAGCTAAGGAAGTCCTCCTCTTCCTGCCTCTGTTCTGCCTCAAGTGCCCTGTCCATTATTCCATGCAGCGTGTGCTCCAACAGGTGGACAAGGGGGACAGTGTCACTGATGCATGCACTGTCAGTGCTCACCATCCTCGTGGCCTCCTCGAATGGTGACAGGACAGTGCATGCATCCCTGATCATGGCCCACTGGCGTGGGGAAAAAAAACCAAGCTCCCCTGACCCTGTCCTGGTGCCATAGTCGCACAGGTACTCATTGATGGCCCTCTGCTGCGTGTGCAGCCGCTGCAGCATGGCCAACGTCGAGTTCCACCTGGTGGGCATGTCACAGATTAGGCGGTTCTTGGGCAGGTTAAACTCCTTTTGGAGGTCCGTCAGCCGAGCACTGGCATTATATGACCGGCGGAAATGCACAGAGACTTTCCTGGCCTGCCTCAGGACATCCTGTAAGCCCGGGTACCTGCCCAAGAACCGCTGCACCACCAAGTTAAGGACGTGAGCCAAACAGGGCACATGGGTCAGTTGTCCCTGTCGGAGGGCAGAGAGGAGGTTGGTGCCATTGTCGCAAACCACCATTCCTGCCTTAAGTTGGCGTGGCGTCAACCACCTCTGAACCTGCCCCTGCAGAGCTGACAGAACCTCTGCCCCAGTGTGGCTCCTGTCCCCCAAGCACACCAGCTCAAGCAACGCATGGCATCTTTTGGCCTGCGTACTTGCGTAGCCCCTTGAACGCCTACGGAGCACCGCTGGTTCCGAGGAAGAGGCCATGGAGGAAGAAGAAGAGGAGGGGGTGGAGGAGAGAGGTGTGTCACAATCAGCATTTTGGAGGCGTGGTGGCGGAACAACCTCCAACACTACTGCACCTTGTCCTGCATCCTTCCCAGCTGCCAGCAGAGTCACCCAATGCGCCGTGAAACTTAAGTAACGTCCCTGTCCATGCCTGCTGGACCATGAGTCAGCGGTAATATGCACCTTACCGCTGACCGCCCTGTCCAGCGAGGCATGGACATTGCCTTCCACATGCCGGTAGAGAGCCGGAATCGCCTTCCGTGAGAAAAAGTGGCGTTTGGGTACCTGCCACTGAGGAACCGCACATTCCACAAACTCACGGAAGGGGGCAGAGTCTACCAACTGAAAAGGCAGCAGTTGAAGTGCTAGCAATTTTGCCAAGCTAGCATTCAACCGCTGGGCATGTGGATGGCTGGGAGCAAACTTCTTTCGGCGGTGCAGCAGCTGGGGCAGGGAAATTTGCCTGGTACAATCTGACGTCGGTGTACCAAAAGCAGATTGCCCACAAGTACTTGGCTGTGACACACCTAATTCTACACCTTCATTCCTCTCACTGCAGGTCTCAGAGAGGACTGAAGGTCTAGTGGGGTTGGAAATCTCAGCTGATGAGGAGCAAGGAGAGATCGTCTTTGTTCTTTGGTGTGGGTCTTTTAGATACGCTTGCCAACGAACTGCATGGCAGGTCAACATATGTCTGGTCAAGCATGTGGTACCCAAGCGGGAGATGTTTTGGCCACGCGAGATACGCTTGAGACATATGTTGCAAATAGCAGCGGTGCGATCTGATGCACTCGTCTCAAAAAAGGCCCACACCAAAGAACTTTTTGAATAACGCGCAGAGACTGCAGCGCCCTGCACATGTGGAGCTTTGGGGTGTGATGCAGTCAATGTGCTGCCCTTAGGCTGGCCCCTGGAGGGCATCCTGCCTAGTTGGTGATGTGCCACCTCCTCCTCCTCCTCCTCCTCCTCCTCCTCCTCTCTCCTATCAGGCACCCACGTTGAGTCAGTGACCTCATCATCCCCTCCCTCCTCATCACTGGAGCAAACCTGGCTGTATGCTGCAGCAGGGGGAGCATGACTGCCAGATTGCTGTCCTTCTTGGGCACCCCCTCTGTCCGTGCTCATGTTACTGCCTTCATTGAGCTCAGTATCATCATCAGAGCCTTCCAAACGCTGGGCATCCTCCTGGAGCATGTACCCAACACTGTGGTCAAACAGTTCGAGGGAATCCTCATGAGGACATGGTGGAGCTAGGGAAGGAGTCACTGATGACATTGAGCTGAGGGAAGAGGCCGCTGCTTTGCCAGACAAAGCACCCTGGGCATGGGTGAGAGAGGATGAGGAGGATGAGGACGGCTTGGTCATCCACTCGACCAAGTCTTCCGCATGTTGCGGCTCAACACGGCCAGCTGCCGAAAAAAAGGCCAAGCGTGTCCCATGGCCACGTGCTGATGAGGATGCACCGTCTCCACGACCAGCACTAGACACAGAGCCTGCTTGCCCTCTCTTATTGGCTTGTGACTGTCTGCCTCTCCTTCTTGGCCTTCCAGACATACTAATGGCCTGTAGCTGCACTAAGCTGGGATAGAACACCTGTAATTTTCTTAAGGTAGCTTTATATACTGTAACCAGACAAGCCTGCCTGTCAGTAGGAAGATAACAGGAACGGATCTAGCTGAACACTGTGAGCAGGACGCACTGCACTGAATGTAAATAGCAGGAACGGATCTAGCTGAACACTGTGAGCAGGACGCACTGCACTAAATGTAAATACCAGGAACGGATCTAGCTGAACACTGTGAGCAGGACGCACTGCACTAAATGTAAATACCAGGAACAGATCTAGCTGAACACTGTGAGCAGGACGCACTGCACTGAATGTAAATAGCAGGAACGGATCTAGCTGAACACTGTGAGCAGGACGCACTGCACTAAATGTAAATACCAGGAACGGATCTAGCTGAACACTGTGAGCAGGACGCACTGCACTGAATGTAAATAGCAGGAACGGATCTAGCTGAACACTGTGAGCAGGACGCACTGCACTGAATGTAAATAGCAGGAACGGATCTAGCTGAACACTGTGAGCAGGACGCACTGTACTAAATGTAAATAGTCTAGCTGCCTGACCGTGGTACTAATAGGATCAAAAAGAACACCTGTAATTTTCTTAAGGTAGCTTTATATACTGTAACCAGACAAGCCTGCCTGTCAGTAGGAAGATAACAGGAACGGATCTAGCTGAACACTGTGAGCAGGACACACTGTACTAAATGTAAATAGTCTAGCTGCCTGACCGTGGTACTAATAGGATCAAAAAGAACACCTGTAATTTTCTTCAGGTAGCTTTATATACTGTAACCAGACAAGCCTGCCTGTCAGTAGGAAGATAACAGGAACGGATCTAGCTGAACACTGTGAGCAGGACGCACTGTACTAAATGTAAATAGTCTAGCTGCCTGACCGTGGTACTAATAGGATCAAAAAGAACACCTGTAATTTTCTTAAGGTAGCTTTATATACTGTAACCAGACAAGCCTGCCTGTCAGTAGGAAGATAACAGGAACGGATCTAGCTGAACACTGTGAGCAGGACACACTGTACTAAATGTAAATAGTCTAGCTGCCTGACCGTGGTACTAATAGGATCAAAAAGAACACCTGTAATTTTCTTCAGGTAGCTTTATATACTGTAACCAGACAAGCCTGCCTGTCAGTAGGAAGATAACAGGAACGGATCTAGCTGAACACTGTGAGCAGGACGTACTGCACTAAATGTATATAGCAGGAACGGATCTAGCTGAACACTGTGAGCAGGACGCACTGCACTGAATGTAAATAGCAGGAACGGATCTAGCTGAACACTGTGAGCAGGACGCACTGCACTAAATGTAAATACCAGGAACGGATCTAGCTGAACACTGTGAGCAGGACGCACTGCACTGAATGTAAATAGCAGGAACGGATCTAGCTGAACACTGTGAGCAGGACGCACTGCACTGAATGTAAATAGCAGGAACGGATGTAGCTGAACACTGTGAGCAGGACGCACTGCACTAAATGTAAATACCAGGAACGGATCTAGCTGAACACTGTGAGCAGGACGCACTGCACTGAATGTAAATAGCAGGAACGGATCTAGCTGAACACTGTGAGCAGGACGCACTGCACTGAATGTAAATAGCAGGAACGGATCTAGCTGAACACTGTGAGCAGGACGCACTGCACTAAATGTAAATACCAGGAACGGATCTAGCTGAACACTGTGAGCAGGACGCACTGCACTGAATGTAAATAGCAGGAACGGATCTAGCTGAACACTGTGAGCAGGACGCACTGCACTAAATGTAAATACCAGGAACGGATCTAGCTGAACACTGTGAGCAGGACGCACTGCACTGAATGTAAATAGCAGGAACGGATCTAGCTGAACACTGTGAGCAGGACGCACTGCACTAAATGTAAATACCAGGAACGGATCTAGCTGAACACTGTGAGCAGGACGCACTGCACTGAATGTAAATAGCAGGAACGGATCTAGCTGAACACTGTGAGCAGGACGCACTGCACTGAATGTAAATAGCAGGAACGGATCTAGCTGAACACTGTGAGCAGGACGCACTGTACTAAATGTAAATACCAGGAACGGATCTAGCTGAACACTGTGAGCAGGACGCACTGCACTGAATGTAAATAGCAGGAACGGATCTAGCTGAACACTGTGAGCAGGACGCACTGCACTAAATGTAAATACCAGGAACGGATCTAGCTGAACACTGTGAGCAGGACGCACTGCACTGAATGTAAATAGCAGGAACGGATCTAGCTGAACACTGTGAGCAGGACACACTGCACTAAATGTAAATAGTCTAGATAGAAGATAACAGGAACGGATCTAGCTAAACTGAATACAGTGTATATATATATATGCAACACCTGGGATGCATATATATACACAATACACTGTAAGTGCAGCTAACTGACTGACTGTTCTGCCTAATCTATCTAACTCAAATCAAATGACACTGTCTCTCTCTCTCTCTATCTCTCAGCACACCGGAACACACACTACACAGGGCCGCCGTGCAGGCGGCCTTATATAGTGTGGGGTGTGTACTAAATCCCCTGAGCCATAATTGGCCAAAGCCACCCTGGCTTTGGCCAATTACAGCTCTCTCTACTGACGGCGCTGTGATTGGCCAAGCATGCGGGTCATAGTGCATGCTTGGCCAATAATCAGCCAGCAATGCACTGCGATGCCGCAGTGAATTATGGGCCGTGACGCGCCACACGAATTTGGCGCGAACGGCCCATATCGTTCGCAATTCGGCGAACGACCGAACAGCCGATGTTCGAGTCGAACATGGGTTCGACTCGAACACGAAGCTCATCCCTACTCCCTTCCTCAACCTGGGAACCAACATTGGAGCCTTCGGATTGCTGTGCTTCCAGCAGCATGTACCCGACACTGTGGTCGAATAATTCTGGGGACTCCTCCATGCTGGTGGAGCTATGGAAGGAGTGACTGTGGACAAGAAGCCGTTGGAATAGGCCGTTTTGGCAGCTGCGTTGGAAGGCAAACTACTCTGAGCCTTGGTGCCAAAGGATGCCAACTCTTCTGCATGTTTAGACTCAATAACACGGCCAGCAGCAGAAAAAAAGGACAAGCGTGCCCCGCGGCCACCTGCAGAAGATGTACCATGTCCATGACCACCACTGTTCACTGTAGACACAAAGGCTGCTTGCCCTCTTTTAGTGGCCTGTAAGCGTCTGCCTCTCCTTGGTGGCCTTCCGGACATGATGAATTTTTTGTTTTGTAACACCACACTATACTGTAATAAATACTGTATACACAGCCTAAAGTGTATTAGAAACTGTACACACTATATTAGATACTGTGTACACCACCAGAAAAGTAGTAGAAACTGTACTACGGCTGCAATGTATTGTGTACTGTGTACACCAACAGAAGTGTAGTAGAAACTGTACACACTGTATTAGATACTGTGTACACAACTCTGAGGTATGCTCCACATCACCCCCCCCCCTTCTTACCCTTTCCCCACCTCCCCATCCTTTCATACCTGTCCCCCCTCTGACTCTAACTACTTCTTATTCTTCTTTACCTTCTAATTTTACTTCTCAGACTGCATACCAGTTGCCAATTATCAGGCTGCGGTCATAAGATACTGATGTTGCACTATCTGGACATGGGCGGCGGCTGACAACAAAGGGGAGCACAGGCCCCCCATCGGGAGGTGGACCTGTTTTCGTTGCCTGCCTCTGATGGGTGGGGGGACAGGAGGGGTGCGCCCTTCCTGGACACGGCGAGACGGATGAGGTTGTTGGAGGTATTTACCCCCCTCGGTTCGAGCCGTTGGCGGGGAGGGCTCACCCACTGGCTCTCCTGATCATTGAGCACTTTGAATGCGGCCAAGGTTGGCTCAGCCAACACGATGCCGCAAGTCCATCCTGATTCAGGATGTGTACTGTAGATTACAGATAGGGCCGCCGCCGTAGGTCCGAAATTCTTATTTGCACTGGCAGATGTATAGACAAAATATATGTGTGTTCTATCCTGCATTTCTAAAATGTGTGTATTTTTCTACTAAAATGTTGAAAAATAAAGATTATATAAAAAAAAAAAAAAGATACTGTGTACACCACCAGAAAAGTAGTAGAAACTGTACTACGGCTGCATTGTATTGTGTACTGTGTACACCACTAGAAGTGTAGTAGAAACTGCACAAACTGTATTAGATACTGTGTACACCTCCTGCACTTTATTAGAAACTATACTACAGCTGCACTGTATTGTGTACTGTGTACACCACCAGAAGTGTATAGAAACTGTACACACTGTATTAGATACTGTGTACACCACCAGAAAAGTAGTAGAAACTGTACTATGGCTGCAATGTATTGTGTACTGTGTACACCACCAGAAGTGTAGTAGAAACTGTACACACTGTATTAGATACTGTGTACACCACCAGAAAAGTACTAGAAACTGTACTACGGCTGCATTGTATTGTGTACTGTGTACACCACTAGAAGTGTAGTAGAAACTGCACAAACTGTATTAGATACTGTGTACACCTCCTGCACTGTATTAGCAACTGTACAATGGCTACACTGTATTGTGTACTGTGTACACCACCAGAAGTGTAGTAGAAACTTTACACACTGTATTAGATACTGTGTACACCTCCTGCACTGTATTAGCAACTGTACAACGGCTGCATTTTATTGTGTACTGTGTACACCACCAGAAATGTGGTAGAAATTGTACACAATGTATTAGATACTGTGTACACCACCAGAAAAGTAGTAGAAACTAACTGTACATACTGTATTAGATACTGTGTACACTTCCATGAAGTGTATTATAAACAGTACACCACCGAATGCACTGTACATATATGTACATATATGTACACTGTACATATAAGCTACACTGGATGCAGAGCATATATATATATATATATATATATATATATAAATATATTAGACTGACTGTATATATAAATATCAAATATACTGCCACTAACTGAATAACCTGCCTGCTTAATCTAAATTAGCTATCTCTCTGTCCACGCTATCTCTCTGTCCACGCCAACAACACTACACACGGCCGCCGTGTAAGCAGCCTTATATAGTGTGGGGCGTGGATTTAGTCCCCCTGAGCCATGATTGGCCAAAGGCATCCTGCCTTTGGCCAATTATGGCTATCTTAGCAGCACACGCTTTGATTGCATTTAAGGGTGCATGCTTTGGCCAATCGTCATACAGCAATGCACTGCGATCTCGCAGTGCATTGTGGGGCATTCCATGGTGCTCTAATTTTCCACGAATAGCCCATAATGTTTGGCGAATGGGCGAACACCCGATGTTCTAGTCGAACTTATGTTCAACCCGAACATCGAGCTCATCCCTACTGGTGGCATTGGATAAGACAAGGGTAAAGCAATGATAGATTAGTAGTATATGGGGTATAGTATGGTATATGGGGTATCTGAGCGAATGGGCAGGGGTTTTCTTGAATCCCTTGGCCTTCTGGGAGAACTTATATATTTGGGTGGAGTCAGGTGATCGCTGTTCAGTGCCACCTGAGCGGCTGTCTGAGTGGACGTGTGTTGTACTTCCCGGACTGCTAGGCTGGAGTTTGGGCCTATTCTGGGCACATCTGGCTGCTAGGCTGTCTGAGGGCCTATCCAGAAGCAGGAGAGCAGCGCAGGGTGGGGATTGCGGCTTGCAGTCCAACCAGAAGTGACGGTTCTGCTGGCCAGGGAACCTGTCATGGTTGGAGGTAGAGGGGAGGCTGTCGCCACTAAGGGGCCATCCATCTTATTACCAGGGGCCACAGTGAGTAGCTGAAGCAAGTACCGGAGCAGAATTCTCTCCAACCGGGGATGGTGAAGAATCTGAAAACTTCATTGGGTGTCAAGCCAGGGACCCAGCAGCAGAGGTAACGCTTGCAGAGCAGCTTTGTGTGTCAAGCCAGGGACCGAGCAGGCCAATGGGGTGAAGTTTAAGAAGTATCTAGAGTGCCAAGTAGTACCCAGCAGAGAAGCGGGTATGATGCTTGAGGAAGATACTACAGTGGAGATTGAAGGAGCTGATGGGATTCAGTGATAGTGAATAATCTAGTCTAGTGAGAGAGACTGGGAGCTCAGTGGATTGAAGAACTACAAGAGGTGATTGTAGTAGAAGTGAAGGAACTGTTACATCTTGTGTTAGAAACTGATAAGGATTGTTGTCATAGGAGACAGCATTTCTACACATGCAGATGTGGTGTCTTGCTGGATGCCTTTCCCTGTATGGCTGTCTACCTGTAGATGTCTCGGAGTCTGCCAAATTAACATTGCAACTGCCTAAGAGTGGCCTGGCCCTAAAATCTCTCTCCCAAAGTTCTGTTCGAGAGAAATAAAATCTTTTTGCATTCAAGCAGTGTCTGGCGCCCATTAATCTACTTTACACCCACTATGCCTCACAACCCACTCTATAAGAAAGGATGTCAGCAGCTCTTGGCTCTGGAGGTTCTCATTAGACTGAAGGAGGCCTGGGACCTCGCTACATAAGCATAACAGAACTCTGGAATCTATATAGAACAGTAGAAGTTACTCTAATGCCCCGTATACACGAGCGGATTTTCTGTCAGAAAAAACTTGGTGGTTTTTCTGACGGAATTCCGCTCAAGCTTGCCTTGCATACACACTGTCACACAAAAGTTCCCTGAACTTTTGACCGTCAAGAACGCGGTGAGGTACAACCCCAAGATGAGCCGAGAAAATGAAGTTCAATGCTTCCGAGCATGTGTCGAATTGTTTCCGAGCATGCGTAGGAATTTTGTGCTTTGGAATTTGTACAGACGATCGCATTTTCGCATAGGAACTTTTCCCGACCAAAAAATAGAGAACATGCTCTCAATCACTTGCTGGCTGTAATTCCGCCAGCAAAAGACAGATAGAGCATACACACGGTCGCATTTTACGACAAAAAGCTCTCATCTGAGTTTTGCTGGCGGAATTTCCGATCGTGTGTACGAGGCATTAGGAGTTAGAGTGCAGCATGTTTCCAAAAGAATCTCTTCTGCAGTGGAGGACACTGACCACCACTATCTTCAACAAGCCTTTAAAAGATAGAAGAACTGTACATACACTATATTACCAAAAGTATTGGGACGCCTGCCTTTAAACGCACATGAACTTTAATGGCATCCCAGTCTTAGTCCGTAGGGTTTAATATAGAGTTGGCCCACCCTTTGCAGCTATAATAGCTTCAACTCTTCTGGAAAGGCTGTCCACAAGGTTTAGGAGTGTGCCTATGGTATGTTTGACCATTCTTCCAGAAGAGCATTTGTGAGGTCAGGCACTGATGTGGACAAGAGAAGGCCTGGCTCGCAGTCTCCGATTTAATTCATCCCAAAGGTGATCTATCAGGTTGAGGTCAGGACTCTGTGCAGGCCAGTCAAGTTCCTCCTCCCCAAACTCGTTCATCTTTGTCTTTATGGACCTTGCTTTATGCACTGGTCCAAATCATTTGGTGGAGGGGGATTATGGTGTGGAGTTGTTTTTCAGAGGTTGGGCTTAGCCTCTTAGTTCAATTGAAGGAAACTCCTTCAGGTGTCAGCATACCAAGACATTTTGGACAACTTCTTGCTCTCAACTTTGTTGGAACAGTTTGGGAATGGCCCCTGTGCCCAAAGCAAGGTCCATAAAGACATGGATGAGCGAGTTTAGAGTGGAGGAACTTGAATGACCTTGAGTCCTGACCTCCACCCGATAGAACACCTTTGGGGTGAATTAGAGTGAAGACTGTGAGCCAGGCCTTCTCATCCACATCAGTGCCTGACCTCACAAATGCGCTTCTGGAAGAATGGTCAAACATTCCTATAGACACACTCCTAAACCTTGTGGACACCCTTCCCAGAAGAGTTGAAGCTGTTATAGCTGCAAAGCATGGGCCAACTCTATATTAAAACCTACGGACTAAGACTTTGAAACTATCGATGCCCCCTGCTGAGACCACCGCCTGTGGAAGGGAATTCCACATCCTTGCCGCTCTTATGCCCCGTACACACGGTCGGACATTGATCGGACATTCCGACAACAAAATCCTAGGATTTTTTCTGACGGATGTTGGCTCAAACTTGTCTTGCATACACACGGTCACACAAAGTTGTCGGAAAATCCGATCGCTCTAAACGCGGTGACGTAAAACACGTACGTCGGGACTATAAACGGTGCAGTAGCCAATAGCTTTTGTCTCTTAATTTATTCTGAGCATGCGTGGCACTTTGTGTGTCGGATTTGTGTACACACGATCAGAATTTCCGACAACAGAATTTGGTTTCGGAAAATTTTATAGCCTGCTCTCAAACTTTGTGTGTCGGAAATTCCTATGGAAAATGTGTGATGGAGCCCACACACGGTCGGAATTTCCGACAACAAGGTCCTATCACACATTTTCCATCGGAAAATCCTATCGTGTGTACGGGGCATAACAGTAAAGAACGTAGTTTAAGGTTAAACCTCTAATAGTTTAAGGTTAAACCTTCTAATTTTAATGAGTGGCCACGTGTCTTGTTAAATTCCCTTCCGCAAAAAAGTTTTATCCCTATGTGGAGTCACCATTATGGTATTTGTACATTGAAATCAGATCCTCTCTCAAGTGTCTCTTCTCCAGAGAGAATAAGTCCAATGCTTGGAACCTTTCTTCATTACACTAATGTCCTTCAGGCCCTTTATTAGCTTTGTTGCCCTTCTTTGTACTCGCTTCATTTCCAGTACATCCTTCCTGAGGACTGGTGCCCAGAACTGGACAGCATACTCGAGGTGAGGCCGGACCAGAGTATTGTAGAGTGGCATAATTATCGCTTTAGTCCTGGAGTTAATCCCTTTTTTAACGCATGCCAATATTCTGTTTGTTTTGTTGGCAGCAGCTTGGCATTGCATGCCTTTGCTGATCCTATCATCTACTAGGACCCCCAGGTTCTTTTCCATCCTAGATTCCCCCAGAGGTTCTCCCCCTAGTGTATAGATTGCATTCATATTTTTGCCACCCAAACGCATTATTTTACATTTTTCTACATGAAACTTCATTTACCATGTAGTTGCCCACTCCATTAATTTGTTCAGCTCTTCTTGCAAGGTTTTCACATCCTGCGGAGAAGGTATTGTCCACAAATACAGAGATTGAACTGTTTACCCCATCCTCCAGGCCATTTATGAAAAATTAAATAGGATTGTTCCCAGCACAGAACTCTGTGGGACCCGACTACCCACCCCTGACCATTCTGGGTATTCCCCATTTATCCCCACCCTCTGAACTCGCCCTTGTAACCAGATTTTGAACTCACCCTATGGTCCATGCCAATGGACCTTATTTTGTACAGTAAACGTTTATGGGGAACTGTGTCAAATGCTGTTGCAAAATCCAGATACACCACGTCTACGGGCCTTCCTTTATCTAGCAACTCACCTCCTCGCAGAAGGTTAATAGATTGGTTTGGCAGAACGATTCTTCATGAATCCATGCTGATTACTGCTAATGATACCGTTTTCATTACTAAAATCTTCTATATAGTCCCTTATCATCCCCTCCCCTTGCATATTATTTATGTTAGGCTAACTGGTCTGTAATTCCCAGGGATGTATTTTGGGACCTTTTTAAATATTGGTAATACATTGGCTTTTCTCCAATCCACTGGCACCATTCCAGTCAGTAGACTGTCAGTAAAAATTAGGAACAATTGTCTGGCAATTACTTGACTGAGTTCCCTAAGTACCCTCGGGTGCAATGTACTTTTATATACATCCAGCATCTGGGGCTGTTGGCTCCTTTCCACATTCCCTAGGCTCTTCCTACCTCCTCTGTTTAAAAAAGCCAATTGAAGAGGACTATTTCTCTCCAACTTCCTATGTACAAGGTTCCAATCTGAGACAGGGTATCTCAAAGGAAACAGACTGTGCTGTGTTTCATCTTTGGAACATCCATTAAGTAAGACATTTTTTATGTTGTGGGAGTAACTCATTTCAGATAGTAACTGAGGATAAGCTGCCAGTTCAAAGCCATGTTCAGATTGAATTTTGCTTGTTCAGAGGTTCATTGAATGACAAATGAGTGCAAATGGGTCATATCCATATTTTGTTAATGACATCAGTATCAAGACTATGCTCTTTTGCTCGCATTTAGCTGACGGTCCAGTTCAGAAGCTGTTATTAGCAGTGAGAGAGCAATAGGATCAGATATGTCAGCTGTTTTATTCTTTTCACAGATTGGTGGGTATTGTTTATATTGATTGACAAGGATCAGAATTGCTGGATGACATGACTGATGATAGATTTACATTGTGGGTATTTTCTTTTATTGTTTAATAAAGGACTTGTTACTGCTAACAATATTTTTATTTTGGTGAATGCGTAGAGGTATTATATACTCATTTATGTAAGGGCGTCCTGTATCCTCCAGATTCCAATAAGCCCTCTGACTGCAGATCCCCAAAATCATCAGGCCAGATGCCCAATTGGGTGAAACATTTTGTGGCATGTCTTAGATGTTGAAGTCACGTCTGGTGACTAGGGATGAGCTTCGTGTTCGAGTCGAACCCATGTTCGACTCGAACATCGGCTGTTCGACCGTCCGTCGAATTGCGAACGATATGGGCCGTTCGCGCCAAATTCGTGTGGCGCGTCACGGCCTATAATTCACTGCGGCATCGCAGTGCATTGCTGGCTGATGATTGGCCAAGCATGCACTATGACCCGCATGCTTGGCCAATCACAGCGCCGTCAGTAGAGAGAGCTGTAATTGGCCAAAGCCAGGGTGGCTTTGGCCAATTATGGCTCAGGGGATTTAGTACACGCCCCACACTATATAAGGCCGCCTGCACGGCGGCCCTGTGTAGTGTGTGTTCCGGTGTGCTGAGAGATAGAGAGAGAGAGAGACAGTGTCATTTGATTTGAGTTAGATAGATTAGGCAGAACAGTCAGTCAGTTAGCTGCACTTACAGTGTATTGTGTATATATATGCATCCCAGGTGTTGCATATATATATATATATATACACTGTATTCAGTTTAGCTAGATCCGTTCCTGTTATCTTCTATCTAGACTATTTACATTTAGTGCAGTGCGTACTGCTCACAGTGTTCAGCTAGATCCGTTCCTGTTATCTTCTAGACTATTTAGATTTAGTGCAGTGCGTCCTGCTCACAGTGTTCAGCTAGATCCGTTCCTGTTATTTACATTTAGTGCAGTGCGTCCTGCTCACAGTGTTCAGCTAGATCCGTTCCTGCTATTTACATTTAGTGCAGTGCGTCCTGCTCACAGTGTTCAGCTAGATCCGTTCCTGCTCTTTACATTTAGTGCAGTGCGTCCTGCTCACAGTGTTCATCTAGATCCGTTCCTGCTATTTACATTTAGTGCAGTGCGTCCTGCTCACAGTGTTCAGCTAGATCCGTTCCTGCTATTTACATTTAGTGCAGTGCGTCCTGCTCACAGTGTTCAGCTAGATCCGTTCCTGTTATCTTCTAGACTATTTACATTTAGTGCAGTGCGTCCTGCTCACAGTGTTCAGCTAGATCCGTTCCTGCTATTTACATTTAGTGCAGTGCGTCCTGCTCACAGTGTTCAGCTAGATCCGTTCCTGCCATTTACATTTAGTGCAGTGCGTCCTGCTCACAGTGTTCAGCTAGATCCGTTCCTGCTATTTACATTTAGTGCAGTGCGTCCTGCTCACAGTGTTCAGCTAGATCCGTTCCTGCTATTTACATTTAGTGCAGTGCGTCCTGCTCACAGTGTTCAGCTAGATACGTTCCTGCTATTTACATTTAGTGCAGTGCGTCCTGCTCACAGTGTTCAGCTAGATCCGTTCCTGCTATTTACATTTAGTGCAGTGCGTCCTGCTCACAGTGTTCAGCTAGATCCGTTCCTGCTATTTACATTTAGTGCAGTGCGTCCTGCTCACAGTGTTCAGCTAGATCCGTTCCTGTTATCTTCTAGACTATTTACATTTAGTGCAGTGCGTCCTGCTCACAGTGTTCAGCTAGATCCGTTCCTGTTATCTTCCTACTGACAGGCAGGCTTGTCTGGTTACAGTATATAAAGCTACCTGAAGAAAATTACAGGTGTTCTATTTGATCCTACTAGTACCACGGTCAGGCAGCTAGACTATTTACATTTAGTGCAGTGCGTCCTGCTCACAGTGTTCAGCTAGATCCGTTCCTGCTATTTACATTTAGTGCAGTGCGTCCTGCTCACAGTGTTCAGCTAGATCCGTTCCTGTTATCTTCCAGACTATTTACATTTAGTGCAGTGCGTCCTGCTCACAGTGTTCAGCTAGATCCGTTCCTGCTATTTACATTTAGTGCAGTGCGTCCTGCTCACAGTGTTCAGCTAGATCCGTTCCTGCCATTTACATTTAGTGCAGTGCGTCCTGCTCACAGTGTTCAGCTAGATCCGTTCCTGCTATTTACATTTAGTGCAGTGCGTCCTGCTCACAGTGTTCAGCTAGATCCGTTCCTGCTATTTACATTTAGTGCAGTGCGTCCTGCTCACAGTGTTCAGCTAGATCCGCTCCTGTTATCTTCTAGACTATTTACATTTAGTGCAGTGCGTCCTGCTCACAGTGTTCAGCTAGATCCGTTCCTGCTATTTACATTTAGTGCAGTGCGTCCTGCTCACAGTGTTCAGCTAGATCCGTTCCTGCTATTTACATTTAGTGCAGTGCGTCCTGCTCACAGTGTTCAGCTAGATCCGTTCCTGTTATCTTCCTACTGACAGGCAGGCTTGTCTGGTTACAGTATATAAAGCTACCTGAAGAAAATTACAGGTGTTCTATTTGATCCTATTAGTACCACGGTCAGGCAGCTAGACTATTTACATTTAGTACAGTGCGTCCTGCTCACAGTGTTCAGCTAGATCCGTTCCTGTTATCTTCCTACTGACAGGCAGGCTTGTCTGGTTACAGTATATAAAGCTACCTGAAGAAAATTACAGGTGTTCTATCCCAGCTTAGTGCAGCTACAGGCCATTAGTATGTCTGGAAGGCCAAGAAGGAGAGGCAGACAGTCACAAGCCAATAAGAGAGGGCAAGCAGGCTCTGTGTCTAGTGCTGGTCGTGGAGACGGTGCATCCTCATCAGCACGTGGCCATGGGACACGCTTGGCCTTTTTTTCGGCAGCTGGCCGTGTTGAGCCGCAACATGCGGAAGACTTGGTCGAGTGGATGACCAAGCCGTCCTCATCCTCCTCATCCTCTCTCACCCATGCCCAGGGTGCTTTGTCTGGCAAAGCAGCGGCCTCTTCCCTCAGCTCAATGTCATCAGTGACTCCTTCCCTAGCTCCACCATGTCCTCCTGAGGATTCCCTCGAACTGTTTGACCACAGTGTTGGGTACATGCTCCAGGAGGATGCCCAGCGTTTGGAAGGCTCTGATGATGATACTGAGCTCGATGAAGGCAGTAACAGGAGCACCGACAGAGGGGGTGCCCAAGAAGGACAGCAATCTGGCAGTCATGCTCCCCCTGCTGCAGCATACTGCCAGGTTTGCTCCAGTGATGAGGAGGGAGGGGATGATGAGGTCACTGACTCAACGTGGGTGCCTGATAGGAGAGAGGAGGAGGAGGAGGAGGAGGCGGCACATCACCAACGAGGCAGGATGCCCTCCAGGGGCCAGCCTAAGGGCAGCACATTGACTGCATCACACCCCAAAGCTCCACATGTGCAGGGCGATGCAGTCTCTGCGCGTTATTCAAAAAGTTCTTTGGTGTGGGCCTTTTTTGAGACGAGTGCATCAGATCGCACCGCTGCTATTTGCAACATATGTCTCAAGCGTATCTCGCGTGGCCAAAACATCTCCCGCTTGGGTACCACATGCTTGACCAGACATATGTTGACCTGCCATGCAGTTCGTTGGCAAGCGTATCTAAAAGACCCACACCAAAGAACAAAGAGGATCTCTCCTTGCTCCTCATCAGCTGAGATTTCCAACCCCACTAGACCTTCAGTCCTCTCTGAGACCTGCAGTGAGAGGAATGAAGGTGTAGAATTAGGTGTGTCACAGCCAAGTACTTGTGGGCAATCTGCTTTTGGTACACCGACGTCAGATTGTACCAGGCAAATTTCCCTGCCCCAGCTGCTGCACCGCCGAAAGAAGTTTGCTCCCAGCCATCCACATGCCCAGCGGTTGAATGCTAGCTTGGCAAAATTGCTAGCACTTCAACTGCTGCCTTTTCAGTTGGTAGACTCTGCCCCCTTCCGTGAGTTTGTGGAATGTGCGGTTCCTCAGTGGCAGGTACCCAAACGCCACTTTTTCTCACGGAAGGCGATTCCGGCTCTCTACCGGCATGTGGAAGGCAATGTCCATGCCTCGCTGGACAGGGCGGTCAGCAGTAAGGTGCATATTACCGCTGACTCATGGTCCAGCAGGCATGGACAGGGACGTTACCTAAGTTTCACGGCGCATTGGGTGACTCTGCTGGCAGCTGGGAAGGATGCAGGACAAGGTGCAGTAGTGTTGGAGGTTGTTCCGCCACCACGCCTCCAAAATGCTGATTGTGACACACCTCTCTCCTCCACCCCCTCCTCTTCTTCTTCCTCCATGGCCTCTTCCTCGGAACCAGCGGTGCTCCGTAGGCGTTCAAGGGGCTACGCAAGTACGCAGGCCAAAAGATGCCATGCGGTGCTTGAGCTGGTGTGCTTGGGGGACAGGAGCCACACTGGGGCAGAGGTTCTGTCAGCTCTGCAGGGGCAGGTTCAGAGGTGGTTGACGCCACGCCAACTTAAGGCAGGAATGGTGGTTTGCGACAATGGCACCAACCTCCTCTCTGCCCTCCGACAGGGACAAATGACCCATGTGCCCTGTTTGGCTCACGTCCTTAACTTGGTGGTGCAGCGATTCTTGGGCAGGTACCCGGGCTTACAGGATGTCCTGAGGCAGGCCAGGAAAGTCTGTGTGCATTTCCGCCGGTCATATAATGCCAGTGCTCGGCTGACGGACCTCCAAAAGGAGTTTAACCTGCCCAAGAACCGCCTAATCTGTGACATGCCCACCAGGTGGAACTCAACGTTGGCCATGCTGCAGCGGCTGCACACGCAGCAGAGGGCCATCAATGAGTACCTGTGCGACTATGGCACCAGGACAGGGTCAGGGGAGCTTGGTTTTTTTCCCCACGCCAGTGGGCCATGATCAGGGATGCATGCACTGTCCTGTCACCATTCGAGGAGGCCACGAGGATGGTGAGCACTGACAGTGCATGCATCAGTGACACTGTCCCCCTTGTCCACCTGTTGGAGCACACGCTGCGTGGAATAATGGACAGGGCACTTGAGGCAGAACAGAGGCAGGAAGAGGAGGAATTCCTTAGCTCTCAAGGCCCCCTTTATCCAGACAGTGTTCCTGCGTGCCCGCCGATCACACAGGAAGAGGACGAGGAGGAGGAGGAGGAAGATTGTGTCAGTATGGAGGTGGAGCCTGGCACTCAGCATCAGCAGCAGTCTTTAAGGGATCAGTCCCAAGGAACACATGGACTTGTACGTGGCTGGGAGGAGGTGGCTGCGGACGTTGTTGTCCTTAGTGACCCAGAGGACTCCGGACCGAATGCCTCAGCAAACCTACGCTGCATGGCCTCCCTGATCCTGCAAAACCTGCGTAAGGATCCTCGTATTCGTGGTATCAAGGAGAAGGACCAATACTGGCTGGCAACCCTCCTTGATCCACGTTACAAGGGTAAGGTTGCGGACCTTATCTTGCCATCGCAGAGGGAGCAGAGGATGAAACATCTTCAGGAGGCCTTGCAGAAAGGTCTGTGCAACGCGTTCCCAGAGACTGGGAGGTTACAAACTCCTGTTTCTGGACAACGTGTTGCTGAGGCTTCGGTCAGTCAAAGAAGGAGCGGTGGAGAAGGTGGCCGTCTGACCGATGCGTTCAGACAATTTTTTGGTCCGCAGCCCCAAGGTATGATCGGTTCCAGCAACCATCGCCAGCGTCTGTTTTACATGGTGCAGGAATACCTAGGGGCAAGATCAGACTTGGACACCTTTCCCACCGAAAATCCTCTGGGTTACTGGGTCTTGAGGATGGATCACTGGCCAGAGCTTGCACAGTATGCAATCGAGCTACTGGCCTGTCCTGCATCCAGCGTTCTTTCTTTCGGAATGCACATTCAGTGCTGCTGGAGGCGTGGTAACCGATCACAGGGTGCGTCTGTCCACCGACTCGGTCGATCAGCTAACCTTCATAAAAATGAATCACCACCAGCTACCAAGCACCTGATGCTGATGTAACCGAATAATTTTTTTTGAAATCTCAGATCCCTTCAAAGACTGCCTATGCTGATGCTGAGTGGCTATCCCTGAGTAATTATCCTCTTCCTCCTCAATCATCACGTTGATAGCTTGTAAGAACATTTTTGGTTCTGGGCGCCACCACCAGTGCCTAAAGCACAATTTTTCAGCCCCTGTTTAACAGGGGCGTGTAATTACAATTTTTGATGTAATACTTTGCAGCAGGGCTCGTTCCTGCATTCCAACTAGAGTGTCTGTGAGGGGTTGCAGTGTTGTGGCACCAGCACCAGTGCCTAAGGCCCAATTTTTCTGCCCCTGTCTAACAGGGGCGTGTAATTACAATTTTTGATGCAATACTTTGCAGCAGGGCTCGTTCCTGCGTTCCAACTAGAGTGTCTGTGAGGGGTTGCAGTGTTGTGGCACCAGCACCAGTGCCTAAGGCCCAATTTTTCTGCCCCTGTCTAACAGGGGCGTGTAATTACAATTTTTGAAGCAATACTTTGCAGCAGGGCTCGTTCCTGCGTTCCAACTAGAGTGTCTGTGAGGGGTTGCAGTGTTGTGGCACCAGCACCAGGGCCTAAGGCCTAATTTTTCAGCTCCTGTTCAACAGGGGCATGTAATTACAATTCTTGATCTAATATTTCACAGCAGGGCCCTGTGAGGGCTTACAGTGTTGTGGCCACAGCAACACCTAAGGCCCAAATTTCTGCTGAGTATATAGGGCAGGACCCTACTTTCAAACATCTAACTTACAAACGACTCCTACTTGCAAACGGAAGGAGACAACAGGAAGTGAGATGAAATCTACCCCTAGGAAGGGAAATTCTCTCCTGTAAGAGTTAATATGGGAAAACAATTTCTCCTTTCCACTGATGCTTTCCAATCCTTGTTCCACAAAAAAACCCAAATTTTCAAAAAACATTTTTCATTGGGACAAAAAAGTGAGGTGAAATCTTCTGAAGAGGAGGAAGGACAGCAAAACAAATGTCACAGGGGTGATAACCCTTCCCTATGTTTTCCAAAAAGCTTAGAAAAGATTTTTTGGCTGGAGCTAAACACGTTAAAAATGTTCAAAATTACAAAGAGATTCTACTTAACAACAAACCTACAGTCCCTGTCTTGTTTGCACCGCCTGTATACTGCTGTTCAGAGTATATAGGGCCTGGTGGCCCCACACCTTTCCTTATTTTAATTTGGGTGCGGGGTTCCCCTTAATATCCATACAAGACCCAAAGGGCCTGGTAATGGACTGGGGGGTACCCATGCCGTTTGTCTCACTGATTTTCATCCATATTGCCATGACCCGACATGACATTAAACCCGCAAGCAGTTTTAAATGAGATTTTTTCCTTTAAAAATGACATTTGGTGCAGGGACTGTTCTAAACATGGGAAACACGCGTCACTTTACAGGCATACTATAGACACCCCCGAGGTACGATATTTAAAGGAATATTTCACTTTTTTTTTTTTACTTTAAGCATCATTAAAATCACTGCTCCCGAAAAAACGGCCGTTTTTAAAAGTTTTTTTTGCATTGATACATGTCCCCTGGGGTAGGACCCGGGTCCCCAAACCCTTTTTAGGACAATACCATGCAAATTAGCCTTTAAAATGAGCACTTTTGATTTTGAACGTTCGAGTCCCATAGACGTCAATGGGGTTCTAACGTTCGTGCGAACTTTCGGTCCGTTCGCGGGTTCTGGTGCGAACCGAACCGGGGGTGTTCGGCTCATCCCTACTGGTGACATAACTTCCAGGCATTGAAATTCACGCTGGTTCTGGAAATCGGAACAGTGGCGGCTCCATTGTAATCTTTGAACTACTGTAAATGCCAAGAGGACACAAAAGAATGTGAATGTACATCTGGCGGGGAGTTATTGTTTTTATTGTGCAAGGGTTTATGAGTAATAAATGATAAACACACACACACAAACTCTGCTTTAACTGGATGGACCAGTGTCTTTTTTCAAAATGGTAAAGCTATGTTATAAGCAGAGCTGCTGATAAGGAGGTACAACCAGACATCCTGTACAGGACCCGAGCCCCATCAGTTCAGCAGGGGTGCCTGAGCAGTACAGAAGTTGGTGATCAGTGCTTCAGGGGGTAATTACAAGAACTGATTCCCTGTATGGCTGTCCCTGCAGCAGCTGAAAGCTGCTTCTCTTCCTCTCCTTCCAACAAGCTTTCAGCTGCTGCAGAGAAAGCCAAAAAGGGATCAGTTCTTGTAATTATCCCCTGCTGCACTAATCACCATTTCCTGTACAGAATGTGATTACCCCAGCTGCCCAGGACTCCCTATGTGCCCCCCCGTGGAGAGCTTCCATCTTTCATCCTCTCTAGCTGTCTTTTAGCAGTAAAAGCTCCCCACACACCCCAACCACCCCCACTTGTACAGGTTCTAATTCTCCCAGCTGCCAAGGCATCCTGTGTGTCTAACCTGCTTCCCACCTCTCCGTCCCACCAGCTGTTGTGGGGCACAGGGGGATCACATTAGGATGGAGAGCTGGGGTGGGGGGTTGGGGCGGTGAAAATACCCACCCCTTCTTTTTCTGAATGAACACAGTAAGTGATCATTCACTGTGTTCGTTCATATCTAAAGCAGAGTAAATTGTGTTTACTATGCTTTAGTTTGTGAATGAACCAGGAGCCTCTGTATAGAGTCCCTCCTGTTCATTCACCGAGTGCCGTTGAGGCTGCTGAGAAAGGGCATGGGAAATGTATGTCATCAGTCCCTTTCTCTGTCTCAAACATGAGGCATCAAGGGGCTTGTTTAAACCCCTGAAATTTCACCAAAACCTGTTACTGTTCCTCTCTATGCAAAGCTTACAGGCAGCTACAGTTTGGTAGGTTTGTTCATAAACAAACCTCATATGATCGACAACATTGGTTGTTAAGACCAGCAGCTGTCAGACCAGCATGGCTTCTGAACTAGGGGCACATATAGATTATTTTTTAATGGATCATAAATTAACATTTCCTCAGCAAACCTTGAAAATGTTATCTACAGAACATGATAATAAAGTGATGGTAAACATAGAGAGAGGGATGCATTTTTGTAGAATAAATCTTTTATTTTTAAATATATGTTTGTGTTTTTCTTGTTACCTGTCTTTGGGGTTTTGCCCCTAATAAACTGGTTCATGCGAATGGCACATAATGCCCTACTGCCTGCACCTTCTTCTAGAAACAGGAAGAGCTAAATGCCTCTTTTTTTCTAAGGGGCCCCCTTCATGAAACACTAAAGACATTTGAGCTGGTTTTATTCTATTGGGAAAATTATAAAATGAGGGTCTTGTGATCTATTACTTAGATTGCACCAGTGTATCAGTAAGAGATGTATATATACATGTGTACCCACACATGCATATAAAGATTCAGCCATTGGCACTCTTCACAGTCCCATATTGTGCAAAAATATACTAACAAAAAAAGTGTTGCGCTAAGCAATCTGTCATAAATAGCATGCAAATTATTGCATAAATAAAGTGCTTTTGTAAATTCATAAATGCATATATAAAGAACTCATGTGCTCAAACTTTACATAGCATACAGTGGACAAAACATGCTTAATAGTGAAAGTCCATAATAAACACAATATTGAAGATTTGCACACACAGATTTACCTGTTGCAGTTTGGTGCTCTGTAAGCACCTTGTACATGTGGGTACCCATCTTGTTTTTTTTTTATAAATAAAGGATTTTTTAAACAAAATCACACTGTCAAGCTCGTTTCTTTGTCCATTATCATGAGGATACCACTTTAGGAGTATCCAGGACATCTGAGCAGCTTTTCCCATAGAAACCAGGGGTGATTCGTTAGCGTGTATTGACCAAACTTAACTTTTGGAATTTGGAAATCTTCAATATTGTGTTTATTATGGACTTTCACTGATAAGCATGTTTTGCACACTGTATGTTATGTAAAGCTTGAGCACATAAGCACTTTTTGCATTGATAAGGTATGAGTTCTTTATATATGCATTTATGTATTTGCAAAAGCACTTTATTTATGCAGTAATTTGCACGCTATTTATGACTGCTTAGCGCAACACTTTTTTTGTTAGATTATTCTGGAAGCCAGCATATCTGAAGGTAGATTGGACTGGTTTATAGGTCAGTGGCAGAATGTACTGCAGCAGTTTTGAGCAAGTTTCTGTGGGCAATAATCAAATACAATCATTGTACAAATATCGCTCTTTTGTGTCCAGATATTGTGGTTCTAAAATAAATTCTAAAACTTCTTTGAACGTTTGGTGTTTGAGCAGAGCTTGAACAATAGATTTAAAGGCTTGGTAAATTGGCTCCAAAGAATAAAATGACTTTGTACAAGTTCAGTGAGACAGTCTCCTAACTTCTGCACAGTAACAAGCTCTTCTAATAACTGGCTCTGTGGAGTAAGATCATATAATCAATATTGTCATATCAGTTTTAGCTGCAAAAGCTCAAGGGTTTATTCTGGGTAAGCGTTAAACTATTTTTTAACTTGTAACCATCTACTATTATCTGACCTGTCTAGAAGGCCTCCTTGGTGTAAAAACTAAGCAATGTCTCCTATTACTGTTACTAATTGCAGTTCTGTGGTTGGATAGTAATTGTTAAATGGGTTAAAGCCCACACTAAGTTGAATGTGTTTCAGTTGCTAAAGACAATCTGACAAGATATTTGGCGGCTATCCATACCCTCTTACCTAGCTGAAGGAATTTTAATTCTAAAATGTATCTGACTGTTAGCACAGGTTTGGGTTTATAGGGAAACTTTAATGGTTTTGGGGTGTTTTATTTTTATTTTTCTAACCTCTTTGCACCTAAGGGTAAAGCAAATCTAAATACCCAAGCCCAATTTTGCAATTTTGACACATGTTAGTAAAACCATACATATTGTAACAACTACTTTGTACATCCAGGTGGATTATACCTTGTTTTTTTTCAGGACAAATTAGGCTATCATTTGGTGGTAAATAGTGGTAATGGATATCTCCTTTTTTAAAATCGTAAAAAAAAAAAAAAAAAAAAGGTTTTTAATTAAACTGCATATTTCTTGCTATTACCATAACCTACCACTAGGGATGAGCTTCGTGTTCGAGTCGAACCCATGTTCGACTCGAACATCGGCTGTTCGCCCGTTCGCCGAATTGCGAACGATATGGGCCGTTCGCGCCAAATTCGTGTGGCGCGTCACGGCCCATAATTCACTGCGGCATCGCAGTGCATTGCTGGCTGATGATTGGCCAAGCATGCACTATGAACCGCATGCTTGGCCAATCACAGCGCCGTCAGTAGAGAGAGCTGTAATTGGCCAAAGCCAGGGTGGCTTTGGCCAATTATGGCTCAGGGGATTTAGTACACGCCCCACACTATATAAGGCCGCCTGCACGGCGGCCCTGTGTAGTGTGTGTTCCGGTGTGCTAAGAGATAGAGAGAGAGAGAGACAGTGTCATTTGATTTGAGTTAGATAGATTAGGCAGAACAGTCAGTCAGTTAGCTGCACTTACAGTGTATTGTGTATATATATGCATCCCAGGTGTTGCATATATATATATACACTGTATTCAGTTTAGCTAGATCCATTCCTGTTATCTTCTATCTAGACTATTTACATTTAGTGCAGTGCGTCCTGCTCACAGTGTTCAGCTAGATCCGTTCCTGCTATTTACATTTAGTGCAGTGCGTCCTGCTCACAGTGTTCAGCTAGATCTGTTCCTGCTATTTACATTTAGTGCAGTGCGTCCTGCTCACAGTGTTCAGCTAGATCCGTTCCTGCTATTTACATTTAGTGCAGTGCGTCCTGCTCACAGTGTTCAGCTAGATCCGTTCCTGCTATTTACATTTAGTGCAGTGCGTCCTGCTCACAGTGTTCAGCTAGATCCGTTCCTGCTATTTACATTTAGTGCAGTGCGTCCTGCTCACAGTGTTCAGCTAGATCTGTTCCTGTTATCTTCAAGACTATTTACATTTAGTGCAGTGCGTCCTGCTCACAGTGTTCAGCTAGATCCGTTCCTGCTATTTACATTTAGTGCAGTGCGTCCTGCTCACAGTGTTCAGCTAGATCCGTTCCTGCTATTTACATTTAGTGCAGTGCTTCCTGCTCACAGTGTTCAGCTAGATCCGTTCCTGTTATCTTCTAGACTATTTACATTTAGTGCAGTGCGTCCTGCTCACAGTGTTCAGCTAGATCCGTTCCTGCTATTTACATTTAGTGCAGTGCGTCCTGCTCACAGTGTTCAGCTAGATCCGTTCCTGCTATTTACATTTAGTGCAGTGCGTCCTGCTCACAGTGTTCAGCTAGATCCGTTCCTGTTATTTACATTTAGTGCAGTGCGTCCTGCTCACAGTGTTCAGCTAGATCCGTTCCTGCCATTTACATTTAGTGCAGTGCGTCCTGCTCACAGTGTTCAGCTAGATCCGTTCCTGCTATTTACATTTAGTGCAGTGCGTCCTGCTCACAGTGTTCAGCTAGATCCGTTCCTGTTATCTTCCTACTGACAGGCAGGCTTGTCTGGTTACAGTATATAAAGCTACCTGAAGAAAATTACAGGTGTTCTATTTGATCCTATTAGTACCACGGTCAGGCAGCTAGACTATTTACATTTAGTACAGTGCGTCCTGCTCACAGTGTTCAGCTAGATCCGTTCCTGTTATCTTCCTACTGACAGGCAGGCTTGTCTGGTTACAGTATATAAAGCTACCTGAAGAAAATTACAGGTGTTCTATTTGATCCTATTAGTACCACGGTCAGGCAGCTAGACTATTTACATTTAGTACAGTGCGTCCTGCTCACAGTGTTCAGCTAGATCCGTTCCTGTTATCTTCCTACTGACAGGCCGGCTTGTCTGGTTACAGTATATAAAGCTACCTGAAGAAAATTACAGGTGTTCTATTTGATCCTATTAGTACCACGGTCAGGCAGCTAGACTATTTACATTTAGTACAGTGCGTCCTGCTCACAGTGTTCAGTTAGATCCGTTCCTGTTATCTTCCTACTGACAGGCAGGCTTGTCTGGTTACAGTATATAAAGCTACCTGAAGAAAATTGCAGGTGTTCTATCCCAGCTTAGTGCAGCTACAGGCCATTAGTATGTCTGGAAGGCCAAGAAGGAGAGGCAGACAGTCACAAGCCAATAAGAGAGGGCAAGCAGGCTCTGTGTCTAGTGCTGGTCATGGAGACGGTGCATCCTCATCAGCACGTGGCCATGGGACACGCTTGGCCTTTTTTTCGGCAGCTGGGCGTGTTGAGCCGCAACATGCAGAAGACTTGGTCGAGTGGATGACCAAGCCATCCTCATCCTCCTCATCCTCTCTCACCCATGCCCAGGGTGCTTTGTCTGGCAAAGCAGCGGCCTCTTCCCTCAGCTCAATGTCATCAGTGACTCCTTCCCTAGCTCCACCATGTCCTCATGAGGATTTCCTCTAACTGTTTGACCACAGTGTTGGGTACATGCTCCAGGAGGATGCCCAGCGTTTGGAAGGCTCTGATGATGATACTGAGCTCGATAAAGGCAGTAACATGAGCACGGACAGAGGGGGTGCCCAAGAAGGACAGCAATCTGGCAGTCATGCTCCCCCTGCTGCAGCATACTGCCAGGTTTGCTCCAGTGATGAGGAGGGAGGGGATGATGAGGTCACTGACTCAACGTGGGTGCCTGATAGGAGAGAAGAGGAGGAGGAGGAGGAGGAGGAGGAGGCGGCACATCACCAACGAGGCAGGATGCCCTCCAGGGGCCAGCCTAAGGGCAGCACATTGACTGCATCACACCCCAAAGCTCCACATGTGCAGGGCGCTGCAGTCTCTGCGCGTTATTCAAAAAGTTCTTTGGTGTGGGCCTTTTTTGAGACGAGTGCATCAGATCGCACCGCTGCTATTTGCAACATATGTCTCAAGCGTATCTCGCGTGGCCAAAACATCTCCCGCTTGGGTACCACATGCTTGACCAGACATATGTTGACCTGCCATGCAGTTCGTTGGCAAGCGTATCTAAAAGACCCACACCAAAGAACAAAGACGATCTCTCCTTGCTCCTCATCAGCTGAGATTTCCAACCCCACTAGACCTTCAGTCCTCTCTGAGACCTGCAGTGAGAGGAATGAAGGTGTAGAATTAGGTGTGTCACAGCCAAGTACTTGTGGGCAATCTGCTTTTGGTACACCGACCTCAGATTGTACCAGGCAAATTTCCCTGCCCCAGCTGCTGCACCGCCGAAAGAAGTTTGCTCCCAACCATCCACATGCCCAGCGGTTGAATGCTAGCTTGGCAAAATTGCTAGCACTTCAACTGCTGCCTTTTCAGTTGGTAGACTCTGCCCCCTTCCGTGAGTTTGTGGAATGTGCGGTTCCTCAGTGGCAGGTACCCAAACGCCACTTTTTCTCACGGAAGGCGATTCCGGCTCTCTACCGGCATGTGGAAGGCAATGTCCATGCCTCGCTGGACAGGGCGGTCAGCGGTAAGGTGCATATTACCGCTGACTCATGGTCCAGCAGGCATGGACAGGGACGTTACCTAAGTTTCACGGCGCATTGGGTGACTCTGCTGGCAGCTGGGAAGGATGCAGGACAAGGTGCAGTAGTGTTGGAGGTTGTTCCGCCACCACGCCTCCAAAATGCTGATTGTGACACACCTCTCTCCTCCACCCCCTCCTCTTCTTCTTCCTCCATGGCCTCTTCCTCGGAACCAGCGGTGCTCCGTAGGCGTTCAAGGGGCTACGCAAGTACGCAGGTAAAAAGATGCCATGCGGTGCTTGAGCTGGTGTGCTTGGGGGACAGGAGCCACACTGGGGCAGAGGTTCTGTCAGCTCTGCAGGGGCAGGTTCAGAGGTGGTTGACGCCACGCCAACTTAAGGCAGGAATGGTGGTTTGGGACAATGGCACCAACCTCCTCTCTGCCCTCCGACAGGGACAAATGACCCATGTGCCCTGTTTGGCTCACGTCCTTAACTTGGTGGTGCAGCGGTTCTTGGGCAGGTACCTGGGCTTACAGGATGTCCTGAGGCAGGCCAGGAAAGTCTGTGTGCATTTCCGCCGGTCATATAATGCCAGTGCTCGGCTGACGGACCTCCAAAAGGAGTTTAACCTGCCCAAGAACCGCCTAATCTGTGACATGCCCACCAGGTGGAACTCAACGTTGGCCATGCTGCAGCGGCTGCACACGCAGCAGAGGGCCATCAATGAGTACCTGTGCGACTATGGCACCAGGACAGGGTCAGGGGAGCTTGGTTTTTTTTCCCCACGCCAGTGGGCCATGATCAGGGATGCATGCACTGTCCTGTCACCATTCGAGGAGGCCACGAGGATGGTGAGCACTGACAGTGCATGCATCAGTGACACTGTCCCCCTTGTCCACCTGTTGGAGCACACGCTGCGTGGAATAATGGACAGGGCACTTGAGGCAGAACAGAGGCAGGAAGAGGAGGAATTCCTTAGCTCTCAAGGCCCCCTTTATCCAGACAGTGTTCCTGCGTGCCCGCCGATCACACAGGAAGAGGACGAGGAGGAGGAGGAGGAGGAGGAAGATTGTGTCAGTATGGAGGTGGAGCCTGGCACTCAGCATCAGCAGCAGTCTTTAAGGGATCAGTCCCAAGGAACACATGGACTTGTACGTGGCTGGGAGGAGGTGGCTGCAGACGTTGTTGTCCTTAGTGACCCAGAGGACTCCGGACCGAATGCCTCAGCAAACCTACGCTGCATGGCCTCCCTGATCCTGCAAAGCCTGCGTAAGGATCCTCGTATTCGTGGTATCATGGAGAAGGACCAATACTGGCTGGCAACCCTCCTTGATCCACGTTACAAGGGTAAGGTTGTGGACCTTATCTTGCCATCGCAGAGGGAGCAGAGGATGAAACATCTTCGGGAGGCCTTGCAGAAAGGTCTGTGCAACGCGTTCCCAGAGACTGGGAGGTTACAAACTCCTGTTTCTGGACAACGTGTTGCTGAGGCTTCGGTCAGTCAAAGAAGGAGCGGTGGAGAAGGTGGCCGTCTGACCGATGCGTTCAGACAATTTTTTGGTCCGCAGCCCCAAGGTATGATCGGTTCCAGCAACCATCGCCAGCGTCTGTTTTACATGGTGCAGGAATACCGAGGGGCAAGATCAGACTTGGACACCTTTCCCACCGAAAATCCTCTGGGTTACTGGGTCTTGAGGATGGATCACTGGCCAGAGCTTGCACAGTATGCAATTGAGCTACTGGCCTGTCCTGCATCCAGCGTTCTTTCGGAACGCACATTCAGTGCTGCTGGAGGCGTGGTAACCGATCACAGGGTGAGTCTGTCCACCGACTCGGTCGATCGGCTGACCTTCATAAAAATGAATCAGTCTTGGATCACCACCAGCTACCAAGCACCTGATGCTGATGTAACCGAATAATTTTTTTTGAAATCTCAGATCCCTTCAAAGACTGCCTATGCTGATGCTGAGTGACTATCCCTGAGTAATTATCCTCTTCCTCCTCAATCATCACGCTGATAGCTTGTAAGAACATTTTTGGTTCTGGGCGCCACCACCAGTGCCTAAGGCACAATTTTTCAGCCCCTGTTTAACAGGGGCGTGTAATTACAATTTTTGATGTAATACTTTGCAGCAGGGCTCGTTCCTGCATTCCAACTAGAGTGTCTGTGAGAGGTTGCAGTGTTGTGGCACCAGCACCAGTGCCTAAGGCCCAATTTTTCTGCCCCTGTCTAACAGGGGCGTGTAATTACAATTTTTGATGCAATACTTTGCAGCAGGGCTCGTTCCTGCGTTCCAACTAGAGTGTCTGTGAGGGGTTGCAGTGTTGTGGCACCAGCACCAGTGCCTAAGGCCCAATTTTTCTGCCCCTGTCTAACAGGGGCGTGTAATTACAATTTTTGATGCAATACTTTGCAGCAGGGCTCGTTCCTGCGTTCCAACTAGAGTGTCTGTGAGGGGTTGCAGTGTTGTGGCACCAGCACCAGTGCCTAAGGCCCAATTTTTCTGCCCCTGTCTAACAGGGGCGTGTAATTACAATTTTTGAAGCAATACTTTGCAGCAGGGCTCGTTCCTGCGTTCCAACTAGAGTGTCTGTGAGGGGTTGCAGTGTTGTGGCACCCGCACCAGTGCCTAAGGCCTAATTTTTCAGCTCCTGTTCAACAGGGGCATGTAATTACAATTCTTGATCTAATATTTCACAGCAGGGCCCTGTGAGGGCTTACAGTGTTGTGGCCACAGCAACACCTAAGGCCCAAATTTCTGCTGAGTATATAGGGCAGGACCCTACTTTCAAACATCTAACTTACAAACGACTCCTACTTGCAAACGGAAGGAGACAACAGGAAGTGAGATGAAATCTACCCCTAGGAAGGGAAATTCTCTCCTGTAAGAGTTAATATGGGAAAACAATTTCTCCTTTCCACTGATGCTTTCCAATCCTTGTTCCACAAAAAAACCCAAATTTTCAAAAAACATTTTTCATTGGGACAAAAAAGTGAGGTGAAATCTTCTGAAGAGGAGGAAAGACAGCAAAACAAATGTCACAGGGGTGATAACCCTTCCCTATGTTTTCCAAAAAGCTTAAAAAAGATTTTTTGGCTGGAGCTAAACACGTTAAAAATGTACCCGTTCAAAATTACAAAGAGATTCTACTTAACAACAAACCTACAGTCCCTGTCTTGTTTGCACCGCCTGTATACTGCTGTTCAGAGTATATAGGGCCTGGTGGCCCCACACCTTTCCTTATTTTAATTTGGGTGCGGGGTTCCCCTTAATATCCATACAAGACCCAAAGGGCCTGGTAATGGACTGGGGGGTACCCATGCCGTTTGTCTCACTGATTTTCATCCATATTGCCATGACCCGACATGACATTAAACCCACAAGCAGTTTTAAATGAGATTTTTTCCTTTAAAAATTACATTTGGTGCAGGGACTGTTCTAAACATGGGAAACACGCGTCACTTTACAGGCATACTATAGACACCCCCCAGGTACGATATTTAAAGGAATATTTCACTTTTTTTTTTTTTACTTTAAGCATCATTAAAATCACTGCTCCCGAAAAAACGGCCGTTTTTAAAAGTTTTTTTTGCATTGATACATGTCCCCTGGGGTAGGACCCGGGTCCCCAAACCCTTTTTAGGACAATACCATGTAAATTAGCCTTTAAAATGAGCACTTTTGATTTCGAACGTTCGAGTCCCATAGATGTCAATGGGGTTCTAACGTTCGTGCGAACTTTCGGTAAGTTCGCGGGTTCTGGTGCGAACCGAACCGGGGGGTGTTCGGCTCATCCCTACCTACCACCATAGAACAACCCAAAATCAATTCTTGACGTGTTTCAGAGTACAAATTGTCTCCTTCTTCATGGGTATATGTTAGTAAGAATAATTTGTGTTCTAGAATAGAGTAATAAATAAATGAGTACATAGCATTTACATTAATGTCTATAGATGCACACATAATTTGAATAAATTGTCAAAATTTACTTACATACAATATGACGGTATAGTTAACGCTCCAATATATTGTTTTTTTAAAAACATGCGAGAGCACAGTATACTTTCAGATCCTCAACCAAGAAATCCTTAGTGGTATATTTGTGAACATGTGTTCATGTCAAACCCAAAGGGGGTATGCGGCTCACCGTTGGCCCAACCCCCCCAGAACAAAGCGCGACAGAGGGGCAAGAAGAGCCTGAAGACCCACTGGGGCAAGGGAGAAGAAAAGCCCTGTAAAACGTGAAAAAGCTCTATAAATGTTTGTAAAACTGAAATTTAAATAAATAAACAAATGTAGTAAATAAGATCTACTTATTGACGGGGGGGGGGGGGTTAGGTGCGGGGGAAGAGTGTGCAAATTATGACATCAGGCAATATATGCAGAAGAAGAGTGCAGAGGGTATGAGAATGAGCAGTATATGCAGAAGAGGAGTGCAAAGGGTAAGATGAAAGGCAATATGTTCAGCAGAGGGGTGTGGGGGGTACCACAGGAGAAAGCAAAGGACATGATAGAGGGGAACCAGCAAGTACAGGAGGGAATTGCAAAGGATATGTCAGTGACGGTTATGCAGGAATGGAGTGTGAAGGGTTTGCCAGTGGGCCATATAATCAGAAGGGAATTGTGGATGGTATGACAATGGGTATTGGGTGCAGGAAAGGTGTGTGTGTGTGTACATATGATTATATTTGCCAGTTGAATGTGCAAAAAATGAGTGTGAAGGACAGTAATGGGACCAGATTATGCAGTGACCCAAGCAAAAGGCCAAGCTGTGGCCCCTTCTCTTTATTGTGCATGCCCAATCATTATGATTGCCATTATGCATGTCTACACATTGTACTTGTGTACTGGGGTCAGAAATGTGTAATGCACAGAGTGCAAGGGTCAGGTAAGGAAAGTGCAGAGGCCCAGAGTAAATAACATACAGAGCGCAGCGGTCTGGATTAAGTAACATAAAAATCACAGGGGTCCGTAGTATGTAACGTGCAGAGTGCAGGGGTCAGGAGTAAAGGTAATATACAGTATATTGTGCAGGGCCCAGGTTGAAGGTAATGTACAGAGTGCAAAAGTCACTAGTAAAAGTAATGTACATGGTGTAGTGGTCAGGAGCATTTACACCTTAGTGCATAGCACTCCCTTGATTAGTTTCATTCAGTACATTACATTTATTACAGCAAAGCAGTACCACATATGAGGCATTTCAAAAACACATACACATACCTACATAGACACACATGCATAAATACACTTACATACTTACATAGATACACCCCCACACTCACGTACATACGTGCACTCAAACAGGAGCTCCAGGCTCCCCCCCAAAAATGAAAAGTCAGCAGCTACAAATACTGTGGCTGCTGACTTTGATTACCTTTGGTAAGTGAAACAAGTAGCGAAGCCTTGCGACTTCACAGCTAGTTTCCTGCTGCACATGCACTTTGTGAATGGCTCTACAGTCTTCTGGGACTTGTGTGTGTCCCAGAAGGCTGCAGGGGGAAGGAGAAGGGGCGGAAGATCCTCTCAGCAGGGGCAGATCCAGGGGGGGCAACAAGGCAATTGTTGCACATTTGGACTTTAAAAGGATCACTGAATATCTCCTTTGAGTCTGCACTGGCACATATGCTGCATTGTACTTGCAAAATAATTTGGTCTGGACTTCACGCAGCTATATTTCTAGTGGCATTTTCTACTCGGGTCATATAGAGTGATGCCACACACCTATGTTGCACTGATGCGTTTTTTGCACAGTTTTTTGCACAATATTTATTCTGTATAGTTTTTCACTTTGTGTCCATATATATGCACCTTGCAGAATTTGCACTCTCTTTATCCATATATTTTATCTATATGTTATTTCTGTGATATTTATTATTTGTTTCACATATTTTACGATTACATTTTATTGATACGGGTTGCACAGTGGCACTATAGCACTTTAAGGTTCATCTGCACAAGCTTTATTAGCACTAGGTGTGCAAGAGGATTATACCTATTGGTTCCACTGCACTGATACAGGATAGATATTCACCCTTTCACATCGCTGGATTTTTTTCACAGGATACTGTGCAGACAGACATACTACCCGTACACCCCTCCAATTTTTTTTTTTCTTTACATTTTTTTCTTTATATTTTGCCTTACCGCACACTGTCACATAGTTACACTTTACTGGACCAGCGCGGCACTTTTGATTTATATTTTTTACACTACTCATGGGCTTTGTTTGATCCCACTCAGTGTTTGCAGCTGTCCATGTGCACCACTGTTTTCCAAGGTAGCGCAGGAATAATTTATACAACAAGGCAATTGCCCCCCCAAAAACACTGACTGCAGTGCAGTCCCAACTCTCTCTCTCAGTATCATCACCAGCCAATTAGCTGCACCGGGAGAGAGACTCTGTGTAATAATTACACCGCCGTGCTGTACCAGGAGGAGGTGGATGGAGCCACACCTTTGGCTTGGCCTCTGTTTGTGTTCCCTGCACTGGTTGCTAGGGCCTGGGCCGCCTGGCGTCTCGCAACCAGTGATGTCAGGGAGTCAGGTCGGAGCTGCCGCTGCTGATGAGGAGAGTGAGAGAGAGGCGAGCCCCAGCATTCAGAGCGAAGTCTTCTTCCGACTCCACCCCTGAGTGAGAGTGTTGGCTCCACCCCCTCAGCTTCTCCTCCCTCAATCTTCTCCACAGTACACACTGCAGGCCTCCTCCCCTGAGTGAGTGTTGGCTCCACCCACCTCCTCCCTACATCTTCTCCACACTACAGTGCAGAGCGGCGTGAACCCAGGAAGAAGCAGCATCTAATGCTGCCTGCGGAGTGTGGACAGACTAGTGCAATTACTGGTTCCCGCTCATCTCATTGCTCCTGCGACCTGCATGGGAGCTCCTCCCCCCAGCAGAGGTCCAGAGCAGCAAAATATTTTACTAAAAGTGAGTAAAAGAATAAATTAATGTGTAAAATGGCAAAATAGATGTGTGCCATAACTGTTATTGTGTATGAAAAAAAAAGCCCTTAAAACTTGTTCAATGCTAACCCCTTCAATGTTAACCCCCCCCCCCCCCCCACATTGTTAACAGGCCATTTTTTGCGATACTGCGCTGCATTACTTTAACTGACTGACAATTGCGCAGTCGTGCAACACTGTACCCGCATAAAATTGATGTCCTTTTTTTTACCACAAATAGAACTTTCTTTTGGTAGTAATTGATCACCTCTGCCGTTTTTATTTGCAATATAAACAAAAAAGAGTGACAATTTTGAAAAAAAAAACAATTTTTTTTTACTTTTTTCATTAAAAAAAGTCTTCATCAGTTTAGGCCAATATGTATTCTGCTACATATTTATGGTAACCCCCCCAATAAGCGTATATTGATTGGTTTGCACAAAAGTTATAGCGTCTACAAAATAGGAGATAGATTTACAGCATTTTTATTTATTTTTTACTAGTAATGGCGGTGATCAGTGATCTTTAGTGGAACTGCAACACTGCAGAGGACAGATTGGACACCTAACTAACACTTTTGACAATTTTCCGCTTTTCCGACATCGCTTCCGACACTTTTCTGACATCCGCTGATTGGCTCCCCCTCTGGCCAATCAGCGCATGCGCCTAAACCTATCCTGTCTGTTTGTAATGTAATGATAAACGTGTCACTGTTTTAACCACTTCAGCCCCGGACCATTTTGCTGGTCAAAGACCAGAGCACTTTTTACCATTCGGCACTGCGTTGCTTTAACTGACAATTGCGCGGACATGCGACGTGGCTCCCCAACAAAATTGACGTCCTTTTTTATCCCACAAATAGAGCTTTCTTTTGGTGGTATTTGATCACCTCTGCGGTTTTTATTTTTTGCGCTATAAGCAAAAAAAGAGCAACAATTTTGAAAAAAAGTATTATTTTTTACTTTTTGCTATAATAAATATCCCCAAAAGATATCTAAAAAAACATTTTTTACCTCAGTTTAGGCCGATACGTATTCCTCTACATATTTTTGGTAAAAAAAAAAAATCGCAATAAGCGTATATTGATTGGTTTGCGCAAAAGTTATAGCGTCTACAAAATAGGGGATAGTTTAAGGCATTTTTATTAATAATTTATTTTTTACTAGTAATGACAGCGATCAGAGATTTTTATCATGACTGCGATATTATGGAGGAAACGTCGGACAATTTTGACACATTTTTGGGACCATTGGCATCAATACAGTGATCAGTGCGATTAAAAATCCATTGATTACAGTAAAAATGTCACTTGCAGTGAATGGGTTAAAACTAGGGGCAGTAAAGGGGTTAATGTGTGTCCTAGTTTGTGTTCTAACTGAAGGGGAATGTGGACTGCGCAGGGAAGCTAACAGATCGCTGTTCATACTCTGTATGAACAGACGATCTGTCAGTTCTCCCCTCAGAGAACCGGAAACTATGTGTTTACACACACAGTTCCGGGTTCTCCGTGTGCCCCGAGCGATCGTGCGTGATCACGCAGCAACCCATGCCATTGAATCAAGCTGTCGGCTCTCCAGTTTACCTTACCCGAGATCACCGCTGTAGCGGTGAAGAGGTACATCAGAAGGGAGCGACTTCACAAGTATACTTTTACTTATGCTTTTAACTTATGTTTTTATTGTAAGTGTACACCTATGAGGGTTTATTAAATAAACATACCTTTTGGAAAATTGGATTACGTTATGTGCACCCTTATTTTCTTGCTTGTCACGAGCAACATACAGATGGAAAGATGCAGTGATTGCTGATTTTAGCCATCTGACATCCACACACCTTCCCACTAATATTGGATGAAGATTCACAGAGGCTTGCTGATAACAACATACCCAGAGATATGCAATAAATCCAGCAATATCTGGTAAGTAAATTTCTTTTGGGGAATTGTCATTCAAGCATCGCGGTGATGGTTAATCGTCTGGAGTAAATTATAATTTACCCTGAACATTTCTCTTTTGGAGAGGATTTTCCTTCACCTTTCTCACATTTTGGCTGCCTATTTTGTCAAAAGTGGACTGTGTATCAAGTTTGAAAGACTTTCAGACTATATAAGCGCTATTAGTGTTTAAATATTTTGGACACAACTTTGATACATTGTTTTTTTTTTATAGTAGCAGCTTGGTTGATATTGTATCTTCACCGTGAGCGCTGAGGGAGAGATATCTATAGTTTGATTATTTCTCAATTTTTGTCAGACATGCAGTCACATGCATACTCACATACATACATACATACATACAAACAGATATACATGCACTCACATATATTCATACTCACACTCATATCCAATGCATACACACATACATAGATACATATACACTATACTGCCAAAAGTATTGGGACACCTGCCTTTACACGCACATGAACTTTAATGGCATCCTAGTCCATAGGGTTCAATATTGAGTTGGCTCACCCTTAGCAGCTATTGAACAGTTTCAAGTGTGTCTATGGGAATATTTTATCATTCTTACAGAAGCGCATTTGTGAGGTTAGGATTGATGTTGGATGAGAAGGCCTGGCTCACAGTCTCCACTCTAATTCACCCCAAAGGTGTTCTACTGGGTTGAGGTCAGGACTCTGTGCAGGCCAGTCAAGTCCTCCAGCCCAAAATTGCTCATCCATGTCTTTATAGATTTTGTTTGTGCACTGGTGTGCAGTCATGTTGGAACAGGAAGGGGCCATCCCCAAACTGTTCCCACAAAGTTGGGAGCATGAAGTTGTCCAAAATGTCTTGGTATGCTGACACCTTCAGAGTTCCCTTCACTGGAACTAAGAGGCCAAGCCCAACCCCTGAAAAAACAACCCCACACCATAATCCCCCCTCCATCAAATAATTTGGACCAGTGCACAAAGCAAGGTAAAAAGCACAAAGTTAAAAAAAAAAAAAAAAAAAAAAAACGACTTTACTTCATTTGTAAATAACTTTGTAATTATATTTTTAGTGTTACAGGATAAATTACAGAATTATAATAATAATGCACACTTTTCATTTGCAGTAACGCTATTTATTTTTAAACTAACACTGCTCAAAAAAATAAAAATAAAAAAAAGGTGCCTTTTCTTTAGTTTTATTACAATTAATTGTCTAACGATTGTGAAAAAAAAAAAAAATTGTTGCAGGACAATATTCACGAAAAGAAAGCCTTGTTTGTCCTTAAAAAAACAATATATGCATTATGTTGTTATCTTAAGTAATGACAAAATAAACAGGCTCATAGCAGAAATGTGAAAATTGCTCTGGTCCATAAGGGGTGAACAGGTGTGAGAGCCAAAGTGGTTAAATGATACCTACTTGTCAATAGTGGCTTCAAATCACTTAATTCCTACAAAATGTAAGCAAACTGGAAAATGCTGGAGTACAAGCATGAAGACAGGAAGTGACAAAAGAGCTGCAGGGGATGGCAGCACCAGGATGAAAACTTTGTAAAAACAGTACTTTCTAAAAAACAGCATAACAATTACAAAAACACTAAATGCATAAAAATAACAAAACACACAGTGATTTAGCAAACTAATGTCATCTGGTTAGGGATTAAATGCACTTTCAGAAGCGATCATGTATAATTAATGTTTCGCATTGAACCTTTCATTTTGCTGACCTTTAATGAATCAAGACTTTTACCCCTTAGATTGAAAACTTAATAGTTTTGTAAACTTTTAAAACAAACACATACATGGAAATGCAAATTCAGTGAGAGATTTGAAGGAAACCCTTTCACTTGACAAGCCTGTGATACTGAGCAACTTGAAATTATTTGTCAAATATCCAAGAAGAAAGAGTTAGACACATCATAACATCTTATCTGCCTAAGAAAGGAAATTGCCAGGAGATTTTCTGGTAGAAATGTGAGAAAAATACTGTCAATATGTTAGAACAATAAAAATCTCCTGGGTAGCTATAAAATTAAATGGAGCCTGTTTCACCTTGCCTCTGTCTCACTACTGAAAAATAGGTTTGATCAGCCTGACTGGTCACTTGTGTCATCTCTTTTTGAACATTCTTCATGAGAAATATCTGGCTGATATAAATGATTGTTGCCTCCTTCAAAAGCTTAGAAGAAAACAAATGAACATGCAAAAGATTTCTTTAAACAATGGGGAGTGTGTGATCACAGCAAAATGTCATAAAACATCTTCCAACATGTTAAAGTAACCATGGCAAAAGCGCAGAAAGAATCGTGTAAAAAGAATGTTTTAATAGTGTGTAATTTAAAACACAATGCTTGCAGCAACTAAAACCCACAGGGTCTAATATAAATCAAGAGCAAAGCTGGCAAATAGCTATTGATGTTTCCAGAAATGAATATTTTAAATGATGGCTTGTTTACACATATAGTTTGCCTATATGGACAACAGATTAGATGCAATTATATAAATTTATCATAACCATGGCATCAATAATACAGTTAAAATAATAAAACTGGCAATAATGACTAGGATGAGACTAGGATGAGAGGAGATTGACCCTATGCCAATGTAGAAAATAAAAATGCAAGATAACATCATGTAAAATTAATGCCCACACTGCTCTGTCGTCAAATAATTGCTAATTTATGTATTTATTTATTGCTGTTGGATGCACACTCATATAGTAAAAAATGCAGAAATAACTTCCTTTATTGCTGCTTCTTTACATTTCTACTTTATAGAACTGAAAAGTTCCATCTATTCCAGGGGTCTTCAAACTACGGCCCTCCAGTTGTTCAGGAACTACAATTCCCATCATGCTTAGTCATGTCTGTGAATGTCAGAGTATTACAATGCCTCATGGGATGTGTAGTTCCGCAACAGCTGGAGGGCCGTAGTTTGAGGATCCCTGATCTATTCCATTTTCAGACAATGTTGGACTTAAGAGCGGTTCTGTATTGAACACTTTGATATGTTTGTTTTGCATAACATGTTTCTTATTCCTTTCTTCTACTGCCTTGTACCTTTATTGGCGATAAGCTGTTGTTTTTGTTAACAATAGGGTCCTATTGTTGGTCTACAGTTTTGTGTACAATTTTAGCATTCCCATCACATAAACTGTAACAATAAAAGTCTGTTATTTGCTCCCCTTTGGTCTGTAAAATATATATTTTTTAAAAAGTTTGGTTACATCTGTTCAGTGCAACACATTACTAGTTTATCCTGCCAGAAATCCAGTAAGCTTGCAATTTATTGTGCAGATCTAAACCAGTTATCAATCCTGCCCAGTTCATCGTTTTGCATTTCAGAACCTCTTCCCCTATTTTATTCAGTTCTGAAGAGGGGTAGATATTTTGTAATCCTAACACAATTTCTGTCCTAGGTTGACAACTAAGCTCTTCCATAGATACAGTAGAGGAAGTGAACATTGTCACCCTAGGAAAGGATGTGTTTTGCTGGTGAAATTACCATGAAAGGAATTTATGGAAGTGGGCTATTTTTAAAAGGATTACGCATCAAAAGGATTACGCATCCAATGTAATCAGATCACTAATATGAAAACGACCCTTCATATTGGACTTTTAAAGTACCCACACATCACATATAAGATAAAATTACGCTTTATTAATATCACATAAAACAATATACCTAAAAGTTTCCTAAACTCACAATAACATTTTTTATACTAATACGCCTCTGTGCTTCTATATATCCTCCTCCAGCACCCATTCCACTTCTCCAGGAGTGCAGAACGGGCTAATTATATAATAAACAAAAAAAAAAACATACAGCAAATTCTATAATTCCCATGAAATTATGTACATATTTAACTTACAATTGCTTCTGTCTTGACAAAATGTTTTTACATACTGTCATTTTTGTAACCTGTACCACAGTATGATCACTATAATAGCCCACCTGGGGTAAGTGCAGAGGCATAGAACCCACCCTTGAAGGATTGACCGAGGACAGGAATTCACTAAGGATCCAGCATGTTCTCCTTTTGTTTGGCAATTCTATGTAATTCCTTCACCTCCAGAAAGACTGCAGTGTGTAAAATAAACATAAATAAATTAAATAGGTTTAATAATTACTAATTCACTATTACCTATACATTCATTATATTCTATCTTGTGTAGCACTTATTTGTGGTATACTATTATTCTTATAAACATCTATGCCACCTCTACACCTCTATACATTACATAAGCATTAAAGCACACCACCGGTATATTAGACTTAAAGCAATATTAAACCGAAAACCATATATGGAGGCTTACCAATCATTGGATGTTTTGGCTGCATTTGTTTTCTGTTTTTAAGCTTTTTTCCCTCTATTTTCACCTGATGATCTGGCCAGTAACACACCTCCTATATTTGAGTGCCCCTACTGTGAAGGAACGAGCGCAGGGTGCACAGCAGACAGCAGCATTGTCAGTGGGAGGGGGAGTGTTAAATGGACTAGCAGATTTAGACACACTAACATATTGCAGCCAAACTCCATATCACACTGTATAATCAGTTACAGCAAACTGTTTTTTTTTTCTCCTTTTAGGATAAAGGTTTTACATGAATAAATAAAAGCTCATAATTGTAAGCACCCCTGCCAGAGTTAGCTTCTCTCAACCTTTTAAATTGATACATCTGGAAGAGAGCTTGTTCTTTTGAAAAAAAAAACAGACTTACTGGCTGGATCACAATGAAGAAGCCAGCAGCTTGGTAAACTCTGTTGCAGAATCTTTATTAGCTACATATCAACACTAAAATGCTAATGCGTTTCAGCCACACTGGCCTTCCTCATAGCTTAGCAAATGAATAACATAAGAAAAATCACAATTTATATATCTTCGCAAAGCCTCCTTGTAATTAATTACAGAGGTGGGACTGAGTTAATTAAGAACAAATTGCAAATTGTGTAATGAATCTCATGTCATCACTCCCTCCAAAAAAAATAACAAAAATAGCAAGCACATAGATGGATACTAAATATTAATCATTTGACTATTTAACAATATATTAATATAACTCACTTTAAAAATACATCAATATCCAACCTATTATTCAGACCAAAGGGTGCTCCTGTATGTTGAATGTAGGTGTAAAAGTGTACACTTTCTGCTGTAATAGGATAAAATATGTGTCACCCCCTCTAAATGGTTTGTTAACTAATTCTATTCAAATAAAAATGTATCAACGTTACCATAATAAATTTCTCTCAAATTTTTAGAAACATCTGATATATTCCTTTTATTCATATTGTTATTATCACTGTAATGTTCTGAAATCCTAACCCTGAGTGCATCCCACATATTGGATCTAAGAAGCACTACATTCCACCGCATATGCCATGGATTTTGAATCACAATTCATATATTAAATTATAAGTAATAGGATATGAGTGTTTAATTGAAGTAACACACTACACCTGCATAGGGAATCACATTGTTAAGACAGCGCTGGGTTAGGCACATAGCACAATTCATATATTGTTTTATCGGGTAAACCTTTCCAGTGGTAAGTGATACAATTTAATTTCATTTTCTATATTTCCTGCCATATATGCAAGTTTTGACCACAACAATACAAACCATTGGTAGACAGCCGTGTACTTCATTTAGAATTATTGGCTGGATCACCAGATGGAAATAGAAGAAAGAAGGCCTAAAAAAGACAACTAATGCAGCCATCACATCTAAGAATTGGTAAGCTGCAAAAAAATAAATGTTTGCTGTTGGGTTTAATAATGCTTTCTCCCATGCTCACATTCAATTGTAGGGGTACCCCACACAGTAACTTCACCTAGGGATTAGGTACACAAATTGGGGTTATACACTCTTTACAGCTGTTGTCACGTACCTGACGGTAGAGCCTGATATGCAGGGAGTGGCCTCTCTTACTCCTCTGATTCTGGCCCCCTGATAGAGCAGACAGGAGGCGCAGAAGTGCAGAGTCGCATGAGTGCCTGATGGGTCGTCTTCCTGGAACTGGGAACAGCAGCAGGGGGCACGGTGCTTGAGCAGGATTCTCCAGCTGGCGGAAGAGGTGCGGAGGTCAGAACAAGCCGGGTCAGGTGCAGGCAGCAGGTAGCGGAGTCAAGGCAAGCCGGGTCGGTAAACAGGTACAGGTATCAGAAGTAAGCAGGCAGGAACACACGGGAATGCTGTAGAACGGACAGCACTGGATGCAAGCACAGACCAAGTTTAAATAGCCTCTTGGTCATGTGCACACAGGTGCACCAAAGGTGTTCTGGCAGAGGCTGAGGTCACAGGTCGACTTCTCCGTTGGCCATCTTGAGTACTGCTTGGTCTTTCCTGACAGGCTGAGGTCACAGGTCGACTTCTCCGTCGGCCATCTTGAGTACTGGCTGTTCTTCCCTGACATTGCCCCCCCCTAACGGGCAGCCTCCGCATGCCCAATCTGGCTACTTTGTCAGGATAGGTCCTCTTAAAGGTTTGGATCAGTTCTTGGGCATGAATGTTGGTTTCAGGTTCCCACGAGTTGTCTTCAGGACCGTAACCCCTCCACTTAATAAGGTATTGAACTTGACCTCTCCTTCTCCTGCAATCTAAAATCGCCTCTATTTCAAATTCCTCTTCGCCGTCTATTACCACGGGTTCGGGTGGCTCTGTATTCTGATCCGGAAAAGAGTTAGGGATGGCGGGCTTCAGTAAGGCTATATGGAACACAGGGTGGATCCTGAAGGTCTCCGGTAATTCCAGTTCATAGGCGACATAGTTAATCTGCCTCTTTACAGGGAAAGGTCCCACGAATCTGGGGCTTAATTTCCTCGAAGGACAGGCTAATTTCAGGTTTGTTGTGGCTAGCCAGAATTGGTTCCCCGGGTTCAGGATCAACTCCCCTCTTCTCTTCTTGTTGAAGATCTGTTTATTGTAAGCCTGAGTCTTGGCCATCGTCTCTTGTAACAACTTGTTGTTGGAGTTAAAGATATCCAACGTTTTGAGTACAGCGGGTACAGGGCATTCCGGAATATTATTAAACAGAAAGGAAGGATGAAACCCATAGTTTGCGAAGAAAGGAGATTGTTTCGTGGCTGAGTGAGAAGAATTATTATAGGCAAACTCGGCTAAGGGAAGTAGGGACACCCAATCGTCTTGTGAGAAGGAAGAAAAGCAGCGCAGATATTGTTCCAGTGTTTGGTTGGTCCTTTCTGTCTGACCATTAGTTTGCAGGTGATAGGCTGAGGAAAATGACAGTTCAATCCCCAAAGATTCACACAAGGATCTCCAGAATCTGGAGGTAAACTGGACCCCTCTGTCTGAGACGATGTTTGCCGGAACCCCATGGAGTCTTATAACTTCTCTGATAAAAATCCATCCAGTCTCTTGTGCAGAGGGAGTGCCTTTCATGGGAATGAAGTGGGCCATCTTGGATAATCGATCGACGATCACAAAAATAGTACTGTAGCCCTCGGATGGGGGCAGCTCCACAATGGCCCTGGATTTGCTGTTCTTATTACGCATACAAGTGGTACAAGATTCCACGTATTTTCTGCAGTCCTTCGCCACCCCCGGCCACCAGACAGTTCGCTGCACAAGTTCAGAAGTCTTGCTGACCCTGAAGTGCCCTGCCAGCGCGTGATCATGGCACATACCCAAAGTGGCTGTTCGCAGATCTTCCGGCACAAAGATCTTATCCTCATACCAGAGTAGCCCCTCCCGTGTCCGTAAGGTGGTCCCGGGTGGTGTAAAACTTCCCACAGAGGCTTGCTTGATCTGAGTCATTAAGTCCTCTTGTAGAAGAAGGAAATTCCCAGAGGACAGGATCGCATCCGGGGGAGAGACATCTTGAGATTTGCTGAACATGCGCGATAGTGCATCCGGCTTTATGTTCTTGGATCCGGGTCTGTATGTCAGGTGAAAGGTAAATCTAGAAAAAAAAAGTGCCCACCTGGCCTGACGGAATCAATCTTCTTGCTGTCCTTATATATTCTAGATTTTTGTGGTCTGTATAGATTAGAATTGGATGTACAGCTCTCTCGAGAAGGTATCTCTATTCTTCTAGTGCTGCCTTAATCGCTAAAAGTTCACAATCCCCGACGTCGTAATTCTTCTCCGCGCTAGACAATTTACGCAAGAAGAATGTGACTGGGTGCAACATGGCCTTGGGACCCTGTCTTTGAGACAAAATAGCTCTGACCGCTATTTCCGAGGTATCCACTTCTAAGACATAAGGTAAGGCCGAGTCGGGGTGCTTCAAAATGGGTGCGGACGTGAAAAACTTCTTCAGTGCCTCAAAGTCCGTCTGAGCCTCTGGAGACCAGTGGAATCTGGATCCCTGATTGGTGAGTTGTGTAATAGGGGCAATGATTGTTGAAAACCCCCGAATAAATTTTTGGTAAAAGTTTGCAAAGCCTATGAAGCGTTGAATGCCTTTCTTGTCACATGAAATAGGCCAGTCCAGGATAGCCGTGACCTTCTGGGGATCCATCTTGATGCCCTCGGTGGAAATGATCAGGCCCAGGAACTCGATACTCTGGCGTTCAAACTCGCACTTCTCGGGTTTGGCGTACAATCCATGTTGTCGAAGGCGAGTAGTGCGCTTCTGACGTGTCTGCGGTGGTGATCTAAGGAGGAAGAAAAGATTAGCATATCATCAAGGTATACAATAACGAATAGGTCCAGGAAGTCTCTGAGGACATCATTAATGAAGTGCTGGAATGTGGCCGGGGAGTTACAGAGTCCGAAGGGCATCACGAGATACTCAAAATGCCCAAATCGTGTGCGGAAGGCAGTCTTCCACTCGTCACCTTCTCGAATGCGCACCAAATTATAGGCACCCCGAAGATCCAGTTTGGTAAATATGGTAGCGGAATCAAGTCTCTGAAAAAGTTTGGGAACTAGTGGAAGTGGATAACGGTTCTTCACCGTAACCTTGAGCTCACGGTAATCCACACAGGGCCTTAATGAATGATCCTTTTTCTCAACAAAGAAAATCCCCCAGCCCCAGCTGGAGATGTAGAAGGGCGGATGAACCCTTTCCTTAGATTGTCATTGATGTAGTCCTTTAGCGCTACCAGCTCGCTTTCGAACAAGGGGAAAATTCTCCCAAAAGGGACTTCAGCTCCGGGAAGTAGCTCTATAGGGCAGTCGTAAGACCAGTGAGGAGGGAGGATCTCTGCCCCTTTCTTGCTAAACACATCTAGAAAGTCATGGTAGGCTGGAGGCACAAGCTGACTGGTTTCAGAGTCCGTGTCCAGGCATAGCAAAGCGGGGACACCACAGGGGGTCTGTAAGCAGTACTGGGTGTAGTAGGAAGAAACAAAGTTAATTCTTTCTTTAGACCAATCGATATGAGGGTTATGGGATGTTATGGGGTGGTTACCGAGGATAACCGGGAACAGAGGGGAAGCGATGGCATCCAGACGCAGTAGTTCTTGGTGGTCCTTGGAAATGGTGGTAAGCAGAGGGATGGTCTCGTGGGTGACTGCTCGGGATTTAATAGTGGAGCCATCGGCCAAGTGAACCGAGAGCTTCTGTGTCTTAGGCTGCAAGGGGATGTGATGTTCGGCAGCAAAGGTCAAGTCCACAAAACAGCTGCAGGCTCCAGAGTCAATTATGGCGGTAGTCTGAATAGTCCTTCCTGGCATCTGTAAAGAGATGAGAAACATAAGGTGAGCGGGATTGTTAAGCGAGCTTGGAGTAATTGAGGCAGAAGTAGTGGAGAGGGACTTACGAGGTTTCACTGGGCAGGACCTCACGTAATGTCCGGATCCCCCTCAGTATAGGCACAGGTTCTGCTGGCGACGGCGTTGTCGCTCTTCGGTGGAGAGAGAGGGACGCAGCAGGCCAAGCTGCATAGGTTCCGGAGCGTCAGGAGCCGGAGTGGCCGGAGCAGGTGGGGCTGGATTGAATGAACTGGGTACCCGGGGTAACATCCATACCAGACGGGATGGAGCTGCCGCTCTCTCTAGTCTTCATTCTCTCAGCCGGCGATCGATCTGAATGGATAGATCAATCAAGGTTTTAAGGGTAGAGGGTACCCCTACCCGCGCTAGCTCGTCCTTAAATGGTTCGGAGATTCCCATGCGGAATTGGTAGCATAGGGAGGCGTCGTTCCAATTCGTGTCAAATGCCCATCGTCTAAATTCTGAGACCTAATCTTCCACCGCCCTACGACCCTGTTGGAGTGCATGAAGGGCTGCTTCTGCTGAAGCCGTCTGCTGGGGATCTTCATACAGCTGGGCCATGGCACTGAAGAATGTAGTTAAGTCCGATAAACATTCAGCCTTCTGTTCCAGGAGGCGGTGGGCCCAGGACTGTGGCTCGCCTTGCAGCAAGGAAATCACAAAGCCGACTTTTGGAGCTTCCAAAGAAAAGGTGCGGGGTTGAAGGGCGAAGTAAAGTTCGCATGCGTTCCGGAATGCTGCGTTCACTCAGGAACCGGTCTGGGGTTGGTACCCTGGGCTCAGGTGGAAGCATAACCATTGCAGGAGCAGGAGAGGATCCTTGGGAGGAAGCGGATGTTCATAATGTATTGTCTTCCATCAACCACAAAGATGTGTATAGCTATATTTTCTCTGCATTTCCATCATACTGCTTTGACTGGTATCCTCACTTCTATTCTTTATTTTAATTTGACATGAATGCCAGCAACATTCTGGGTTGCTGTATTTACCTTCAAACTTTGTTCTGTTTCTTGGTTGATATATGTCATCTAACTGAATTCTTCCTTTAGGCATAGCAAATATTATATTTTCACAGGGTAAAGTCATGTGTTCAACACCCACCCCAAAGAACCACAGTACCCCATCTGTCTGGGTTTTCATCAAGACCTATATTGAGCATTTAAGGTGCTATTGATAGCTATGACACCAGTATAGTTCTTTTGACTGCACAAGCCACATTACTATCTCAAAGTAGGGATATCCCTGGGAGGAGGGGGGAGACAACTTTTTACCTTATACTACCACAAGTCAAGCATGTCAATATCTTACTTTTACATTTTCCATGGGTACCAGCAACATCATTAGCTGCATTAAAACACCAAATTAACCGTTTCACTTTGATATCTAGTCTTTTCTAAGTTTTCATCATATTATAAACATTTTTTACTATAGCGCCACGGTGCTATCTTTCGCTAATTGCTGTGAATTAGCACTAATTCCCAGCAATTAGTGTAAGTTAGAGCTAAAACGGTATTCACTATATCGCTGGTGAGAAAATACTGCCAAAATCGAATGTACTATTGTTCCCTAAAACTAAATAGCACCCAAATCCTTACTCTGCTAAAAGCTGGAGAATTGCACACGGAAATAATGTTTAGAGCATGATATAATTGCCTAAATGGTACTGAAATATGCGGTATATTATTTAAAGATAACCTGCTTTTAAACTGTGTGAAAAAGTGATTTCTACACTGAAGTATCTTTAAAAGTCTGAGAATAGATAAATTCCCCGTTTTCGTACAACTAGATGCCAACTAGGGCTGGGGAAAAAATCGATTTAAATCTTGAATCGATTTGAGAGGTCAAATCGATTCAAAATTTAAGCAAATTGATTTTTTTACATTTTTTTTTCACCGCGCCGATCCTGAGGAGCTGTGGGCAGGAGTTTTTAGGTGAGTCCGCGGCTTCGGCCTAGTCCGCGAGGCCGGATGCCGCGGACTAGGCCAAAGCCGCGGCCTAACCTAAAAACTCCTGCCCGCAGCTCCTCAGGACCAGTGCGTTGTCCAAAAAAAAAAAAACTCGATTCGAATCGTGAATCGAGTTTTTCTTTTAAAAAATCGCTGATTTTTTTTTTTTTTAGAAAATCGCCCAGCCCTAGTGCCAACACCACTGAGCATGCTCAGACCTGCAAATAGCTCTCATTTTAGCTCAAGTGTCTTTTTTACCAGGCACTATAGTAAATACCAAAATTAGCGCTTGGCTAAAATGCGTTTTTGAGAATGAAAATTTGCGTAAGTTTCAGCCACTGCTTCTAATGGTACAATAAATAAATACTTTTAATGTTGAAATGAAATGTATCTTTCTCTGAAATAAATGTTCCTTGCAACAATATTGCTGCTTCTATTTTGTTTTTTTCTCATCTATTTTGTTTTTAAGAATACTAGAATGTGGAATGTTTTGATGTTTTGGTAAAATATATTTTTCTCTGTCACTTTCACTTGTTACTCTCCATCTCACAATAATCTTTACCCAAACTCACACAGGTGTCTTTACAATCTACAAACAATACCATTGCTGATGCAAATTTAAAATGAGTTACAATTTTTTTGTGCTTTTTATTATTTCCAAATAATCATAATTTGAGCCCAAAAATGTGGTATGTGTACCAACATCAGAAATCAAAATGTAGTTCCCATTAATGTGAGGATAATATCACTGTTCACTACTAATATCTCTATTCTACACTCATCCACAAAGAACCACCAAATATCACAGAATAAATCAAGAAGAATAACTCTTGAGTAATGTAATTCCATCACCTGTATGTCCAAAGAAATGCAGCATTTATGTGTAGTGCCCCGTACACACGGTCGGACATTGATCGGACATTCCGACAACAAAATCCTAGGATTTTTTCCGATGGATGTTGGCTCAAACTTGTTTTGCGTACACACGGTCGCACAAAGTTGTCGGGATTTCCGATCGCCAAGAACGCGGTGACGTCAAGCACGTACGACGAGACTAGAAAAGGCCAGTTCAGAACCAAGCGCGGCACCCTTTGGGCTCCTTTTGCTAATCTCGTGTTAGCAAAAGTTTGGTGAGAGACGATTTGCGCTTTTTCAGACTCGTGGTTTTCAGATCGTTTTCTGACGTTCAGTTTGTGCTTGTGGGTTTGTATCTGCTCTTCAGTGCGTGCAGCAAGTACCATTGACTTGTCAGTGTGTTCTTGTGCATTCGTTACTGTTTTTCAGGTCGCTCTTCACAGGCCTTGCTGTTTTTCAGTGCGTTCTGTTACTTAGTTCTGAGCAACCGACCCTTTTCTAGCCATGTTGCGTATGCGTACTCCTCGTAGAGTTTGTGCTGTGCGGGGGCTTGGTGTTGGGGTCCTGACTTTGACAAAAGTCCAGTCCATGAACAGGGTGGGGAGGAGTTCATGGATAATCACCTCATGTAGTCACTTAAAACAATGTATTTTATCAGCTCCATAGTAGTGCTTTACTCCAAACACCCCCTAAAATTTTTTTAAATGTTATTTTTGCTTTAAATTCAGGCAGGGTGGCAGAGGCTTTTTTTTGTGGTGTCCCCAAATCATTTTTAGTAACCTTTCCTCCCCCAACTGCTAAGTCAGCTTATCTCAATTCTCTATCTATCCTCAATCATCTATCTGCTGACTTTGCCAAACCCATACACACTATACCCATCTCTTTTGTGCTCTGATTTATGGATGAATTCCCCAAAGCATGTAGTGCAAGGGCCTGCCTGTATACTTTCAAATGGTACTGTTTGAATTTTTAAGATCCTATTATTATCTTGAGACAGGTAATAGCAGAATGTTCAAATGTGCTCAAATGTGTACATTGTGTATTTATATCTTTGTATTCAGACACTTCTTACCTGTCCAGTGGGCTGCCAATAGTGTAACTAAGGAGGGGCTGTTCCAAGTAATACCCTGTATTTAGGCATTCATCTCTCAATGAAGTGAAGAGGGTTACCTGTCCAGGATTTCCACACCCCCCATAATGTTAGTGTTGGCCCATGGGGGGGGGGATATGATAGGTGTACCTTATACTTTGGTGTTGTTAAATTCCCCTTAATAAATGCTATCTGGAGGTTGCCCCAGAATGTTTGTGCCTAATCTGCTTGCCATGTTTCGGAGCAAAAATATTAATTTTTTTTTTCATCAACAGTTTCCTTCCACACCACAGGAATGGCAGACTGTGGCCTCCCACTTTGCCCAGCGGTGGGACTTTCCTAACTGCGGAGGGGCAATTGATGGGAAACATGTCCACATCATCCCACCACCCAATTTGGGGTCATACTATTTCAACCATAAGGGGTTCAATAGTATTGTGATGTTGGTGGTGGTGTCAGCTAATTACGACTTCTTGTATGTGGACGTGGGGAAGAATGGCCGAATGTCCGATGGTGGAGTCATCGCCCAGACGGAGTTCTACAGGCGTCTCCAGAATGGCAGCTTGGACTTGCCAGCTCCAGAGGACAATGTGGAAGGACTCCCATTCGTGTTCGTTGCTGATGAAGCGTTTGTGCTGGGGGACCACCTTATGCGGACATTCCCTATGAGGACCCTCACACCGAAACAGAGGGTTTTTAATTACCGGCTGGCCAGAGCCCGAAGAGTGTTGAAGAACACATTTGGAATCCTGGCCAGCCGGTTCCGCCTATTTCTGACACCTATCCATATGGCGGAGTATAAACTTAATCATATAATCATGGCGTGCTGTATTCTCCAACTTTTTACGGAAACATTCGGCCAACTATGCTGGCTCAGTTGGGCCTGAGGCCGGAGTGATACCTGAAACAACAATGACGGCGCTTGAAAGCGGCCGTCCTGGCCTGCCCTCCCTGAGTGCCCGTGATGTCCGGTTACGATACCTGGAGTTCTTTGCGGGTAGGGGGGCCATCAATTTGCCTTCCCATTTTTTTGAAGCCTTTTTCAAATAAAAAAGCAAAAAAAAGAAATTCTTTGTGTACATTTACTGCTTGTGTTTGTTTTAGCTGACCCTGACAGAAATGTGTTGAGTCCAGAAAATGGCGTGATTGTGTAACCTTATACAAAGCACTGTTGGGTGTTATTTACTAAAGGTAAAGACACTTTTCACTACAAGTGCACTTGCAACTGAACTAAAACTGCACTTGTAGTGCAAAGAGGATTTGCCCTTAGGAAATAACCCCCATTTTCAGAGAAAACACCAATTACATCACCAACAAAGTGTTTTATTAGCGTTGACACAATAATCCACACATTCTTGATTAACAATCTCTTTAATACCTGCACAATCACATGTGCATTTCGAAAAGGTTTTTCTAACAAACACACGTTTGTTGTTTTTCAATTTTTGGGGTAGCATTAGAAACCAGATAAAGGTCCATGTATTTAAGATAAAACAGGCATGTGTAAAACCAACAAGAAAGACACAAATCTTGAACTTACAAAGTTCACATTTGGTAGAACTTGAAGGCAATATCAGACATGAGTATTTGGGGCGTGTCCAAGATGGCGCAGAGAGCGGTCGCTTGTTAACTCCGCTCTCCTCTCCGGCAGCAATATCCTGAACTAATCCTGGTGTTAAAGGCTCACCCTGCACGTCCCGTTCGGCACCTGTTTGGGGAGAAGCTCGGGCGATGCCTGCAGGTAGAAAAACAGGGACAAAATCGAACGTTGCCACCCCTGTAAGCACCCGACACACGTCGCGGCCTACTCCCCACGAAGCCTCCCACATGGAAACTCAGACGGATCCGCCACCTGCGGGGACCATGGAGGTGGGCTTGGCGGCATTTGAGGCCCTTATGACGGCAATCTCCACCTGTCAGGCTGCTCTGACCACAAAAATAGAGCATGTCCAGACGGAGACGGCGCTTATCCGTAGAGACATGGATAAGTTTCGGAAGCGTGTGATGGAAGTGGAGAGAAGGGACTCAGACACGGAGGACGTCCTGAGGAAACAACATGCGGACATCCGAGCTTTACAACTGAACGTAAAACACCTGGAAAACAGAGCGGAAGATGCCAAGAACCGCAACAGGCTCAACAACCTGCGGGTTCTCGGGCAGAGGGAGAAGATCCGGTGGGATTCATGGAGGGCCTACTACCAACCTTGCTTCCCCGAGCAAAGTTTTCTCCACATTTCTCTATTGAGAGAGCTCACCGCATCCCAGCCACCAGAGGGCCCCCAGGGAATCCACCTCGCACCTTTATATTCAAGTTGCTACACTACCGGGACCGGGATACCGTGCTGAGGGCAGCCCGCCTGCAGGGAGAGCTAAAATTTGCAAACGTGAAATTGCTTATTATTCCCTGACTACACAGTGGAGACTCAGCGCCAAAGAAAAGCATTTGATCATGTTCGCGGTATGCTACGCCAGAAAGGTTTAAAATATAGCATGCTTTTCCCTGCGAAGCTACGCATCCAAGATGAGGAACGTGTCCAGTTTTTCACCTCGCCGAGGGATGCCGCGGCGTGGGTCGAGTCGCTACCTAACTGAGCCGACATGTGGTACGTTGTAACTTTTGATTCATGTTGTACTGCTGGTCTGCATTCCCTACTCCCAACCCTGAACTTGATCAATAGGCCTCATGCAAGAGGAAGTTTACACGCTGCAGAGATCTTAACAGCATGGCTCTGGCGATTGTGTGGCGGGTGCGCGCCCCTTCCCCCCATCATCCTGCATTCCGACAGGGGGGGAAAAAATGTGGTTTGAGAACGCTTCCCTATCAGGACTGCTCCTTGAACTGATCCTCCGGACGGGCTCTTCCCTGCTCCTTGGGGAGGAGGGGGGGGGAGTCGGTGGCAGTGGCTTCCCCCTGATCTCTCTATGGGGGCATGCTCTTGACATGGCCTTTTGCTTCGTAGGGAGCAGGTGAGGTGCCAGGAGGGAGGTCATGGCCTCTGAAACCTCACAGTTGCTTCCACCCCTTAATATCAGCCACATCACACACCCACCCTCAAGGGTAGGAGGACATGCAGTCCGACGAACTTGGCTATCCTTCGGGCAAGACTGGGGGTCGGTGGGATGCCCAAGTTGACTATTTTGACGGCACTGCAGACCAAGAACTTTAGCCAGATTCAGCAGTACTAAGCTGGGGGGAGACCTCTGACTTTGTTATTTTAATGTGTTTTTTCAAGTCCCCCCAGCTTTTAAGAATGAGCCCCCGGGGATCCGGGTGATTTACACAGGTTAATCCTTTTTCTGCCGGACTGTTCTACGCATATCGGTTAAAAAAGAAAGTGCGCTTTTTGCACATTGCCCTCAAGTTGAGCTAGCTAGCTCTTGTCTTTGCCTGGGGAGAAATGCCCTCCTGCTGTATTGGGGGATGGGCGGAGTGGGGGGGGGGTTCACCAGTTATCTTGGTCTGCTATTGCAGGCCTTGTGTTGCCTCTATTGTTTATGTTTGTTTTTTCCTTTTTTTCTTTTTATGGTATAAGACAGTATTGATGTTAATTACTAATGTCATCGAGCTATTGGTTTCAGTCTCCCTTATGAATCTTGTTGGGTCTGAGGGTCAGGTCGGGGAATGCTTTTTATACATTGGTCCTTCTAATTTATCCATTAGTCGCTTAGATGTGTTCTAAGATAATATCCTGGAACACCAGAGGACTTAATCCACCTATAAAAAGGTCCTTCGTATTCCAATTTGTCAAGTCCTACCGACCTCACATCTGTGTGTTCCAGGAGACGCATCTGATCTGTAAGAAGACGATGTCCCTTAAAAAGCCGTGGGTGGGCTACCACTATCATTCAACATACTCCACCTTTTCCAGAGGGGTAAGCATCCTAATCCTTAAATCACTCCCTTTCAAGCTCCTCGATCTGGCTCTGGACCCTAATGGTAGATTTGTGGTGATTCATGCGCTGATCCATCATATTCCCTGGGTAATAGCAGGCATTTACCTTCCTCCTCCGGCCTCCCTCCAGGTTTTAAACCAAAATCACATCAAAGATAGCTGAATTTTCCACTGACAATGTGGTCCTCCTGGGAGACTTTAACCTTGTTCCAAATGCAGACCTGGACAGGATGTCTCCTGCTGGTACGACCCGGAGGGGGCTTGCGGACTGGGCTGACACATATGGCCTTGTTGATCTGTGGCGATGGAAATTTCCTCAGGATAGAGCTTTTACATGCCACTCTGCCTCCCATAAAACCTTCTCCTGCATTGACCTTGTCTATGCAGGCAGTCCAGTTCTTCCCAAGGTTTGCAACGTTAGGATCCTTCCCCGAGGTATTTCGGACCACGCTCCACTCCTTCTGGAATTAGATCTTTCACTGGCCCCCTCGGACAGACTTTGGAGACTGTCGAGGTATTGGGTCTCGGATGTGGAGGTGGAACCGAAATACAGAGAGGAACTGGATTTTTTCTGGGGGATAAACGCGGGTACAGCCTCAGCCTCCTCCGTATGGGATGCTTTTAAGGCATTCTCTAGGGGGCAATACCAAAAAATAATAACCAAGGTCCGTCAAGCTTGTAGGGAGGAACTTACTAGCTTAGAACTAGAGACGACAAGACAGGAAGCATCATATATTAGGTCACCGAGTCCACAGTCCTATGCCAGGTTGCTTTTTGCGTGACACTCTCCTGTTAAGGACATCCCTTACACAGAAGAGGCTCCTCCACCAAACACAAAGAATTTTCGAGCAGGGGGAAAGGACAGGTCACCTTTTAGCTTGGCTCTCCAAGGAGCAGATGGTGGGAATGTCCATAGGACAAATTCGGGCAGCAGATAACTCACTACTGTCTACCCCAGCTGAAATCAACCGGGAATTCACCTCCTTCTACCAGTCACTATATAGCTCTAAGGTGTCCTATGAAATGAAGGAGCTCACTGCATACCTAGACAGGGTCGACATTCCGACACTCACCCCAACATACGCTGCCAAGCTGGATAGCCCCATCAAAGCTGAGGAAATACACAAGGCCATGAAAATGATGCAAACCGGGAAAACACCGGGACCGGACGGGTCCCGGTAGAGTTTTACAAACTTTATGCCGAACAACTTGCCCCTAAACTTCAAACACTGTTTGCCAAATCAATGGAGGAAGCACACCTCCCAGACTCCATGCATGAGGCGGTAATAATTGTTATCCCCAAGCCCGGAAAAGACCCTACCCTTTGTTCATCTTACCATCCCATATCTCTACTTAATGTAGACACAAAAATTCTTGCCAAAATTCTGGCAAACAGACTCAATTCGGTCATTACAGCTCTGGTTCATCCTGACCAGAAGGGGATTTATGCCTGGAAGGGGGACAGACATAAATATGCAGCGCTTACACACACATATAGCAATAACCCCCTCGGATGGGCAGGGAGTGGTGGCCTCACTCGACGTCGAGAAGGCCTTCGACTCGGTCGAGTGGGGCTACCTCTGGGAAGTCCTTGGCAGATTTGGGTTCGGACCCACATTTTTAAAGTGGCTCAAAATGCTTTACTCCCACCCAACCGCCAGAATCCGTACCAATGGGACCCTTTCCGGGGCGTTCACGCTGGGGAGAGGTACGAGACAAGGCTGTCCGCTCTCCCCGGCGCTGTTTGCCCTGGCACTGGAGCCCCTTGCAGCCCTTCTGCGGGCAGATGACTCGGTCAAGGGACTGCGTGTAGGCCCTCTGGTGGAGAAACTCTCATTGTACGCGGATGACTCCCTTTTATACTTGGCGGTTCCCTCTGACTCCCTAAAATCAGCCTTAGCAATCATTGACAAATTTGGTTACTTTTCTGGTATCAGAATTAATTGGAATAAATCAGTCCTCTTCCCCCTGAACCCAACAATGCCCCTGGTAGACACTGGTACCCCTTTGCAATGGACACAGGAACTTAAATATCTGGGAGTGAGAGTGGGTGGGGATCTATCAGGCTACCTTGACAGGATCGTTCTCCCGCTACTTTCTCAACTCCAACAGAAATGCTCCACCTGGAAATCTCTCCCGCTGACCCCAGTAGGGAGGGGAAACCTCCTAAAAATGGTATACCTGCCAAAATTCTTATACTTTGTTAGACACACTCCTGTAACAATCCCTAAGTCATTTTTTCAGAGGTTGGAAAGTATAGTGGTCTCCTTCATCTAGGCGGGTAAGGCCCCGAGAGTTGCAAAGAACATACTCTACCTCCCCCTATCCAGCGGTGGCTTAGCACTTCCCACTTTCCTGATGTACTATTGGGCCGCTGTTCTAGTAACGGTGAGGTGGTGGTTCGCGCAACCCCAACTCAATCCAGCAGTCACCCTTGAGGCAGCTATCTTGGGCTCTTACGCAGCCCTGTCTAATTTACCGTATAGAGGAGTAAAGGTTGGGGCCGAGGTTACAGGCCCTATGAAGGCTACCATTCAGGTCTGGAGATCTTCCAGAGCCGCCCTCATGGTGGAGTCCTCTATTTCCCCGCACACCCCATTATGGGCGAACCCCATGCTCCCCCACCTCCAGACTATCCTCGACCCGGCAAGTTGGGCCAAAAAAGGGATTGTTAAACTAAAACATGCTATCCGCAGGGAGGGTATATATCCGTTCCGGGAGCTGAGGCTGGGCCACACTCTTAGAGCACAGTTCCCCTCCCAGGTAACCCTCGAACCAGACCCGATAGAACGTGTCCTAATTTCGGGAATGCTGGATAAGCCTCTTTCAACTCTTTACATGCACCTCACAGTGGCTCACAATGTTAAAACAATTACCGTATATACTCGAGTATAAGTCGTCCCGAGTATAAGTCGAGGCCCCTAATTTACCACAAAAAACTGGGAAAAATTTATTGACCCGAGTATAAGTCGAGGGTGAAAAATGCAGAGGGTCAATAATGCCCATCTGCAGCTGCATGCCTCCCTGTGTCCTGTGCAGCCTACCTGTACCCTGTGCATGTGTGTCCTGTACATGTGTGTGTGTCCTGTACATGTGTGTGTGTCCTGTACATGTGTGTCCTGTACATGTCCTGTGTCCTGTACATGTCCTGTACATGTGTGTGTGTGTGTGTGTCCTGTACATGTGTGTGTGTCCTGTACATGTCCTGTACATGTGTGTGTGTGTGTGTGTGTCCTGTACATGTCCTGTGTCCTGTACATGTGTGTGTGTGTGTGTGTCCTGTACATGTGTGTGTGTGTCCTGTACATGTCCTGTACATGTGTGTGTCCTGTACATGTCCTGTGTCCTGTACATGTGTGTGTGTGTGTCCTGTACATGTGTGTGTCCTGTACATGTCCTGTACATGTGTGTGTGTATGTGTGTGTGTGTGTCCTGTACATGTCCTGTGTCCTGTACATGTATGTGTGCATGTGTCCTACCTGTGTCCTGTGCAGCCTCCCTGTGGCGATCTCCATCCTCTCTGTGGCGATCTCCATCTTCAATCGGCGGCCGGCGTGTGATGATACCTTTCGGCGGCCATTCCACAGTTCAAAAGCCGCGCCTCCTCCTCGTCTGTGATAGGCTGACCGCTGACTGCCTATCACGGACATTCTCTCATTCTCATACCACGGACGAGGATGAGAGAATGTCCGTGATAGGCTGTACACTGACAGCTGTTCAGCCTATCACAGATGAGCAGGAGGCGCGGCTTTTGAAAGCTGCAATAGCCGGCGAACACTACGCCGGCCGCCGTCTGCCTGCATGACACGCTGATCATGCAGACAGACGGCAGGTACTCGAGTATAAGTCGAAAGGACACTTTCAGCCCAAAAAAAAGGGCTGAAAAATTCGACTTATACTCGAGTATATACGGTAGGTTAATGGCTAAGTGGCCCACTGATATCCCTTCTTTGGGGGAGGAGGAGTGGGAGGAGTGCCTGTCGACTTTTATCCCCTCTATGATAGCAGCTATGGACAGGTTTGTTCAACTAAAATTCCTCCACAGGGCGTATTACACACCACAAAGGCTGGCTAATATATACCCAGGGCTCAGCCCCAACTGTAACAGATGTGGAGTAGGTGGGTTCCTTCTTTCACACAGTGTGGTCATGCATTAGGCTACGCCCATATTGGACCTCAGTGGCAGATATCTTAGGTAACATATGTGGAATCAAAATCCCGCTTAACCCCCTTACTATGCTACTGAGCCACTTAGATGATATAGAGGGAGGCTGTTACATTAAACTCTGTCTTACTTATTCCCTATATTACGCTAGGAGAGAAATACTCCTCAGGTGAAAACAGAAAGAGCCCCCAACTATAGCAGCTTGGCAAAAGTCGATCAATGGTGTGTTGCCTCTGTATAGGCTTACTTATGAGGGCAGGAACTGCCCACAGAAATATGACAAAATATGGTCAAATTGGGTAAATACATGTGGATGAGTATAGTCGGGGTTCATGGCCCTCTTGGGCTGGTGAACACCTGCGATCTAGTTTACATAATGAGTTGTGACCTAACCGACGTTAAACACCTATCTTTGGTGGGATGCGAGGAGGTTGGAGAAAGGAGGCTGAGAAGAGATGGAGTCAGGGAGGAAGGAGGGGGGGAATTAGACATACTGATCATGAAAATGTGTAGTGGTGAACGTCCGTCCCCCCCCCCAGGCTCTAAATTTGTACTGTCTTACTGTTTAATAAAACTTTTTTCTGTTAAAAAAAAAAAAAAGACATGAGTATTTAAGAACTGTGTTTGATATTGCGTTCAGATGGGGTGAAATCACCCCAGGAAAAGGCAAATTTGGAAGATGCACACAAATTTACCAATGTCAACATGTGCGACCTGCCATCACGGGGGATCAAGGGACGTGTTTTGGGGGAGAAACCCCTTCCTCTCAGCTACTTTATTATAGAGGAAGGGGTTGCAACCCCAAAACGCGTCCATTGATCTCCCGTGATGGCAGATAGCACATGTTGGCACACTGTGTGCATCCTACAAATTAGGCTTTCCTACAAATCTTGCAAACATTTTGAACATTGGGGCACACCAAAAAACCAAGGGATTGGGAGGGGTTTTAAACTCGCCCCAAAACATCAATGATGTTCTCATTTTTGTGGATAACATCATTGATGTTTTTCTTTAGGTTTTCCAATTGTAAATTACACCCCATGATCTCCCCGATCAGGATCTGGGCACTTTGTGATGTGAAAGGATCTGGATCCCCAACATCACGATCACCTAAAAAGAGATAAACCAAACAATAACAGGTATCAAAAATATGCCGGCATCCATCTCTTACCTGAGCCTGTGGTCGCAGACACTCACCTGTTGTGGTGACTAGTTCCGCCACGTCTTCTTCATCCTCCTGCACTTCTTGGTTTGGGGGAATTTCCCCTTCTTCCAGAGGTGGGGGGTCTCTGGTCTCCTCGGATGAGGGGTGTCCTCCGAGTCTTTTCTCCCCTATGTAAAACAAAAATGCTATACTTAGCACACAGTGATTTTATGGCAGAACTATAAATATGAAAATTGCTTGGAAGTGGGGTACAATTGTCTATTTTGGCCGAGTGCAAAAATGTAGCGTTTTCAGTGTCCTTTGTAAAGCTTCAATACTTTACCTGTTTGGTACAAGCTTCACAGATGGAGACCCCCCATAGTATACACTGGAGCACCTGTGTGGCCCCCTAATAAAAATGGTGTTCTGGTGTCCCACACTAGTGCTCCAGTGTCCAGATGTGAAAACAGCTGCTGAGTGTCCTCTCCTTACACAGAATCTAGTTTGCATTTCATTCTAGTAACAAAGCCATCTACACAACCAAATTAGTTTCTGACAAGTAGGGCGTAAAAAATGTGGCCAAATACATATGGCATAAACAATGGTGTTTTAGAGGCCGAAAGAAAAATGTGTGATACGGAAGAATAATGGGCCCATGAACATGAAAGTTGCCATTTAAAAATGTACACTTGTAAGAAAAGCACATGGAGCAGCACTAACGTAAGAAACATAAAGAATAGGAACACAGGACAACTACTTACTTTTTTGCAGCACTCTCCGGATCTTTCTGTACTGCTCATGTTCTCGTAATTTGAGGTCCGACCACCGTTTCCTGAGCTGATCTTTCGATCGTCGTACCCCGAATTTCCGGTGCAGACTTTTCATGTTTCGCAATTATCTTGGCCTTTCTGACATTTAGGTTGGGGTAAGGTCCATACTTCCCATCATAGTGGGCCTTCTTCAGGATGTCCACCCTCTCCAACATCTCCCCAAAGGACATATTTGAGGCCTTAAATCTCCTTCTGGATCGGGACGTTTCCGGCTCCGGGCTTTCCTCCTCCTCCTCCTCGTTGCTATAATTAGCACGATCCTGCTGTGTATCCGCCATGTGCTCTTCCCCCACTGCGCAGAACTAAAAGGAGCGGGGAATAGACTAGAAAGAACGTCAGGGGCGGGCGGAGTTACACGCATGCGCAGTGTGAATAAAGCGTAACACGCTTTATACACACAATCTGTGAGCAGAGGAATTAGCATCGAAAGTGCCGATCGTGATAACGAAGCTAAGATCTAAACTTGGGACTATACTGCTTCGAAATAGAAGCCTAGATTTTAATAAGATTAGGAGAGTCTGGCCTGACCTTAGGGTTTGTCTTGTGTTGTGTCTTGCAGAGAAAATGGATGGCTTCAATGACCACAACTTCCTCCCCTTGTTCATAGACAAATACAGGGAGCTGCCCTGTCTGTGGCAGGTGAGACATCCTCATTATAATAATAAACAAAAGAGGCAGGCAGCGCTGGAGAAACTGCTGGAGTTGGTGAAGCCGGTGGTCCCCACAGCAACCATCCACTATTTAAAAACCAAAATTGGTGGCCTGAGGAGCACTTATCTTAGGGAGCGCAAGAAGGTCACAGATTCCCAGAGGTCCGGAGCTGCAGCAGATGACGTTTATGTCCCCAGGCTGTGGTACTATGAGAGACTACGATTTCTGTCAGACCACACTGAAGTCAGGGAATCCCTCTCCACTCTTCCTTCCACTCTTCCTTCTCCCCAGCTGAGGCTTCCGATGTCCAACCTGGGCCTTCCAGCCAGGAAGAAGTGGAGGAGCCCAGCTGGAGTCAGGTATAGCATTCCTCTACAGATTTCAGGACAATAAAGAAATGATGTTTACTAGATGTTAGTATTGATCACTAATTGCCGATTGAAAAAAGTTTTTTACATATCAATAGACAGTAGTGGGCAAAAATAATTGGGACAAGAATGAAAAATGCTGGGCTCAGAATGCTAGTCTGTTATATTTGTGAACATTCAATTTGCAACAGTCACAAGGTGAAAATTGTGTGTGATTGATGAATAAAATACGAAAACTATGTCCCTTTTTCATACACAGGAAGACCTCAGCCAGGAAGAGGTTGTGGAATGTGGCAGTCAGGAGGAGGCGGGGATTAGTGGCAGCCAGGAGAAGCCTGGGACCAGTCGCAGCCTGACCGAATCGCAGGTTCCTCCCCTCCGCCTTCCATATAAAAGAGCGAGGAAGACGACTCCCATGCAGGATTCTGCGCTCAGGCTCATTCAGGAGGCTTCTGGATCCTTCTGAGCCTTACCCACTCCTGAAGAGGCCTTTGCCTGCATGGCTGCCACAAAACTGCAGGGCATGCAGGAGGCTCAACGCAAGCTGTGTGAGTACCTGCTTTATAAAGTCCTAAGTAAGGGGGTGAGTGGGGAACTAACACCCAAGACCGACGTGATTGAGTTGGACCATCCTCCTCCTCCTCCTGCTGCCACAACTCCACCACAACAGCCAAAGCGTGGAAGGAAGCGTGGAAAGAAGACCAGAGAGTGATTGCCCTGGGTTCAGTCTGGGCTGCCAAAAGCTGCAGTCTCTTGTATGACCACAGCCTGGGGACATGTATGTCATCTGCTGCTTTCCGGATCTCTGAGACTTCTGGACCAGACTGCCCTCCCTTAGATAAGGACTCCTCAGGCCACCAATTTTGCGTGAAAATTATTGATGTCTGCCCTGGGGGTCCAAGGCTTTACCCATTTCTGCTGTTTCTCCAGCGTTGCCTCCCTCTTTGTTTAGTTGTGACCCCTTAATAAAAGTTTTTTATTTGGGAAATTATACTCTCCTATGTGTGTTTTCATCCAAAAGGACAGTTTGTTGGTGACGATTCAGGTACATTTCTAACATAAAATGTGGAATTAACAAGGGACAACAACACCAAACAATCTCCTACAGATTAAATAGAACAACATATTAATGGTGTTGTGGTAACTTGACCCAAAAAACACACACAAAAATTTTCACGAGTACAAAGAAAAATCCCAAAAACCAAAAATACGCCTTGAAAAAAATACAAACCCTAAAAAAATTAATCGGCCTTAAAAACCAAAAAAAAAAAAAAATTATGTCAGATGTGACAAATCATAATATATCAAAATATATTGAGGGAATCCCGAAAAATAGTAAAGAAATTAGTTTGTGAGAAGTGTGTGTGAATATGAGCAGCAAAACTACTTAATTCTTGTCCCATTATAAAGAAGAAGAAGAAGAAGAGAGTGCGCTGTATTAAACCATTTTTAACATTGCAGCGTGATGAAAGTGCTGTATCCATTGCGAACGCTCATTTTACCTGACCGAGCTGTTCCGTGTCGGAATTTCTTCTGAGCATGCGTGGCACTTTGTGCGTCAGAACAGGCCACACACGGTCGGAATTGACGCGATCGGATTTTGTTGTCGGAAAATTTTATCTCCTGCTCTCAAACTTTGTGTGTCGGAAAATCCGATGGAAAATGTCCGATGGAGCCCACACGCGGTCGGAATATCCGACAACACGCTCCGATCGGACATTTTCCATCGGTAAATCCAACCATGTGTGTGGCAGCTCTGTGGCTTAGAGGTTAGAAACTCTGCTTAGTGTCCCTGAGTGTCTGGGTTCAAATACCAAACATGCTGCTTCGTGTAGAGATGTTGACTCATCTCCCAGGTCTTAGAACTATGTCTAAATGTAGTATTTATGTGTAGGAGGGTTCCACCACCATTGTAAATCTTGCCAGATAAATTATCTAGCCAAAAGTATTGTGACACCTGCCTTTACACACACATGACCTTTAATGGCAGCCCAGTCTTAGGCCGTAGGGTTAACATTTGATTTGGCCCACCCTTTGCAGCTTCTGGGAAGCCTGTCCACAAGGTTTAGTGTGTCTATGGCAATGTTTGACCATTTCTCCAGAAGTGCATTTGTGAGGCCAGGCCCTGATGTTGGATGAGAAGGCCTGGCTTGAAGTCTCTACTCTAATTCAGCCAAAGGGTGTTCTATTGGGTTGAGGTCAGGACTCTGTGCAGGTCAGTCAAGTTCCTCCACCCCAAACTCTCTCATCCATGTCTTTATGGACCTTGCTTTGTGCACTGGTGTGCAGTCATGTTGGAACAGGAAGGGGACATCCCCAAACTGTTCCCACAAAATTTAGAGCATGAAGTTGCCCAAAATGTCTTGGTATGATGATGCCTTAAGAGCTTCCTTCACTGGAACTAAGGGGCCAAGCCCAACCCTTGAAAAACAACCCCACACCATAATCCCCTATCCACCAAATCATTTGGACCAGTGCACAAAACAAGGTCCATAAAGACATGAATGAGTGAGTTTGGGGTAGAGGAACTTGACTGGCCTGGACAGAGTCCTGACCTCAACACAACAGAACACCTTGGGGATGAATTAGAGTGGAGACTGTAAGCCAGGTCTTCTCCTCCAACATCAGAGCCTGACCTCACAAATTCACTTGGAAGAATGGCCAAACATTCCCATAGACACATTCCTAAAAGTTGTGGACAGCCTTCCCAAGAGAGTAGAAGCTGTTATATCTGTAAAGGGTGGGGCAACTCAATATTGAACCCTACGGACTAAGACGGGGATGTCATTACAGTTCATGTGCGTGTAAAGGCAGGTGTCCCAATACTTAGGCCAATATATTGTATATTGCTTGTGACACTGAGCATGGCTATGGACTTAGGGCTGGTCCACACCACAGAGAAACACACAACATGTGTGAGGCTGCATGCTGGCTAAGTGGGTAGCATTTCTGTCTAGCAGCACTGGGGTTGCTGGTTCAATTCCTCAACATCCTAATGCTTGTGTCAAAGTTTATATGTTCTCCCTGTGTGGGTTTCTCACCACAATCCAAAGACATGCTGGCATTTTATTTGTCTCCTGTCGAAATAGTCTCTAATGTAAGAAAGTAAAATTTGGACTTTAGATTGGAACCTCATTGCAGCCAGGGACTGATGTTAATGGGGGTTATTTACGAAAGACAAATCCACTTTGCACTACAAGTGCAATGTGCACTTGAAATTGCACTGAAAGTGCACTTGGAAGTGCAGTCACTGTAGATCTGAGGGGAAGATCTAAAATGAAGGGAAGCTCTGCTGATTGTATCATCCAATCATGTGCAAACTAAAATGCTGTTTTTTATTTTCCTTGCATGTTCCACTCGGATCTACTGTAACTGCACTTCCAAGTGCACTTTCAAAATTGTAGGGTTTACACTGCACAGATACATATGCTTGGAAAACTGTTGCTTTGTTTACGTGCATGCAAATGGACTTCGATCTTTGGCCTGTAGTTGATGATGCACATAGCCAAGGACTAACACAGTTGCAAATAGTATTATGTGTTCCTGCCCATCAGGTGCAATCACTTTAGACATACATGAAGAGACAGATTGAAAGATACTGGTGGGCGTGTACTTCTATTGGGCGTGTGTCAGTATGCTAACAATACAACCTCTCTTATATAGGGCTGCAGTAGGGGGTTTGTTTGGCCTGAGAATAGGCCAGGTTTTTTGCTGTGATCTGTGGGGAGAAGGAATGATATTGTGCATATTGACAAATGCCCAACTAGGGTTGTTTGCTGAAATTCTTGTGCATTTTTTCCATCAAAAGTGGATATATGTGGCCATGCTGTCAATGGTGTGTGTGTGTATTGTTCCTGTCTGACCATGCAAACATGTATTGGGAGCATGTGCTGACAGGGCTGGACTGGGCATAAAAACCAGCCCTGGAAAAAATATTGTACCAGCCCCATAGCATTATTATACCAGCCCAACATAACGTCATTATTTCCTTCCTTGCCCATCAATGCAGCCTTGCCATGCCCACCAATGCAGCCCCACTGTGCCCATCATTGCAACCTCACTGTGCCCACCATTGCAGCCTCACTGTGCCCATCAAATGCAGCTTTACTTTGCCCATGAATGCAGCTTCCCTGTGCCCACCAACTGCAGTCTCTGTGCCCACCAACTGCAGCGCCTCTGCCCATCAATTGCAGCGCCTCTGTGTCCACCATTTGCAGCCTCTGTGTCCACCAATTGCAGCACCTCTGTCCAGCAATTGCAGCCTCTGTGTCCACCATTTGCAGCCTCTGTGTCCACCAATTGCAGTGCATCTGCCCACCAATTGCAGCCTCTGTGTCCACCAGTTGCAGCCTCTGTGTCCACCAACTGCAGCTTCTCTGCCCATTAATGTCAGCCTCACCTTTTTCTGCATAACACAGCGCTGTCCTCGTATGTCACGGAGCTGGGTTTGCGTACAAGGTCTCGCCCCCCTAGACCGGCTTGTGTGATAGGCAGAACACTGATTCAATCTATCACACGAGCGGTCCAGGGGGGCGGGACCTTGCACACAGACCCAGCTCCGTGACATATGAGCACTGGAGGACAGAGGGAGGAGAGCCCTGCAGTCGCCGCTCAATGCGGCCCTAGGGCAGGTGGTCTACCGGGAAATTTCCCCATATCCCGGTAGGCCAATCCGGCCCTGTGTGCTGACCTTCTACTCTTTGATCTCATTGCTTAATAATGTACACAGAAATGTAGCTTTCAGCAGAACACTCACCAATGTATGTATGTGTGGATTTGTGGGGTTATGGCAGGTGTTGTGTTTTGAACATGTGCCTTTTTTAATATTATGTTGGAATGCTTTGTGAGAATAATGACTGTTAAGTATGTTTCTATAATCTTACAGATAAAAACGTGATGTGTTGATGTATCTTACAAATAAAAATGTGATGATATACACTGAAAGTAAAGCTGTGTCCAAGGTTTAGATACATTTTAGATTGTAAGCTCCTAAGAGCAGGCTCTTAAAATCCAATTGCTAACTGTTTTGATAAATGTAGCACTGTATATCCTGTAGAATTTTTTTTTTTTTAAGCTAGTAAATGAATGTACATAATTTTGTTTCTGCTGGCAAAATAAAAGTACATTTATTGAGCCGGTTTGTTGTGTTTTTATTTTTTTTTCTCTTTTCTTTCTTTTAATTAGTTTTGGGGGTGGTGATTTTGGGGAAGTGCGATATCTTTTTAGATCTTATTTCTATATGTATTTGTGCACCAAAAAAGCTAGTCTCTTCGCCCTGGTTCACATTGATGCTACTTAGAAATCGTGCTACTTCACTTGATGTAGCGCAATTTCAAAGTAACAAGGTCAGCGTGATTTCAGGTGCTACTTGATAGACATCTGTGTGGCTTCATACACAGATGTCTATTGAAGTCACACCTGAAATTGGCAAAAGTAGTGCAGGAACTACTTTTGCAAATTTGGTGTGGCGCCGCAAAAACGGTGTCGCATCGATTGAAACAATGCCATTGCTGCCAATAGGCTGGGACTTGTCATGCGATTTAATCTCTCAAATTGCATGACAAATAGCTCCAATGTAAACCTAGGCTTTAGAACACCTGACAGTAAGTGATAATGGTGGAATTTTTATATATAACAGCTCCGGAGAATTGCAGGTGATGAATTCAGCTGGTGGATAGGCAGTGCTTTATGTGTCAGCTCTGGTTCACATTGGTGCGATTTGACATATCAAATCGATGGCAATTGCACAGTTCTAATTGGTGAGACTTTGGGGTTTTTGTATTGATATCAGTGCAGAAACCTGCACAGATGTCTCTGATATTGCCCCCTGCAGTCGGTACTGACAAGCGGGAATGAAATTGTGTGAGTTCAGCTGAACGATTTCCTCCCGCTGTCAGTGTGAACCAGGGCTCAAACTGGGCCTTTTGTCTTTGTAATTCACCTGCTGCTATCTCAGGAACACAATTTCTTATCGAACTCCCGTAAGTTTACCTTCAAATATCATATATGGAAATACAGATCTGCATATCTGCAAATAAACGAAAATAAAAAATACTAATCGTGGTTGCGATCAAAAGAGCGTGGTTTCACCTTCTGAGCTGGAAATGAGTTATTGTAATCACCCGGAAGTTTCTGTGCTGGTCAGGATCTCCATCTAGTTGGACATGGTGATGTCCCTCTTTAGCAAAGAGGAGGTGTTGCTGATTTGCCGGGTAAGTGTAGAATATCTACTTGTGCTTACTCAATGTGAGGTGGATGTGGTAGTTAGATTTGGTGTGGGTGGGGTTCATTGATTTGTTTGACATTACCACACATTTGCTTCTGGCCCATGTGCACGCATCACTTCCTGCATTCATTCTGCTGATGTAAATCAGTAAGGACTATGCAGGTATAAATGAGAGCTCTTTTCTATTAAAATATATATGACTTGTTTCACAGTTGGGCGACTTTTCCAGCAAATTTGGACCTCTGAGTTGCATGTCAAGTTGTACTCCATGATTCTCAATGATAACCATTCATATCTGTGCTACTTTAAGTCGCACCAACTTCAAATTAGTCCCTGTACTACATTGGTGTGACCAGGAGCGGACTGACAACTCATGGGGCCCCTGGGCAATAGGAGATTATGGGGCCCCCGGGCAATAGGAGAAGATTATAGGGCCCCCGGGCAATAGGAGATTATGGGGCCCCCAGGCAATAGGAGATTATAGGGCCCCCGGGCAATAGGAGATTATGGGGCCCCCAGGCAATAGGAGATTATGGGGCCCCCAGGCAATAGGAGATTATGGGGCCCCCAGGCAATAGGAGATTATGGGGCTACACAGTATGCACACACACACATACAGTATACACACAGAGACACACAATATATACACACAATATACACACACAGTATACACACATAATACACATACACACACTGAAAAGGTACTGGAGAGGTGGGGCAGCTATAATCTTGGGATTTTTTTTAAAAAACACAGATTTTTACATACTGTCCCTGGTTTTATTGAGGCTGGGGCCCCTTAGTGGCATAAGGGCCTTGGGCAGTGCCCGAGTGCACGAATGGTCAGTCCGCCCCTGGGTGTGACTTTCATGTGACTTGAGGTACATAGGGCGCAATATTACACAGGTATTCCCAGAAGTTGGGGCCACGTTTCAGCGGCAAAGTGGCAGCAAAATAGTGTGACTTTCAGGTTGCAGCAGTGTAAATGAGATTTAAGGATAGCACCTTTGAATTTGGCCCTATTGTCACTTGTGCATCCTGAAAGTGGGGCAAATTCATCCCTTTGCCATTTCTTACCTCCCAACTTTTTGAGATGGGTATAAGGGACACCTATTAGCAAAAGTATGTAGGCATAGGACACGCCTCCTAAAACACCTTTTTAATCACTTCAGCCCCGGAAGAATTTACCCCCTTCCTGACCAGAGCACTTTTTGCGATTCAGCACTGCGTTGCTTTAACTGACAGTCGTGCAACGTGGCTCCCAAACAAAATTGACGTCCTTTTTTTCCCACAAATGGTGCTTTCTTTTGGTGGTATTTGATCGCCTCTGCGGTTTTTATTTTTTGCACTATAAACAAAAATAGAACGACAATTTTGAAAAAAACGCATTATTTTTTACATTTTGCTATAATAAATATCCCCCAAAAATATATAAAAAAAAATTTTTTCCTCAGTTTAGACCCATACGTATTCTTCTACATATTTTTGGTAAAAAAAATCGCAATAAGCGATTATTGATCGATTTGCGCAAAAGTTATAGCGTTTACAAAATAGGGGATAGTTTTATGGCATTTTTATTAATAATTTTTTTTTTTTAAATGGCGGCGATCAGCGATTTTTATTGTGACTGCGACATTATGGCGGACACATCGGACATTTTTGGGACCATTGTCATTTATACAGCAATCAGTGCTATAAAAATGCATTGATTCCTGTGTAAATGACACTGGCAGTGAAGGGGTTAACCACTAGGGGGCGAGGAGGGGTTAAATCAGTACTAGGGAGTGATTTCTAACTGTCAGGGGGATGGGCTGTGTGTCTGACGTCACTGATCTCTGCTCCGATGACAGGGAGCAGAGATCGAGTGACACTGTCACTAGGCAGAATGGGGAGATGCTGTTTACATTAGCATCTCCCCGTTCTTCCTCCCCGTGAGGCGATCGTGGGTATCCCCGCGGCGATCGAGTCCGCGGGACCCGTGACCCGACTCACGGAGCTTGCCACGGGCGAGCCCGCTGGCCGCCTCTTAAAGGGCAACGTACAGGTACGTGATTTTGCCTGTACGAGCCCTTCTGCCGCAGTATATCTGCGTGAGGTGGTCGGCAAGCGGTTAAAGGAGAATTATTAAAAAAAAAAAATTACTTAAACCTCCAAGTGCTTTTTTTTTACCAATAATATTCCTTTAGATTGGCTTTGGAAATTTACAAACAAAGCAATTTAGAAATAAGATGAATATAATTGTGCTGAAATGGCTGAAAATCATACAGATGGTATCACCTACTGAAAGATTGCATTAGACTCAGCAGCATATGCTGAAAAGAGGCGAATGCCTATTAGCCAATGCCACATCATCATGAACATGGTTTTTACTATAATATTAATGTCTAAATTGCAAAACATTATTGTATAGAATCAAACATTAGTAAATGTATTTTCTCTGTAGGAAAGTGCTCAGCTCTGTAGCATAGGGGTATGCCCTGCTGCCCTCAAAGGTTCAAGCCATGAGTTCAAATCCCGCTTACAGGATCACCTCCTGAATGGTGCATTGTACTTGGCAGATTAACTAACCATTGCACGTCAGTTTGGTTTATTCCATATTTTAACTCTTCAAATGCATGCAATGGTATGTACTTACTCAATTATATTATGGTGTGGCGTTCCAAAAATCAAGGAAAAAAACATCGTAGGGTCCCCCCCGGTACATACCAGGCCCGATCTGCCAGACCCTTTTTGAGCATGCAGCCTGGAGGTATGTATGGGGGGACGAGCGAGCACCCTCCCCTTCTAAACCGTACCGGGTCACATGTCCCTAAGCACCTTGTCCCCATGTTGATGGGGACAAGGGCCTCTTCTTGACAACCCTAGTCAATGTTTGTCAGTCTGCGGGCAGGGGGTTTATCAGAATCTAGAAGCCCCCTTTAAAAAGGGGGCTCCCAGATCCTGCCACCCTATGTGAATAGGTATGGGATACAACATACTCCTACCCGTTCACCAAAAAAAGTGAATTGTAAAAAAATCAATAGCCGGTTTTTGACAAGTCCTTTATTATAAAATAGCTCCAAGCTATCTTCTTCCCTGAGCTGTCTTCTCCAGATGCAGTCTCTCCCTCCTCAATCTTCTCCCCAAGCTGTATTCTCCCAGAGCCGTCTCTCCTGCCGCTGCCGTCTTCTCCATCTGCTGTGTTCTTCCGCACCGCTGGTTACCCGATAATAAAAAAAGAGCCGCTCTTCTTCTGTGGCGGTCTTCCTCCGCTGTGCTGTCACCCACTGTGTGGCGTCGCTTACGTAGCCATGGAGCAGACTCTCCGGGTGATGTTATCAGATGGCCACAGAAGACTGCCACAGAAGAAGAGAGGCTTTTTTTAATAGCGGGTAACCGAATGCGCGGAAGAACACAGCAGCGGGAGAAGATGGCAGCGGCAGGAGAGACAGAAGAAAGGGGAGAAGAAACATCAAACACTAATTACTAATAAATGTATTTTCTAGGTATGATTGTGCTATGCCCAATAGGCTAGTGGTCAGCTTTGAAGGACTCATGGGTTCAAATCCCACAGAGAGATACTAAAAGATTGACTTGGTGAAAAATGGGCAAATGACAATTAGCCAAAGCAGCATATGCTGAAAATAGGTGAATGCCAATGCACCCTAATTTGGCTGATTTTAATATATTTACTCTTCAAATGCATGCAAAGGTATGTAAGTATTCAATAATATTATGGTGTGAAGTTCCAAACACCACACACTAGCTAACGGGCAGTTTACATTTTGTTGTTTGTTTATTTTAATTCGCTTGTGCACTGAAAAAATAAACACAGCTGGTGGATGGTATTTGAAATCATACCATGAGTGCTTTGGAGACATCTGAGCAGACCACTAAGCCATTGTGCTAAGTACGAGATCTGCATAATAGTGTAGTATTATGAACATTAATAATTACTGCTTTATAGTTACCTAAATTAAAAAATAGAAAATAAAAAACACGAAAAAAACAACATACAACAAATAGGTAAACTAAATGTTTAATACATGTAACTTTACAGAATAGCAGACATTACTCTGTAATAATCATTCATAATTGCATTGGTTAGCAAAAAAAGGAAAAAACTAGGAATACTAATTGCAATATACATCAATAGATGTACACGAGGTAAAGCACATCTCACATAAAAATGTTTCTTTCACATACATGGATCATGGTTAGAGTGCAGTGCTATATTTAAATTTTAATTGGCTAAAATGGGTGCTATTATTTGCAATAGTGCCCAGTACTTCCTGGCGCTATAGTAAATGACCCCTTTATCTTCACATACATACCCTGTCTCCTCCGTGTCTGTGTGTAGTTTTGGTTTATTTGTGACTAAGCAGTGACGGAGAGTCATTACCTAGCCTATAAGGGATACAGTAATATCTATACAGGTTGAAGAGAAAGACTGAGTGGTTTCTTGGCCCCAAATCTTGCTGTCATCCTGTTTTTATTACCCTTTTGTGACTGGGAAGATGAATGAACAAACCAATCAATAATTTCAGTATCTTGCTCTGAAATACAAGGCTTACTTGTTCTGTGTGAAAATATTCTGCCCCTGTTTTTTGCTTCGGTAACTTACAAGGCTGCAACTGCTTTTTCTGCTTTATTCCCTATTGTATTGCTATGGCATGACACTTTTGCTGTTTTTATTTTTTTGGGTGGTAGAGTGGACATTTTTACTTTCCTTTCCTCTTGGAATGCCTTGTATTTGCACAGAAATGTTCATATACTGTATGTCATCACAATACATATAACTACTGTGTCATCTTTGCCTCATAGAAAACCAAATCCTGTAATTCCTACTGCAAGTGCAGACCTAGCTACATAATAACTCCACTGTATCAACAAATTATTTCAGTTTGTTTTATGGATGGATCTATTATTATGCTCCTTTTTGGATTTGAAAAGCTGAATAAGACTTCACAGAACATAGTTGCTTTGTGAAAGTGTGAATTGTGCTTTGTGAATAATTGTTTCAAGGAGGAAATTGGAAGAGAACTGGGAGCTTGTAAGTGACTCCACCGATCCAACATTGTCCTGCAAGGGGAGGGGCAGGAAGACAATAATATCATCCATGGGGAACAGAAGTTAAAACAGAAGTTATAAACTTGATTGAAATTCAGGATCAGGAACATAGTCTTTAAGGTTGAATAATGACACAGGTTCATCCAATTCAATCTACATGTGTGTGTATGTGTGTGATTTTTTTATTCTCTAACAATTCCCATAGCCCTATATAATCTGCAACTTGAGAAACACATATTAAAAATGTTTTTTTTTTTTTTAACAGTCAACAATCTCTTTGTGGCAGAAGGAGTTCCACATTTTTACTGCTCTAACAGTAAAGGATCCGTACCACAACCCTTTTTTTCTAACTTGGATAATGTTGTAGCTGGGTGACAATGTTACATCATGCACCTCATCCCTTTTCAATATGTAGATAGCACAGATCCCTTTTCAATATGTAGATAGCACAGAGAGTAACCAGTGGGAATGTAGCGGTGCCCAAAAAAACCTCCGAAACAAGCTAAAACATAAAGTTTATTAAATACATGATAAAAAAATGTAAAAATATGATATATGTGTTTTACACATATCCAAAAGAGGGTCACAGTAGATGTTCAGCATTTGGTACAAGTGTAGTGTCTAAATCCAACATGTTTCCCTAAAATAGCTGAATTAATACATATTTAATTCAGACCAAAAGGATATTTCTTACAAAATATATGCTCTGTTTAACCCATCCAAACTTACTCACTTATTCACCAAAGATGAACGGCATGACCAACCGCACCGCTGCGGGGAAAGGAAACCCAGTGACAGCAGGAGACACAAAAAATATCCGTCTAGAAAAGGGAAATATAGAAAAACAAGACTAAATATCTAATGGACATATTATTATGTCCAAACTATTGGTTAAAATAAGTCTGGTCTCATTTAACTTATACAACGTGTAGTTTGAAAAATAAAGATGGGTGTCTATACATATATGGCAATTGACAAGAGAGCACAAACTGGAAAAAGACAAAAAAAGAGAAGATTCATTTTTTTTTTAAATGTAATACATCAGTGTTGATATATTTAAAAATAGTCTGGATCATAAAACATGTGTGTATGAAAAGGAATGCATCTAAAATAATTGAATTTGTTATCTATGCATGTCTGTTGGACTTTTATTTTAGATGTTTGATTGCTCAGTTTTGCACAGTAACAATCACTACTGTGCTCGATGCATATGCATATCGATGCAGCCCACCATACATCGCTCCTTCACCTCGATGGGTGGCTGCTATCCGCCCTCTGGCTTGGTTTTGGACTTGCCAATAGTGATCGCATGGATGCCCAGGGCGTCTGTGGGAACTTTTCCTAGCGTTGCCACTTGGGCAGCCCTGCATCTATCTGCTAGGTCATCAAATCAGATGTTGAACTGCATTTTCAACATGCGATTTGACATACTTACAGATTGTTGATTGGGGTCCTCCCAGACACCAATCAGTTCCAACCACTCACCATTGGCCCCTGTGTGAGACGGGTGTGATGGTGTGCTACCATTGGTTAGTACATCTGTGCCTATACTAGGCATCCCCTTCCATTGGCGGTGCAAACCGCTCCTTTGCCCTGTGGGATTTTGGGTATTGTAGATGGTCAGGAGATCCCGACCTCGGCGCATGCACGGTTGCCTTGTCACGTCCGCATTCGGCCGGGGACATCAGACGCCAGCCAAATGGGTGGCACATAAAGCCGGCCTTTCCAGTATCTTCTTTGCTGGGATGGTGGGGGTAAGCTTCGCTGTTACATTATTCTAGGCAAGATGTGCAGTTATTTACATTCGCTAAGATCTCTATCATATTGCTGTAAGGTCCTTTTTTGTTCTTAAGCAATGGTTGAAGCACAGTGCTCTATTCTATATACTTTACCTTTAAACATGCAAAGAAATTTCAATACTATCTGTTTGTTTACCCACTACCATGACTCTTTACAAGCAAATTGAGCTGTATGGCCTAGCTGTGTCCAAATTACATGACTTTTGGATAACACTGTGCTTTCAATTATGGCATTGAGATCTATTTTGGATATGACTTTCTACATGTGTGGTGTGGTTCTGATGACTGTGTGGGCACTCCTTTTTATACACATATGTTTTATGATCCAGACTATTTTTAAATATATCAACATTGATATATTCTATTTAAAAAAAAAAAAAAAAAAGTAATCTTCTGTATTTTTGTCCTTTTCCAGTTTGTGCTCTCTATATGTATAGAAGCCCCCATCTTTATTTTTCAAACTACATGATGTGTAAGTTAAATGAGACCAGGCTTATTTTAGCCAATAGTTTGGACATAATAATTTGTCCATCAGATTGTTAGTCTTGTTTTTCTATATTACCCTTTTCTAGCCCAATCTTTTTTGTGCCTCCTGCGGTCACTGGATGTCCTTTCCCCGCAGCGCTGCCATTGGTCATGCTGTTCATCTTTGGTGAATAAGTGAGTGCGTTTGGATGTGTTAAACAGAGCATATTTTGTAATAAATATCCTTTTGGTCTGAATTTGAGCTCCAAAGGGATGAAACTAAGGGGAAAGTAATACTGGGAGTACACTATAGGCCCCCTAACCTGAGGGAGGAGGGAGAGGCAAACCTCCTATCACAATTTAGATTAGCGGCAAGGATGGGAAGTGTCATCATAATAGGGGATTTTAATTATCCAGACATAGACTTGGTGGAAAGAACCGCGCATTCGTCTAAGTGCGCCAGTTTCTAAATGTCCTACAGGACAATTTCATGGATCAGATGGTAGACGCAAAAGACTGTATATAAGACTGTATATAACTTTGCACAGTTTTTCCTCTTGTTCCCCCCCCCCCCTTTAAATTTGCAGGACCAGTTCAACAGGACTTCCATATTGAACTGAACTACCACACGTGAACTCTCTTTCCAGCTCTTCGTCTCATTCAACTGTCAAAATAAGAGCATCAGAACCAACTCTAGGTTTCACCAGTTCACACCAACCCTAACACCTAAGGCAACACCTAAGGTATGTACTATATACACTCCCAACATGGCATTAAACATCACTTCTTTCAATGTGAAAGGCCTGAACAGCCCTCACAAAAGACAAATAACATGGAAAGAAGCAGCCAGGCTCAAAAGTGACATTGTTTCCAAAAGACTCATTTTACCTCACTTAAACCTCCAACATTTAACCACAGCAACTTCCGTCATGTGTTTATGGCAAATGGCCCTAAAAAGAAAGGTGGAGTCGCTATTGCAATCAGGGACACTATTCCTTTCTCACATATTGGGACTCACCTAGATGCATCAGGTAGATATATTATTTTGATATGTGAAATTTCCAAAATCAAATATATTTTGGTGAACTTATACCTACCGAACACAAACCAAATCTGCTTCTTAAAGAAAATTTGAAAAAAAGTAGGGTCTATGAAACAGGGACATGTCATCCTGTGTGGAGACTTCAATGCAATTCCAAACAAAGATTTGGATCTCTATTACCCCATGCATCACCAACTGAGAAGGTCAACTTTAGCCCAATTTATTGCTTCTTCTGGTCTTTATGATGTGTGGAGGTGTCAACACTTCACAAAAAAAGATTTTACTCTTTTTTCCAACGTGCATCAATAAAACAAATGATCCAACACATGACAAATCCCAAATCAGGAAAAGTAGTGTCTAACCCTAAAGAAATAGCAGACGCTTTCTGCGACTACTATGAAGCTTTATACAATCTCAAGGACGACCCAGACACAGTGCAACCATCTGATAATATGATAACCAAATTTCTAAAACCATTACACCTACCTAAATGATCCCATAAAGAATTATCTACACTTAACACACCGTTCACAATCCCTGAAATAGGAAAAATAATCAGAAGCATGGCTCACAACAAATCACCTGGACCTGATGGATATTCATCCGAGTACTATCAGCTGTTCCAAAATGAACTATCTCTGCAGTTAAAACAGGTCTTTGATGTTGCAATGTCTATCGCCTCTTTCCCACCAGAAATGCTGACAGCAACGATTATAACCCTGCCAAAACCAAGCAAAGAATCCTCAGCTCCACAAAATTTCAGACCCATTTCTTTACTGAATGTTGACGTTAAATTATACACCAAACTAATTGCTAATAGACTGTCCTCCCTGTTACCGAAACTTATCAACCAAGATCAGATGGGTTTTGTGACTGGGTGCCAAACAAATGACGCAACTAGAAGAATGGTAAACATTCTCCATCTAGCTAAAAAAAATCTAAAATGCCTTCTCTGCTTCTCACTTTGGACGCAGAGAAGGCCTTTGACAGTGTGCATTGGAGATATCTCTCTAAAGTTCTGGAAAAGTTTGTCCTGATGGGCCGGATTCAAAAAGCTATCTTAGCACTGTACTCATCTGCCTACGCGTTCACAGAGGTCATGGTTTCCAGAAATTTTAAAATAACTAATGGGACGAGACAGGTGTGCCCATTATCCCCACTAATTTTTGCCGTGATTATGGAGCCCCTCGCGGAAAAGATCAGAGCACACCACCTAATTCAAGGCATTCCCTCCCAGGACAAACAAACACAAAATTTCACTTTTTGCGGATGATGTAATACTGACCTTGTCTAATCCTTATGAGTCACTCATCGCAGCTCAGGAGACCCTCTTATTGTTTAGCAAGGTAGCTTACTAAAAGGTCAATGCATCTAAGTCTAGCATACTAGGGGTAGCGATCGATAAAACCACTAAATCCACCCTCCAAAAAGACCTTCCTCACCCATGGGCCCCAAATTCTATATCTTACTTGGGAATTCAGTTAACCTCCCCTATCTCTCATCTGTTCAGGGCCAACTACTACCCTCTAATAAATGAATTTAAACAGGAAATTTCCAGAATACAGAAATATTATATTTTATGGAATGGACGCTTAGCAGCGTACAAAATGTTATCACTACCAAAACTAACATACTACTTTAGGACTCTCCTGATTCCCCTCCCATCATTCTTCCTTACTTCCATGCAGAAGCAATTAACCAACTTTGTGTGGGCAGGCAAAAGGGCTAGATTCTCTTCTCAAATACAAGGGAAACACAAGTCAGCGGGCGGTTTGGGTATCCCAATCTTGAAAGATTACTACATAGCAGCAATATTAGATCAGCTCAGAGCCTGGCCTGATAAAAATGTAATCAAGCCATGGTGCCAACTTGAACAGGCGTGGCTATATCCTAATTCACCACTGTCCCTCTTGCTAGCACACAATCTACAACATACAAATATTTCAATAGATCACCCCACCATACAAGCCGCGGTAAATGCTTAGACATGCTAAAAAGAAACATCCCACCCAACTGCTCACGCCACAAATGTTCCCATCCCAATGGAAGCTTTAATCTGGTTGATCCCGAACATATCTCTGACCCACTGGCTGAAAAAAGATATACACCTCCTAAAAGACCTTATGGTGAACAATAAAATAATGTCATTTCAAAATGTCCAAAATAAATTTAAATTGCCTCCCTTGGAGTTCCTGACACATCTACAGATATCCTCCTTGCTTCATCAACTGAATACAGTTTATACACCAATCCCCACTCAACTATGGAAACACCTAAACTCCTCTAATTGCAAAGTGAAAGGAATATCCATGATATATGAACTACTAAACTCCAAGTCACTCTTTCTTAAACTCAACCCACTAATTAAATGGGAAAAAGATTTAGGTAAAAGTTTTACAGACAAACAATGGCTCTCAGTGATTAAATGTAATCATAGGTTCTCAAGGTGCTCGAACTACGAGGAACTGGCAGTAAAATTTCTAGCAAGATGGCACTTTACTCCATACATAGTAAATAAATGTCTGCTGGAGGGGCTGCGGGCAGGTGGGGATGCTGGTCCATATGGTTTGGGAGTGTCCTCACCTACGTGGCTTCTGGCTTGAGGTATTTAAATTGATTGCTAAGTTTACTGAGGTTTTTACCCGGCCTTCTATAGAGAAAGCAATTTTAAGCGTAAATATGTCAGAATATCCAATTTCAGTTAGATCAGTAGCAATGCACATTATATTTGCTGCCAGATCTTTGATGATGAGCAAATGGAAAACCAATAAGATTCCAAGTGTGAGGGAATTAATTACAAAAGTCAATACTGGGGCAGAATACAAAAAGATATTGGCATACAGAGATGGCTCAAATGCAAGGTATGAAGCCAACTGGTCCATTTGGAACTATCTAACTCACCCCAGGGTATAGATTCACACTCTGATGTACCGTCCTGTTATCCCTTCCTCCCCTTCCTCCCCCTTCCCTTCTTTCCTTACTCTTGTTGTCGTTAAAAAGTTAAGATTTTATCACTATAATGTTGCTATAACCAATAGATACTCAATTGTATGGTGTAACATTGTTCAGTTACTACAGGTTAATTACTGGAGTATATGTTTCAATACGTAGATAGACTTTTGCTGTTACTAGTTGAGAACAGAGGGACTTTTGCAAAGTCCAACAAAGAAACTGAATAACATGACGTCTTTCTGTAAGTGCCTTACTGTACATTAAGTGATACTTCAAAAGTTTTATTTTCTGTACATTGACTTTTTTTCAATAAAAATATTTGATTCAAAAAATACCAGGCTGAGGGATCATCATCAGCATTCAAACTTTACAAAGAATGTAACAAGAAATGTAAGGGTTCAATTAGGGCGGCTAAGATAGAATACAAAAGACACATAGCGGAGGAGAGCAAAAAAAATCCCAAGAAATTCTTTAAGTATATAAAGAGTAAAAGAGGGAGGACAGACCATATTGGCCTCATAAAGAATGAGGAAGGGAATCTGATTACAAAGGATGGTGAGAAGGCGAAGGTAATGAATTTATTCTTCTCCTCAGTCTTCACGAGGGAATTGGGGGGGGCTTCAGTAACCAAAACTGCAGTGTTTATCCTCATGACACATCACAGGAAGCACCCTCATGGCTAACAGAGGACAGAATTAGAAATAGACTTGAAAAACATGAATAGGTCACCGGGACCAGATGGATTGCACTGAGGGTCATTAGGGAACTAAGTCAAATTACTGCCAGACTATTGTTCTGACTATATACAAGATTTTAGTAATGACAACAGTATCATTAGCAGTGTTCAGCATGGATTCATGAAGAATCGTTCTTGCCAAACCAATCTATTAATCTTCTATGAGGAGGTGAGCTGCCATCTAGATAATGGGAGACCCGTTTACTGTACAGTAAGTACGTCCGTTGACATGGACCATAGACGATATGGATTGAAAACTGGCTACAAGGGCAAATTCAGAGGGTAGTGATAAATGGGGAGTACTCAGAATGGTCAGGGTGGAAAGTGGGGTCCCCCAGGGTTCTGTCCTGAGACCAATCCTATTTAATTTGTTCATAAATGACCTGCAGGATGGGGTAAACAGTTTAATCTCTGTATTTGTGGACTATACTAAGCTAAGCAGGACAATAACTTATCCGCAGGATGTGGAAAAATTGCAAGTAGTTACGAACATATTAATGGGGTGGGCAACTACATGGCAATTGAGGTTTAATGTGGAAAATTGTAAAATAATGCATTTCGGTGGCAAAAAATATTAATGCAATCTACTCTCTAGGGGGGAGAACCTCTAGGGGAATCAAGGATGGAAGAGGACCTGGGGGTCCTAGTAGATGATAGGCTCAGCAATGGCATGCAATGCCAAGCTGCTGCTAACAAAGCAATCAGAATATTAGCATGCATTCAAAAGGAGATTAACTCAAGAAATAAAGCGATAATTCTCTACAAGACTCTGGTCCGGTCTCACCTGGAGTATGCTGTCCAGTTCTGGGCACTAGTCCTCAGGCAGGATGTGCTGGAAATGGAGCGAGAACAGAGAAGGGCAACAAAATGAATAAAGGGACTGGAGGAGATTAATTATGAAGAAAGGTTAGGAGCACTGAACGTATTCTCTCTGTTCTCTCATGTGGCCACTCATTAAAATTAGAAGAAAAGAGGTTTACCCTTAAACTGTGTAGAGAGTTCTTTACTGTAAGAGTGGCAAGGATGTGGAATTCCCTTCCACAGGCGGTGGTTTCAGCAGGGAACATCGATAGTGTTAAAAAAACTATTAGATAATCACCTGAATGACCACAAAATACAGGGATATACAATGTAATACTGACATATAATCAATCACACACATAGGTTGGACTTGATGGACTTGTCTTTTTTCAACCTCACCTACTATGTAACTATGTATATAAATGATTTGATATATATTAATTATGTTATTTTTTTAATTTGTTGTTTACTGATATCCTTTTGTGTATGAATTTCTGTTATAGATGGTTGACTGTTAGTGATCTTCTATAAATCCCCTGAAGAAGCCAATTTCAGCAAAACATGTTGGATATGTGTAAACCATATATATCACATTTTCAAAATCTTTTATCATGTATTTAATAAACTTTGTTAAGCTTTAGCTTGTTTCTGGGTTTTTTTGGCACCGCTACTGTCAGGTCTCTCACTTACCAGACCGGTGAGTCTGCTTGGGCAGAGGGTAGGCTCCCTTACGTATCCGACTCGGGACCCCTGATAGAGTAGACAGGGAGCACACAAGTGCAGAATGGTATGAGAGCTTGGTGCAGGGATCCGGATGCTGGAAGAGAAGTGGTCCTTCAAACAGTAGGTAGTATTCCGGAACACCAGAAACAGATGCTGAGCAGGAGCTGTTTAGACGGGTCACACACAGGCAGAGGTCGGCAACGGGCAGGCAGCAGAGGTACAAGAGGAGCAGGCAGAAGCGGGGTCAAACAAGCCAGGGTCAGGTTCAGGCAGCAGTCAAAAAACCAAAACGCATCTGGGGAGCTAAAGCCATCTTTTACCCATTCTATTCATACCAGGGAGTTGGTGTCTGAGTGCAGACGGATGCAAATTTTGTTAAAGTCCATCTGTAGAGAACTTTTCAGATGCGTTTCACCCTTTTTGGGGCTTAATCCTTGAAGCCTCTATGAGTAAGCCCAAAAAGGGTGAAATGCATCTGGGAAGCTAAAACCATCTTTTATCTATTTCATTCCTACTTATGCAACAGGGAGTTGGTGTCTGAGTGCAGATGGCCACCATTTTGTTAAAGTCTAGTCCGATCCTGTCTGTCTATGTACTGATCTGACTGATACATGGTTTGGAGGCATTTGATCTGTATTATTTTAATTGTTTTGGGCTACTTATGTTATTGACCCTCATAGCTGATTACCATAATCATTTTCCTTGCCCTTCGCTGAACTCTTTCTAATTCAACAACATCTTTGCAGCAACTGCATTTTCAGAACGCGGGCAAACCAGTGTTTTGTAAAGGGGTACAATTGATGGTATTGATATGTCTGGGGAGTATATGTCTGGAGATCTCTATAGCAGGGCTCTGATTGGCTGTTGGACTTTATCCCCACCTACTGGACTAGGGGCAAGGAGGAAAGCTGGAGAGATTACTGTGATGAGTTTAGGAAGAGAGAGAGAACTAAGCTAAACTGTGCAAGGCAGGGCATTTGACTTTGAGACAGAGGGTCACTTAACTATTGCACTCTGTGTTATACTGAGCTCTGAACTCTACATCATTTATTCCTGATCCCTAAACTCTGTCTCACTTACTGATGATCCCTGGACGATGATCCCTGAACTCTGTATTAAGTGACACAATGTTCAGAGATCAATAGTCAGTCGTGCAGTGCTCAGAGGTCAGAGAAGTAAAGAATGCAAAGTTCAAAGGTCAGTATTAGGTCATGCCGAGTTTAGAGGTCAATAGTAAGTTAAGCTGAGTTCATAAGTCAGTAGTAAGTAACACATAGGTCAGTAGTAAGTGACACAGCATTCAGAGGTAAGTAGCAAGTGACATGGAGGTCAGTAGTAAGTGGCACAGAGTTCAGAGTTCAAAAGTAAGTGATGCTGAGGTCAGTAGTAACACAGTGACACAGTGATCAGTACTAAGTGACACAACACTCAGAGCTCAGTAGTAAGTGACACAGTGTTCAGAGATCAATAATAAATGATGCAGAAGTCTGTAGTAAGTAACACAGTGTTCAGAGGTCAGTAGTAAGTGTTGCTTAAGCCAGTAGCAAGTGACACAGTGGTCAGTAGTGATGCAGAGGTCATTAGTAAGTGACAAAGAAGTCAAGGGTCAGGATTAAGTAAGTCACTTACTACTGACCTATAAACAGGTACCCCAATGTCTAATGTTGGGTCTGACCCTCCAATGTACCTCCATAGATACTGTGCTGTATTGCTGTATAGTTCTTACTTAACATTGTCTCATGCGTGCCATTTTTTTGTTCATTCACCATCAGGGGAGCCTAACTTGAATTCATGTACACAGGTGTACTGCTTTCAGAAAACACCCCTGGGTGTGGTGCAGGCATTAAGGCAAGATTGGGGGGAAATGTGCACAGTTGAAGTGCTGAGAGGAAGGTTACAGATACAGAGGTGGATAAAGGATTTATGGGAGGGAAAAGCGGGGGCTGCAGATGTGCTGAGTGCTGAGGGAAGCGGGGATGCGGGTGTAGTAGTTGACAAATAAGAGGGTGCAGGCACAGTAGGTGGTGAGAGAATGAGGCTTCATGGGTGGTGGGTGTTGAGAGAAGGTGGGTGTAGGTTCACTGGGAGATGAGAGAAGGGTGATGTAGGTGGTTTACTCAGTGTGTGCTAAGAGATGGGGATGCAGTGTGGTGGGGGAGTGGTGAGAGAATGAAAGCGTAGAAATAGTGATTTTAAAAGAAAGAGAATACAGGCATGTGGGGAGTGGGGTAAGAGTAAGGGGAGTACCAGTTTGGTGCCTAGTGGAGTAGCTATCTGAGATTGCAGGAAGGAGGTTGTCTAATAGTGGGTGGGAGCGATAGCTAAGATTGTATGTTTGGATGATAGTGTTTGGGAGAGTGCAATAGGGTGCCTGCCAGCACAAACACATGCCCTGAACAATCCAATCCACTGACCAGCCCTTCCCAGCTTATGTCACCCAGCACTACCCAGCAAAGCAGCCTCCCCCAACATTCAGCCTGGGGATCAGACAGGACAATCCTTACCCTAGCCATGTCTCTGCCTGTTCCCAGTTCCCCACTGCCTCCTGTAGTGTAGAACCATCCATTCCTCAAACTGCTGCTACTGGAGGGATGAAAAACTTTCTGAGAGCTTCTCTGCAGCTGCAGCCATCTCCTAGTCATACTGCTTTCTGAGCCCTGGCAGGTTGCATAGTATACTTGAGACAGTAAATTGATGGAGCTGCACCTTAGATATGTTACCTGGTACATGCAATTGGTTTAATCAAAACTATACTGATAATGTCTCAATGGCACATCTGGATGATATGTGGGGTGCTTCTGTACACCGAGGAACACGCACAGAACCTTGGAATGTGTATGCAATAGTTAAATCAGAAGGCTGGAGATTCACACTGAAATGTTGAAATCCAAAACAGAGCCTTTATTCCAAACATGCAGTGAACACAACAGTCAATGTGTTTCATGGGGCTATACTTTGCCCCCTTCATCAGGGGGGCATAAGGGAATGGCTGTTAAAGACTAATGCCGCGTACACACGGTCGGACTTTTCGGCTACAAAAGTCAGACAGCCCGTCCGACAGACTTTCGACAGACTTTCAAAGGACTTTGGGCGGACTTGCGGCGGACTTTCTAACGAACGGACTTAACTACATACGATCACACAAAAGTCCGACGGATTCGTACGTGATGACGTACACCAGACTAAAATAAGCGAGTTGATAGCCAGTAGCCAAAAGCTGCCCTAGCGTTGGTTTTTGTCCATCGGGCTAGCATACAGACGAGCGGATTTCTAGGTCCAGTGGAGTTATGACGTAAAGATTTGAAGCAAGTTCCAAATCTAAAGTCCGTCAGATTTGCGACTGGAAAAGTCCGCTAAAGGTCCGGGGGAGCCCACACACGATCGGATTGTCCGCCGGATTTGGTCCGTCGGCGTCCGTCGGACCAGTCTGGTCGAAAAGTCCGACCGTATGTACGCGGCATAAGACTATAGATACAATTGAATATCAAAACCAACTATTCTTTTAAGACCTGATAAAGTGTAGCCACTAAATATGTTGGCTATTAGGTTGCACGGTATATTAAAAGGACGAGATAGTTGCAGCAGTCTGTTCTCCCATGCAGGACAGGATGTCTCTGCCATCTGTATGCAGCCTGAGTGCAGACATTATTTCATCTTCCTAATGGGCAAACATCTCTCCTCTGGGATTCTTAGGGATAAAAACATAGACGTGCCCACGGGGTGTGCCGGGTGTGCACAGGCACACCCTAATCCCTGGCCTGTGCTGAGTTCTCATTGGTCCGGCCGGGCAATCTGTTTGCTGCCGCTGTGACTTCTATAGTCTTGGCCCCGGGCGGCGGCGGAGTGATATACATATGCACTCTGCCCCCCCTCCGGGCTCCTCTCTCTCCCTTGGAAGAAGAGCAGAGCCTCAGTCTGGATAGCGGCAGGTGGGTCACGTGAGCAGTGAGCGCCGTGTACAGCTGACTCACAGCTTCAGCTATTTTCAGCGGCTCCGTTGTGGTTCGTACTGCGCAAGCGATGTGCCTGCGCAGTACAGGGGGGCATTATCTGGCAGGAAACAGGCACTGGTAGCCAGACACACGAATCACGATGGACCAAAACCCTCCCTGCCTAACTTGTCAGCAAAAAAGTAAGTGTGCATTTAATATATATATATATATATATATATATATATATATATATATATATATATATATATATATATACACATACATATATATATACAGTCAGGTCCATAAATATTGGGACATCGACACAATTCTAATCTTTTTGGCTCTATACACCACCACAATGGATATGAAATGAGATGAACAAGATGTGCTTTAACTGCAGAACTTCAGCTTTAATTTTAGGGTATTTGCATCCAAATCAGGTGAACGGTGTAAGAATTACAACAGTTTGTATATGTGCCTCCCACTTTTTAAGGGACCAAAAGTAATGGGACAATTGGCTGCTCAGCTGTTCCATGGCCAGGTGTGTGTTATTCCATCATTATCCCATTTACAAGGAGCAGATAAAAGGTCCAGAGTTCATTTAAAGTGTGCTATTTGCATTTGGAGACAAGAGAGAGGAGGCGCCTCTGGGTGCAGACGTTTTAAAACAATTTTATTAAAAAGTAGCAACAGCTAGTAATACACTCACATTTAGGTGGTGAATATCAAACAAGGAAATGTCCCAGGTCAATCCAGGGGGTCCTTGGCCGAACAGCGGAGACAGGCACCAGAACGAGGCTTGGGTAACAGCCGATCCTGTCGAGAGATGATGACGTCACACCATTCACGGCGTGCCGGCTCAGGAAACGCGTCAAAAAAAAAAAAAAAAAAAGCATATCGTGTAACGTCATCATCTCTCGACAGGATCGGCTGTTACCCAAGCCTCGTTCTGGTGCCTGTCTCCGCTGTTCGGCCGAGGACATCCAGCGTTGTGAGACTGCACAGACCCCTTACATCTACCAGCTGAGAGAGATGGCTACACGGACCCCCTGGATTGACCTGGGACATTTCCTTGTTTGATATTCACCACCTAAATGTGAGTGTATTACTAGCTGTTGCTACTTTTTAATAAAATTGTTTTAAAACGTCTGCACCCAGAGGCGCCTCCTCTCTCTTGTCTTCACAGTACTTTGGGATAAAGGCTTTCACCCCCACTGGATGGCTGCCCTGAATGTGGACTTTACACAGCATTTTTTATCTCTTCCACCTACAGTGTCATACACGGACTTATGAATTTATGTGCTCTTTTGACTAATACCCAATCCAGTTCTGTACACAACTGTTGATATGGATACAGCTGTCACTTATTTGCGCCGATAACTTGTTACATATTTGCATTTGGAATCTGTTGCTGTCAACTCTCAATATGAGATCCAAAGAGCTGTCACTATCAGTGAACCAAGCCATCATTAGGCTGAAAAAACATAACAAACCCATCAGAGAGATAGCAAAAACATTAGGTGTTGCCAAATCAACTGTTTGGAACATCCTTAAAAAGAAAGAATGCAACGGTGAGCTCAGCAACTCCAAAAGACCCGGAAGACCACGGAAAACAACTGTGGTGGATGACCGAAGAATTCTTTCCCTGGTGAAGAAAACATCCTTCACAACAGTTGGCCAGATCAAGAACACTCTCCAGGAGGTTGGTGTATGTGTGTCAAAGTCAAAAATCAAGAGAAGACTTCACCAGAGTGAATACAGAGGGTTCACCACAGGATCTAAACCATTGGTGAGCCTCAAAAACAGGAAGGCCAGATTAGACTTTGCCAAACAACATCTTAAAAAGCCTTCACAGTTCTGGAACAACATCCTATGGACATATGAGACCAAGATCAACTTGTACCAGAGTGATGGGAAGAGAAGAGTATGGAGAAGGAAAGGAACTGCTCATGATCCAAAGCATACCACCTCATCAGTGAAGCCTGGTGGTGGTAGTGTCATGGCGTGAGCATGTATGGCTGCCAACGGAACTGGTTCTCTTGTATTTATTGATGATGTGACTGCTGACAAAAGCAGCAGGATGAATTCTGAAGTGTTTCAGGCAGTATTATCTGCTCATATTCAGCAAAATGCTTCAGAACTCATTGGACGGCGCTTCACAGTGCAGATGGACAATGACCCGAAGCATACTACGAAAGCAACCAAAGAGTTTTTTAAGGGAAAGAAGTGGAATGTTCTGCAATGGCCAAGTCAATCACCTGACCTGAATCCGATTGAGCATGCATTTCACTTGGTGAAGACAAAACTCAAGGGAAAATGCCCCAAGAACAAGCAGGAACTGAAGACAGTTGCAGTAGAGGCCTGGCAGAGCATCACCAGGGATGAAACCCAGCGTCTGGTGATGTCTATGCCTTCCAGACTTCAGGCTGTAATTGACTGCAAAGGATTTGCCAACAAGTATTAAAAAGTGAAAGTTTGATGGATGATTGTTAATCTGTCCCATTACTTTTGGTCCCTTAAAAAGTGGGAGGCACACATACAAACGATTGTAATTCCTACACCGTTCACATGATTTGGATGTAAATACCCTCAAATTAAAGCTAAAAGTCTGCAGTTAAAGCACATCTTGTTCATTTCATTTCAAATCTATTGTGGTGGTGTATAGAGCCAAAAAGATTAGAATTGTGTTGATGTCCCAATATTTATGGACCTGACTGTATATATATATATATATATATATATATATATATACACACACACACACACACATACACACACACATACACACACACTTACCTTTTGCTGACAAGCCAGGCAGGGTTCATATTGATTTGAATTGTATATGTAATTATATATATATATATATATATATATATATATATATATATATATATATATATATATAAATATTACATATACAATTCAAATCAATATGATTGAACCCTGCCTAGCTTGTTTTTTTTTTTTTATTTCAGCACAAGAGTCACAATTGTTATGAACATTTTGCCATTCTGGAGCTTTACATTTTTTCCATTTTACATTTATTTTTTACTTTTTTATGGGACTGTTGCTCACATTTTATATGTTTTCACTTCCTATTTGCAATTTATATTCACTGGAGTGGACACTTATCGAGTGTTTTATTATTACATGCTCCGATATTAATATTGTCTATTATTCTTCCTGTTTATCTATTGTGGGTTAGCAGGGGAAGATTTTGATGGTCAAATTTTCTCCCAATGCAATTAGACTTTTTTGTCACTTTATATGGTAGCAATACTATGCTTTTTTGAACAGGGATTGAGACACATATATGCTCACACGTTTTGCTTTATTATGTTTGATTATACTTCATTATGAGGTGTAGGTTTCACATGGTTTTAGTATTTTTTTTTAGGTGTTTAGCACACACACCCTACATGATACCCTGTCATAGGGAGCGCCATATACCTCTACCCCTCTTTTCACGGTTATCATATCACCCTTGTCACGGAACGTCCCACACTCTGCTTGAGTGCTTCCGTCAGTATACCGCTTCCTAAGTTCAGGAACACAAGTCCAATGGATCTGGCTATAGGAACCCCCAAGAACTAGACAACACCAGTCTTGGAGTATATCAGAACTAACTCTTTATTTGAGATCTCACACACATTTATACACCAGGATGACTCAAAGCTAACCTAATTAACATGAGCTAATTTACTATTAAATTTACCCAGACCAGATGACTCAGAGACATGTCCTGTAGGACAGACTTGTGGGGACCGAGCTTCACACAGTAGTATAAACACAATAACAGGAGCTAATTACAATTAACAATACAAACAACAATCTCCCCCCTCCTCAGCCTAGACCATTCGTCTCCTAGCCAGTGCTGGTGGCTAATGTGATCAGCTCATTCAATTAACATACATTACCATAAACATCAACACAGGGTTAATTAGAACAAAATATAAAAAAGACAAAAGCGCACCAGCCTAGTGCAATAACTTTTAAAACATTTATTTGATAAAAAATAGTAAAGGAAATAACTCACAGGCGATTGGTGGAGGAGGCAGAACATAAAATCGCACCGGTATACAGTCTGCTTTATGGAATGAGCGGGACCTTCCAGGGGTCGTGGAGGAACGCACAGACGCTGCAATCCGCTAACGAGTTTCGAGGGGAATGTCCCCTCTTCCTCAGAGCTATGCAGTGCAACCTCCCTCAGCGAACCTCACTTATAAATGCCTGCAAGCCAATAAGACAGGGGTGGGGTGCGGGGCTCCTCCCCCTTAAGAAATCCCTCCCTCCTGAGTCCTCTGATCAGGCATACCCTATACGCATAAGTGCATATGCAGACGTATGCACACACCATATGTACATGTGCATGCATACACACACACATATATACACACAAAAGCAGCTGGTAAATAACCAATTGCTAAATGAAATAGGAAGTGAACAGCAATGTACTTTGCATACGGACTGAAGGGCAACATGTGGTATCTAGACATAGCAGATATACACAGTATATTACAGTAAACATAACCAGTCGTACTGCCAAATAAAAATGAAAATGAAAATTAATTAGAACAAACAACAACGAGTTGAATACCCTTAGAACCTAGACTAAACTTATTTACATTAAACACATTATAGCTGACATCAGACAGGTGAGTGGAGTTGATGACATTAGCATCTCCTCACAGGATGTGTCCCAACAGTATAATTCAGTCTTATCATTCTAATATGGCATATAACGGGTTCCAGAGTCTGTGTGTTTTGGGGGGACATGGAGCTGAATCCAAAGTAACACCAACCCCAGGGTCCCCAGGCATACAGCTCACAGAGAGCACCATTCCCCCAAATGCTAGGGCCCATAATCAGTGGGCAAGAGGCTTGCGTTCAGTCCCCTCCAATAGCCTCTGTCCCGGGTGAGTCTGTAACAACCCTCCTTTGAGGAGGGGTGATCCAGGGGAGGCTGCATACCGGTTCTGTCCTTGAGCGCGGAAACTTTGTGTTTTTTCTAATATATATTTTTTTGCCCATACATACATTAAGTCGATTTTTAAATGTAATTTTTTGTAAATTGTTCTCACATGTTATAAAATAACACTTCGATAATAATGTTATTTTAACCTCTTGGTGTCTGCATTATAGCTGAATGACAGCTACAGCGCGGACCTGAATTTCTGGGAGGTCGTCATATGACGGCCTCCCCTTTGCACACTCCCCACGCACTGTGATCACCGAGTCACTGAGACTCGGGTGATCACAGATCCGAGTAAGGGCCCGATCCCAGCCCCTTACCACGTGATCAGCTGTCAGCCAATGACAGCTGATCATGTGTGTAAACAAAAGCTTGGTAATCGTTGTTTTTTTCTGACAGCGTGAGTAGAAAAAAAAGCCGATCACCGGCTTATGTGCAAGGGACATCGGTCCCAAAGAGGAAGGAGGCACATCTGCCTCATCTGTGCCAATCAGTACCCCCTTCCAGTGCCCACAGTGCCCACCAGTGCCACCTATCAATGCCCATGAGTGTCACCTATCAATGTCCACAAGTGCCACATATCAATGCCCACCAGTGGTGCCAATCAGTGCCACCTAGCAGTGCTGCCTATCAGTGTAACCTACCAGTGCCGATCAGTGCCCATTATTGCCACCCATCAGTGCCCATCACTGCCACCCATCAGTGCCACCTATCAGTGCCCATCACTGTCAGCTATCAGTGCCACCTATTAGTGCCACTTCTCAGTGCCCACCAGTGCCACCTATCAGTGCAGCTCATCGGTGCAGCCTATATATATATATATATATATATATATATATATATATATATATATATATACACAAACGCACGTGTGTTTGAGCTTTGGTTTGAGGTGCACACTCTAATGCAATAGGCTGCGCATGCCTATGGATAAAAATCTCCTTCTTACAATACTTCTGAGATGCAATGAAATGCCACCACCCCTCCTGCACTAAGTACACTTTCTCCTATTTCTCTCCCATTAATCTGCACATACTCTGCACATAATCTCTCTCAAGTGCTAGTTATGGTTCCACAGGTGAATGAACGGCTCTCTGTCACTGTATGCCCTGCAGAATATTATCCAGTAACTCTGCTTGTGTCAGGGCTGGGCTCTCAGCCCTCCCTTCTCAGCACTCTGGTTTCTCAGCTGTCGGTTAATTGCCAGCACTCATCGTTCCACTGTGGCTCACCTGGTGATCATTTCCTGCTCGTCACTACAGCCTACAGCCAGCCCCTTCTGGCTATTTAAACTGCCTGGTTCCTTTCTCCCGTGGCTTCGCCTTGGTCAACATATCCAGAGACCCCTCAGGTTCCTGATCCAGTCTGCTGCCTCTGACTGTGCTGATCTCTGGCTTCCTGATTTACTGACTTGCCCTGACTACCCGCTTTTGGTACTGTACCCTTGCTATATTTTGACTACGTTTTTCTATTTGTACCATTTTTTACCATTATATTAAAAAGGTATGATTTTGACTGCATTTTCTGTCTCTGTCTGATTCATTGTTCCTGGCAGTAGGCGAAGGCCATGAATTCAGAAGATGCAGGTAATCCACCTAGTGGTAATATTTTTTCTAGATTGGATGAGCAGGATCACTGCATGGATCAGTTTGCTATTGCGTTACTGACACTCCTGGTTGGCACTGCTCACCTGGATCCTCCCACTGTGGCTGTTCCGGTACAACCTGTGTTGCAGGCCATCCCTGCTGCTGCTCCAGTCTCTGTGCAGGCACCCGCCTCAAATATTACCTCTATAAGAGGTATGTTTGGTTCCGCTCTGTTTCCCCAGTAATTTGAGGGCAACCCAGGTCAATGCAGAGGGTTTCTCAACCGGGTTGGGATAAACTTTGAGATGCTGCCCCAGGCGTTCTCCACGGACAGAAGCAAAGTAGACTTTGTTATTTATTTGATTTCTGATAGAGCTTTGGCCTGGGCAAACCCTCTATGGGAGATGCAAAAACCCATTGCCCTGAGTTACGCTGAGTTTGTGGCTTCCTTTGTGGCTTCCTTCCTCACCATGAGACGTTCCTGCACGCTCCACTTCGGCTGCCAAGAGCCTCAAGTGCATTGAACAGAGTACGAGAACGGTTGCCGATTACGCCATTGAATTCCGTACCCTAGCAGCAGAGGTCACTTGGAACAATGAGGCCCTTGTGGCTGCTTTTTTTCATGGTCTCTCGGATAACATCAAAGATGAGATAGCAGCCCGAGATATACCTACAGATCTGGAGTTAATCACGTTTGCTATTCCTATTGACTCCAGACTCCGAGAGAGACCTTCCTGTAAGGAGCACTTGCGGAATCCTCCTGTACATTTAGTTTTGAGCTTTGCAGTCCCGCCCTTGCCTCCCTCACCTCCCATGCCTCCTGGTACTGAGTTAGCCAGTGAAGTAGAACGCATGCAGTTGGGCTTCACACATCTCTTGGCAGATGAGAGGGTCTTTAAGAGGAGGGAGAGATTGTGCCTTTATTGTGGCTAGGCAGGTCACTTTTTGAAGTCATGTCCTGCCCATCCAGGAAACGCCCACACCTTGGGGTCCTGTAGAGGACAGATCTTAGGTGGCGTGTTACGTCCCCAGTTATCCTGAAGTATAAGCCATTAGTTCCTGTTATCCTTTCTTGGTCTGATTTGTCCATCAAGACACAGGCTCTAATCGACTCTGGGGCTGCAGGCCTGTTCATAGACACTGCCTTTGTGTCTAAGCACTCAATTCTGGTGCAGCTTCATGCTACTCCACTTGCCATTGAGGCTATTGATGGGAGACCTCTACAGCCTGCCTAGGTGACTAATGAGACTGCTCCATTGACCATGGCCGTAGGGGCTCTTCACCATGAGATAATCCAATTTCAAGTTATTTCCTCACCTCATTACCCGGAGGTTATTGGTTATCCTTGGTTACAAAGACACAGCCCCTCTTTTGATTGGCTTCATGCTGAGGTTCTTTCCTGGTCGCCACATTGCAATAAAACATGTTTTCGGAAACTGGAAAAGGTCTTGTGCACCTCTTCACTCCTCCTTGCCAGAGGAGTACCACAAATTTTGCAATGTCTTTGACAATGGTCAAGCCGGTAGTTTACCTCCACACCGGACATATGATTGCTCAATTGACCTTCGACCTGGTGCCATGCCCCCTCGTGGCCGGGTTTACCCTCTATCTGTCTCAGAGGATAAAGCCATGGAGGACTATGTTGCCAACGCAAATCCTCATCTACTGCTGGTGCTGGCTTCTTCTTTGTGAAAAATAAGAGTGGTGAACTGAGACCTAGTATCAATTTATAGGGGTCTCAATCGCATCACGATTAAGAACGCCTATCTGATTCCTTTGATTATGGAATTATTTGACCGCCTCAAGGGAGCAACGGTTTTCACTAAGCTTGATCTGAGAGAGGCATACAATCTCGTGAGGATCAAGGAGGGCAATGAATGGAAAACTGCATTTAATACCAGGACAGTACATTACGAACACCTCGTAATGCCGGTTGGTCTTTGCAACACCCCTGTGATTTTTCAGGAATTCATCAACGATGTCCTCCAAGATATATTGCAGCAATGTGTGGTGGTTAATCTCAATGATATTCTCATATATTACAAATCCTTAGAGAGCCACCACACAGATGTCTCCCGTGTGCTATAGAGGCTGGGAGACAATAACCTGTATTATAAATTGGAGAAGTGTGAGTTCCATCGTGAACAGGATAAATTTCTGGGTTATGTCTTTTCTACTGCCATTTTTTTGATGGACCCAGAGAAACTATCTTCAGTTCTGCAGTGGTCTCGACCCGTAGGTCTACGTCCGCTACAACGTTTTCTTGGATTTGCCAATTATTATCGGAAATGTATCCATAACTTCTCTTCTCTGGTCAAACCCCTGACTGATATGACCAGAAAGGACTGTAACCCACAGAATTGGTCTCTGGATTCCATCAAAGCCTTTGAGTCTTTCAAGGCTGCCTTTGTTTCCTGTGCTGGCACATCCTGTTCCTACGTTACCCTTCATTTTCAGTCTCATTCTTACCCGGTACTAAGAATGTAAGGGCTGATGCAAATTTTGCAAAAGTTTTCCTCCTTTCCCAAGATGGAGTCGGTTCCTGCTCTTGGGATACCTCCCAACCGTATTCTGGCCATTGTTCGTACTAGTCTCACTTCACCGTTGGGTGACAGAATTCTTGCCGCTCAGGTGCATTCTCCTCCCAAGAAACCTGGTGAGCGCTGCTTTGTCCCTAAGAATCTCTGCACTGCTTTGCTCCAGACTTACCATTCTCCTAAGGCAGCTGACCACCCAGGGAAGAATCAACTAATTTGGGCTATTTCTCAAATATTCTGGTGGCCTAGTCTCCTTGCTAATGTGACCACATTTGTAGCCGCTTGTTCAGTGTGTGCTCAGAGTAAGATACCACGACACCTTCCAGTGGGCCTCCTACAGTCCATACCCCTTGGAGAGAGGCCTTGGACCCACCTGTCCATGGATTTTATTGTGGAGTTAACCAACTCCCAGGCAACACAGTTATTCTTATGATGGTTGACCGGTTCTCGAAAATGTCACATTCTCGCTCAGTTCCACTCTCCCGACACTCCTCTGTGGCTATTGAATCAGATTGCAACGTCTGATGGTTCGGTCATCCGATGATGCAAGAATCGAACTATATATGTGCCATTCGAATCCAGTTGTGATAGCTCAGAACAAACACCAGGCAGGCTGTATGTAAGTTCAAACAGGAATCTCCTTTTTTATTGATGCACACAACACAATTTTATACACAGCAGTTTGAACACCCTGCCCACAACAACCACTTTCCTATTGGTCAATTGTAAAGTACACTCGAGTCTTTACTCAGGTCCTCTTGTCCATGCAAATGAGGACTTGAAATAGGGTCAGCATGGATTGGTCCGATAGCTTGAATAGGAGGACTGATATGTGTAATGACACAGAGAAGCCCCAGGGGGTAATTAAAGTACTTAAACAAACAGTCAAACACAGAACAATGCCTTCCTTCCTGACCATGGAGCCATCTGGAGGGGGTTAGCCTTAAAACAGGGCAGCAGATCCCCCACTGTGTAATAAAATCAAAGGAAAAATACATCAGTATTCCAAGCTTCATGACAGACAGGATTGCACAAAAGCATGAAATAATTTTGATACATATACAGACATTTATGACATCTCTGATAAACCCAATGTTTCTGGCTTGATGCCCTTCTTCAGGGTTTTTTACATGCAGAGCAAAATGTCTAGCAAGAAAACATATATATCATTATAGAGACAATAGGCGAACATCCATGTAAGGCATGAAAAGCAAATAAATGGTAATGCAAATCACGTACCAATAGTATCAATCAATTGTACATAGGTATAAGAGCCCTTAGGCCCCATGTAGCGAAGAAGCTGGAGGGATGAGACTCAATCTCAGATAACCCCACAGAAAGTATGGCTATCTCAGTGAAGGTCCAAAGAGGAGAGGAAGGTCACAAAGAAAAAGTCAGATCTGAACTGATCTGAAATATAAAATGAAGTATAGTAGTGTCTAATGTACTTTAAAGTCCAGCACCAAATAAGATTGCACATGATTATATGTACACAAGACATACATACCTGGGTAGAAAATATACATATAGAGAACTTTTGGTTAAATGGGCTACCCAAGGTTATCATCTCGGACAGGGTAGTCAATTTGTCTCTATGTTCTAGTGAGCCTTTTGTGCACATTTGGGAATTCAGCTTTCCTTCTCCTCTGCATGTCACCCACAGTCCAATAGGGCCGCAGAATGAGCCAACCAAGTGTCAGCTTTAAATGTTTATGGTTTTCTGCTAAGTCTAAAGTTAAAGGTTACATGAAGATTGATTTCTGACAAATTAAAATCAAATTCTAATCCTATATAGCCCCTAATCCTGGTCCGCCATTTTCCAAATGCAAGCCACATATCCAATACCCCTCCCCCTCTGGCAACTACCACAATCCACTCAGTTTAATTTCTATCCCCCTGCTTCCTCAAAGCAGCCCACCAATCTCATGTGCCCTTTGGAATGCCCGCTCCATCTGTAACAAGCTAACATCTGTACATGACCTCTTCATCTCTCATGGCTTGAACATACTCGCCATAACAGAAACCTGGCTTCAAAATTTTGACTCAGCTTCTCCTGCTGCCCTCTCCCATGGTGGTCTCCATTGGACTCATTCCTCCAGACCCAATAGACAGAAAGGAGGTGGAGTTGGCTTCCTTCTGTCCCCACAAAGCACCTTCCAAGTCCTTCCTGTCCCTCCCTCTCTATCTCTCTCTTCTTTCGAGATGCACTGTATTCGTCTGTTTTCTCCCATTTCTCTGAGGATTGCAGCAATTTATAGGCCTGTATCGCGCTTTCTTGATGACTTTGCTGCCTGGCTACCCTACTTTCTCTCCGCTGAAATACCCACCATTATTCTTGGTGACTTTAACATTCCTGTCAATGTTAACAGCCCAACTACAGCTAAACTTCTCGACTTAACCTCATCTTTTGACCTAACCCAATGGACACATACTTCCACTCACTCCAATGGTAATACCCTTGACCTTGTATTCTCCCATCTCTGCAACCCTGGCAACCTCACCAACACCCCCTTTCCTCTATCTGATCACAACCTCATTACTTTCACTGCATCCTTGCCTCCAACCACCCATCCCTCCAAGCAGCAAACAATTACTTGTAGAAACCTTCCCCACTTTAACCCTTCTCTTCTCTATTCTGCTACTGACCACCTATATGACATAATCTCTCCCCTGTCCTGTCCTGACCTGGCCACTTCTGTCTACAACAGTTCACTCTCATCATCACTAGATGCACTTGCTCCTCTAACCACATGCAGAATTAGGCCCCGACCGTTACAACCCTGGCAAACTGACAACACTAGAAATCTCAAGAGACATTGCTGTGCTCTTGAATGACTGTGGCGTAAAACCAAATGCCTGTAAGACTTCACCCTATATAAATCTGCCCTTCTAAAATACAATTCATGCCTCCATGCTGCCAAACAAGCCTACTTTGTCTTTCTTATTAATTCCTTGTCATCCAGTCCCCGTCGGCTCTTCTCAACCTTTAACTCTCTGCTTCGTCTACCACCCCCTTTACCCACTAGCTCACTCACTGCCCTTCAAAGACAAGATCGATGCAATTCGTGAGGACATCGCAACTGTGCGTGTCTTCCCCACCCATCATACCTTGCCCAGCAGCACATTCAACACTCTCCTCTTTTGAATTGGCTACTATGGAAGAGGTTACAAAAATTTTCTCGGATGCCCACCTAACCAATTGTCCCTTGGATCCTGTTCCCTCACAACTACTACGGTCACCCTCTTCTTCTATCCTATGCTCCCTCACCCACATCTTCAATCTCTCCCTTTCTAGTGGCATTTTCCCCTCCCCTCTAAAACATGCGCAGATCACTCCCATTCTTAAAAAGCCCTCACTGGACCCTACCGACCTGAACAACTTAAGACCCATCTCATTACTCCCATTCACCTCTAAACTTCTAGAACGCTTAGTCTACAACTGTCTTAGCTCCTACCTCAATGAAAATAACCTTCTTGACCCCTTACAGTCTGGCTTTCGCTCGCAGCACTCCACGGAAACTACCTTACTAAAACTCACTAACGATTTACTAACTGCTAAAACCAACAGCCAGTACTCCATACTCCTACTACTTGACCTCTCTGCGGCCTCTGATACTGTTGACCACCCACTCCTTCTCAATAAACTACATTCCCTTGGCCTCCGAGATTCTGCTCTATCCTGGTTCTCTGGCTATTTATCACAGCGCTCCTTCAGTGTCACCTACAACTCTGTCTCCTCCTCTCCATTGCCCCTTTCTGTGGGGGTCCCCCAAGGCTCGGTTCTTGGACCCCTTCTCTTCTCTATCTACACCTCCTCCCTTGGTCACTTAATAACTGCCCACGGCTTCCAATACCACTTATACGCTGATGACACCCAAATCTATCTGTCTACTCCACACCTCACTCCTTCAGTCTCCTCTCGCATTACTAACTTACTAACTGACATATCAGCATGGATGTCGCACCACTTCCTTAAACTAAATCTCTCTAAAACTGAGCTATTAATATTCCCCTCCACCCGTGCCCCCCTCCATGACTTTTCCATCAAAATCAACAATGCAACCATCAGTCCCTCCCCTACTAGGTGTAATCCTAGACTCTGACTTGTCATTTCAGCCTCAAATCCAATCGCTGTCAAAAGTTTGTAAAATTCACCTCCTTAACATCTCTAAAATTCGCCCTTTTTTAACAAATGAAACCACCAAGCTCCTCATTCACTCCCTTGTTATCTCTCGCCTTGACTATTGCAACTCCCTTCTCATTGGCCTACCTCTCCATAGGCTATCCCCTCTTCAGTCTATCATGAATGCTGCTGCCAGACTTATCCACCTTACCAACCGCTCAGTGTCTGCCAACCCTCTACTTTAATCCCTACACTGGCTCCTAATCACCCAGCGAATTAAATTCAAAATTCTAACCACAACATACAAAGCCATTCACAACTCTGCCCCAAGCTACATCACTAATCTTGTCTCCAAATATCACCCAAATCGACCTCTCCGCTCTTCTCAAGACCTCCTACTTTCAAGCTCTCTCATCTCCTCCTCCCATGCTCGTCTCCAGGATTTCTCCAGAGCCTCTCCCATCTTCTGGAACTCGCTACCTCCATCTATCCGGCTATCCCCTACTCTTGCTACCTTCAGGCAATCCCTGAAAACTCATCTCTTCAGGAAAGCCTATCACGTCTCCAACTAATCTCCTACCACTTCCACCAGCTCATTCCCCACAGTTACAACCTTTTGTACCACCTGCCCCACCCTATTAGATTGTAAGCTCTTCTGAGCAGGGCCCTCTTAATCCTATTGTATTGTATTGTATTATAACTGTATTGTCTCCCTTTTATATTGTAAAGCGCTGCATAAACTGTTGGCGCTATATAAATCCTAAATAATAATAATAATAATAATAATAATAATACTGGAAGCTATGTGTAAGAAAACTACAATTTCCCTAAAGGGTAATCCAGGACATGTGTGTTTTACATCACTCATGACGTGAAAGACATTTCCACATCCACGTTCTAAGGGCAATATAGACTGGTTACACATAACTGGAAGGGGAGTCTGAAAATTTTTGGGACGGAAAGAATCTTGGAAGACGAGAGGAGAAGGAGAGAGCACAGAAATGTAGGGATGTTGGAGAAGTCCTGTGGGACATCTAACTTCTCAAAACAAATGTTTCTTAGACCACCAGTAAAGTATTAATTTTCTATGTTATCTTTTGATATTTGAATTATTTAGCATATACCATAAATACTCGAGTATAAGCCGAGTTTTTCAGCTTTAAGGCTTGATTAAATTATCAAGCCCTGTGCACAGTATAACATTTTGTCTGTGCATTTTTAAAGTTTAAGCTAGAAGGTCTGTTTGTTTTGAGAAGGAATCACAATTGTTAACGTCAACACCTAGTCTGTTTACATACTTCCGTGGAGCCACGGAAAGTTATTCACTAATGCCCCGTACACATGGTCCGATTTTCCAATGGAAAATGTCCGATCGGAGTGTGTTGTCAGACATTCCGACCGTGTGTGGGCTCCATCGGACATTTTCCATCGGATTTTCCGACACACAAAGTTTGAGAGCAGGCTATAAAATTTTCCGACAACAAAATCCGATTGCGTCAATTCCGACCGTGTGTGGCCATTTCTGACGCACAAAGTGCCACGCATGCTCAGAAGAAATTCTGAGACGGAACAGCTCGGTCTGGTAAAATTAGCGTTCGGAATGGATACAGCACTTTCATCACGCTGCAATGTCAAAAATAGTTTAATGCAGTAGTAGTTTTGCTGCTCATATTCACACAGACTTCTCACAAACCTGTTTCTTTATTATTTATTGGGATTCCCTCAATATATTTACATTTGTCACATCTGACCAAATATTTTTTGGGCTGTTTTTAAATATTTTTTCTTTTTTTCAAGGATGTTTTTGTATTTGTTTGGTGGTTTGTATTTTTTCCAAGGCTGTTTTTTTTTTCTTTTGTGGTTTGTATTTTTAAAAAATCTGATGTTTTTATTTTTTTTTGTGTGTTTTACTCCATAATATTTTTGTGTGTGTTTTGTGTCAAGTTACCACAACACCATTATTATCATATTGTATTATTGAATCTCAAGGAAATTGTTTGGTGTTGGTGTCTCTTGTTAATTTTACATTGTATATTAGAAATGTACCTGCCTCCTCACAAACAAACTGTCCTTTTAAAAGGAAAACACACATAGGCGAGTATAATTGTAAAAAAAATTTCCTTTATTAATGGCTCAGAACCAAACAAAGAGGGAGGCATCTCTGGAGAAACAGCTGAAATGGGTGAAGCCTTTGGCCCCTAGGGCACACATCAACTATTTTCTTGCAAAATTGGTGGCCTGAGGAGTCCATATCTAAGGGAGTGCAGTCTGGTCCATAAGTCCCAGAGATCCGGAAAGCAGCAGATGACATCTGTGTCCCCAGGCTGTGGTCATACAAGAGACTGCATCTTTGGCCAGACCAGACTGAACCCAGGGCCATCACTCTCTGGTCTTCCTTCTACGCTTCCTTCCACGCTGTGGCTGTGGTGGTGGAGTTGTGGCAGCAGGAGGAGGAGGAGGGGCCAACTCACTCAGGTGGGTATTGGATGTTAGTTCACCACTCACCCCCTTACTTAGGACTTTATAAAGAAGGTCCTCACATAGCTTGCGTTGACCCTCCTGCATGCCCTTCACTTTGGTGGCAGCCATGCAGACAAAGGCCTCATCAGGAGTGGGTAAGGCTCTGAGGGACGCAGAAGCCTCCTGAATGAGCCTGAGCGCAGAATCCTGCGTGTGAGTCGCCTTCCTCGCTATTTTATATGGAAGGCGGAGGGGAGAAACCTGCGATTCGGTCAGGCTGCGACTGGTCCCAGGCTTCTCCTGGCTGCCACTTAGCCCCGCCTCCTCCTGGCTGCCACTAACCCCCCCTCCTCCTGGCTGCCACATTCCACAGCTTCCTCCTGTGTGCCACATTCCAGAGCCTCGTCCTGGCTGAGGTCTTCCTGTGTATGAAAAAGGGACATAGTTTTAGTTTTTTATTCATCAATCACACACAATTTTCATCTCATGACTGTTGCAGATTGAATGTTTACAAATATAACAGACTATCCTTCTGAGCCCACCATTTTTCAGTCTTGTCTAAAATCTTTTTGCCTACTACTGTCTATCGATATGTAAAACACTTTTTTCAATCAGCAATTAGTGATCAATAATAACATCTAGTAAACACCAGAAATCTTTTGAACAATGCTATACCTGACTACATCTGGGCTCCTCCACTTCTTCCTGGCTGGAAGTCCCAGGTTGGACATCGGAAGCCTCAGCTGGGGTGGAAGGAAGAGTGGAAGGAAGAGTGGAGAGGGATTCCCTGACTTCAGTGTGGTCTGACAGAAAACAAAGTCTCTCATAGTACCACAGCCTGGGGACATAAACGTCATCTGCTGCAGCTCCGGATCTCTGGGAATCCGTGACCTTCTTGCGCTGCCTAAGATAAGTGCTCCTCAGGCCACCAATTTTGGTTTTTAAATAAGGGATGGTTGCTGTGGGGACCACCGGTGTCACCAACTCCAGCAGTTTCTCCAGCACTGCCTGCCTCTTTTGTTTATTATTGTAATGTGGATGTCTCACCTGCCACAGACAGGGCAGCTCCCTGTACTTGTCTATGAACAGGGGGAGGAAGTTTTGGTCATTGAAGCCATCCATTTTATTATCTGCAAGACACAACACAAGACAAACCCTAATGTCAGCCTAAAAACTACTAAACTTGTGCAAATACAGGCCTCAATCTAGAAGCAGTATAGGCCCAATGTAAAATTTTACCTTCGCAATCACGATCCGCACCTCCGTTACTCCTTCCTCAGCTCACAGATTGTACGTACTACGCACGCGTGTTACGCTTTATAGACACTGCGCATGCTTGAAACTCTGCCTGCCCCTCATGTTCTTTCTAGTCTATTCCCCGCCCCTTCTCGTTCGGTGCAGTGGGGGAAACACAGCAGGTGTCTGATAATTACACCAACAAGGAGGAGGAGGAAAGCCCTGAGCCTGAAACGTCCAGATCCAGAAGGAGACGATATAAGGCATCAAATATGTCCTTTGGGGAGAGGTTGGAGATGGTGGACATCCTGAAGAAGGCCCACTATGATGGAAAGTATGGACCTTACCCCAACCCCAATGTCAGAAAGGCCAAGATAATGGCGAAAGTAGTCAAGAGTCTGCACCGGAATTTCGGGGTACGACGATCAAAAGATCAGCTCAGGAAGCGGTGGTCGGACCTCAAATTAAGAGAACACGAGCAGTACAGAAAGATCCAGAGAGTGCTGCAAAAAAGTAAGTTGTTGTGCTGTGTTCCTATTCTTTATGTTTATTACGTTCGTGCTGCTCCATGTGCTTTTCCTAATAACTGTTATCCAGTTTAAAATGGCAACTTTCATGTTCATGGGCACATTATTTGTTCGTATCAAACATAGTTCGTTTGGCCATATGCAATTGCCATCATTTTTTGGGGCCTACTTGTGTAAAAAGAATTGGGTGGTGTAGATGTGTTTGTTACTAGAATGAAATGCCAACTAGATTCTGTGTAAGGAGAGGACACTCAGCAGTTTTCACATCTGGACGCTGGAGCTCTAGTGTGGGACACGAGAACACCTTTTTATTAGGGGGCCCACACAGGTGCTCCAGTGTATACTATAGGGGGGTCTCCATCTGTGAAGCTTGTACAAGACAAGTATTGAAGCTTGACAAAGGACAATAAAAATGCTACATCTTGGAACTCTGCCAAAATAGACAATTGTACCCCACTTCCAAGCAATGCTTCATATTTATAGTTCTGACATTAAATATCTGTGTGTTAAGTATACCTATTTTTTTTTTACCCCCCACCTCTGGAAGAAGGGGAAATCCACCAAAGACAAGAAGAGCAGGAGGAGGAAGACATGGTGGAAATTGTCACCACAACAGGTGAGTGTCTGCGACCACAGGCTCAGGTTAGAGATGGATGCCGGCATATTTATAATACCTGTTATTATTTTTTTTGGTTTCTCTCTTTTTAGGTGATCGTGATGTTGTGGATCCTGAACCTTTCATCTCTGAAAGTGCCCAGATCCTGATCGGGGAGATCATGGGGTGTAATGTTGCATTGGAAAACATCAAGAAAAACATCAATGATGTTCTTCAAAAAAATAAGAACATCATTGATTTTTTAGGGCGAGTTTAAAAGCCCTCCAAACCCCTTTGTTTTTTGGTGTGCTACAATTTTTGAATTTCATTAAAAAATATTAGAAAAGCCAAATTTTGAAGATGCACACAGTGTGTCAACATGTGCTATCTGCCATCACGGGAGATCAATGGACGCGTTTTGGGGGTGCAACCCCTTCCTCAATCATAAAGTAGCTGTGAGGAAGGGGTTGCACCCCCAAAACACGTCCCTTGATCCCCCATGATGGCAGCTAGCACATGTTAACATTCTTAAATTTGTGTGCATCTTCAAAATTTGGCTTTTCCTGGGGTGACTTCACCCCATCTGAACGCAATATTAAACTCAGTTTGTAACTACTCATGTCTGATATTGCCTTCAAGTTCTACTAAATGTGAACTTTGTAAATTCAAGATTTGTGTCTTTCTTGTTGGTTTTAAATATGCCTGTTTTATCTTAAATGGACATTTCTAATTTTTCTAATGTGACCCCAAAAATTGTTATAAAACAATGTTGGTTTGTTTTAAAAACCTTTTCTAAATGCACATGTGATCGTGCTGGTATTAAAAAGATTGTTAATCAAGATTGTGTGGATTATTGTCTCAACGCTACAAAACTTTTGTTGTGCTGTAATGGGTGTTTTCTGTGACAATGGGTGTTATTTACTAAGGGCAAATCCACTTTGCACTACAAGTGCAGTTTCAGTGCAGTTTCAAGTGCACTTGTAGTGCAAAGTGTCTTTGCCTTTAGGAAATAACACCCAACAGTGCTTTGTAAGGTTACACAATCACGCCAATTTCAGGACTCACCACATTTCTCTCAGGGTCAGCTAAAACAAACACAAGCAGGAAATGTCACCAAACCTTGTTTTTTTTTTTAATTTAAAAAATGTTTTAGACACTGTCTGACATATTGATGGCCCCCCTACCCACAAAGAATTCAAGGTATCTTAGCCGGACATCACGGGCACTCAGGGGGGGCAAGCCAGGACGGCCACTTTCAAGCGCCATCAGGGTTGGTTCATTCGGAATTCCGGCCCCAGGCCCAACTGAGCCAGCATAGTTGGCAGAATGTTTCCGTAAAAAGTTATGTAGAACACAGCACGCCAGAATAATGTGATTCAGTTTGTACTCCGCCATATGTATGGGTGTAAGATATAGGCGGAACCGGCTGGCCATGATTCCAAAGGTGTTCTCCACCACTCTTCTGGCTCTGGCCAGCCGGTAATTAAAAACCCTCTGGTCCGGGGTGAGGGTCCTCATCGGGAATGGCCGCATAAGATGGTCCCCCAGCGCAAATGCTTCATCCGCAACGAAGACGAATGGGAGTCCTTCCACATTGTCTTCTGGAGGTGGCAAGACAAACAGGAACTCATAATTACCCGACACCACCGCCAACATCACAATACTATTGAACCCCTTGTAGTTGTAATAGTACAACCCCGAGTTGGGTGGTGGGACAATGTGGACGTGTTTCCCATCAATTGCCCCTCCGCAGTTAGGAAAGTCCCACCGCTGGACAAAGTGGGAGGCCACAGTCTACCATTCCTGTGGCGTGGAAGGAAACTGTGGAGTCAAAACAAAATCAAAAATTAGTCATTTTGCACATAAACATGGAAAGCAGATTAGACACAAACATTCTTGCCCAACATCAAGCTAACATTTTTATGAGGGAATTTTTTTAAAACCAAAGTATAAGGTACACCTATCAGATCCCCCCTCTCCTGGGCCATTTCTAACATTATAGGGGGGGGGGAACTCTGGGACAGGTAACCCTCTCCACTTCATTGAGATATGAATGCCTAAATAAATGTCTAAATAATGGGTATTACTTTAAACAGCCCCTCCTTAGTTACAATATTGGCAGCCCACTGGACAGGTAACTAGTGTCATAATACAAAGATATAAATACACACTGTACACATTTGAGCACATTTGGACATTCTTCTATTACCTATTAAGATAATAATAGTATACAAAAACTTGAAACAGTACCATTTGAAAGTATACAGGCAGGCCCTTGCACTACATGCTTTGGGGAATTCATCCATAAATCTGACCACTAAAGAGATGGGTATAGTGTGTATGGGTTTGGCAAAGTCAGCAGATAGATGATTGAGGATAGATAGAGAATTGTTATCAGCTGACTTAGCAGTTGGGGGGAGGGAGGGTTCCAAATTCTTGGTCCATGAACTCCTCCCCACCCTGTTCATGGACTGGACTTGTGTCAAGGTCAGGACCCCAACACCAAGCCCCCGCACAGCACGAATTCTACGAGGAGTACGTATACGTAACATGGCTAGAAAACGGTTGGCTGCTCAGAACAAGGTAACAGAATGCACTGAAGAACAGCAAGGCCTGTAAAGAGCGACCTGAAAAACAGCAACGAGCGGACAAGAATGCAATGAATAATCAAATACGAACTCACTGCACGCACTGAAGAGCAGATACAAACCCACAAGCACAAACTGAACAGCAGAAAACGATCTGAAAACCACGAGTCTGAAAAAACGCGAATCATCTCTCACCAAACTTTTACTAACACGAGATTAGCAAAAGGAGCCCAAAGGGTGCCGCGCTTGGTTCTGAAATGGCCTTTTATAGTCTCGTCGTATGTGGTGTACGCGACCGCGTTCTTGGCGATCGGAAATTCCGACAACTTTGTGCGACCGTGTGTACGCAAAACAAGTTTGAGCCAACATCCGTCTGAAAAAATCCTAGGATTTTGTTGTCGGAATGTCCGATCAATGTCCGACCGCGTGTATGGGGCATAAGAGTTACCAAGCCAAAATTTAGCAAGTTATCATTCAAGTAATGAAATATGTTATTTTGTAATACAAGCTTGTGGAATGTGATTATCATGTGTATCCCCATATATATTTGATATTTGAAAGTATATAAATTTTTGTATTATCACCAAATATATCTGATATTATTTTACACTGAATTTTTAGTTAATAAATATATATTTTTAGCACCTTGTTGAACTCACTTGTCTTTAAAATATCACGGATAACTGAACTTGAATTACTTGGTTGTATTTGTGGAAAAATGTGAAAATCTACCTAAAACCACAGATTTTATCTGAGACGAATAGCTCAGTATAAACATTCTGACAGTAGGATTTTTAAACCTACACATTATGCCAACTGTAAGACAGTGGGGGTGGTCTACATGTGTATTGTCTTGTTGAGTACCTGTGTATTGTCTTGTTGAGTACCGCGTATTTTCTTGTTGAGTATTAAAGTCAGGAAGTTAGTTGCTAGGTAATTTGGACAGGGTATAATCCCAAATCCTCAATAAATTAGTAGGTAAGATGCCTGGCGGTTGTGGAGATGTGACTCGGTGTAAATCTTGCGGTATGTATGTGTTCCTTGATCATCCACTGGAGGGCGAATACTGCTGTGCAAAATGTAAGCACATTGTTTCCCGGGAAGCCCAACTGTCAGCATTGAGAAGACCCTCCATACTAAAGGAGAGCCAGCAACATACACAGCAGGTGCCAGCAGGGGCCAGCACAGAGGTGGGTGGAGTGGAGACAAAGAGGTGCAGGCACTAGGAAAGAGTAAATGGGTGACAGTCAGGAAGGGTAGAGGGGGAATTGCTGGGGGGCTGATCTAGGGCTGGAGCTTCCCAATAAGTATGCTCCATTGAGTGACATTGGTGAAACCAGTCAGGGGGAAGAACTCCTCCAGTGAGAGTGGGGGGGGGGAGTGAAGGGAAAGGAAAGACAGACTCTGGCAGTAGGGGACTCAATTCTTAGAAGGACAGAGAGGGTAATCTGTAACAAAGACCTGAAGCGCCGAACTGTATGTTGTCTACCAGGCGTTCAGGTTCGGCACATCATAGACCTGGTGGACAGATTGCTGGGAGGGGCTGGAGAAGACCCAGCTGCCATGGTGCACGTTGGCACCAATGACAAAGTCAGAAGCAGATAGAGTGTCCTAAAGAACGATTTTAGGGACTTGGGAGCTAAATTGAGGAAAAGGACCTCCAAGGTAGTATTCTCAGGAATACTACCGGTACATTGAGCCACACCAGAAAGGCAGAGGGAGATTAGGGAAGTAAACAAGTGGCTGAGAAGCTGGTGTAGTAAGGAGGGATTTGTATTCCTGGAAGACTGGGCCGACTTCTCAGTCAATCACAAGTACTAAGAAAGGGAAGGACTGCACCTAAATGAGGAGGGTGCAGATCAGCTAGGAGTAATGATGGCCAAAAAGTTAAGAGGAGTTTTTAAACTAGGCGACGGGGGGAGGGCCCAGAAGTAGAGATAGTCAGCATGGAACATATTCCAGAGGGTAGTATTGGGGCCATTAGTGGTGGGTTGACTAAAGCACATAAACTCAAGGTAAGTATAGTAACAAGTCCTAGTTGCAATCTTGAAACACCCAATACGAGGACAATATGCGACCGGTCTAAACTATGTGGCATGTTCACCAATGCCAGGAGCATGGCGGACAAGATGGGTGAACTAGAGATACTGTTGTACAAGGAGGATTTGGATTTTGTGGGAATTTCAGAGACCTGGTTCAACAGCTCTCATGATTGGCTGGCAAACATTCAAGGGTATACCCTATACCGCAAGGATAGAGAGGGTAAAAAAGGGGGAGGGGTATGCCTATATATCAAGAATAATGTACATGCGAATGTGAGAGATGACATCACTGAGGGAGCTAGAGAGGAGGTGGAATCCTTATGGGTAGAGCTCCAAAGGGATGAAGCTAAGGGGAAAATAATACTGGGAGTATGCTATAGGCCCCCTAACCTGAGGGAGGAAGTGGAGACAGATCTCCTATCACAAATTGGATTAGCAGCAAGGATGGGAAGTGTTATCATAATGGGGGATTTTAATTATCCAGACATAGACTGGGCGGAGGGAACCGCGCATTCATTTAAGGCTCGTCAGTTCCTTAATGTCTTGCAGGACAATTTTATGGGTCAGATGGTAGACGCACCAACTAGAAATAAAACATTACTGGATCTACCGATTACCAACAATACAGACCTGATCACAGATGTTGAAATACGGGGCAATTTAGGTAACAGCGATCACAGGTCAATTAGTTTCAGTATAAATCACACAAATAGGAAACATGAAGGGAACACAAAGACACTGAATTTCAAAAGAGCCAACTTCCCTAAACTACAAACCTTGCTAAAAGGCATAAATTGGGATAAAATATAAGGAACAAAGAATATGGAGGAGAGATGGGTTTGCTTTAAGAGCATATTAAATAAGGGCATTAGCCAATGTATCCCATTGGGTGATAAATTTAAAAGAGCGAGCAAAAATCCTGGATGGCTTAACTCCAATATAAAAATGCATATAAAAGCAAAGGAGAAGACCTTCAAAAAATACGAGGTTGAGGGATCATCCTCAGCATTCAGACTTTATAAAGAATGCAATAAGAAATGTAAGGGTGCAATTAGGACGGCTAAGATAGAACATAAAATACACATAGCGGAGGAGAGCAAAAAAAATCCCAAGAAATTCTTTAAGTATGTAAACAGTAAAAAAGGGAGGACAGACCATATTGGCCCCATAAAGAATGAGGAAGGACATCTGGTTACAAAGGATGGGGAGATGGCAAAGGTATTGAATTTATTCTTCTCCTCAGTCTTCACGAGGGAATCGGGGGGCTTCAGTAACCAAAACTGCAGTGTTTATCCTCATGACACAATACAGGAAGCACCTTCATGGTTAACAGAGGATGGAATTAAAATTAGACTTGAGAAACTTAACATTAATAAATCACCGGGACCAGATGGCTTGCATCCGAGGGTACTTAGGGAACTCAGTCAGGTGATTGCCAGACCGTTGTTCCTAATTTTTACAGACAGTCTATTGACTGGAATAGTACCAGCTGATTGGAGAAAAGCCAATGTAGCACCAATATTTAAAAAGGGCCCAAAAAACATCCCTGGGAATTACAGACCAGTTAGCCTAACATCAATAGTATGTAAACTCTTGGAGTGGATGATAAGGGACTATATACAAGATTTTAGTAATAAGAACGATATCATTAGCAGTAATCAGCATGGATTCATGAAGAATCGTTCTTGCCAAACCAATCTATTAACCTTCTATGAGGAGGTGAGTTGCCATCTAGATAAAGGAAGGCCCGTAGACGTGGTGTATCTGGATTTTGCAAAAGCATTTGACACAGTTCCCCATAAACGTTTACTGTACAAAATAAGGTCTGTTGACATGGACCATAGGATGAGTACATGGATTGAAAACTGGCTACAAGGGCGTGTTCAGAGGGTGGTGATAAATGGGGAGTACTCAGAATGGTCAGGGGTGGGTAGTGGGGTTCCCCAGGGTTCTGTGCTGGGACCAATCCTATTTAATTTGTTTATAAACGACCTGGAGGATGGGATAAACAGTCCAATCTCTGTATTTGCAGATGATACTAAGCTAAGCAGGGCAATAACTTCTCCGCAGGATGTGGAAACCTTGCAAAAAGACCTGAACAAATTAATGGGGTGGGCGACTACATGGCAAATGAGGTTCAATGTAGAAAAATGTAAAATAATGCATTTGGGTGGCAAAAATATGAATGCATCCTATACACTGGGGGGAGAACCTCTGGGGGAATCTAGGATGGAAAAGGACCTGGGGGTCCTAGTAGATGATAGGCTCAGACATGGCATGCAATGCCAAGCTGCTGCTAATAAAGCAAACAGAATATTGGCATGCATTAAAAGGGGGATCAACTCCAGAGATAAAACAATAATTCTCCCACTCTACAAGACTCTGGTCCGGCCGCACCTGGAGTATGCTGTCCAGTTCTGGGCACCAGTCCTCAGGAGGGATGTACTGGAAATGGAGCGAGTACAAAGAAGGGCAACAAAGCTAATAAAGGGTCTGGAGGATCTTAGTTATGAGGAAAGGTTGCGAGCGCTGAACTTATTCTCTCTGGAGAAGAGACGATTGAGAGGGGATATGATTTCAATTTACAAATACTGTACTGGTGACCCCACAATAGGGATAAAACTTTTTTGCAGAAGAGAGTTTAATAAGACTCGTGGCCACTCATTACAATTAAAAGAAAAGAGGTTTAACCTTAAACTACGTAGAGGGTTTTTTACTGTAAGAGCGGCAAGGATGTGGAAATCCCTTCCACAGGCGGTGGTCTCAGCGGGGAGCATTGATAGCTTCAAAAAACTATTAGATAATCACCTGAATGACCGCAACATACAGGGATATGTAATGTAATACTGACACATAATCACACACATAGGTTGTACTTGATGGACTTGTGTCTTTTTTCAACCTCACCTACTATGTAACTATGTAGGACTTGAAGTTCTCGACAGGCATCTCCCCCCAGGCTCTGAGAATCATTATCCCAAAGACCTGTTCTGCCATCATCCAGGTCCTGCAGAAGGAGTATATTAAGATAAGGTTTTTATCCTTTAACATCACATTTTATTGTATATAATGTTTGATAATGTATTGTACTTCTTTCCTCATTCCCTAATTACCATGATTGGAATATGCTGTGAATGTCCCCGTTGTCCTCATGCATGCTGGATTTTTATGTAATTATTTTTTTTCTCCTTCATACATATTTGCCTTCACTTACCTCCCCAGCATGGTCTCCTGCCCCTATATTCACCTCATGTAGTCACTTAACAATGTATTTTGTCAGCTCCATAGTAGTGCTTTACCCTAAATACCCCCTAAAATGTTCATAAATGTGATTTGTGCTTTAAATTCAGGCAGAGTGCCAGAGGCTTTTTTTGGGGGGTCCCCAAATCATTTTACCCTCCCTCCCCCCAATTGCTAAGTCAGCTGATACCAATTCTCTATCTATCCTCAATCATCTATCTTCTGACTTTGCCAAACCCATACACACTATACCCATTTCTTTTGTGGTCAGATGTATGGATGAATTCCCCAAAGCATGTAGTGCAAGGGCCTGCCTGTATACTTTCAAATGGTACTGTTTAAAGTTTTTGTATCCTATTATTATCTTGATAGGTAATAGCAGAATGTCAAAATGTGCTCACATATGTACAGTGTGTATTTATATCTTTGTATTATGACACTTCTTACCTGTCCAGTGGGCTGCCAATAGTGTAGTAGTGTAGTGTAGTGTAGTAGTGTTACACTAAGAAGGGGCTGTTCAAAGTAATACCATTATTTAGGCATTCATCTCTCAATGAAGTGGAGAGGGTTACCTGTCCAAGAGCTCCCCCCATAATGTTAGAAATGGCCCATGAGAGGGGGGAGGGGGAATCTGATAGGTGTACCTTATACTTTGGTCTTTAAAAACTCCCTCAAATAAATGTTATACTGATGATGTTATACTGATGTTGGCCAAGAATGTTTGTGTATAATCTGCTTTCCCTGTTTATGTGCAAAATGACTACATTTTCTTTTGTTTGACTCCACAGTTTCCTTCCACGCCACAGGAATGGCAGACTGTGGCCTTCTACTTTGCCCAGCGGTGGGACTTTCCTAACTGCGGAGGGGAAATTGATGGAAACACATCCACATCGTCCCACCACCCAACTCGGGGTCATACTATTATAATTATAAGGGGTTCAATAGTATTGTGATGTTGGCAGTGGTGTTGGCTACTTATGAGTTCCTGTATGTGGATGTGGGGAAGAATGGCCGGATGTCCGATGGTGGAGTCATCACCCAGACGGAGTTCTACAGGCATCTCCAGAATGGCAGCTTGGACTTGCCACCTCCAGAAGACAATGTGGAAGGACTCCCATTCGTCTTCATTGCTGATGAAGCATTTGCGCTGGGGGACCATCTTATGCGGCCATTCCTGATGAGGACCCTCACCCCGGACCAGAGGGTTTTTAATTACCGGCTGGCCAGAGCCAGAAGAGTGGTGGAGAACACGTTTGGAATCATGGGCAGCCGGTTCCGCCTATTTCTTACACCCATACACATGGCGGAGTACAAACTGAATCATATTATCCTGGCGTGCTGTGTTCTACACAACTTTTTATGGCAACATTCTGCCAACTATGCTGGCTCAGTTGGGCCTGAGGCTGGACTTCAAAATGAACCAACCCTGACGGCGCTTGAAAGTGGCTGTCCTGGCTTGCCCCCCCTGAGTGCCCATGATGTCCGGCTAAGATACCTTGAATTCTTTGCGGGTAGGGGGGCTATCAATATGCCAGACATTGTCTGAAACCTTTTTCAAATAAATAAAAACAAATAACTACTCAAATCTTTCGTGACATTTACTGCTTATGTTTGTTTTAGCTGACCCTGACAGAAATGTGATGAGTCCTGAAAATGGCGTGATTGTGTAACCTTACAAAGCACTGGTGGGTGGTATTTACTAAAGGCAAAGACACTTTGCACTACAAGTGCACTTGAAACTGCACTTGTAGTGCAACGTGGATTTTACCTTAGGAAATAACACCCATTGTCACAGAAAACACCATGTCATCACGGGGGATCAAGGGACGTGTTTTGGGGATGCAACACCTTCCTCACAGCTACTTCATTATTGAGGAAGGGGTTGCACCCCCAAAACGCCTACAATGATCTCCCGTGATGGCATATAGCACATGTTGACACACTGTGTGCATCTTCAAATTTTGGCTTTTCTCAAATTTGTCAAAAAATGTCAAAAAATTTTAGCACACCAAAAAACAAAGGGATTTTGAGGGGTTTTAAACTCTCCATAAAACATCAATGATGTTCTTCATTTTTTGAATAACATCATTGATGTTTTTCTTGATGTTTTCCAAGTCCATATTACACCACATGATCTCCCCGATCAGGATCTGTGCGCTTTCCGAGGTGAAAGGATCTGGATCCACAACATCACCTAAAAAGATAGAAACCAAAAAACACCATGTATTATAAATATGCTGGCATCCATCTCTTACCTGAGCCTGTGGTCGCAGACACTCACCTGTTGTGGTGCCAATTTTCACCACGTCTTCCTCCTCCTGCTGTGCTTGTTCTGGGTGGATTTCCCCTTCTTCCAGAGGTGGGGGGTCTCCGCTCTCCTCGGATGAGGGGTGTTCTCCGAGTCTTTTCTCCCCTATGTAAAAAAAAATAGGTCTACTTAGCACACAGATATTTGATATCAGAACTATAAATATGAAACATTGCTTGGAAGTGGGGTACAATTGTCTGTTTTGGCAGAGTTCCAAGATGTTGCATTTTTCTTGTCCTTTGTGAAGCTTCAATACTTACCTGTTTTGTACAAGCTTCACAGATGGAGACACCCCTATAGTATACACTGGAGCACCTGTGTGGCCCCCTAATAAAAAGGGTGTTCTTGTGTCCCACACTAGTGCTCCAGTGTCCAGATGTGTAAACAGCTGCTGAGTGTCCTCTCCTTACACAGAATCTAGTTTGCATTTCATTCTAGTAACAAACCCATCTACACAACCAAATTAGTTTCACACAAGTAGGCCCTAAAAAATGTGGGCGAATGCAAATGGCCAAAACAATGGTGTTTTATAGGCCGAAAGAAAAATGTTTGATACGAACGAATAATGTGCCCATGAACATGAAAGTTGACATTTTAAACTGGATAACAGTTAAGAAAAGCACATGGAGCAGCACGAACGTAATAAACACAAAAAGACTAGGAACACCGCACAACTACTTACATTTTTGCAGCACTCTCCAGATCTTTCTGTACTGCTCGTGCTCTCTTAATTTTAGGTCCGACCACCGCTTCCTGAGCTGATCTTTCGATCGACGTACCCCGAAATTCCGGTGCAGACTTTTGACCACTTTCACCATGATCTTGGCCTTTCTGACATTGGGGTTGGGGTAAGGTCCATACTTCCCATCATAGTCGGCCCTCTTCAGGATGTCGACCATCTCCAACATCTCCCCAAAGGACATATTTGATGACTTAAATCGTCTCCTTCTGGATTGGGACATTTCTGCCTCCGGGCTTTCCTCCTCCTCCTCCTCCTAGTTGGTGTAATTATCAGACACCTGCTCTGAATCCGCCATGTGCTCTTCCCCACTGTGACGAACGAGAAGGGGCGGGGAATAGACTATAAAGGGGCGGGCGGAGTTTCACGCATGCGCAGTGTCTATAAAGCCTAACACGCGTGCGTAGTACGTATGATCTGTGAGCGGAGGAAGGAGTAACGGAGGTGCCGATCGTGATTGCGAAGGTAAGATTTAACATTGGGCCTATACTGCTTCTAGATTGAGGCCTGTATTTGCACAAGTTTAGAAGACTTTAGGCTGACATTAGGGTTTGTCTTGTGTTGTGTCTTGCAGTGAAAATGGATATCTTGAAAGATAAGGACATTATGCCAATCTTTATTGATATGTTCAGGGAGTTGCCCTGTCTATGGGAGATAAACCACCCTGAATATAAGAACCAAACAAAGAGGAAGGCAGCGTTGGATCAATTGCTGGAATTTGTGAAGACGGTGATCCCCACGGCAGACATCACCTATTTGAAGATCCTAATTGGTGGCCTGAGGAGCACTTATCTAAGGGAGCACAAGAAGGTCCAGGATTCCCAGAGATCAGGCGCTGCAGATGACATTTATGTCCCCAGGCTGTGGTACTATGACAGGCTGCATTTTCTGGCAGGTCAGACTGAACCCAGGCCAGCACTCTCCAATCTTCCTTCCAGGCTTCCTTCCCCCCCAGCTGAGGCTTCTGAAGCCCAACCTGGGCCTTCCAGGCAGCAACATGTGGAGGAGCCCAGCTTGAGCCAGGTATAGCATTCCTATAAATCTTCATGGTTGTTCAATCAATGATGTTAACTAGATGTTAGTTTGGTGTACTAATTTATGATTGTGATTGATGATGCAAAAACTACAACCATGTCCCTTTTTCATACACAGGGAAGTCTCAGCCAGGAGGTGGCCGGGCCAAGCAGGCTGCCTGATATCCAGGTCCCTCCCCTACACCTTCAAAGACAAAGTGGCAGGAAGAGGAGTAACCTGGAGGAGGCTGCCAAAGGCCTCTTTTGGAAGGCTACAGAGGCACTGAGAAGCCCCCACAGTGTGGAGGAGGACTTTGCTGGCATAACTGCCTGCAAAATGCTGCAGATGGAGGAGGGCCAATTACTCCTGTGTGAGTCCTTAATTTTGGAAGCTCTCAATAAGGGGTTGAGGGGCCAAATAACATGTGCTACCCACATTTGTAACCTCACACATAGTCCTCCCCCTCCTCCTCCTCCAGGTCCTACTACTCCTCCTCCTCCTCCTCCTCCTCCTCCAGGTACTACTACTCCTCCTCCTCCTCCTCCAGGTCCTACTCCTCCTCCTGCCACATCTCCAACACCAGAGCCACAGCCGGGAAGGAAGCATGGAAAGAAGACCAGAGAGTGATGACCCTGGGTCCAGTCTGGTCTGGCAAAAGATGCAGCCTCTTGTAGTACCACAGCCTGGGGACATAGATGTCATCTGCTGCTTTCATGATCTCTGGGACTTCTGGACCAGACTGCACTCCCTTAGATAAGGACTCCTCAGGCCACCAATTTTGCAGTAAAAGAATTGATGTCTGCCCTGGGGGTCCAAGGCTTCGCCAATTTATGATGTTTCTCCAGCGTTGTCTCCCTCTTTGTTTGGTTCTGAGCCCTTAATAAAGGATTTTTTGTTTCAATTATACTCTCATATGTGTGTTTTCCTTAAAAAAAGGACAGTTTGTTTGTGAGGATTCAGGTACATTTCAAAAATACAATGTGAAATTAACAAGGGACACCAACATCAAGCAATCTCCTTAAGATTAAATAATACAAGATAATAATGGTAAGTAGGTGGTAGGTGGTGTGTCCTAATAGATACGGCACCTCATCCCAGTTGAAAGAATTCTCAAGATAGGAAAAAGAGTGGGGGTGGAATTATTGCGGTGCCAGCAATGAGATAGAACAATTTTGTTGTAAAATCATCTTATTTATTTTATTTAGTATCAAAAAAGACTACAAATTGTACATTAGACATACATACATAGAAAGTTCTCAGAAACACAAAAACAAGAGTACAGTTCAAAATATTGACCGTCACCAATGATGTTGAAGGGTGATCGTAGTCATTTGTTCCCAACTAGTTTTGCCAAAACATTGGCTTCATCAGGGGAGTATATAGAGGGGAATCAGAAGGCGCCTAAAGGATGAAAATTAGCATATAAATATTCGGAGATTCTTTTATTATTATTATCATTAACAAAGGGAACTCAGCCTCAATTACATACCCTAATTATATGCAAAAACGGAGCACTCAATGTTGTGTGGAAAAGATTCACAGCGCAATGAATACATACAAAAATCGCATGATTTAAGTGTAATCAGAAAAACTGAAAAACAAAATTAAGGAGAATAGTATGAGTGAGGTGACCTTGACAACATATAAATTAAATGAGTCAGATGGTATTTGTTGGTATCAAATTGAGGGACGTAGTAAATTATTAATATACTGAAAAGGCTTACCAAAAAAATTGCATATAGCTGGAAGCAAAAATGCGTCCTATAAGTGAGGTTCCGCCAATGTATAGGCTGAACATTGGAACCTCCCCAGCATGTCCTTCAGATAGCACTGGCTATGTTAGATGATCTAAAAGTCAATACATGTAGAAATGCTATCAGCATAAGGCTCAGCCAACATAGCCACATACAACAGTAATAGTGAAAATGAAGAGGCTTAAACGCCGGCTAAGAAGGAGGGGAGTATAACATTTTTTACCTTTAACATGTGTCACCAGTCCCCATAGTGGTCCCGCAGCGAAGGGATATAAGTTACTGAAATGTGGCTGCCTTTTAAAACCCCCACCTGATCAGCATGAAGATAATCAGCCAATCAGGAGCGGACGAAAAGGCGGACAGGGCGCATGCGCAGTGGCCAAGATCATCTGCCTACATTACCCATGGATCCGAGCATCGATCGTATCACATGGCCGCAATTGCCAGTGACGCGATTGATAGATGTAAATAGGCATCGGAGCTGTCCAGAGGAAGGGGGGAGGAGAGATGGAATCCTCACAGCCATCCAAGGGAGAGGGGAGGAGGCGATGGGGTTGGCGTTGGAATACTGCGATGGTCCCGGACGAAGGGGCGGGCTGACGATATAGTCAGCCCTTGGGCGTCCATGCAGCCAAAGGCTTTAGTGGAACAGATTCCCAGGCAAATTGGAGGCAACGCAGCCAAGCGCACTAGATCCACATAGCAATCCCCGGGGGGAGAGACCAAACGGGCCAGGGGCATAGGCGAAACAGCCCATACAGTGGATAGTTGGTATCACCACAGTGACCAAGATACAATGATATTGACAGAAAAATACACTGATTAAAACAGATATAATCATTCAGCAATATATGATATATCCAACTTCATTTGTCTCTGCATAGATAATAATCATCAAAACAACAATTTATTTACTACATCATAGTGACCAGAATTTCGATACTTACACAATAGAGATACACAAATGGAGTTATAATAGATGCGATTTTAGTTGTATATAACAACAATTATGAAAAAACATTTCAATATCCAAAATTAAAACCAACCAGCAGTGGGCACAGGATGGGGGCAGGGAGTAAGGGCAGATGGATCACCGGACCATAGGGACCCAATTGAACATGAGACCAGCCAGCCAGTGAGGAGACAATCGATATATGGACCAACTAGATAGCAAAAAACTAATGGTCAAATGGTCAAATTGAAAATTTGGACCTGCAACAAGTCCATACACATAACTTACATTGGAGACTTCGGAAAGCCCTTTGAGAATTACAATGTCATTCTGGTTTAGTTATTAAGCCCGCTGATAAGGGCGGCAACGTTGTTGTGATGAACGTCCCGGCGTATGAAGCCATGTGCCTGGAGGTCCTTGGCAACGCACGTTGGTACCGCCCTATTTCTAAAACACTAATAACCAACTTTAACAATGAATATTATAGCTTCATTTTTGAAGCATATCAATCAGGTCTCATTGATTCCAGTACATGGAACTACCTTAATGTGAAGGACCCCAAAATTGCCACTTTTTATTCACTGCCCAAAGTGCATAAATCAGTGAAGAAACCCCCTGGATGACCGATTGTCTCGGGATGTCAAAGTCTAACAGGGAATGCCAGTGCTTTGGTGGATAAATACTTAATACCTCATGTAACTGCCCTATTTTCTTATGTGCAGGACACCATTGATATGTTGCGTCATATTGATGGAAAACAAGTCCTTTCGAATACGTGGCTGGTAGCCTTAGATGTGGAATGTTTATATAACTCAATTCCACATACCAAAGGTATTGAAGTGATCCGTACTCACCTTCAGGAGCGAGGATCATCTTTTGATGGTTACAGCCGGTTTGTTCTCCGGCTGCTTGAGTTTATCTTGACTAGAAATGTTTTTATGTTTGGTTCCTCCCACTTCCTCCAGGTACAGGGGGTGGCTATGGGGACTAAATGTGCCCCTTCCTATGCCATCCTGTACCTGGGGGGGTGGGAGAGGGACTTGTTTTCCCAAGAATCCATGTCAGATTTGCTTTCACACATTGTAGCCTGGTACAGGTATATTGATGATGTTTTCATTCTATGGTCGGGAGGTCGAGATGACCTTTCTCGGCTGATGGACTTGCTGGCTGTAAATACCTTTAACTTAAGTTTTACAATGAAATGTAGCCAAACTAAGATAAATTTTCTGGATTTACAAATACATTTAGACAAGGATGGGATTCTACATTCATCGTTATATCGTAAGCCTTCATCGGGCAATACGATTCTACATGCAGCCAGTGCACATCCCCAGCCTTTATTAGACAGGATACCTTATAGCCAATTTCTAAGACTTAGAAGGAACTGTACTCAGGACTCAGATTTTCATCTGGCAGCTGGTGACCTGTATGAGAGACTTCGTCTGCGGGGACACAGTCGTTCCTTGCTGAGGAGGTCTTTCAACAGAGTCATTAAACGAAACAGACATGACCTTATTCATTCAACCAAATCTCCAAAAGCTAACTCTTCTGTTAGGATTATTACTCAATTTTCAAAGCAGCATGGCCAAATGAGAGGGATTCTCCAAAAATATTGGCCACTTTTGACGGCCGATAATACCATCAAAAAATTTCTTAAACCATACCCAGAAATCACATACAGACGCACTCCATCTATGAGAGACTTATTAGTTCATAGTCACCACGAGATACGGGGTCCTTTGGACCATTCAAATGTTGGTACTTTTTCATGTGGCACATGCGACTTCTGTCCTTTTATTTTCCATTCTAAGAATATTCCCCTTCCGAATGGCAAGATACACCGTTTGAGACACAGAGTCACTTGTAAGACAATTGGTGTTGTATATTTAGCTCTGTGCCAATGTGGTTGTTTTTTTGTGGGGAAAACTAAGCGTCCATTTCTTAAACGCATCAAGGACCACGTTGCACCTTTATACAAACATTTAACCACTACAGCCTTAAATAGGCATGTTGCCACAGAACACAACTTTGACCCCCATGTTGTCAGATTTGCGGCCCTTGGGCATATTCCCTTACATGCCCGGGGAGGCAATATCGACAACTCTCTGCTTCAGATGGAGACTAGATGGATATACTTATTGGACGCTGTAAAATATCCCGGCTTAAATGAATACATCAGCTTTAAATCCTTTCTTTAGAATGGTACTTATTTATCTGTGCTGACCATTAGTTTTTTGCTATCTAGTTGGTCCATCTATCGATTGTCTCCTCACTGGCTGGCTGGTCTCATGTTCAATTGGGTCCCTATGGTCCGGTGATCCATCTGCCCTTACTCCCTGCCCCCATCCTGTGCCCACTGCTGGTTGGTTTTAATTTTGGATGTTGAAATGTTTTTTCATAATTGTTGTTATATACAACTAAAATCACATCTATTATAACTCCATTTGTGTATCTCTATTGTGTAAGTATCGAAATTCTGGTCACTATGATGTAGTAAATAAATTGTTGTTTTGATGATTATTATCTATGCAGAGACAAATGAAGTTGGATATATCATATATTGCTGAATGATTATATCTGTTTTAATCAGTGTATTTTTGACATCCAACCCATACTTGTACTGTTGTAGGCATTCTGTCAATATCATCATATCTCGGTCACTGTGGTGATACCAACTATCCACTGTATGGGCTGTTTCGCCTATGCCCCTGGCCCGTTTGGTCTCTCCCCCCGGGGTTTGCTATGTGGATCTAGTGCGCTTGGCTGCGTTGCCTCCAGTTTGCCTGGGAATCTGTTCCACTACAGCCTTTGGCTGCATGGACGCCCAAGAGCGGACTATATCATCAGCCCGCCCCTTCGTCCGGGACCATCGCAGTATTCCAACGCCAACCCCATCGCCTCCTCCCCTCTCCCTTGGATGACTGGGAAGATTCCATCTCTCCTCCCCCTTCCTCTGGACAGTTCAGATGCCTATTTACATCTATTGATCGCGTCACTGGCAATTGCGGCCATGTGACGTGATCGATGCTCGGATCCATAGGTAATGTAGGCAGATGATCTTGGCCACTGCGCATGCGCCCTGTCCGCCTTTTCGTCCGCTCCTGATTGGCTGATTATCATCATGCTGATCAGGTGGGGGTTTTAAAAGGCAGCCACATTTCAGTAACTTATATCCCTTTGCTGCGGGACCACTATGGGGAACTGGTGACACATGTTAAAGGTAAAAAATGTTATACTCCCCTCCTTCTTAGCCGGCGTTTAAGCCTCTTCATTTTCACTATTACCGTTGCATGTGGCTATGTTGGCTGAGCCTTATGCTGATAGCATTTCTACATGTATTGACGTTTAGATCATCTAACATAGCCGGTGCTATCTGAAGGACATGCTGGGGAGGTTCCAATGTTCAGCCATTACATTGGCGGAACTTCAGTTATAGGACGCATTTTTGCTTCCAGCTATATGCATTTTTTTTTGGTAAGCCTTTTCAGTATATGAAATATTTACTACGTCCCTCAATTTGATACCAACAAATACCATCTGACTCATTTAATTTATATGTTGTCAAGGTCACCTCACTCATACTATTCTCCTTAATTTTGTTTTTCAGTTTTTCTGATTACACTTAAATCATGCGATTTTTGTATGTATTCATTGCGCTGTGAATCTTTTCCACGCAACATTGAGTGCTCCGTTTTTGCATATAATTAGGGTATGTAATTGAGGCTGAGTTCCCTTTGTTAATGATAATAATAATAAAAGAATCTCCGAATATTTATATGCTAATTTTTATCCTTTAGGCGCCTTCTGATTTCCCTGTAGCCAAATACTGGGCTGAGTGTGACTATCATTCCCAGTGCTCTGGTGGTGTCTCCCTTGTGTCCTGGAATTCCAGCATGGTATGTTCTGGGTGCGGGGACTGGGGGACCAGGGATATGGTTGAACAGCAATTTGATCTCTTTGTGATGTGATGGTTTACCTCAACGCTGCAAGATTATGTGGATTTAATAATACACCCTTTTTCCTTTGTTTCAGTGGTTTTATTCTCTGCATTTAATCTATATACTTCCCTGATGAAGCCAATGTTTTGGCGAAACTAGTTGGGAACAAATGACTACGATCACCCTTCAACACCCATCATTGGTGACGGTCAATATTTTGAACTGTACTCTTGTTTTTGTGTTTCTGAGAACTTTCTATGTATGTATGTCTAATGTACAATTTTTAGTCTTTTTTGATACTAAATAAAATAAATAAGATGATTTTACAACAAAATTGTTCTATCTCATTGGTGGCACCGCAATAATCCCATCCCCCCTCTTTTTCCTATCTTAAGATAGTAATGGTGTTGTGGTAACTTGACACACAAAACACACACAAAAATATTATGGAGTAAAACTAAAAATAAAATAAAACAAAGATCAGCCTTGAAAAAAATACAACCCCCCCCCAAAAAAAAAAGCCTTGAAAAAAATAAAATAAAACAACAAAAGAAATTTGGTCAGATGTGACAAATCAAAATATATTGAGGGAATCACGATAAATAATAAAGAAAGTTTGTGAGAAGTCTGTGTGAATATGAGCAGCAAAACTACTTCATTCTTCTCACAATATAAAGAAGAAGAGAGTGCGCTGTATTAAACCATTTTTTACATTGCAGCGTGACGAAAGTGCTGTATCCATTGCGAACGCTAATTTTACTAGACCGAGCTGTTCCATCTCGGAATTTCTTCTGAGCATGCGTGGCACTTTGTGCGTCGGAATTGTACACACACGGTCGGAATTGACACGATCGGAAAATTTTATAGCCTGCTCTTAAACTTTGTGTGTCAGAAAATCCGATGGAAAATGTCCGATGGAGCCCACACACGGTCGGAATTTCCGACAACATGCTCCGATCGCACATTTTCCATCGGAAAATCCGACTGTGTGTACGGGGCATAAGGATGCAATTAAGGTGGCTAAGATAGAAAAAATGAAAGACACATAGCAGAGGACAGCAAAAAAAATAAAATAAAAAAAGTATGCAAAAATAAAAAAAAAAGTATGCAAAGAGTAAAAAAGGGATGACAGACCATATTGGCCCCATAAAGAATAAAGGGGGGATATCTGGTTACAAAGGATGGGGAGATGGCGAAGGTATTGAATTTATTCTTCTCGTCAGTCTTCACGAGGGAATCAGGGGGCTTCAGTAATCAAAACTGCAGTGTTTGTGCTCTTGACACATCACAGGAAGCACCTCCATGGTTAAAGGGGAAGAATTAAAATTAGACTTGGGAAACTTAACATTAATAAATCACGGGGACCAGATGGCTTGCATCCAAGGGAACTCAGTCAGGTAATTGCCAGACCATTTTTTCTAATTTTTACTGATAGTCTACTGACTGGAATGGTACCAGCTGATTGGAAAAAAGCCAATGTAGCACCAATATTTAAAAAGGGCCCAAAATACATCCCTGGGAATTAAAGACCAGTTATCCTAACATCAATAGTATGCAAGCTCTTGGAGGAGATGATAAGGGACTATATACAAGATTTTAGTAATGAGAACGGTATCATTAGCAATAATCAGCATGGATTAATTCGACACAGTTCCCCATAAACGTTTACTGTACAAAATAAAGTCCGTTGGCATGGACTATAGGGTGAGTACATGGATTGAAAACTGGCTACAAGGGCAAGTTCAGAGGGTGGTGATAAATGGGGAGTACTCGGAATGGTCGGGGGTGGGTAGTGGGGTCCCCCATGGTTCTGTGCTGGGACCAATCCTATTTAATTTGTTCATAAACTACCTGGAGGATGGGGTAAACAATTCAATATCTGTATTTGCGGACAATACTAAGCTAAGCAGGGCAATAACTTCTCCGCAGGAAGACGCAAGGTATTGCGAAACATGTAGGGCGGTGCGCTATGCTGTCGCCATCACGCCACATGCGACCCCGCCACAGGGGTGTTTTGTTTTTATTTGTTTAGCCGGCTTTTTACTATTTGTCCTGTACTGTCATTTGCGGGCATCCGCATGTTTTACCTAATAAACACGCTTTTCTACTACACGATTGGCGTCCCCCTCTCTCTCCTGTTTATCCACTCGGGACCCGGAGCCCGAGTGGGTCTATTTTCAGAGCCAGAGAAGCGGCATATCAGGTATTTTTTCGCCCCCTGTCTGATATCCACTTTCATCTGAGGGAACCGGACATTGGAGACAGCGAACATCCATACAGCCACAGCTCTTTACAGAGGGTAATTTGTCTGCTTATATGACCCTGCGCTGGAGGGGGTCCACCTTGTCTGGTAAGGGTCTGCACACACAGATTACCGCTCTGTTTTTTGAAGATTCATTCATCCACCACATAAGCCCCTGGGAGTTCCTTTACATTTATTATTTTTCACCTTGGAACTTATCAAATATCAGGAGTTATTTGCCCCTTTATGCCATACATGGTGGACATTATCATAGGTTTATTCACTGCACCTTGTTATTTTTTGTCACTATATATATATATATATATTATATATATATATATATATATATATATATATATATATATATATATATATATATATATATATATATATATATATTATATTCAATTATATATGTATTTGTACATTCACCACCATTTTCTAGCGCAACTTTATGTATTTTTGATTGTATCCATACCAGAAAGATATTACTTGGTTTTTAGTTGCTGCTTTATATTTAACATCTAGCGCAGTATTTTTTTCTTTATTTGTGTAACTCCAGAGATAAAACGATAATTCTCCCACTCTACAAGACTCTGGTCCGGCCACACCTAGAGTATGCTGTCCAGTTCTGGGCACCAGTCCTCAGGAAGGATGCACTGGAAATGGAGTGAGTACAAAGAAGGGCAACAAAGCTAATAAAGGGTCTGGAGGATATTAGTTATGAGGAAAGGTTGCAAGCACTGAACTTATTCTCTCTGAAGAAGTGACGCTTGAGAGGGGATATTATTTAAATTTTTACAAATACCATACTGGTGACCCCACAATAGGAATAAAACTTTTTCGCGGAAGGAAGTTTAACAAGACACGTGACCACTCATTAAAATTAGAAGAAAAGAGGTTTAACCTTAAACTACGTAGAGGGTTCTTTACTGTAAGAGCGGCAAGGATGTGGAATTCCCTTCCACAGGCAGTGGTTTCAGCGGAGGGGGCATCAATAGTTTCAAAAAACTATTAGATAAGCACCTGAATGACCACAACATACAGGGATATACAATGTAATACTGACATATAATCAAACACATAGGTTGGACTTGATGGACTTGGGTCTTTTTTCAACCTCACCTACTATGTAACTATGTAACACACATAGGAAATAAGTCGGCACTTGCGCCAGACTCAATGTAAGCTGATCAACCTATTTAGCTCATAGGGGAAGAGAATAGTTAAGGGGAATTTTAAAAGCTGACTCTTAAAATGTCCATACAGTCCATATAAAAGCAACTTGAAGGCAGCCCAGTGGAAGATAAGAAGGGTCTTCTGGAACAGCTGAGAAAAAAACACAGGTGCCACTCTAAGTGCAGTATGACAGTAGATTTAATTTCACAAATAGAAATGGACACTTACAAGAGTAAAGTAATAATAGGCATTTAGGGACAATTTCCTAAACATCCGTGAAGTAGGTGCATCCGTGGAGCTGCTTGCTGGGGACTCAGAGCGCTTTGCGCCGGTGATCGCTGACACTTCCTGGGTCTGGAACACACACAGAGGGAGCCTAAGGATGCCATCACTTCTGGGTGGAGGAGAACCAATAGGCGATGCTTTTGCGGAGCATGCGCTCCTTCTTCAGGCCTAACGGGGGCCATGGTGGATAAGGGCTTATAAGCACAGGAGTCATTGCTACTGGCTCCTAAAGTCCTGCAGCTATAAACATATATACACACACATTTATGCTTCCTTAATGTGGATTTATTTAAAGAGAGCTAGGTAGGAGATGTGAGACTGCCTAACTAAATGGGAATGTAAAATAAAGAACTCAATGGAAGCATTAAAAACATTAAATATACTCTTATGAGACCGGCATTACAATACAGCACATAACAGGGAAACACACACATATATACGCACACACACACACACACACACACACACACACACACACACACACACACACACATTAACATAGAGAACTCCTTGACCATAAAACAAATTGATTGGATAGGGAATTTTGTGGTTGGATATATTGTAAGGATCAGGGAAATCATGATAGCTGGTAATTTGTACAAAAAAAAAAAATAATAATAATAATAATCATAATAAAAAAATGAAAATAAATGGAATGATAAAAAACAGGAAAAGGGGAGAGAAATTATTTCTGTTTATACACTTTTAACACTTTAAGGCATTATTAGAATTAACCATAATAGACCAAGAACCATTATGTATTGTTATTCTTGATGGGAAATTGTAACTTTGATCTATAATTGCTATATCTATGGGTACCTACGTTTGAAGAAGAAGACCTTAAGGGTCCGGGGTAAATATGTGTGCTTTGAGTCCCCAGCAAGCAGCTCCACAGATGCACCTACTTCACGAATGTTTGGCAAATTGTGCCTAAATGCCTGTTATTACTTTACTCTTGTGAGTACCCATTTCTGTTTGTGAAATTAAATCTACTGTCATACTGCACTTAGAGTGGCGCCTGTGTTTTATTCTCAGATGTAACTATGAAAGATAAAACAAGAATTTCACAAAAGGGCTTATAGGCATATGCTCAGTATGCAGAAGTCAATCCCAGATCTCCCAGTAGGCAGGGATTGTTAAAATACCGTTATTTCTGTATTAATGTCGATATTCTGTAAATTATATTGATGAGGAAAGTTCCAAGAAAGTCTGTTCAGTTTTTGTGTAAAAACTCAAACATTGATTTAATAATAAAATAGCGAAATATTTCAAGAACAATATCAACATTTAGAATGTAAAAATAACATCAATTATGTATTATATTCTCAAGATGAAGATTAAATCAGATGTGTGTGTGTGTGTGTGTGTGTGTGTGTGTGTGTGTGTGTGTGTGTGTGTGTGTGTAGCTTCCTCGTGGTGTGTCTGAAGCAAATCTGCCCCATGGTGCTTCTGTTCCTAGCTTTTTCCTAAAATCTGACCCCCACTTTATCTTTAAAAGCGCTGGTTTAAAGTTCCTCTGAGTATTATTGTCCTATTATATTCATTGAAAACCCAATGGTCTTATTAATATCCTATTCAAGAGATATTGTAATATAAAGAACTTATATTCTGATATATTCACAAACTTTTGTATCTTAAGAAACATGAAAACTTTCATCTCATTTGGCATGGGAGGATGGTAAGAACCCAGCTCAAGCTTAATTACGAACACATGTTGGCTCTCCATAGAAATGTTTATGAAGCTTATAACAATATGTATACTTGTATAAATTTTATAAATGTATAAAAGTCTATATAATTTCACTTTTTCCATAACTAAAAGATATATATATATAAAACTCAATTATTCTATAAAGATCTAATCCATTCATTCATTTGTTAATATTTGTTAATTGATGTATATTAGATATTAGATAAAAGAAAACTTCTAACAGGGATATACATGGGGTAAGTTCCCACAAGTAAAATTTCTCATTCTTGACTGAATACATCCCAATACCAGGGATGGAGACTGGAACAGACTGTTGCTCCAGCGTGAAACACACTGGATAACAAGTCTGGATGCCACCTCACTCCCTGGCCTTAAGGACATGGTTAGCTTTCGCCCCTTCCTCTAAGGTTTTTCATCTAGGGGATGGGAAGAATAGGAGATACAGAAGGTGATATATCCGATTGGTTATCGGGATAAACCATACTAGTCTTCCCCTTGGACAAAAATATAAATCTTCTATTTCAATTTCCTACTCCTGTTCCACTGTATGGCAGTACATATAGTGAACAGAGAAATACACTTTTATAATAGATTTTACTATGAGTTTCTTCCACCATGTATGTCTTCTCTGCTTTGCTATTATTCCAAATGCTTTCTTACATTTTTTTCTGACTGACCCATTTAGGTTCTAATATAGCATAATATGCTGATAATGATGCTACTTTATTGTGTCTTCCAGACTCCCTTACAATCCCTATTTTTTCCTTTCCTCTTTTTCCATCACCTGATGGTGGGACTACTTTTTTCATGCCCTCTCCTTGTTTTGTACATATCTCACCTGGCGCACAAAGGGGGTGTTCTGCGTTGTCAGCACGAGGCCCCCTATTTACACGGTGTTGACATGATCAGTTTCTTTTTGGAGTCCTGCCCATTGTCAGCAGGCCGTGATTGTGCGTCGGTGTCCCTGGACTGCAGGATGCCATGCCGTCCATTTGGGGCGGCGCCATCCGCTCTGAGGATAGTTGGTCCAGGTCGGCCACAAATGCGTGTTCCCAGCAACCTTTCACCGCTGGGCATGTGCAACACATTCGGCACTATGGCACATGCACTGGCATTTGCAGGTGTATATCAGATCCCATTGCAGCGTGCAAACATCACAGCTGTGACGGATCTGATCACTGAAACTCTCCAGAGGAGGTAAGGTGGGCACACAGGACATGCTTTTTGTGGCTTCCTGACCTACTCAACAATAAGCTTGAGGTGATTCCTATCTTTATAATACTACCCCTTTGCATCCCAAACAGGCGTATCTCCTGGGCAGGGGATTCATGGGAATTCTCCCAGCCATTTTCTTGGGATTGCTAAACCAGGGACATCCTCTTGTGTAGAATCTATATATTTTCTATCCAGGTATGTATGTCTTGTGTATATACAATCATGTGCAATTTCATTTGGGGCCTGACTATAAAGTACATTGGACATTATTACACTCTGTTTTAAATCTCAGATCAGTTCAGATCTAACTTTTTCTTTGTGGCCTTCCTCCCCTTTTTGGACCTTCGCTAAGATATCCATACTTTCTGTGGGATTATCTGAGATTGAGTCTCATCCGTCCAGCCTTTCTGTTAAATGGGGCCCAAGGGCTCTTATATTCATGCACAGTCTATTGATACTATTGGTATGTGATATGCATTGCCTTTTTTTTGCATTTCATGCCTTACACTGATGTTTGTCTATTGCTTCTATAAAGATATATACGTTTCTTTGTAAAAATCCCTGAAGAAGGGTATCAAACCAGAAACGTCGGGTTCATCAGAGATGTCATAAATGTCTGTATATGTATCAAAACTATTTCCATCTTCATGTTGTTGTGCATCCCTGTCTATATGACAAGATTATTACGATTATATTGTATTTTTTTGTAATAAAATACTTTTTAAATTAATATTTGGAGTTTTTGGTCATTTTCAAAATCCCATTTCCCAAGGGGGGCTGTTTTCTCTATATAATCGGGATGTGGTGACCTCAAAACACCTGATCCTGCAGAGGTTGGAGCTTATTTTCAGTAGTCAGTTAATTGCCACCACACATCGTTTCATTGTGGCTCACCCGGTGTTTATTTCCTGCTCATCACTCCACCCTAAAACCAGCCTCTTCTGGCTATTTAAACTGCCTGGTTTATTTCTCCTGTGCCTTCGCCTTGGTCAACATATCTAGAGATTCTCTGCTGTGTTCCTGTTGAAGACTTGCCTGGCAAGGAAGATCCCCCCCCGGAGCTGTTTAATAAAATATTTTAAAAACCTGTGTAGTGTGTTTTATTACTTACACTTTTTTCCTAGGTAAATGGGTAGGGGTACCATGTACCCCATACTCATTTACATAGGGTGGGGGGCCGGGATCTGGGGGCCCCCTTATTAAAGGGGGCTCCCAGATTCCGATAAGCCCCCGCCCGCAGACCCCGACAACCAACGGCCAGGGTTGTCGGGAAGAGGCCCTTGTCCTCATCAACATGGGGACAAGGTGCTTTGGGGGGGGCGCAGGGCGCCCCCCTCCCCCAAAGCACCCACCCCCCATGTTGAGGGCATGCAGCCTGGTACGGTTCAGGAGGGGGGGGGGCGCTCGCTCGTCCCCACCCCCTTTCCTGACCGGCCAGGCTGCGTGCTCGGATCGGGGTCTGGTATGGATTTTAGGGGGACCCCACGCCGTTTTTTCAGCGTAGCGGGGTTCCCTTTATAATCCATACCAGACCTAAGGGCCTGGTATGCCCCGCGCTCGCCGCAATAGGAAGATTTGTTTTTCCTATTGCAGCGAGCGCGAGATGCAATACCCTGCCCTCGTGTCGTATTTGGTCTGTCGGACCAGCCTACACACGAGCGGGATTTGAAACTTTCTTCAAATCTAGGTCCGGCGGGCTTTTGGGAAGAAGTCCGCCGGAAAAGTCCGCCGCCGCCCACACACGGGCGGATTGTCCGGCACACTCTGGTCCGCCGGACCAAGTATGCCGGAAAGTCCGACCGTGTGTACGCGGCATAATAATACTACAGGCAGCAGGCAATTCAGCTGGCTGCAGTATAATCAGTATATATATATATACATCCCAGCTTTGTGCAGCTACATCTCACTGCACGCCATTCCTTGTGTACCTATTCCAATACATTAAAGACAGTATGTCTGGAAGGCCAACAAGGAGAGGCAGACAGTCACAGGCCAATAAAAGAGGGCAAGCAGGCTGTGTGTCTAGAGGCAACAGTGCTGGTCATGGACACGGTACATCCTCTTTAGCACGTGTCTGTGGGGCACGCTTGTCCTTTTTCTTGGCAGCTGGCCTTGTTGAGCCACAACATGCTGAAGAGTTGGTAGAGTGGATGACCAAGCTGTCCTCATCCTCCTCATCCTCTGTCACCCAGGCTACCTTGGCTGCCAATGCAGGTGCTAAAGCAGCCTATTCCTTGGACTTGAGGTCATCAACAGTTATTCCTTCCCTAGCCCCACAGGAGAAGTTCCCCGAACTGTTCGACAACAGTGTTGGGTACATGCTGCAGGAGGATGCGCAGTGTTTTGAAGGCTCAGATGATGGTACCCAGCTTGAGGAAGGCAGTAACATGAGCCCAGAGAGAGGGGTTGCCCAAGAAGGACAACAAACTGGCATGCATGTTCCCCCAGCTGCAGCATACTGCCAGGTTTGCTCCAGTGACGAGGAGGGAGGGGATGATGAGCTCACTGACTCTACGTGGGTGCCTGATAGGAGGGAGGAGGAGGAGGCGGAGGAGGAGGCACATCTCCAATGAGGCAGGATGCCATCCAGGGGCCAGCTAAAGGGCAGCCAACCGACTGCATCACACTGCAGAGCTCCGCAAGTGCAGGGCACTGGTGACTCCGAGCGTTATTCCAAAAGTTCTTTTTGAGACGTGTGCAGCATATCACACCGTTGCTATTTGCAACATATGTCTGAAGCGTATCAAGCGTGGACTAGACAGCAAGCGCTTGGGCACCACATGCTTAATCAGACATATGTCGAGCTCCCATGCAGCTCGTTGGCAACACTACCTAAAAGACCCACACCAAAGAACAAGGCAGACCTCTCCTTGCTCCTCCTCATCAGCTGGGATCTCCAACCCCACTATACCTTCAGTCCTCTCATAAACCTCCACTGAGAGGAATGAAGGTGTAGAATTAGGTGTGCCACTGCCAAGTACTTGTGGGCAATCTGCTATTGGTACACCAACGTCCGATTCTAGCAGGCAGATTTCCCTACCCCAGTTGCTCCACTGCCGAAGGAAGTTTGCTCCCAGCCATCCACATGCCCAGCATTTGAATGCTAGCTTGGCTAAATTGCTAGCACTTCAACTGCTGCCTTTTCAGTTGGTAGACTCTGCCCCCTTCTGTGAGTTTGTGGAATGTGCGGTACCTCAGTGGCAGGTTCCCAAACGCCACTTTTTTTCACGGAAGGTGATTCTGGCTCTCTACCGGCATGTGGAAGGCAATGTCTTGGCCTCGCTGGACAGGGCAGTCAGTGGTAAGGTGCATATTACCGCTAACTCATGTTCCAGAAGGCATATCTTTCACCGTGCACTGGGTGACTCTTATGGCAGCTGGGAAGGATGCAGGACAGGGTGCAGTAGTGTTGGAGGTTGTTTCGCCACCATGCCTCCAAAATTCTACTAGTGGCGATTCTGCCACACCTCCCTCCTCCACCCCTCCACTTCTTCTTCCTCCATGGCCTCTTCCTGTGCTGATTTGTCCTTAGAACCAGCGGTGCTCCGTAGGTGTTCAAGGGGCTACGCAAGCACGCAGGCAAAAAGATGCCATGCGGTGCTTGAGCTGGTGTGCTTGGGGGACAGGAGCCACACTGGGGCAGAGATTCTGTCAGCTCTGCAGGGGCAGGTTCAGAGGTGGTTGACGCCACGCCAGCTTAAGGCAGGTATGGTGGTTAGCGACAATGGCACCAACCTCCTCTCCGCCCTCCGACAGGGACAACTGACCCATGTGCCCTGTTTGGCTCACGTCCTTAACTTGGTGGTGCAGCGGTTCTTGGGCAGGTACATGGGCTTACAGGATGTCCTGAGGCAGGCCAGGAAAGCCGGTCATATAATGCCAGTGCTCAGCTGGCTGACCTCCAGAAGGAATTTAACCTGCCCAAAAACCGCCTAATCTGTGACATGCCCACCAGGTGGAACTCAATGTTGGCCATGCTGCAGCAGGTGCACATGCAGCAGAGGGCCATCAATGAGTACCTGTGCGACTATGGCACCAGGACAGGGTCAGGGGAGCTTGTTTTTTTTCCCCACGCCAGTGGGAAATAATCAGGGATGCATGCACTGTCCTGTCACCATTTGAGGAGGCGACAAGGATGGTGAGCAGTGACAGTGCATGCATCAGTGACACTGTCCCTCTTGTCCACCTGTTGGAGCACATGCTGCATGGAATAATGGACAGGGCACTTGAGGCAGACAAAGAAATAAAAAGAGAGAAGGGCGCACCAGCCATGTGCATTATCTTTTGTAAAACATTTATTAAGTAAAATGATAAAGGAAATTACTCACAAGCAGTAAAGAATCATGTGCCATAAACCTTGGACATCAACTTGCAACAAGTGGTATAAATGATGAACGAAGCCTTCCAAAGGTGTTTCCGAGGAATATATAACACTGCTCGCTTACGCGTTTCGAAGGGCTCATCCCTTCTTCATCAGAGCTCAGCTTGAGGCAGAACAGAGGCAGGAAGGACTTCCTTACCTCTCAAGGCCCCCTTTATCCAGACAGTGTTCCTGCGTGCCCGCTGATCACACAGGAAGAGGATGAGGAGGAGGATTGTGTCAGCATGGAGGTGGAGCCTAGCACTCAGCATCAGCAGCAGTCTTCAAGGGATCATTTACAGTCCAAAGAAACCCATGGACTTGTACGTGGCTGGGAGGAGGTGGCTGCGGATCATGTCGTCCTTAGTGACCCAGAGGACTCCAGAACGAATGCCTTAGAAAACCTACGCTGCATGGCCTCCCTGATCCTGCAAAGCCTGCGGAAGGATCCTTGCATTCATGGTATCAAGGAGAGGGATCATTACTGGCTGGCAACCCTCCCTGATCCACGTTACAAGGATAAGGTTGCGGACCTTATCTTGCCATCGCAGAGGGAGCAGAGGATGAAACATCTTTGGAAGGCCTTGCAGAAAGGTTTGTGCAACGCGTTTCCAGAGTCTGGGAGGTTGCAATATCCTGGTCCTCCTGGCCAACGTGTTGCTGAGGCTTCGGTCAGTCACAGAAGGAGCAGTGGAGAAGGTGGCCATCTGACCAATGCGTTCAGACAATTTTTTAGTCCGCAGCCCCAAGGTATGATCGGTTCCAGCAACCATCGCCAGCGTCTGATTCACATGGTGCAGGAATACCTAGGGGCAAGATCAGACTTGGACACTTTTCCCACCGAAAATCCTCTGGGTAAGTGGGTCTTGAGGATGGATCACTGGCCAGAGCTTGCACAGTATGCATTCGAGCTACTGGCCTGTCCTGCATCCAGCGTTCATTCGGAACGCACATTCAGTGCTACTGGAGGCTTTGTAACTGATCACAGGGTACGCCTGTCCACCGAATCGGTCGATCGGCTGACCTTCATAAAAATGAATCTTGGATCACCAGCTACCAAGCACCTGATGCTGATGTAACTGAATATTTTTTTTTTTAATGTGAGATCCCTTCAAGACTGCCTATGCTGATGCTGAGTGACTATCCTGTTATGCTGAGTGACTATCCTCTTCCTCCTCAATGTTCATGCTGGTAGCTTGTAAGAACATGGTTCTGGGCACCGCCACCAGTGACTAAGGCCCAATTTTTCTGCCCCTGTTTAACAGGGGCGTGTGATTACAATTTTTGATGCAATACTTTGCAGCAGGGCTCATTCCTACATTTCAACTAGAGTATCTGTGAGGGGTTGCAGTGTTGTGGCATCAGTACCAGTGCCTAAAGCCCAATTTTTCTGCTCCTGTTTAACAGGGGCATGCAATTATAATTCTTGATATAATATTTAACAGCAGGGCCCGTTCCTGCGCCCACCAAGAGTAACTGTGAGGGCTTACAGTGTTGTGGCAACACCACCACACTGTCCACCACCAAAGGCGCAATTTTTCTGACCCTGTTCAACAGGGGCATGTAATTACTATTCTTGATCTAATATTTCACAGCAGAGTCCGTTCCTGCGCCCACCAAAAGTAACTGTGAGGGCTTACAGTGTTGTGCAACACCAACACCTAAGACCCAAATTTCTGCAAAGTATATAGGACAGGCCCCTGCTTTCAAACATCCAACTTACAAACGACTCCTACTTGCAAACGGAAGGAGACAACAGGAAGTGAGAGGAAATCTACCCCTAGGAAGGTAAATTCTCTCCTGTAAGAGTTCCTTGTTTCACTAAAACCCCCACATTTTCAAAATCCAATTGTCATTGGGACAGAAACTAAGGTAAAATCTTCTGAACAGGTGCACAGACAGCAAAACAAATGTTACAGGGGTGATAATCCTTCCCTGTTTTCCAAAAAGCTTAAAAATAGATGTTTTGGCTGGAGCTACATGTAAAAAAATGTACCAGTTCAAAATTACAAACAGATTCTACTTAAGAACAAACCTACAGTCCCTGTCTTGTTTGCACCGCCTGTATACTGTTGTTCAGAGTATATAGGGCCTGGGGGCCCCACACCTTTCCTTTTTTTATTTGGGTGCGGGGTTCCCCTTAATATCCATACAAGACCCAAAGGGCTGGTAATGTGCTTGTGGGGTTTCTCAATGATTTTCATCCATATTGCCGGGACCAGACATGACATGAAAGCCGCAAGCAGTTTTAAATCACTTTTTTTCCTTTAGAAATGTCATTTTGTGCAGGGACTGTTCTAAACATGGGAAACACGCGCCACTTTACAGGCATACTATAGACACCCCCAGGCACGATATTTAAAGGAATATTTCATATTTCACAGTCCTTTATCAGGCACTTCGGGTCAGGTATAGTTATTAAGGGGAACTCCACGGCAAAAATTTTTTAAAAATGGCGTGGGGGTCCCTCCAAAAATCCATACCGGACCCTTCAGGTCTGGTATGGATTTTAAGGGGAACCCCACGCCAAATTAAAATAAAATTAATGGGTGTCTCCTCAAAATCCATTCCAGACTTTTATCCGAGCATGCAACCTGGCAGGCCGCAGGAAAATGGGAGGACGAGAGAGCGCCCCTCCTCCTGAACCATACTAGGCCACATGCCCTCAACATGGGGAAGGTGCTTTTGGGCCCCCCAAAGCACCTTGTCCCATTTTGATGGGGACAAGGGCGCCATCCCCACAACCCTTACTCTGTGGTTGTGGGGGTCTGCGGGTGGGGGGCTTATTGGGATCTGGAAGCCCCCTTTGCAAAGGGCCCCCAGATCCAGGCCCTCCTATGTGAATGAGTATGGGGTACATTGTACCAAAGTGTCAAAAAAGTAAAAACGGCAGCAGACAATTTTTGACAATTCCTTTATTAAAAAAAAAGTATTCTTTTTTTTTAATAAAGGAATTGTAACATGGCGTCAGAAGGGGTGGGGTCACCCGGTTACGTCACCGGCTGGCCCCACCCTTGGTTATATAACAGCTGTCACTGCAAAAAGGCTGCAGTCCACGGGACGCCTCCCATGGAGGTGGAGTTTTTCCGATTTTTCTTTCTCTGGACCATCTGCGCCATGATTGAAGATGGATGGACATCACGGGACACTTTTTTATTAAAGGAATTGTCAAAAACTGTCTGCTGTCGCTTTTACTTTTTTGACACTTTTTTGGTGAATGGGTAGGGGTACAACGTACCCCTACCCATTCACATGGGGGGCTAGGATCTGGGGGGCCACCTTGTTAAAGGGGGTTTGCAGATTCTGTCAGAGAGGTTACCTGGTTGGGCGCCGGGGCGCGCCGGGGCGTGTTGGCGCTCGCGTTCCTGTCCGTGCTGGGGCGCGTGTCCCTGGGGGCGCTGGTGTGTCTGGGCTGGCCGGCCGTGGCGTGCGGGGTGGCGTCCGGGCGTTCGTGCGTACGCGCGTTCGCGCTAGCGCGCGTTCGCTTTAGCGCGCGTCCGCCTGTGGGCGTTGCTTTTGACGCGACCCGGTTCGGTGGGCGTGCACGCCGGTGTCGGGGGCGCGCTCGGGCGCGTGCGGGGGCGCGGCGCGCTTTGGCGAATCGGCGCGTGCACGTGCGCGGCGTTTTGGCGCCAATCGGCCTATTTAAGGCTTGCCTCCATGCTGACCCAGTGCTGCCTGATCAAACAGCTCTGTACCTTGTCCGTGATCATCCTGAGTTCCTGTATCCCTGTTGTGCTTATCCGTTGTGACCCGGCTACCCTTTGGACCTTCCTTGATTGCTGCCTGAACCCGACCCCGGCTTGTCTGACCTTGTTTCTGCCTCACCCTCTTGTACCGCTGCTGCCAGCCCGTTGCCGACCTCTGCCTGTGTGTGACCAGCCTGATCAGTTCCTGCCCAGCATCTGCTCTACCCAGTCTGAAGATCTACCGGTTGCTTGCCAGACCATTGTGCTCCAGGACCCTACTTCAGGCCCTCATACCACTCCGCATTCGTGGCCTCCTGTCTACTCTACCAGGGGCCCCGAATCGGATACGTAAGGGAGCCTACCCTCTGCCCAAGCGGACTCACCTGTCTGGTAAGTGTGGGACCTGACAGTATCAGGCAGCCATGACTGAGTCCGGGCAGGGGGCCTCCCCCATGGATGAACTGTGCAGGCACCTAGCGGGCCTTACTCAAGCCGTTAAAAGTCTGCAAGAAGGCTACACTAGATTGGAAGGGCAGGTCCAGGCCCTCTCAGCCTCTCCTTCAGGAGCAGCGTCCAATCCGGCTTCGGCACCCTCTGTAGTGATGCTTCCACCAGAGCCCAGAGTACCTACACCCGAGAAGTTTTCCGGAGATCGCAGTAAGTTCCAGGCGTTCCGCAACGCTTGCGAACTATATTTTGCCTTGCAACCCCGTACATTCTCCCTGGAAGCTACTAAAGTGGGGTTCGTCATATCCTTGCTGACTGGTGAACCTCAAACCTGGGCCCACCAGCTACTGAAACAAAAGGCTCAATCTCTTAATTCCGTGAGTGACTTCTTCCTAGCCATGTCCCAACTGTATGAGGACCCTCAGCTAACGGCAACGGCTGAAGCCACTTTGCATTCCCTCCAACAAGGTCGCAGAGCGGCTGAAGATTACGCCGTGGAGTTTAGGCGTTGGAGCTCCGACACGGAGTGGAATGACGCTGCCTTGCGTCACCAATATCGGCTGGGATTATCTGATCCTCTAAAGGACGAACTGGCACGAGTGGGGGTTCCCCAGACACTAGAGGAGCTCATCAATTTGTCAATCCAAATTGACCGTCGCCTCAGGGAAAGACGCTCTGAAAGATCAGTTGGTCATCCACGTCTTACCTGGATGTTGCCCAGGGTCCCTAGTGCCCCGCACCAAGCTCCATTGGTCTCATCTGCTTCCACCCAGGAAGGCTCGGAGCCTATGCAGTTGGGACTGCTCCGTCCCTCTCTGACTCCAGAAGAGAAGACACGAAGACGCACACTCAACCTGTGCTTGTACTGTGGAGAGCCCGGTCATTTTGCAAGAGCATGCCCCAATAAAAGACGTAAGTGTCTACCGTCTTCCTCATTGTGTGCACCTGTCCTACCTAGTGCCGGTAGCCATTTAACACTCTCCATTGTCTTGCAGTTACCTGGAAGGAGCATCCCAGTACCGGTCATCATTGATTCGGGGGCATGCAGTGGATTCATTGACCGGACCTTCGTTGAAACTCACCATATCCCCACTCAAACTAAAGCCCAAGGACTGGCAGTCTTTCTAGCAGACGGTTCCACCCTCCGTTCCGGACCCGTCACCTAAGAAACGGTTCCCCTTTTGGCCACCATTGGCCCGGAACATCAGGAACTATTACGCCTAGATGTCATCTCCTCTCCTCTCTTCCCAATTATCCTAGGGATACCTTGGCTACAGGCCCACAATCCTAGCATCAACTGGGCTACGGGCAAGGTTCAGTTTTCCTCTGAATATTGCAGACAAAACTGCTTACGGGGAATCCCACCAACCTCCTCCCAATGTCTGTGCATGGACTCTGAAACTAAACTCTACCAAGATCTTCCTGAACCCTACCTGGATTTCCTAGACGTGTTCAGTAAGAAGGGGGCAGAAACCCTTCCAGCACATAGATCCTATGACTGCCCAATAGAACTTCTACCGGGTACCGAAGTCCCCTTTGGTAGGATCTTTCCCTTAACTGAGCAGGAGCTGGGCACCCTGAAGACTTACATTGACGAAAACCTGAAGAAAGGGTTCATTCGTCCTTCCACGTCTCCAGCTGGGGCAGGCATCTTCTTCGTGGAAAAAAAAGATCATTCCCTACGTCCCTGCATTGATTACCGGGAGCTTAACAAAATTACCATAAAAAACAGATACCCGCTACCTTTGGTTCCTGAGCTGTTTCAGAGGTTAGGATCTGCTACCGTGTTTACTAAACTAGACCTCCGTGGAGCCTATAACCTGATCCGTATAAGAGAAGGAGACGAGTGGAAGACAGCTTTTCGTACCCGATTTGGTCATTATGAGTACCTTGTCATGCCTTTTGGTCTGTGCAACGCACCGGCAACATTTCAGCATTTTGTTAATGACGTCTTTCATGATTTACTGGATTTATATTTCATCGTTTACCTGGATGATATCTTGGTCTTCTCCGCCTCTCTGATGGAGCACCGCAAACATGTACGAACCGTACTCTCCCGGCTAAGACAGCATGGGCTCTACGCCAAACTGGAGAAGTGCGAATTTGAGCTCCAATCCATCCAGTTCTTGGGTTTAATCATCTCTCCTGATGGCATTAAAATGGATCCTCAGAAAGTATCCGCTATTCTGGAGTGGCCTGCACCGACTGACAAAAAAGGGGTACAACGTTTTATTGGCTTCGCCAACTTCTACAGAAAGTTCATCAAGGGATTTTCTTCAATCATAGCTCCCATTACGGAACTTATTAAACAAGGGTGCCGGTTCCACTGGACCCCTAAAGCACAAGAGGCCTTTGAAAAACTCAAAGCGTTGTTCACCTCAGCCACTATTCTTAAACATCCCAATCCTGCCTTGCCTTTCGTCCTGGAGGTAGATGCCTCCGAAGTTGCAGTCGGAGCTGTACTGTCTCAGAGACAGGGTGCCAAAGCACTCCTGTATCCAGTGGGATTCTTCTCACGTAAGCTCTCTCCTTCCGAGAAAAATTATGACGTGGGTGATCGGGAACTTCTGGCCATCAAGGCAGCTCTGGAAGAATGGCGCTATCTCCTGGAAGGTGCAGCACATCCCATCTTGGTCTACACAGACCATAAAAACTTAGAATACCTAAGAACGGCCAAGAGATTAAAACCCCGGCAGGCCAGATGGGCACTTTTTTTTTCTCGATTTATTTTTCACATTACGTACAGACCTGGATCCAAGAATGTCAAATCCGACGCCCTTTCCCGAATGTTTCTTGACTCTGAAAGAACCCTGTCCCCAGACACCATTCTCCCTTCTGGAAATTTCCTCGTTCTACAGGAAGACATAATTTCTCAAATCAGGCGAGCCTCCTCGAGAATGCCCCCACCTGCTGAAGCCTGTGCCAAGGATGGATTACTCTGGTTCAAGAATAGGATTGTGGTTCCTGAGGAGCTGAAAGCACGGGTACTAAGCTTGTGCCATGACCACAAACTTGCGGGTCACTTCGGCACACGGAAAACAATTGACCTTGTCCAACGCTCCTTCTGGTGGCCTCATCTTACCAGGGATTGTAAGGCATATGTGGAGTCCTGTGATACGTGTGCCAGAAATAAGACTAGCCGGTCGAGAGCATGGGGCCTACTGAAGCCATTACCAGTCCCAGAGAGACCTTGGGCCATGATTTCTATGGATTTCATCGTGGAGCTCCCACCATCAGAGGGTTTTTCGTCCATTTTTGTTGTAGTGGACAGGTTGTCTAAAATGGCCCATTTTCTCCCCATGAAGGGCACCCCCTCAGCCATGGAGACCGCCGCTATCTTCATCAAAGAAATCGTCAGACTACATGGAGTCCCGACCAATATAGTCTCGGACAGAGGCGTCCAGTTCACCTCCAGATTCTGGAGATCCCTTTGTGGTGCCCTTGAGATCGAGTTGTCCTTTTCCTCGGCCTACCACCCTCAGTCCAATGGACAAACCGAGAGGACGAACCAAACCTTGGAGCAATACATCCGCTGTTTTTCAGCTTTTTCCCAAGATGACTGGGCCTCCCTGCTTCCCATCGCAGAGTTCTCTTATAATAACTCTTTACACTCAGCGACTAATCAGTCTCCGTTCTATGCCAATTATGGTTTCCACCCATCCTTCTTACCTGGAGCATTTCCTGAATGCCCTGTTCCTGCAGTTTCCGAGACCTTGAATTTTTTCTCCAATAACAATAAATTGCTACAGGAAACCATGACCAAGGCTCAGGAAGACTATAAGAGGATCTTTGACAGAAAGAGACGAGGAGAACTTGTGCTAGAACCTGGCAATTCTGTCTGGCTGTCCACCGCAAACCTCAAGCTAGCTTGTCCATCCAGGAAACTGGGTCCCAAATACCTGGGTCCTTTCTTGATCAAAAGGAAGATCAACAATGTGGCATTTGAATTGGACCTCCCCAATTCCCTGAGAATACATCCAGTATTCCACGTTTCTCTCCTAAAACCGGTCACTCCTAATTTCTTTCCTGGTCGTTGCATTGGTCCACCCAAACCGATTAAGGTTGATGGCGAAGAGGAGTTTGAAGTGGAAGCAATTCTTGATTGCAGAAGAAGGCGCAATCAGGTACAATATCTGGTGAAGTGGAGGGGCTACGGTCCCGAAGACAATTCGTGGGAACCAGAAAACAATTTACATGCTAACGATCTCCTTCAATCCTTCAAAACCTCTCATCCCGCAAAGATGGCCCAGCTGGGCATCCGGAGTCTGCCCTTGAGGAGGGGGCACTGTCAGAGAGGTTACCTGGTTGGGCGCCGGGGCGCGCCGGGGCGTGTTGGCGCTCGCGTTCCTGTCCGTGCTGGGGCGCGTGTCCCTGGGGGCGCTGGTGTGTCTGGGCTGGCCGGCCGTGGCGTGCGGGGTGGCGTCCGGGCGTTCGTGCGTACGCGCGTTCGCGCTAGCGCGCGTTCGCGTTAGCGCGCGTCCGCCTGTGGGCGTTGCTTTTGACGCGACCCGGTTCGGTGGGCGTGCACGCCGGTGTCGGGGGCGCGCTCGGGCGCGTGCGGGGGCGCGGCGCGCTTTGGCGAATCGGCGCGTGCACGTGCGCGGCGTTTTGGCGCCAATCGGCCTATTTAAGGCTTGCCTCCATGCTGACCCAGTGCTGCCTGATCAAACAGCTCTGTACCTTGTCCGTGATCATCCTGAGTTCCTGTATCCCTGTTGTGCTTATCCGTTGTGACCCGGCTACCCTTTGGACCTTCCTTGATTGCTGCCTGAACCCGACCCCGGCTTGTCTGACCTTGTTTCTGCCTCACCCTCTTGTACCGCTGCTGCCAGCCCGTTGCCGACCTCTGCCTGTGTGTGACCAGCCTGATCAGTTCCTGCCCAGCATCTGCTCTACCCAGTCTGAAGATCTACCGGTTGCTTGCCAGACCATTGTGCTCCAGGACCCTACTTCAGGCCCTCATACCACTCCGCATTCGTGGCCTCCTGTCTACTCTACCAGGGGCCCCGAATCGGATACGTAAGGGAGCCTACCCTCTGCCCAAGCGGACTCACCTGTCTGGTAAGTGTGGGACCTGACAGATTCTGATAAGCCCCCTATCCGCAGACCCCAACAACCACCGGGCAAGGGTTGTGGGAATGAGGCCCTTGTCCCCATCAACATGGGGACTTGAAGGGCCTGGTATGAATTTTGGGGGGACCCCACGCCATTTTTTTTGGGTGCAGGGTTCCCCTTTACCACTTCAGTACACTGTGTTATATAAAGTACACTGCCTGCATTGACTGAATATAGAGTATACACAGAATATATAGGCTACACTGAATGCAGAGTATATATGCATACATACACACACACTCCCCCTCAGGCATGATTGGCCAAAGGAACCCTGCCTTTGGCCAATTATGGCTCTCTCAGCAGAGCGCGCTGTGATTGGCCAAAGCATGCAGGTCAGGTGCATGCTTTGGCCAATCATCATAGAGCAATGCACTGCGATCTCGCAGTGCATTATGGGGCATTCCACAGCGCTAAAAAATTTTCTATGACCGCCCCATATGTTCAACTCATTTTAGAATAAACGAACACTCGATGTTCGAGTCGAACTTACGTTCAACTTGAATCGCAGGCTAATCCTTACTGTTTTTCCAGAGGCCAATTTGTACAAAGTTGAGGGCTTATGATTTTTTTTTTCCAAGAGAAAGTTTTCCAAAGCTTCTAGATGTGTTGTGGCTGCTATTTCCACAGGCCAATTCAGGCCTATTACCACTCCATAAAAAAACAGGCATATAAGCGAAATCTACCTAAAAAGGTTTTTTCCTTCTTTTTTTTTTTTTATTAAGTTGAAATAGATTAGATGTGGGTACTGCTTTATTTAACATAAGGTAAATGTAAAAGTTATTAAAACAAATAAATGAAAAAATTGTGCAAGATAAATCATAGCACAACCTGCTTATTATAGTGAATATGCAAGAAAGTTTAAAAGATAAGGAATGCTGAAATGTAAAAAACAGCATTAAGTAAACTGAAATAAGTACAGAATTGTTTTTAGTAATCATTTAAAATGAATTTTGAGAAAATATATTCAAATTACTTATAGGTAAAAAATATAATAAAAGGACGCATGCACATGAAAATATATGTGCAAATATTTTTAACAATTACTAAAAACAATTCCATACTTTTTTCATTTATATATTTATGTTGCACTAATTTATTGTTTTTTTTTAAATTTACCAGTGAGAGAAGTCGATGTGTTAACATAGCGCTAAAGCTGAGCTAGAGATGATAGTTTTCTCCCCCTTTTTCATATTGAGAAATAAGGGGATACGTATACAATACAAATATAGAGTTTTTTTTAGCATGACGGTAATAGAATGGATAAACAGGTATATTCCTATTTTTCTGTTCATTTTATTTTTAGTTTATAATACAATTTTTGGTAATTTTTTCTAATGCCAATTTTCTCAGCAGGCAATATAGATTATTTGCTATTTTGATAATGAGTGGAGTCTTGATTTGCCGTATAACCCCTTCCTTGTTTGGTGTTACAAATTAGGTTACCCCAATGCGATCCTCCCAGGTGTGATGTCACTGCTAGTCCTGCATCCTCCATGCGCTCCACCATGGTTCTAGCACCTCCGGGTTTGGCTTCCAGTGTCTATCCATCCAACTGGTAGCCGTAACAGCATTCACATCTCTGACAGCACACCACGAGGTTTACCACTATTGTGATTGCATTGTGGAAGGAGATATGCTTTTATTGGTCTTTACGAAGGGAGTCGCCATTTGTCTTTTATAATAAAAAATTTATACACATACTGCACTTAGTTTGGTGACCTCTGATGCTTCTGTACAAATGTAAAAGTTTAAAAATCTATTACACATGCAAAATATGTGAAGCCAGAATGACAATGTCTATGAGAATCATACTGTTTGGTAACTCTACATAATAAAGGCATCTCCCAAACACATCATAGAAAGGAATAATGTTTTTCTTACATCTCCCTTGAAGTCTCAAAGACCCCCTTCCACCCATAAGCTATTTTCATTTATTTTCATTTTATTTTAGTCACATTGGTATTGTCCTCCTTGGCAGTGCCCAGTCTCCTATTCTCTTTGTTTGACAATCTCTTGCCTATTAGACTTGAAAATGGCCAGAACTGTTTTTTTAAGATTTAACCCCCCACAGACTTCAATGCGGTTTGGATTTAAGTGTGCAATATTTGGAATTTCTAATGCATTCAACAAACGGTCTTCGTACCAAAACAAGGTACGTTTACTTAACCTTACCTACCACTGGGAAATCAAATAGTTTTTTTTCCCTTAGTGATGTTAGCCCTGGGGTTCTCGCCATCATTCATCCTCTACAACTATTCATATATCTGAGTCCTCTGCTTTCTTCTATCTGGCTGTGAAGCATTGATTTATTTTAAAGAGGAAGTAGACTCTGATGGGTTTTACTTCCTCTTTTGTTCCCTGCAAAGTAAAAGCATAATGGGCTAGTATGCATCGCATACTAGCTCATTATGTGCCACTTACCTGCAAACAAAGCCCATAATGTCCCCGATGTCCCCGCTGGTGGCCGCATCCATCTTTACCCTTCTTGCTTCCGGGGCTATGGATTCCAGCTCTGTGACTGGCCGGAGTCGCTTGCCTCGGGAGCCGACAGTCACGGCATGATTGTGCCCTCCCTTCAAAACGCATGCGCTGAGAATATCGGCGCAAGCGTATATGGTAAATATCTCCTAATACATGCAGGTTTAAGAGATATTTCCAGTACATACAGGTAAGCCTTATTATAGGCTAACCTGTAGGTAAAAGTGGTGTGTAAGGGTTTACAACCACTTTAAGTACAGTACCTGTGTATGCATTTCTATCTTTGTGCATTGTCTATTGTCTTATGTTGGATCATTAACTGTATATTTCTTTTATGAACTTTTACCCCTGCATTGTTTGTTTACCTTAGTAACAGTTATCAATGCACATTGGTAACAAGGTTTTCTATTTTTAATGGATTTGATGAAGGTAAATGCAATCTGATAAAGTAGAATGTATAAAATATATCTGTATATATATCTGCTTCCTTTTGTTGACATGGAGACCAGCAGCTCTGTTGATCACACATCCCCCGACTGATATTTACATAATTAGGGGAGGATGTCTGGAGCCTGTATGACTATATCTATGTGTGAAGCGTGAGGCGTCGACACCGTCTTTGAAAACGTCCTATGACGAAACGCGTAAGGCAGAGTCACGCTCACACGTCATACCCGGAAGTTAAGGCTGGAACACAAGGTGAGACGCACGCTTGGACTTTCATTTCCTGGTCTCATCCTTGCTTACAGCCGCGTCTTTATGGGGTATTAAATTTTAAAGAAACCATATGTAATTATGCAATTCCAATAAACTGGACGTACTTCACCACGAAAGCCCCCTGTTCATTATTTCTTCATACGGAGGATTATGCAGACCGGAGGTGGAGAGCTGTGGAGGAGCGCAGTCCTGGAGTAACAGGTGAAACCCTGAGCTGAATCACTGGACGTACCCCACGGAGGAACGAAGTTAAACCACAGTGACAGCCATCCCAAGATACCCATTCCTCTGCCTAGTACCCCTGTAGGGGTGACTGAGTCTGGTGAGTGGGGGAGCACGGGGGGGGAGCACCTGGAATCACCACCGTTAATGAGCATGAAAGTCACCATCTGTTATCTGTTATATATAGATGTGGCTCCTATGGAACTGTTTTTTCCACTGAAAAACTGAAATTGCTTGTTCCCTCACAGAGACTATATGCATTATGCTATGCAGACATAAGAGCTTTTCTAATTACCATCTAAATTATACATGCATTTGCTTGTAATTTTTTGCTTATCATATGAACCATTTATGTATCTGTTAGTCTGAAATCTGTTTATCATCTATATCCCTTTGGGGTCTGATACATGATAAACATAGAGTCCCAGGTATTTCTGGATCACTGTAACTAGCACGTGTGCACGTTAACACTTTATTTGCTGGCAAGGTTTAATAAGTCTCCAATTATTTTTATTCTTACTACTGACGTTATTAGCCCCACATAGGGGGTGCTTCACTGTACCAATAATTTTTTCACTATAGTATTTCCTGCATATGGGTAACTGACCACTTAATATTTCACTTGCCACCCACACGGGATCTACCCTTTACACACCACAGAGGATTTATAATTTTTATTTAATTAGCATTTAATTTACATATTTATTTTTATCATCCTTCAATATTGTTGATATTAGCCCCACTTAGGGGATGTTATACTGGCACTCAACTTTTCTTGCATGTAGGGAAATGTTCACTTAATAATTCACGTGTCGCTCACACGGAACATATCTTTATACAATACAGATGATTTCCAATCTAATCATTATAATTTATGGTAATTAACTAAATCTTGCGGATGTGGCAGACATTGCTTATTCAGTAAACACCATTCAAACAGGGCAGCGCCAATTTCCCCAATTTCTTTGTCATTTATGGTAAATTAACTCCCATTGGGAATTAATTAGGGGGAGGCTGCAGCCTTTACGACTCTCCTAAGCGCGGACTTCCAACTTAACACACACTCAGCTATGCTCAGCTCTGCCTTATAACAGGTGTGTGCACCTGGACACACACACAACCTGCAGAGCTTCGGGAAAACCCATACACATGAAGACTCCATCCCTCCCAATGCTCTTTGAAGTCTTCAAGTTTCCAGCCCCAATCCAGACTTACAAAATCCAGAGAAAACTTAAAGCATAGTTTTCTCTGCTCACCAATCTTTTGCTGGAACTTCTCAAACTGCTTCTTTGAGAGTCCTGTGTCCATTTTACACACATTTTCACTAAGACAGGGGCTCTCACAATACATATTTGGAAGCATCCGCTTTCCACTAGAACTTTACATATATTTTTTTAGATTACTTAGATTTTTGCAAATAGACTACTAGTTCTGCGCCTTATTCTTTTATTGTTAATCTTGAGAAAGATGGTCTGAGCTTCATAGAAACATTGACAATAAAAATCCTGCTGTTTTTGATCCTCCTCCTCTGGAAGACCCGTGTGTACTTCTAAACCAGTCTCGGATATATACAGTGCATCCAGAAAGTATTCACAGCGCTTCACTTTTTCCACATTTTTTTATGTTACAGCCTTATTCCAAAATAGATTCAATTCATTATTTTCCTCAAAATTCTAAAAACAATACTCCCTAATGACAACATGAAAGAAGTATGTTTGAAATCTTTGCAAATATATTAAAAATAAAGAACAAAAAAAAATCACATACACATAAGTATTCACAGCCTTTGCCATGAGACTCAAAATTGAGCTTAGGTGCATCCTGTTTCCACTGATCATCCTTGGAATGTTTCTAGAACTTGATTGATACAGTGTGCCGCTTGCCACCACCAGCCTGCCACCAGATACAGTGTGCCACTTGAAGCCTGCCACCAGATACAGTGTGCCACTTGAAGCCTGCAGCCTGTCACCAGCTACAGTGTGCCACATGCCACTAGCAGCCTGTCACCAGATACAGTGTGCCACTTGCCACCAGCAGCCTGCCACCAGATACAGTGTGCCAACTGCCACCAGCAGCCTGCCACCAGATACAGTGTGCCAACTGCCACCAGCAGCCTGCCACTCCCTCCAGGATGGGTAGAGAAGGGACAGGGCCAGCATAGTCTAACAAATCCCTGAAGCCCCCACCCCTCCTGATCTGGGATGGTATGGCTGTGTGTAAAATGAATGCCAGGAGTATTGATCAGACCAAATTCTATAGAGGGTTGTGTGTACAGCCTTTGGGCTCACACTGGTTTGCTGCAGTTTGGGCGCACTGCTTGTGTATCTGCAGTTTTAGCTTGCAGTCCTATTGATTTTGGTGCGCTTTCAGAAAAACCATGCAACCTTATAGAAATCAATAGGACTGTGGGTAAAACGCAGAAAAACTGCGGATACACCAGCAATGGGCCAAGACACAGCAAAGCAGTGTGAACCCACCTAAAAACACAAGGAGCCAAGTCTACATATTGACTGCAGTTATAACAGCCATTGCTGAAGATAAAGGTAAAAGGGGGAGAGAAGGGAGATAAGAGTCCAGTCACTGAGCTCACACTTGGATGGTTGGAAGCTTATCACTCACATATGTGTTCACCTTTGGCCGCAGTTGCTCTGTTCATAATTTCCCAGCCCACACGGCTCCTTCACTGCACACAGAGAGAAAGGGGAGAGGGGAGGGGGAAGGCAGAGCCATTTGTGTAGGGGGGGAACTGTGCACTGTGACACTGTAATAAACACAGTGAGCCAACACAGATGCAGCCAGACACCCCTCCATTTACACACAGCTTCTCCTGTCCCATAGAAGTTTATGGACAGGAGAAACCAGGCTTATACAGCTGGCTGGGAGGGCCGATTTTAAGGCAGGGGCCTGGAGCTGCAGCTCCATCAGCCCCTATGTTAATCCGGCCCTGACGGTGCTTCAACAAAGTATTGCACAAAGTCTGTGAATACTTATGTACATGTGATTTTTTTACCTTTTTTTACTTTTTTTATTTTTCATACATTTTCATAAATCTTCAAACAAACTTCTTTCACTTTGTCATTATGGGGTATTGTTTGTAGAATTTTTCAGGAAAAATGAATTTAATCCATTTTGGAATTAGGCTGTAACATAACAAATTAAACGTGGAGGAGAAAAGCCTTGCTGCAATTTATCTGGGTCCTTCTTGTTCCTGTTTATGCCCAGTTTGTATAAATCTAGTGTACTGATTTCTAAAAATTGTCACCCAATCATAAAACGTGTTTGTTTTCATAATGTCCTTTTGATTTTCTAATGGTTAATGGGGTCAATTTCTAACAGTGGATGTTGTTTTTGTTCATAAAATTCTATTCATACCAAAATCAAATGAATGGAATGATTCCCCCTGAAGTCACGTGTCCAGGTGACGAAACACGTAAGAGCCGGGCTTATCAGTTTAAAACCTGGAAGATATTAACTGGTTCATGAAAGGACAAAAGCTGTCTTTGACCCTGCATAGTATGTAAAGGGCATGGTATGAAGGTAAAAGCAAATCTGGAGGTGGTCACACAGAAAATTGGATGAAGTATGAGCACACACTGGTGACTTTTCACAGAGAAATATAATCAAAGACGCAAGATATATGTTTAAGAGACTATTATGGACATTAAAGAGGAGTTCCACCCAGGGGGGCCATTAAAAAAAAAAAAATTAAAAGTCAGCAGCTACAAATACTGCAGCTGCTGACTTTTAATTGGACACTCACCTGTCCCTGGGTCCAGCGGTGCGGGGGATCGAAGCCCCGCTCGTCCCCCCCCTCCGCTCGTCGGCGCCGGCATTTCAACTGTGGGCGCCGGGCTGTGGCTTCACAGCCTGGCACCCACTGCGCATGTGCGAGCGGCGCCGAGCGCCGTGATTGGCCGCTTAATCACCTGGGACGTGCAATGGGTCCCAGATGATTGACAGGAGGGAGGGAGAAGAGCCGAGCCCTTCCTGTGCCAGGGGGAAGTGATGTCACCAGCCCAGGCAGACGAAGGGGCAGACTACGAGGGACCACCTAGCAACAGGCATTTAGAGGTAAGTAAAAAAAAAAAAATATCCAAGTGTTTTTTTGGGGTTTTTTTTAGAATTATTTAGATATGTTTGTTTTTTTGGGTGGAACCCCACTTTAATAATTGTTTATGTGGTATATGTAATATGCACATAGAATTGTGATATTGGTTGAAATTTAGGAAGTGTGGCACTGTACTGATTATTATATTTGGTCACTGATGCACATTAAGGATGAGCCAAACACCCCCCGCTTCGGTTCGCACCAGAACTTGCGAACAGACCAAAACTTTGCAAGAACTTTAGAACCCCATTGAAGTCTATGGGACTCGAACGTTCGAAATCAAAAGTGCTAATTTTAAAGGCTAATATGCATGATATTGTCCTAAAAAGTGTTTGGGGACCCGGGTCCTGCCCCAGGGGACATGGATCAATGCAAAAAAAAGTTTTTAAAAACGTCCGTTTTTTCGGGAGCAGTGATTTTAATAATGCTTAAAGTCAAACAATAAAAGTGTAATATTCCTTTAAATTTCGTACCTGGGGGTGTCTATAGTATGCCTGTAAAGGGGCACATGTTTCCCGTGTTTAGAACAGTCTGACAGCAAAATGACATTTCAAAGGAAAAAAAGTCTTTAAAACTACTCGCGGCTATTAATGAATTGTCGGTCCCGAGTCTCCCGACAATACACATAAAAGTTCATTGATAAAAATGGCATGGGAATTCCCCACAGGGGAACCCCGAGCCAAAATTTAAAAAAAAAATGACGTGGGGGGTCCCCCTAAATTCAATACCAGGCCCTTCAGGTCTGGTATGAATATTAAGGGGAACCCCGTGCCAAAATAAAAAAAAATGGCGTGGGGTCCCCCCAAAAATCCATACCAGACCCTTATCCGAGCACGCAACCTGGCAGGCTGCAGGAAAAGAGGGGGGGACGAGAGAGCGTCCCCCCCTTCTGGACCATACCAGGCCACATGCCCTCAACATTGGGAGGGTGCTTTGGGGTGGCCCCCAAAGCACCTTGTCCCCATGTTGATGAGGACAAGGGTCTCATCCCCACAACCCTGGCCGGGTTGTGACGTCATTCCCCGTGACATCAGAGGGGGTCACCCATTACGGGTAACCCCGCCCCCCTCTGACATCACAGGGAATGCCACAGGGAAGTCCCCGTGCATTAGAGGGTCACACACACACATACATACACACATTACCTGTCTGATCATTGTTGTGCAGGAATCCATTTTTGTGCACCAGTGTGTTTTCCTTTTAGAACATATTCTTTAAGGCTAGCCCATTAAGAGGCATAAGAGGGGACAGCATAGTTCAGTTGGCCAAAACATCTGAAGTAACGTTGATATTGAATTCTGTCTGGGTCTGAAATGCGGATGTCTCACTAAATGTCTCTTTATGATTTAAACAAGATAACAGAATGATATAACTTACACTGAGGGCACTTAACCCCTAGGCAATGACAGTATGCAAATATTCAGCCTCTCGGCAGGTGGGCCTTGACGCTGAGAGGTTGCATATTTGCGTACCAATTTGCAGTTACAGGTGTGCCAAGAGCACAAGTCCTGTGCACTCCAGGCACAGTCACTGGCAGCTAGCAGAATGTTCGCTTATTGGGATCTTGAGTAGGGATGAGCTTCGAGTTCGAGTCGAACTCATGTTCTACTCGAACATTGGCTGTTCGCAAGTTCGCCGAACAGCGAACAATTTGGGGTGTTCGCGGCAAATTCGAATGCCTCGGAACACCCTTTAAATGTCTATGGGAGAAATCAAAAGTGCTAATTTTAAAGGCTTATATGCAAGTTATTGTCATAAAAAGTGTTTGGGGACCCGGGTCCTGCCCCAGGGGACATGGATCAATGCAAAAAAAAGTTTTAAAAACGGACGTTTTTTCAGGAACAGTGATTTTATTAATGCTTAAAGTCAAACAATAAAAGTGTAATATCCCTTTAAATTTCGTACCTGGGGGGTGTCTATAGTATGCCTGTAAAGGGGCGCATGTTTCCTGTGTTTAGAACAGTCTGACAGCAAAATGACATTTGGAAGGAAAAAACTCATTTAAAACTACCCGCGGCTATTGCATTGCCGACAATACACATAGAAGTTCATTGATAAAAACGGCATGGGAATTCCCCACAGGGCAACCCCGAACCAAAAAAAAAAAAATGATGTGGGGGTCCCCCTAAATTCCATACAAGGCCCTTCAGGTCTGGTATGGATATTAAGGGGAACCCCAGCCAAAATTTAAAAAAAAAATTGACGTGGGGTTCCCCCTAAATTCCATACCAGACCCTTCAGGTCTGGTATGGATTTTAAGGGGAACCCCGCGCCAAAAAAAACAAAAAAAACGGCGTGGGGTCCCCCCAAAAATCCATACCAGACCCGAGCACGCAACCTGGCAGGCCGCAGGAAAAGAGGGGGGGACGAGAGTGCGGCCCCCCCCCCTCCTGAACCGTACCAGGCCACATGCCCTCAACATTGGGAGGGTGCTTTGGGGTAGCCCCCCAAAACACCTTGTCCCCATGTTGATGAAGACAAGGGCCTCATCCCCACAACCCTGGCCGGTGGTTGTGGGGGTCTGCGGGCGGGGGGCTTATCGGAATCTGGAAGCCCCCTTTAACAAGGGGACCCCCAGATCCCGGCCCCCCCCTGTGTGAAATGGTAAGGGGGTACTTACCCCTACCATTTCACTAAAAAACTGTCAAAAATGTTAAAAATGACAAGAGACAGTTTTTGACAATTCCTTTATTTAAATGCTTCTTCTTTCTTCCTTCATCTTCTTCTTCTTCTGGTTCTTCTGGCTCTTCTGGTTCTTCCTCCGGCGTTCTCGTCCAGCATCTTCTCCGCGGCGTCTTCTATCTTCTTCTCCTCGGGCCGCTCCGCACCCATGGCATGGGGGGGGAGGCTCCCGCTCTTCTCTTCATCTTCTTCATCTTCTTCTTCATCTTCTTCTTCTTCTTCTCTTCTTCCTTCTTCTCTTCTTCATGTCTTCTCCGGGCCGCTCCGCAGCCATGCTGTGGCATGGAGGGAGGCTCCCGCTGTGTGACGGCATCTCTTCGTCTGACGGTTCTTAAATAATGGGGGGCGGGGCCATCCGGTGACCCCGCCCCCCTCTGACGCACGGTGACTTGAGGGACTTCCCTGTGACGTCACGGGGAATGCCACAGGGAAGTCCCGTCATGTCACCGTGCGTCAGAGGGGGGCCGGGATCTGGGGGTCCCCTTGTTAAAGGGGGCTTCCAGATTCCGATAAGCCCCCCGCCCGCAGACCCCCACAACCACCGGCCAGGGTTGTGGGGATGAGGCCCTTGTCTTCATCAACATGGGGACAAGGTGTTTTGGGGGGCTACCCCAAAGCACCCTCCCAATGTTGAGGGCATGTGGCCTGGTACGGTTCAGGAGGGGGGGGGCCGCACTCTCGTCCCCCCCTCTTTTCCTGCGGCCTGCCAGGTTGCGTGCTCGGATAAGGGTCTGGTATGGATTTTTAGGGGGACCCCACGCCGTTTTTTTTTGTTTTTTTTGGCGCGGGGTTCCCCTTAAAATCCATACCAGACCTGAAGGGTCTGGTATGGAATTTAGGGGGAACCCCACGTCAATTTTTTTTTAAAATTTTGGCTGGGGTTCCCCTTAATATCCATACCAGACCTGAAGGGCCTTGTATGGAATTTAGGGGGACTCCCACATCATTTTTTTTTTTTAATTTTGGTTCGGGGTTGCCCTGTGGGGAATTCCCATGCCGTTTTTATCAATGAACTTCTATGTGTATTGTCGGCAATGCAATAGCCGCGGTAGTTTTAAATGTGTTTTTTCCTTCAAAATGTCACTTTGCTGTCAGACTGTTCTAAACACGGGAAACATGCGCCCCTTTACAGGCATACTATAGACACCCCCCAGGTATGAAATTTAAAGGGATATTACACTTTTATTGTTTGACTTTAAGCATTATTAAAATCACTGTTCCTGAAAAAACGGCCGTTTTTAAAACTTTTTTTTGCATTGATTCATGTCCCCTGGGGGAGGACCCGGGTCCCCAAACATTTTTATTGACAATAACTTGCATATTAGCCTTTAAAATTAGCACTTTTGATTATTCATGTTCGTGTCCCATAGACTTTAACGGCGTTCGCGTGTTCGAACGAATTTTTTTCCTGTTCGCATGTTCTGGTGCGAACCGAACAGGGGGGTGTTCGGCTCATCCCTAATCTTGAGCTTCCTGATCATGTAAATGCTGTGACAGCCAATCACAGCGGTTACATGATCATAAACCCTGCTTAGCCTCCAGGCATCTGAAACTCTTAAAGGGCCGGGAGGCGCCGGCTCCAAGGGGTTAAAGCATTGAAGCAGCAATTATTTCTGTACAAAATCAATACCTAACAACACACACTACCCTCTCCCACCCCACCTCTTATTCACAACACAAGAAATGTCAGACTGCTTTGGAATGATAAGGGTTTTTTAGGAAGGAAGGTCAAGCCTTTACTGCATGGTTGATGCTGCTGCTGAATGTTAGACGTGATGGGAAAGCTGCCATTATCACACAAAAAAATACACACGTGGCAGAAATAGGTGCAAATATAGGTGCTATAGATCACCCTTACTCTATATTATATAGAAACATAAAAGACTTGAGGCATAAAAAACAAATGGTACCTTGAGTTTGCTTTTTCTTTTAACATTGTTGGATAGGCGTATGTTTATCCTGAACAGGTTTAACATCACTTGTTGATTGACATACTGTGGGCCTGTATCGGCAGGCTTTGGGCTTGTGTCAATTACATTAATTTACATTAATTTAAGATGGTTCAGAAATCCCTCAAAGTTAATTGACAAGTATATTCAACTTGAGGTTGAGCTCCTTCTGACCTGAATATGACTTACTTCAAGCTGGTTTTGTATCCTATGTATGGAAATGTAAAAAACTTTTGAAACAAACAAAAGCCTCTCATCATAATCCCTTAGTCAGGAAGTCTGTTTTAAGCATTAACTAACTACTCTTTCAGTAAAATATTATTTTCTACCATTGCTCTTGAATTTTCTTCCTGCATACAGTATAACCATCCTCCTAAAGCAAAATTGTGAGATCTGCTGTGAACTTTTATAAGTGAGCTTCTACCCTAGTCACAGGGTGCCAGGTCCAGTAGTACTATTATAACAGCGGGTAATCTTAGGGTTGTTGGTGGTATGGGGAACCTATTCATCACTGGCAATATATTAACACTAATTATTAGATAAAATCACAAGTTAAAATTTTATATTTTGCCTATCACAATCACAAAACCTTGAAGCTAAAAAATATAATTTGCAGTAATAATAACATGCAATAAATATATTTTTGCACTGACCACATAACATTTTGGCAATAAATGTCGGCATGCCTTCAGAATGGTCTGAGTACAGTATTTCATCAGCTCAAGGCCAGCCATGTCAATTGAGTTATAAATTGAGTAACTGATGTTGGTAACTTTTTTGGGTTTGGTTGGTTAGCGATTCAATCAGCTCATTTTTGTACAATTACAGGAACCATTTCTTTCTCAATTTCATACTAGTGCATGCAGATAATTGCACTATTAATAATTTAGGGGAAAAAATAGATGGCCGTGTTATCTGTGACAAGTAACTGATTGAAATCACTTAACATCTCATCAAATACTGTATAACAATTTGTTCCATCACTATTGCTTGTTGTAGATTACTGTACTTAACTTATATTTGAGTTTTACTGGAAAATTAACATTCAATGGACAGTTTTCATTACAACTACAGAAAATCTAATTTTCCAAATGCCACCTCGTTACTGAGTAATGTAAGCAGATAATTGCACTATAAATAATTTAGAAAATAAAAAACACTGTTATTGAGGAGTTCCATGATATCATGTGATCTATTTGTTTTATTTATTTTTAAGACCCTTGGTTAAGTAGGTTATTGTGGGTTAGGGCCTAAAATAAATCATCATAATTTGAACTTCACATTTAAAATGGAATTTTGAAAATAAATAATTTTATGCACATCAAAAAACATAGTACCTTTTTTAAAAAATAGCTTTAAATATTATTATTAATATTAATATGTTTGCATCTCCTTTATTTTAAGAGCAAAATATAAAATTTACATTTTAGTAAAAATCCATAACTCCTGTTTGTGTTAAAGATACACTGTGCTGTCTCATAAAGTCTACACTGTGCTGTCTCATAAAGTATACACTGTGCTGTCTCATAAAGTCATTGTAATTACCATAAAATAAAGTCTAGTCAGCCTTCTGTGGCTGCATACTTGTTTGTTTGTTTTTTGGTAATTTATAGATGCTGGTGATACCACTGACCTAACATGGCGACATGGCCATATTTTGACTCAGCTCACCCTTACTCTGCAACACAGAGCTAGGTGGGAACAGCATCCCAATGAGACAAGTTGGCAGAGAAAGGTATGTGCTCATTATTTTCTTTTAGAGCAAAATGCACCATTCTCATTCTCCTTGTTGAAGAGGCTTAAAAGAGGCCATTTCAACCCTACCTAATACAAGAAGAAAATGCCAGGATCTGTGCCATTATCAAAAAGGGGGGAAAAAGTGCCCCACTCTAAGGATGCATGTTAAAGTGATTCTCCACTCTGTAACAAAAAAATTAAAGTCAGCAGCTACGAATCCTGTAGCTTCTGACTTTTAATAATAGGATATTTACCTGTCCACAGTTCCAGTGCCGTCCTCACCTGGGCTAGTTCTTCACCATCTTAACTGTGGGTAGCTGGCTGTGCTGCTTGTGGCTTCTCAGCCAGCTGCCCACTGTGCATGTGCAAACCTTACTAGATTTGTAAATGGTTAGGGAGGGAGGGGGAGAAGAGAACTTGCGCTCAGATCGTCTAGGCAATCAAAGCAGAAGTGGGAACGGGTACCTGTCAAGACTAGGTATCCACTTCCCCCTAAAAAATGACAGAGGTGTAGCTCTGCCTTAACCACTTGCTGACCGCCTAACGCAGATATACTGAGGCAGAATGGCACGGGCAGGCAAAATCACGTACCTGGTACTGAGGCGGTCGGCATCGTTAGGGGAGTGATCCATGCTGAGGGGGAGGCCACTTGTTCGTGGCCATCCCCTCGCGATCACTCCCAATGAATGACAATCTTCCTCTGCCTCTGTAATGTAAACAGCGGCAGAGGAAGTGATGTCATCTCTCCTCGGTCTTTTCGTTCCAGAAGACATCCAAGTAAGTGCACCAACACTACACTAACAGTAGAACACTCTAGGCACACATTTCACCCTACAGTCACCCCTCAATCACCTCCCGATCACCCCCCGATCACCCCCCTGCACCCCCTTGTCACAGTGACACCAATAGCAGGTTTTTTTTTCTGATTATTGCTTTTGTGACAGTTATAAGTGGTAGGGGTAGTTAGTGGTAGGCCCCTTTAGGTCTAGAGTACCCCCTTAATAAAGTTTTAACCCATTGATCACCCCCCGTCACCAGTGTCACTAAGCAACCATTTTTCTGATTGCTGTATTAGTGTCACAGGTGACGCTAGTTAGGGAGGTAAGTATTTAGGTTCGCCGTCAATGTTTTATAGCGTCAGGGACCTCCATATACTACCTAATAAAAGGTTTTAACCCCCTGATTGCCCCCTAGTTCACACTTTCACCAGTGATCACCGTATAACTGTTACGGGTGATGCTGGTTAGTTAGTTTGTTTTTTATAGTTTCAGGGCACATGCCGTTTATTACCTAATAAAGGTTTAACCCCCTGATCACCCAGTGGTGATATAAGTTAAGTTTTAGGGTCAGATAGGGCATGCGTCGCCCCAGGCAGCGTCAGGTTAGTGCCAGTATACGTAGTATACGCAGCATACACCTCCCTTAGTGGTATAGTATCTAAACGGATCAATATCTGATCCGATCAGATCTATACTAGCATCCCCAGCAGTTTAGGGTTCCCAAAAACACAGTGTTAGCGGGATCAGCCCATATACCTGCTAGCACCTGCGTTTTGCCCCTTCGCCCAGCCCAGCCCACCCAAGTGCAGTATCAATCGATCACTGTCACTTATAAAACACTAAACACACATAACTGCAGTGTTCGCAGAGTCAGGCTTGATCCCTAACAGGCGATCGCTAACAGTTTTTTTGGTAGCGTTTTGATACAGTCGGGAGCTTTTTTACCTGTGAGCCTCACTAGTGTACCACTAAATTTAGAGCCCAAAATGGCAAATCGAAGGTACACTAGTGAAGAGGCCTACACATTTCTGAGCATGACAGATAGTGAAGATTAAGTCACTCATCTGTCACATTCAGGCTCAGAATACGATCCTGTAGAGGACAGCGGCTCCATGACAGATAGCTCTAATGACGGAGTTATGGTCCCTGCCAAGGTCAGGCACACCAGACCCCGAACTTCTTCTGTCGTTGATGTGCAAGAACTGCAGGTCCCTCGTATGGAGCAGAGCAGTACTAGCGCTGCTATTCCTTCTGGTGAACTGGCAAGCACCAGCGGCCTAGTACACCCTGGTCGTAGTCACTCCAGCACTGCAGTATCACGTGGTGACGTGGCGAGTCCCATAAGTGCAGTTCAAGCTGGTGAGGTGGCAAGCACAATTAGTGTCCCGCTGCAACCAAAAAGATGAACAAAGGCCCATCGTGCCCATAGTGCCCTTCCTGCTGCATTCGCCAATCCTAATTGGGAACCCACCACTTCTGCAGCACCCGTACTTCCCCGATTCACTGGCCAAACCGGCATTCAGGTGGAAACAGTTGATTTTACGTCACTTGATTTTTATTTGCTGTTTTTCACAGAAGATCTCTAAAGATCTATTGTGGACCAAAGCAATTTGTATGCTGGTCAACACATCACCACTATTCCCCAGTCCTCCCTTGCCAGAGATTGGAGACCAATTATGGTTTCTGAATTTAAGCTCTTTCTGGGCCTTTCCCTCAACATGGGCATAACTAAAAAGAGTGAGTTGCGGTCATATTGGTCCACTGACCCAATTCACCATATGCCCTTGTGCCTCCATGACCAGGGCACGATATGAGCAGATCTTATGGTTCATACACTTCAATGACAATGAACTCTGTCATCCTCGTGGAGACCCTGGATACGATCGGCTCTACAAAATTCGACCCCTCGTAAACTACTTCAACCAACGTTTTACAAACTTGTTTACTCCCCATCAAGTTGTCTGTGTTGATGAGTCCCTGATTACGTTTTCTGGCCGCTTGTCATTCAAACAGTCCCTTCCCAGCAAGCTTGCCAGATACGGAGTCAAGATATATAAGCTCTGTGACAGGGCCACAGGCTATACATGTAGTTTTATGGTTTACGAGGGAAAAGATAGCCACGTAGAGCCGCCAAACTGCCCTGACTACATAGGAAGCGGTGGCAAGATTGTGTGGGACTTGGTGTCACCCTTATTCGGAAAAGGGTACCACTTATATGTGGACAATACGAGTGTGCCACTTTTTAGTCACTTGTTTGATCAGCAGATTGGAGCATGTGGCACCGTGCGACCTAATCACCGGGGCTTTCCCCAGCGGCTTGTAGATTCCCGTCTTAGGCTGGGGGAGAGAGCCTGCTTCAAGTATAATAACTTGCTCACTATGAAGTGGAGGGATAATAAGAATGTTTTCGTTCTTACCTCCCTTCATGCAGACACAACGGTCCAAATTACTACGGTGACTGGTGTTGTGGAGAAACCCCTCTGTGTCCACGAATATAACCAAAATATGGGAGAGGTGGACCTCAACGACCAGTTGTTGGCGCCGTACCTAATTGCCCGTAAGGCAAGACGCTGGTACAAGAAAGTGTCTATTTATTTCAATTGGCTTTGCTGAACGCTCATGTGCTATACAGAGCTTCAGGACAGACTGGATCCTTCCTTAAATTCCAGGAAGAGATCGTCAGAGCCCTTCTGTTTCCAGACGGTGCTCCACCTCACCTTCCCCAACCACATGCAGTAAGCCAGCTGCATGAGAGGCATTTTCTTTATGTCCTCCTGAATACCGCTACCCAACGAGCCCCCCAAAAAAGATGTTGTGTCTGCAGCAAGCGCGGATATAGGCGTGACACCTGCTATTATTGTCCCTCCTGTCCTGACAATCCTGGTCTTTGCATTGGTGAATGTTTTGAACGCTACCATGCACTAGTTGAGTATTAGCGTAGGGTACAGCACTGCACAGACTAGGCACACTTTCACAGGGTCTCCCAAGATGCCATCGCATTTTGAGAGACCCGAACCTGGAACCGGTTACAGTTACAAAAGTTACAGTTACAAAAAAAGTGTAAAAAAAAAAAAATACAAAAAAAAACACACCACAAAAAAATATATAAAATAAAAATAAAATAAAAAAAACAGTTATTGTTTTATTGTTTTCTCTCTATTCTCTCTCTATTGTTCTGCTCTTTTTTACTGTATTCTATTCTGCAATGTTTTATTGTTATTATGTTTTATCGTGTTTGCTTTATAGGTATGTAATTTTTGTATACTTTACTGTGTTTTATTGTTAACCATTTTTTTGTTTTCAGCTGCAGAGTGGATTTATCTTGACAGCAACAGCGTTTGCTCCCACAATACATAAAGCCGTGACTCCAGCGCTGTCAGAGGTGATTTCACCACCACAGTTAAAAAAAGAGCATATATGCCAACATGGGGCCAGCAGGGTTGGAGGAGCGATTTGCTCCTACCTTTTGCGGGTGGATGCCCCCATGCTTCGGCATATATATATATATATATATATATATATATATATATATATATATATATATATATATATATATAGGCACAGGTTGCGTTAAAAAATGTTTTCTTTTTTACTATGTTTTTTTTTGTATTTGCTTTTCAGGTACGGTAAGTCTAATGCCGCGTACACATGAGCGGACTTTACGGCAGACTTGGTCGGGCGTACTGGATTTCGTCGGACAATTCGATCGTGTGTGGGCTCCAGCGGACTTTGTTTGCTCCAAAGGTGGACGGACTTAGATTTGAAACAAGTTATAAATCTATCCGACGGACTCTTCTTTCTAGCGGACAAACCGGTCGTCTGTGTGCTAGTCCGACAAACTCAAACTGACGCATGCTCTGAAGCAATTACAAGACGGAAGCGCTCGGTCTGGTAAAACTAGCCTTCGTATTGAAGCTAGCACATTCCTCTTCTGTGATCTTTTAATACAGCGCTTTTTTTTTTATTTATAATGTGAGAGGAATGAAGTTGTTTTTCTGCTTTATATTCACACAGAGTTCTCACAAACTACTTTCTTCATGATTTATCCTCATGCCATGACTAATATGATATTTGTAAAAAGCCAGATCTCCATAAATAAAAACTTTTAAATTAGATTTTGGACTCATCTTTATTTTTTTTTATTGATTTCAACACTTATCTATTTTACAATGTGTACTAAATTATACCCACATTTTTTTTGTATGTGGATTTTCAAGTTACCACAATAACCTTAATATTTTGTGTTGTTTTAATGAACCTTAATGAGGTTGTTGTCCCTTGTTCATTAGACATAGGGGGGTGTATTTTACAAAGGCAAATTCATTTTTCACTACAAGTGCAAATTCTACTTGGAATTGCACAGAAAGAGCATTTTGAAGTTCCTTCGCTGTGGACCTAAGGGGCACATGCAAGGAACCCCAAAAAAACAAAAAAAAAAACTTTTTATTGCACATGATTGTATGTTAAAATCAGCAGAGCTTCATTTCATTTCAGCTCTTCCCCTCAGATTTACAGCGACTGCACTTCCAACAAGTGCACTTGCTGAGCAATTTCTAAAGTGAACTTTTCACTAGTACTTTTCATTTGACATTAGAAATGATTTAGCCCTTTGTCAAAAACACACATAGGGGTTGATTTACTAAAGGGAAAAAGACTGTGCACTTTGCAAAGTGCAGTTGCCCTCTGCAAGAGCAGTATCAAAAAAAAGGGACATAGTTTTAATTTTGTGTTAAGCAATCACACACAATTTTCAGCTCATGACTTGCAAATATAATTCTCAACAAATAGTAAAGGCTATCTATTTGACACCACCATTATTTCAGGTGATCAACAATATCTGAAGTACATAGGCGTGCGCACAGGGTGTGCCAGGTGTGCCTGGTCACACCCTAATTGCCTTGTGTGATGCATATTCCCCCCTGTTTAGACCACTAATATTTTATTCCATCCCCCCAAAAATGTTACACAAGCCCAAAAATTTTTGGAAAAGAAAATTAACAAAATTACACTGTCCACTGCCCTACTGACACCATCAGTACATATACACATGCATATGTATTTGAGCTTTGGGGTGCACACCCTAATGCAAGAGGCTGTGCACACCTATGCAGAAGTATATTTTTGGCCACTACTGTCTAGTGATATGTCTACATATTAATATGTGTGCTGAAGTCATTTTTTAGGAAGCACTTAAAAAATTAACATGTTAACATCAATAATAACATTTACACAATCACAAATTACACAAAAAATGATACCTGGCTGAAGCTGGGCGCATCAACTTCATCAATGATGAAAAGGCCCAGTTTGTCCTGGGACTCCTCAGCTGGGGTGGAGGTGGATGGAAGGCTGGAGGGAAGAGTGGAGGGAAGGCTGTAGGGAAGGGTGGGGGGAAGGGTCAAAAGTGATTGCCTGGCTTCGGTCTGGTCATCCAGGAATCGCATTTTGTGGTAGTACCACAACTTGGGTACATATACTTGGTCAGCTGCTGCAACGGATCTGAGCGACTCCTGGATTTTATTGTGTTCCCACTTATACATGTTTCGCAAGATACCAATTTTCTTGTCCACAAACTTGAGGTCTGCCTGGGGGACTCGAGTCTTCACAAATTCTAAAAGTGTGCCCAGTGTTGCCTTCCTTACATCCCTATTATAATATAGTGGGTGTTTGACCTCCCACAGGTTTTTCTTTTCCTGATAGAGCTCAATAAATTGGGACAAAAATTCTTCCTCTTTAAAGGGAGTCATTGTTTCTGAAAGACAAGACACCAGATCAAAATTAATGTCAGTCACAAATCACAGGATTATTTTGGTTTGTAATCTAGGGGACACATACGTACACACACACACACACCAAACACACACACACACCCCCACTTTAATCTTACCTTCGTTTCTGACGCTCGCTACTTCCGCACGGACATACGTAGGCCATCGTAATAGCTTTATATACACTGCGCATGTGTCATGCTCCGCCTGCGTCGCCCGCCCCTGACGTTCTTTAGTACGATTTGTCCCCGCCCCTTCATTCTTCGTTGCGCAGTGGGAGTAGATAGAGAAAGATGGCGGAGAGAATCAGTGGAAGTAGCGCGGAGGAAAGCCCGGAGCCACAACCATCCACATCCCGGAGGAGATATAAGGCCACCAACATGGCTTTTGAAGATTAGGAGTTTGGCTGAGCGACCCTTGATGTAATACGACACCTCATCCCAGTAGTTTGAAAATTAATTTGGGGGGGGCAAAGAAATAGGGATTATGACGGTGCCAAGAGAAACAGGATACAATACTTAAGAATAAAAAATTCTATTTATTTATTTAACATCATTCAATAAAATTTAGACATAACAGTCACATAGACGAGGTGTGCAGGAGAATTCTAAAATCAATTCTGTAGCAGAAACTATTTCACGTCCCTTGGCCTGATGTTTGTAGCGGCCAGTTCTGTGAATGGGTATTCAGATGTCCGACATGTTTCGCCGGTTTTGGCTTCTTCAAGGACAGTTGTTTGATACCTAAAATGGCTACAGTGTTTTCTATAAAGAAGAATACAGCAGCCAATGGATGTTTAAGAACAGTTAATGTGTTTGAGATATAAATTGATATAAATATACAGATATCACCATATGTTTGCGAGCCGTCTAGGAGAAATATGCCCCATCACCCAAGCATGGCCTCTAGAAGCCCTCCCACACATCATAGGTGCCACAAATGCCCCAAAACTGACTGTCTATAGGATGTGTTACCTGCAATTCACCAGGGATAGATACTACGTGCCTCCGAAGCAAAGCCCCAAAAAAATAGAGATCAAAATAGGTAGCTGCAGGGGACAATAAGAGAGACCTGACGGAGAATATGCCTAAAGAAATATATACAGGCAAAGTTAATGCAAGTAGGGCCCGAGGAGCACATCTCAGTTGAAGTAAAGGATTTCAAAAATGGACTAACATAGTCTCTAATTTTACTTACACGTAAGATATTCAGGTTTTAAAACAGGACATCGGAAAACAGCCAGTATTGGGAATAGTTCAAAAAAAGGGGTTGTCACTGGAATGGTAAGTAAAAGAGAAGAAAAAGAAAATACAGGGAGTATTTATGTACCAGATACTACTATCCAAAAATGTGTAAGTAAGCCGCAGTGGTTGCAATACAAGTGGGGCAGGTGGCAAGTCAAAATATAAATAGATTACACTCACCAATAGTGCTAGCTAGAATGGGAAGCTATGGCTAAGGAAGCCAAACTGAAGCCAATAGAGACGCCGATCAGAACACACTGGGGGATAGAGATATATGCACTATCAGCTCAATAAAGTCCAATTTGAAGGAGAGTGAAGGAAAGCGATCATCAAAGCAAAGGGGTACTTACCCAATCGTGCTGCAGTACGTGTGACCGAGTCCTGTGGTTCCCTGGCATGTCTAATGGCCTGGGATGCCGGCGCTCTTATGTCCCCCTCACACGAGCGGCGTCTGACGTCACCGCACGCGTGAGCGGACGAAAACGGCCACTGCGCATGCGCCGCTCGCTGTCGATCCGGTCCTACAAGGTCCAGAAGGCACAGCGGTGGTGTCCATGGTGATGTGTAAACATATATCATGGGCACCGCGCAGTATACAATGCCACAATAGGCAGCAAGATACCTGGAGGAGGAAATTAAGCCAGTACGCAATGGCGGAGATGGGCAAAGGACGAACCAGTGCCCTTGGGTGTCCATACAGCTGGGATGTATCTCAAATAAAGGGGCTGATGACAACAGGGGCAACGCCAATATCGTCCTGGGATACAGGGACCCGTGGACCAATGGCCGCAACGGGTGACAGTCTGGAAAGGGACAGAGAGGCAACCACGAGGGCGGGGTGCAACTAGGACACAATGGGATAGAGGTCAATAGGAACAGACCGGGGACGAGGGGACAATACGGAAAAATAGGGAAGGACGCCTGCACACAAGGCTGGAAGGGATGAAGGGATAACACTTAGTCCCCGGCAAGTACCTACACAGGTCGCCCAGACAGCTCGCAAATTAACATACATATAAATGACACAGGGGTATAGACAGCATAAGGAACAACTTGTAATATAACAGCATGGATCAATATGTACATAAATGCAACACCAAGGGTATTCAAATAATAAGTAAATCTGTTTACTTGAGTACAGTTGGGTAACATCAAAGGGAACAATGTAGATGGGTAGGGGAATAAGGGATGCCATAACTTGATCCATCAGGACCCATCTGTAAAATGGGAAGGAACTGCCTAGGGAGGAACATGTAACATACGATAGCAAATAATATAAATAGATATGAAGTAAATAGTGAAGGAAGGTCATGATTTTAAGGTGGGCTGTGTCACTCCCATTAGGGAAGGAGAACGGAGAGGGGGGGGGGAAGGGGTTAAGGGAGGGGAGGGGGGGAAAAAAAGAGGGGGGGAGGGGAGGGAAGGGGAGGGGACAGGAATGGAAAGGAAGGATAGAGGGGGAGGGGGGTTTTTTGGGGAGGGGAAAATAGTGGGAAGAGAAACAGCCCACCTATAGAAATGGCTTAAAACTGATGCCTTCGTTAAGTCCTGGGTGTCTGGTGGCATCAAGGGTATGTATCCACTTAGTTTCCAATTGTAGTAATTTTTGATCGATGTCTCCACCCCTAACATGTGTAGGGATGTGTTCCAATGCTGTAAATCCCACAACATGGGAATTGAAGTCATGGTGTACTGCTATATGTCGGTTGATAGATGTAGAAATTTTACCTTTATATAAAGGTTTGATGTGATCACGAATCCTGACACAGAACTGACGTTTAGTTTTACCCACATAGTAACTACCACAAGTACAGGTAGCAAGATAGACTATGCCCGTGGTTTGGCAAGTGACTTTATGTTTGATTTTGTGTCTTTGGCCATTCGGAAGCGGTTTTTCAGGTACATCATAAATGAACTCGCATATGTCACAGTGACCGCATGGAAATGTGCCAATCACAGATGAAGAGAATTCTGGTTTGGGTGCATGGTGGCTCATTATAACTTTGTCACGTAACGAGGGGGAGCGACGGTACGTAATTTGGGGTTGAGGTTGAATGTATTTAAAACCCCCCTCCCCCTCTATCCTTCCTTTCCATTCCTGTCCCCTCCCCTTTCCTCCCCTCCCCCCCCCTCTTTTTTTTTCCCCCCCTCCCCTCCCTTAACCCCTTTCCCCCCCCTCTCCGTTCTCCTTCCCTAATGGGAGTGACACAGCCCACCTTAAAATCATGACCTTCCTTCACTATTTACTTCATATCTATTTATATTATTTGCTATCGTATGTTACATGTTCCTCCCTAGGCAGTTCCTTCCCATTTTACAGATGGGTCCTGATGGATCAAGTTATGGCATCCTTTATTCCCCTACCCATCTACATTGTTCCCTTTGATGTTACCCAACTGTACTCAAGTAAACAGATTTACTTATTATTTGAATACCCTTGGTGTTGCATTTATGTACATATTGATCCATTCTGTTATATTACAAGTTGTTCCTTATGCTGTCTATACCCCTGTGTCATTTATATGTATGTTAATTTGCGAGCTGTCTGGGCGACCTGTGTAGGTACTTGCCGGGGACTAAGTGTTATCCCTTCATCCCTTCCATCCTTGTGTGCAGGCGTCCTTCCCTATTTTTCCGTATTGTCCCCTCGTCCCCGGTCTGTTCCTATTGACCTCTATCCCATTGTGTCCTAGTTGCACCCCGCCCTCGTGGTTGCCTCTCTGTCCCTTTCCAGACTGTCACCCGTTGCGGCCATTGGTCCACGGGTCCCTGTATCCCAGGACGATATTGGCGTTGCCCCTGTTGTCATCAGCCCCTTTATTTGAGATACATCCCAGCTGTATGGACACCCAAGGGCACTGGTTCGTCCTTTGCCCATCTCCGCCATTGCGTACTGGCTTAATTTCCTCCTCCAGGTATCTTGCTGCCTATTGTGGCATTGTATACTGCGCGGTGCCCGTGATATGTGTTTACACATCACCATGGACACCACCGCTGTGCCTTCTGGACCTTGTAGGACCGGATCGACAGCGAGCGGCGCATGTGCAGTGGCCGTTTTCGTCCGCTCACGCGCGCGGTGACGTCAGACGCCGCTCGTGTGAGGGGGACATAAGAGCGCCGGCATCCCAGGCCATTAGACATGCCAGGGAACCACAGGACTCGGTCACACGTACTGCAGCACGATTGGGTAAGTACCCCTTTGCTTTGATGATCGCTTTCCTTCACTCTCCTTCAAATTGGACTTTATTGAGCTGATAGTGCATATATCTCTATCCCCCAGTGTGTTCTGATCGGCGTCTCTATTGGCTTCAGTTTGGCTTCCTTAGCCATAGCTTCCCATTCTAGCTAGCACTATTGGTGAGTGTAATCTATTTATATTTTGACTTGCCACCTGCCCCACTTGTATTGCAACCACTGCGGCTTACTTACACATTTTTGGATAGTAGTATCTGGTACATAAATACTCCCTGTATTTTCTTTTTCTTCTCTTTTACTTACCATTCCAGTGACAACCCCTTTTTTTGAACTATTCCCAATACTGGCTGTTTTCCGATGTCCTGTTTTCCAACCTGAATATCTTACGTGTAAGTAAAATTAGAGACTATGTTAGTCCATTTTTGAAATCCTTTACTTCAACTGAGATGTGCTCCTCGGGCCCTACTTGCATTAACTTTGCCTGTATATATTTCTTTAGGCATATTCTCCGTCAGGTCTCTCTTATTGTCCCCTGCAGCTACCTATTTTGATCTCTATTTTTTTGGGGCTTTGCTTCGGAGGCACGTAGTATCTATCCCTGGTGAATTGCAGGTAACACATCCTATAGACAGTCAGTTTTGGGGCATTTGTGGCACCTATGATGTGTGGGAGGGCTTCTAGAGGCCATGCTTGGGTGATGGGGCATATTTCTCCTAGACGGCTCGCAAACATATGGTGATATCTGTATATTTATATCAATTTATATCTCAAACACATCAACTGTTCTTAAACATCCATTGGCTGCTGTATTCTTCTTTATAGAAAACACTGTAGCCATTTTAGGTATCAAACAACTGTCCTTGAAGAAGCCAAAACCGGCGAAACATGTCGGACATCTGAATACCCATTCACAGAACTGGCCGCTACAAACATCAGGCCAAGGGACGTGAAATACTTTCTGCTACAGAATTGATTTTAGAATTCTCCTGCACACCTCGTCTATGTGACTGTTATGTCTAAATTTTATTGAATGATGTTAAATAAATAAATAGAATTTTTTATTCTTAAGTATTGTATCCTGTTTCTCTTGGCACCGTCATAATCCCTATTTCTTTGCCCCCCCCCAAATTAATTTTCATGGCTTTTGAAGAGATGGTGGAGATGGTGTCCATATTGAGAAGGGAGGACTACGATGGGAAAAAAGGACCGTACACACAACCGAATATGCGTAAGGACAAAAAAATGTCCTCAATTGTCACCGCTCTAGAAGCCAAATTTGACACTAAACGGTCGAAAGAACAATTGAGGAAGCGGTGGTCTGACATCAAAAGTCAGGAGCCAGAACAATATTGGCGAATAAGGAAGCTGCTTAAAAAAAGTAAGTACTTGTTGTGTTTTCCTATTGAGATACTTAACTTGCATGCTGATTCATATTTTTTGACTTTCTACAGCATCGTTCATAAAGACCGTTCTTTGTAAAATACATAAGATACTTAGAAAATTACGTTATTTTTTCGCCAAATACGATGGGACAGGGTTGGACATACATTTATGTCTTGATAATTTGTCCAATTCCCACAATTTGTTGATGTGCTGTAGATGTGTTGGAAAATATAATGCTTCTTCTAAAATGATTCAGTGTAATGTAAGGACAGGACACAGCAGCTGTTTACATCTCTGGACTCACGAGCACTATAGTGTACTATGTGACCATAAATACATTTTAGAGGGGTAATACACATTATTATTATTATTATTATACAGTATTTATATAGCGCCAACAGTTTACGTAGCGCTTCACAACCTGAGGGCAGACAGCACAAATACAATACAATTCGATACAGTAGGAATCAGAGGGCCCTGCTCCTTAGAGCTTACAATCTAAGAGGGAAGGTCAAGAGATACAAGAGGTAATAACTATGGGTGATGTGCTGATTGAGAAGATAAATGTACAGTTGTTAGGTGGGGGCCAGATAGGCTTCTCTGAAGAGATGAGTTTTCAGGGATCGTCTGAAAGTGGATAAAGTAGGAGAAAATCGGACGGATTGGGGTAGAGCATTCCAGAGGATGGGGGAGGCTCTGGAGAAGTCCTGAAGGCGAGCATGGGATGAAGTGACAAGGGAGTTTGAGAGCAGGAGGTCTTGGGAGGAGCGAAGAGAACGATTAGGTTGGTATTTTGTGACTAGGTTAGAGATGTAGCTGGGGGCCAGGTTGTGGATGGCTTTGTAAGTTATAGTTAGTATCTTGAATTTAATTCGGTGACTGAGTGGCAGCCAATGGAGGGATTGGCAGAGGGGTGTGGCAGACGCTGAGCGGTTTGTGTGGTGGATGAGCCTAGGAGATCACATAGGAGATCATTGAGGTGTCTGCATCTGTGAAACTTGCCAGAAAATGTGCATTGTTTAGAATTGTTGTTCAGAGGGAATGTTCATCCTGTATTCTAAATTTTGGATGACAAAAAAAGGCAATTGGCCACAACTCCTAACCAACGTTTCAGATTATTTGATAAAATCTGAAATATCACTGTGTTTTAACTATACCTTTTGTTCAATTATCATAGGGGAGAAAAGACTCAGACAACAGTCCAAGGATCCCAGGACCCCCCCCAAGTCACCAGCCTGAGGCAGAAGATACCTCAAGCCCAAGACCATGCCCACCCGATGACCTGGAGGAAGGAGAGGTGGAGGAAGTGTGCAAGGTTTCAAGCCCACCAAGTGAGTGACTGACACCCCAGCTTAAGTTAATGTATTTTGGCGTGCATATTGTAACCCTTGTTTTTATTCACTCATTTTAGGTGAGTTTCTGGTTGTGGAAGGCCAAGCGGCAGAGCCATTCACCACAGACAGTGCCCAAAGACTGATTGGCCAGATAATGCTGTGTAATGGCCAAATAGATAAAATGCGTGACCAAATTCACAGCATGCAACTTCCCCTGGACTCCATGCAACAGGAAATGAAGAACATGATTGATGTTTTGGGCAGAATATAATAACGTTTTGCCTAAAAACATCAATCATGTTCTTCATTTCCTTGTGAAGTTTGTTTTCTCTAGAAACTTGTTTTTAATTTTTTTGGTGCTACCCAAATTTTCATTATGGTGCACAGGGTGTGTCATCATGTGCTATCTTCCATCCTGGGTTATCAATGTACTTGTTTTGTGTTTGCAACCCCTTCATCCTCAAAATTATTTTGTGGTGATAGGAACAAAAAGGGATTTTTTGTAATGCTCAATTTTGAGCATATTCAAAATGAACGATTTCCAAGGGTGACATCACATGCACCATTCTTTAAATGTTGAACTTTGTAAGTTCTTTAATTTGGTATGTTTTTAAAAAACACTGTTGTGAAAGTAAATATTTTTATCAAGGTCTATTTGTGCAAAAATATGCCTTTAATAACGTTAAAAAAAATTATTATTTTTACACCAAAAAAAAATATGAAAAAAAAAAAAAAAATTCAAAAATGCACCTTTCAATGTGCACACAGTAAAAAGTTTTTACTAATACAATGTGTGTGGCTGATTATTTCTGAAAAAAATTTTTCTTTTTTTTTGGGTGGTTACAGTGACAAAGGGCCTGATTAACTAAAGGTAAATGCACTTGCCACTACTACAAGTGCACTAGGAGACAGACAAAACTAAATGCAAACAAGAATAAAAACAAGATATTTTTGATCAATTTTTTTTATTGTATTTTTTGGTAAAATTAAAGCTGTTGCTGAATAGCAATGACCCCCCGACCATAAAAATAACTAACATAACGCTCACGCACTTGACATGCGGTTCGGGGGGCCAAGCCAATACGGCCAATTTGTAGGCCTGTCATTGTTGTATCTTGTTCCAGTCCGGCCTCAGGCCCAACAGAAGAAATATATGTAGCGGAATGTCTCCTTAAAAAGTTATGTAGGATGCAGCAAACAAGTATGACGTAATTTAGTTTATAGTCCGCCAGATTTATTGTGAAAGGAACAAATGGAACCGGCTGGCCAGAATCCCAAAGGCATTCTCCACAACTCTTCTTGCTCTGGCCAGCCAGTAATTAAATACCCTCCTCTCAGGGGTGAGTGTCCTTTGGGGGAATGGCCTCATCAAGTGCTCACGGAGAGCAAACGCTTCATCAGCGATAAAAACTGAGGGGAGTCCATCAACATTCTGGTCATCAGGTGGCAATCCCAGGCCACCAGTCAGGAGACGCTGGCACAGCTCGGTCTGTGCAAAGAATCCTCCATCAGACATCCGGCCGTTCTTCCCCACATCCACAAACAGAAAGTCCAAATGTGCCGAGACCACCGCTATCAAAACTACACTATGGAACCCCTTGTAGTTATAGAAATAAGACCCCGAATGCGGTGGTGGCACAATCCGGACATGCTTCCCGTCAATCGCCCCGACACATTTGGGAAAGTCCCAATGATCAGCAAACTGGGAGGCCACAGTCTGCCATTCCTGTGTACTGGATTATTAATATGTGTGTTTGTAATTGAAATTGTAAAAAACATAATCACCCCCTCTGATGGCCCATTGATCCATTTGAATGTGGGGGGAGGGGTTCTAATTAGGTTAACAAACACACCTGACTGTTTTAAACATTTGTGGGGTGGGGGGAGGGGTTCTAATTAGGGTCAAAAACACACCTGACTGTTTTAAACGTTTGTGGGGTGGGGGAGGGTCAAACAAGACAATAGAGCAGACAATATACATTGTTCAAGGGACTATAGGCTAGAGATATAAATGGACCCAGGATTGCATGGTGGGGAGGTTATTGAAGGTAAATATGCATGTAGGGCAATAAATGATTAATGTCCAAAAACAGGCATGCATGAAGATAAAGGGGACATTCACAGCAGATTGAAAGCATGGCAATTAGGTAAGGAGGACATTTATACAATACATTAGCAAACATTTAATACATATCATGTCATGTTAAAGGATAAAACTTACCTTCATATAGTCCTTCTGCAGGACCTGAATGGTGGCAGAACAAGTCTCTGGGATTATTATCCCCAGAGCCTGGGGGGAGATGCCTGTCGAGAACTTCAAGGCCTAAAGACTTCTCCCAGTCGCCAAGTAACGTAACGTGGCAACTAGCCTTTGCTCCGCACTGATGGCTTGCCTCATGCAGGTATCCTGCCTACTGATATAGGGGGTCAGCATAGCCAGCAGACGCTCAAAAACGGGGTCCGTCATCCTGAGAAAATTCCTGAAATCCTCAGGATTATTCTCACGGAGCTCACGGAGCAAAGTCATGTGCGAGAATTGGTCACGCTGGCGCAACCAATTCTTCATCCATGAACTCCTCCTTGCCCTGTTCATGGACTGGACTCGGGTCAAAGTATTAACCCCAACACCAAGTCCCCACGCAGCACGAACTCGAGAACGAGTACGTGGCTTCAAAACAGTCGGCTGGTCAAACAAACAAACTTATAACAAACGCACTGAAGAACAGCAAGGCCTATGAAGAACGACCTGAAAATCAGGAACGAGCGGACCAGAACGGCCTGCAAGGCAGGTTACGAACTGACCAACACGCACTGAAAAGCAGATACAAACCTCACAAGCACAAACTGAACCGCAGAAAACGATCTAAATAAGCTGAAGTGTGAAAAGCGCGAATCGTCTCTAACCAAACTTCTACTAACACGAGATAAACACGAGATTAGCAGAAGGAGCCCAAAGGGTGCCGTAGTGGGGCTTGAACTTCCTTTTTATAGTCCCGTCGTACGTGCTATACGTCACCGCGTTCCAAACCAGCAGACTTTAGCAATGATCGTGTGTGGCCAAGTCCGTCCCTTTTTAAGTCCGGCGCAAGGAGCCGACAAAGTCCGGCGAAAAGTCCGCCGAGAAAAGTCTGCCGTAAAGTCCGCTCGTGTGTACGCGGCATTACTGTTATACTGTAATGTTACTTTCTTTTATTTAACCATCATTTGCTTAGCAGGTACGCTATTCAGTTGCAGCATGGATTTATTTATCTTGACAGCAACAGCGTTTGCTCCCACGATACATAAAGCTGTGACGCCAGTGCTGTAGGAGGTGATTTCACCACCACAGTTAAAAAAAAAAGCATATATGCCGAAGCATGGGGGCAGCAGGGGCGGAGGAGCAATTTGCTCCTACCTTTTGGGGTGGATGCCCCCATGCTTCGGCATATATAAACGGTGCATGTATGCCCATCATTAGAAGTGGGTGGATAAAGGGAGGTATTCTAATGGTGGGCATACCACCGATCAATCTCTTTTTTTCGTTCAGCCCGCAGGCTGCATGAAAAAAAAGTTTACAATATATGCCCAACAAGGGCCAACAACGTACTGGTATGTTGCTGGACTTTGAATGGTTATACCAGAAAGATGCCTTCAGGTTTTTCAAAAAAAGAGTACCTGTCACTACCTATTGCTATCATAGGGGATATTTACATTCCCTAAGATAACAATAAAAATGATTAAAAAAATGAAAGGAACAGTTTAAAAATAAGATAAAAAAGCAAAAAAAAAAAAAAAAAAAAAAAAAAAAAAGCACCCCTGTCCCCCCCTGCTCTCACACAAAGGCGAACGCAAGCGTCGGTCTGGCATCAAATGTAAACAGCAATTGCACAATGCATGTGAGGTATCGCCATGAAGGTCAGATCAAGGGCAGTAATTTTAGTAGTAGACCTCTTCTGTAAATCTAAAATGGTAACTTGTAAAGGCTTTTAAAAGGCTTTTAAAAATGTATTTAGTTTGTCGCCACTGCACATTTGTGCGCAATTTTAAAGCATGTCGTGTTTAGTATCCAGGTACTCGGCCTAAGATCATCTTTTTTATTTCATCAAACATTTGGGCAATATAGTGTGTTTTAGTGCAATAAAATTTAAAAAAGTGTGTTTTTTCCCAAAAAATGTGTTTGAAAAATCGCTGCGCAAATACTGTGTGAAAAAAAAATGAAACACCCACCATTTTATTCTGTAGGGCATTTGCTTTAAAAATAAATATATAATGTTTGGGGTTTCAAAGTAATTTTCTTGCAAAAACAATAATTTTTTCATGTAAAACAAAAAGTGTCAGAAAGGGCTTTGTCTTCAAGTGGTTAGAAGAGTGGGTGATGTGTGACATAAGCTTCTAAATGTTGTGCATAAAATGCCAGGACAGTTCAAAACCCCCCCAAATGACCCCATTTTGGAAAATAGACACCCCAAGCTATTTTCTGAGAGGCATGTCGAGTCCATGGAATATTTTATATTGTGACACAAGTTGCAGGAAAAAGACATTTTTTTTTTTTTGCACAAAGTTGTCACTAAATTATATATTGCTCAAACATGCCATGGGAATATGTGAAATTACACCCCAAAATACATTCTGTTGCTCCTCCTGAGTACGGGGATACCACATGTGTAAGACTTTTTGGGAGCCTAGCCGCGTACGGGACCCCGAAAACCAAGCACTGCCTTCAGGCTTTCTAAGGGTGTAAATTTTTGATTTCACTCTTCACTGCCTATCACAGTTTCGGAGGCCATGGAATGCCCAAGTGGCATTAAACTCCCCCAAATGACCCCATTTTGGAAAGTAGACACTCCAAGCTATTTGCTGAGAGGTATAGTGAGTATTTTGCAGACCTCACTTTTTGTCACAAAGTTTTGAAAATTGAAAAAAAAAAATTCTTGTCTTTCTTCATTTTCAAAAACAAATGAGAGCTGCAAAATACTCACCATGCCTCTCAGCAAATAGCTTGGGGTGTCTACTTTCCAAAATGGGGTCATTTGGGGGGTTTTGTGCTAGCTTGGCATTTTATGGCCTTCGAAACTGTGATAGGTAGTGAGGAGTGAAATAAAAAATGTACGCCCTTAGAAATCCTGAAGGCGGTGATTGGTTTTCGGGGCCCCGTATGCAGCTAGGCTCCCAAAAAGTCCCACACATGTGGTATCCCCATACTCAGGAGAAGCAACAGAATGTATTTTGGGATGTAATTCCACATATGCCCATGGCATGTGTAAGCAATATATCATTTAGTGACAACTTTGTGCAAAAAAAAAAAAGTTTGTCATTTTCCTGCAACTTGTGGCAAAATATAAAATATTCCATGGACTCAACATGCCACTCAGCAAATAGCTTGGGGTGTCTACTTTCCAAAATGGGGTCATTTGGGGGGGGGGCTTGTGCCATCTTGGCATTTTATGGCCTTTAAAACTGTGATAGGTAGTGAGGAGTGAGAAATCAAAAATTTACACCCTTAGAAATCCTGAAGGCGGTGCTTGGTTTCGGGGCCCCGTACACGGCTAGGCTCCCAAAAAGTCCCACACATGTGGTATCTCCATACTCAGGAGAAGCAGCAGAATGTATTTTGAGGTGTAATTCCACATATGCTCATGGTATGTTTGAGCAATACATCATTTAGTGGCAACTTTGTGCAAAAAAAAAAAAAAAAAGTTTGTAATTTTCCCGCAACTTGTGTCAAAATATAAAATATTCCATGGACTCAACATGCCTCTCAGCAAATAGCTTGGGGTGTCTACTTCCAAAAAGTCTGACACATGTGGTATCCCCATACTCAGGAGAAGCAGCTAAATGTATTTTGGGGTGCAATTTGACATATAACCATGGCATGTGTGAGCAATATATTATTTACTGACAACTTTTTGTAATTTTTTTTTTTATCATTATCCAATCACTTGGGACAAAAAAAATAATATTTAATGGGCTTAACATGCCTCTCAGCAATTTCCTTGGGGTGTCTACTTTCCAAAATGGGGTAATTTGGGGGGGGGGGGGTTGTACTGCCCTGCCATTTTAGCATCTCAAGAAATGACATAGGCAGTCATAAACTAAAAGCTGTGTAAATTCCAGAAAATGTACCCTAGTTTGTAGACGTTATAACTTTTGCGCAAACCAATAAATATACGCTTGACATTTTTTTTTACCAAAGACACGTGGCCGAATACATTTTGGCCTAAATGTATGACTAAAATTGAGTTCATTGGATTTTTTTTTATAACAAAAAGTAGAAAATATAATTTTTTTTCAAAATTTTCGGTCTTTTTCCATTTATAGCGCAAAAAACAAAAACCGCAGAGGTGATCAAATACCATCAAAAGAAAGCTCTATTTGTGGGAAAAAAGGACGCAAATTTTGTTTGGGTACAGCATTGCATGACTGCGCAATTAGCAGTTAAAGCGACGCAGTGCCAAACTGTAAAAAGTGCTCTGGTCAGGAAGGGGGTAAATCTTTCCGGGGCTGATGTGGTTAAAGAAACTTTTTGTTACATTTCTTGGTGCCTGCATCAACCATAAATTCTTCTGTGTTGTTGTGGTGTTTCTTATATCAGCTACAAGAAAGAAGGTTTTATAAAGGAAAATAAATCAAATACATACATGTTAGGTACATCTCCATTCACATATCACAATACAAAAGCTTATTGTTTTGCTGTAGTTGTCTGTTCGTGGTATTCAGCCAATTGTATCCTGCTATGTTGTTTGACCCAGTGGGGTGGATTTACTGAAGGCAAATAGATCATGCACTCTGCACACACAATTTCCTTAATGTATGTGAAGGTGGTAAAGCTTCACTTTGTAAATAATACCTAAACGGGTGCAAGGAAAATGTAAAAAGATGCATTTTTGTTGCACATGATTGGATGATGGAAATCAGCAGAGCTTTACCACATTTACTAAGCTCTGCAGAAGAAAATAAATGCAGCACTTGCAAAGTTCACAATATATTTGCCTTTAGTGAATCCACCCCTGTATATTGAAGACATCACTCACATTTTGTATATGTAGTTGCTGAATGTTACAGTAGCATAGAATGCTACTGTAGAGAGAATGAAAATAAAGCAAATGGAGGCACATGGGCGGAGCCTGACTGAGCAGACATGGCAGCTTAGAGCTCTGCTCCTGAAGGGATGTTGAAGGGATGTTTCTTCTGTATTATACCGTTTGCTGGCTCAGCTTCACCTGGTAAATATTGTTAATCGGTCTGCTAATAATCCCCACCACTTAATGTAATGGTTCTTGGGAATTCTCGCCTGAAAATAAAGCCAAAAAACAACAAAAAAGTGCTGCCTCAGGCTTCAGTCAGAAGGGCACTATCTGCATCCCCCTCCCCCTGGTACCTCACACTCAGTGAAATCCTCTCGGAGCTCTAAAGTATCTGAGGCACAACAGGGGGAATATGACTCAGATTCTTCTATACAAGCTTCACAAATTACATCTTTTACAGACCCTTCTCATTCTTCTGTTCTGAGGCAATTTGAAAAAATGCTCCACAATGCCCTTAAACAGACCTCAGATCATATAACAAACAGTCTGACTAGGAAATCAGAGAACTGGACCAACGCACTGCAAATCTTTAACTGATTGATGAACTTGAAAATAACACCCAGGCTTATGCAGTTGAATTTGAAACCCTCAAAGGTTCATAGACTTCCATACCTAGGAATACAACTCACTCCTAAGATAACAGACTTATACTCAGCTAACTTCCCTTCATTACTAAAACAGGTTACTGAATTATTATCACAATGGTCCTCTATCCCTCTATCCTGGATAGGAAAAATTAATGTAATTAAGATGGCTATATTGACAAAGTTTTTATATCTTTTTAGAGTCTTGCCCTTCCCAGTTCCATCTCATTTTTAGAATTATCTCCTTTTTCTGTGGTAAAATGAAACCTTGACCCTCTAAATCCACTCTCTGTCTCTCATAATGCCTTTAAAAAGTATTCACACCCCTTGAAATTTTCCACATTTTGTCATGTTACAACCAAAATTGTAAATTTATTTTATTGGGATTTTATGTGATAGACCAACACAAAGTGGCACATAATTGTGAAGTGGAAGGAAAATTATAAATGATTTTCCAAATTTTTTACAAATAAATATGTGAAAAGTGTTGCGTGCATTTGTATTGTTGAACCACCTTTTGCTGCAATTACAGCTGCAAGTGTTTTTTGGGGGATGTCTCTACCAGCTTTGCACATCTAGAGAGTGAAATTTTTGCCCATTCTTCTTCAAAATAGCCCAAGCTCTGTCAGATTGGATGGAGAGTGTCTGTGGACAGCAATTTTCAAGTCTTGCCACAGACTCTCAATTGGATTTAGGTCTGGACTTTCACTGAGCCATTCTAACACATGCATATGCTTTGACCTGAACCATTCTATTGTAGCTCTGGCTGTATGTTTAGGGTCATTGTCCTGCTGGAAGGTAAACCCCCGCCCCAGTCTCAAGTCTTTTGCAGGTTTTCTTCTAAGATTGCCCTGTATTTGGCTCCATCCATCTTCCTATCAATTCTGACCAGCTTCCCTGTCCCTGCTGAAAAAAAGCATCCCCACAACATGATGCTGCCACCATCATGTTTCATGGTGGGGGTGGTGTGATCAGGGTGATGTGCAATGTTAATTTTCAGCTACACATCGCGTTTTTTAGACCAAAAAGTTAAATTTTGGTCTCATCTGACCAGAGCACCTTCTTTGACATGTTTGCTGTGACCCCCACATGGATTCTCGCAAACTGGAAATGGGACTAATAAAGGCCAGATTTGTGGAGTGCATGACTAATGCCCCGTACACACGAGCAGATTCTACGTTGGAAAAACTTGGATGGTTTTTCCGACGGAATTCCCCTCAAGCTTGCCTTGCATACACACGGTCACAAAAAAGTTCTCTGAACTTTCGACCGTCAAGAACACAGTGACATACAACACTATGACCACCCGAGAAAATGAAGTTCAATGCTTCCGAGTATGCGTCGAATTGTTTCCAAGCATGCGTAGGAATTTTGTGCGTCGGAATTTGTACAGGCGATCGCATTTTCAGAACTTTTCCCGACCAAAAAATAGAGAACATGCTCTCAATCTTTTGCTGGCTGGAATTCCGCCAGCAAAAGACTGATGGAGCATACACACGGTCGCATTTTCCAACAAAAAGCTCTCATCAGAGTTTTGCTGGCTGAATTTCCGATCGTGTGTATGCGGCATAATAGTTGTGCTTCTCTGATTAATGCTCTCCTTGTCTGGCCTGTCAGTTTAGGTGGACAGCCATGTCTTGGTAAGTTTTCAGTGGTGCCATACTCTTTGTATTTTCAGATGATGGATTGAACAGTGCTCCGTGAGATGTTCAATGCTTGGGATTTTTTTTTTATAACCTAACCCTGCTTTAAACTTCTCTACAACTTTATCCCTGACCTGTCTGGTGTGTTCCTTGGCCTTCATGATGCTGTTCGTTCACTAAGGTTCTCTAGCAAACCTCTGAGGGCTTTACAGAACAGCTGGATTTATACTGAGATTAAATTACACACAAGTGGACTCTATTTACCAATTAGGTGGCTTCTGAGGCAATTGGTTCCACTTGATTTTAGTTAGGGGTATCAGAGTAAAGGGGGCTGAACACTTTTCAGATATTTATTTGTGAAAAAAAAATTAAAACAATTTATCATTTTCTTTCCACTTCACAATTGTGTGCCACTTTGTGTTGGTCTATCACATAAAATCCTAATAAAATACAATTACGTTTTTGGTTGTAACATGAAAAAATTTGGAAAATTTCAAGGGGTATGAATACTTTTTCAAGGCACTTTATAATGGAAGCAATCGAATGAGATTGAATTGGTCAATTTGAGAAACTCTGGCTTCCTTGGGTTAAGCATTGTTTACCTCCAGACTTTGATGACACACTATTATTGTCTTTATAATTTTATTCTATTTGCCTTGACTATAATTTCTATTCATTTGGGATCGCATCACTACTTGTAAACCCCCCCCATTCGCTTCCCCCCTCCCCATTCACTTCCTCCCTTTTTTCTACCCTCTTTTCTCTATCTACTCCAGTTTTTTATTTTCTACCTTACTTTTAATATTGTGTGGTATTTATATACACATTGGGGCTGATTTACATCAGTAGAGGCGCAACGCACATTTTCATATTTACAAAATGGTGCGCTGGGAACAGAGCGCGAATACCCCATTTATTATAGCGATCTCGGCGCATGGGAGAGTTCAATCTGTGCGCCACTATGGACATGGCGCACGGCATCTTCAATTCAATATTAACAGAAGATGGAGGTGCCAATATTATGGGGTGATGTGAGGAAGTTTAGTAACAACTGCCCAAGTAACAATGTGCCCAAAATAGAATGAGAAAGTAACTTTTTCTGTAAGCACTGCGCATGCGCATGCGCAAGAGGCTCTTGCGCTCGTTCAAATGCACTTGTTCACTGTGCGGCCAAAATCTTAGTAAATGTCAAGCAACATAAATGCAATTGCATGGGTTCAACAAGCGCACCTCTAAACTTGACTTTTTTTTGTTTTTACGCTGGTTCACCGTTATGTATTTTTTAAGGAGATTTGCACACAGGTCATGTTAGCATGTTACGTTGCCAACATGTGACATGCACCTTGTTAAAATTATGTGAAAAGACTCTTGCTCCTCTAGTTCCTCCTAAAAGGGCATTTAACCTTCCTCCTTTACTGCATATGATTTCTTTGGGATAACTTTTGCTTTTAAAGGGGAACTCCACACTCCACTTCATTCTCAAAAGGCTGTGAGCTGCCTTCACCAATCCAAACCAGATCCTTTTTTTAGAGCATACAACAGGGCCAGCTAGGAAAGGGGAGAGAAGGGCGATTGCCCAGCCCCCTCCTGAACCATACAAGGCCACATAGCTGGCTGCGTTTGGGGGCATGTTGGGCTCAGCCCACTACCAACCACAAAGCACCTTATACCCACTAGTTTAAAGGGTCTTTCCACATTTCTTAAAGCCCCCTGTCTGCAGCACCCCACAACCCCAGTCTAAGTTTGTGTGGAAGAGACCCTTGTCCCCCTGAATATGGTTGACTTTTGGGGTGCCCGAGCCCCTCCTGCCCCCAAGCATCTACTCCCCTTTCATGGGCTGGCTTGCTGTGTGTTTGGCTAGGGGTTTGTTAGTGTTTGAGAGGGGCACAATCTTTTTTCGTTTGGGGTGAGCTTGTATGTATTGGGGGGGCAGGCTAATTTTTTTGGTGTTAAAATCTTGCAGCTGCAATGTAGATTTGTAACTTTTCTCTAAATCCGTACATCTTTGAAGCAGCATTTTGGATACATGCTACAGATGTACCACTTTACAGGCAGAGTAAACCCACCCCCAACCCCCATACCATTTTTAAGGTCAATAATAGCAAAATGAACAAGTCAGTTCCCATAGACTGCAATATTTGTTGCATAACTTTTGCCCATGTTAGGCTCTTTGTTTGCCCCCCTGAACCGGGGGGGGGGGGGTGTTTGTCCTGTCTTTAATCTTGTAGCATGCTGGATGATGTGCTTAATTTTGCATGGGGGTGGCTTATTTTGTGCTAGCTGCATTTGGGTTGGCCTGGGCATGCTCAGGGACTTTGTTTTTTTTCTTCTTTTCGTGTGTGAACAGCACTTGGATGTTTCTGGGCATGCTCAGAGAGTGTGTTTTTTGGGTTAGTAATTCTGTTTAAATCCTTAATAGGTGTCTGTTTGTGGGCGCACTCCTGGTTATTTCCTCTGCAAAATGGTCAGATCTCCAAACCATATTCTGTTAGTGTCTCAAATTACCATACATGTGTTTTTTGCTTCCCTTGCTCTTTTCCAAGTCCTGTTTTGTTGACCAATAAAATTTGTAGCAAATTTTTATGTTTTATGTGTTTTGTTAATTTTCATGCAACAGATTTCCCAGCTGCAGCTTAATTAGGCTGATTGGCATGACAAAACAAAAAAAGGTGTGATTTGTCTAAAAGCTACTTTTCTGGTGCCTTCATTATAGCATATGCATGGATTGTGCATATTCTGCCATGGATAGTCACCAGGAAAGAAAAATTACAGAGCGCTGAGTATTAAATTTTCCATTTTAGCGCAATGGTTCTCAGCCTCAGTCCTCAAGTACCCCCGACAGGACATGTTTTGGGAATTTATCTTAGCTAAAATAGCTGTCCAAAATACAAAGCCATTGACTATGATTAAAAGCACCTGGGCAAGATGAAGGAAAACCTGCAAACATGGCCTGTTGGGGGTACTTGCGGACAAGGTTGAGAAGGACTGATATAGAGCACTGAGCTAAAATCTAGATCAAGACAACCCTTTTCTAATTGTGGGCATTTAAGGGAAACCAAGCGAGTGTTGGAACCACATTATTAGGCATTTTGGAGTTTAATAAAGGCAAATCCACTCTGCAATACAAGTGTACTCTCTGTAAAGCTATTTAGATTGACCTGTATGTCCACAAGGAAAGACATTGGTAGGGTTTTACCCTCACTTTCTGTTTGGCTATGTAACAGGAAGTGAATACATTTGAAGGAGAAAGTGGCAACATTTGGGAGGTGTGTTCACCTTATCAGAGAGCAGAAATCCCCAAAAACTGACAAGACTTCTAATCCCTCTGTGCTCTATCCCCAAGCAAAAATAAGAAAGGATTTCATTTAGTTTAACTTTGCAAAAACACATTCCTAGGTTCAACTGTGATGTATGTCAATGGCCCATTTAAACCTTGTTTAATAGAAAATACAAAGAAATGGATTGGACCGACCAAATGCTACTGTACTTATTGAAAACCCTTATTATATTTGTTTAATAGAAAACACCCTGTTACTGTTCACTAGAAACATTTGTTATTCCAATCCTGGAAATCTGCATCTGCTTTACTATTAATTTCCCTAAAAATTGGGTTCCTGCAGCTAGATTCGCAACCACTGTGTGGGCGGAGGTATATGCCCGTGTTGCATATCTGGTTCCCGAAAGCAGTGGCTAGCACACAGGAATGACATCACCCCCTACAGGAAGTTGCTTGTACTGCTGCTAATTTCTTCCCACCACCATGCCTTGATCATTGTTCTCTGAGGAAGAGATGATCCTTATTTGCAAATTAGGAAAATATATATATTTTTTTAACATAAGGTGGTGTTTGTGTGGGTCCCTAACAAACATTCATACATATTAGGGCCCATTTAAACAGGATCTGATTTACCTACCAGCATGTTTTTAGAGTGTGAAAGTAAACCGGAGTACCTAGAGGAAACCCACGCAGGCACAGGGAGAACATGCAAATTCCTGGCAGATGGTGTCACGGGCGGGATTCAAACCAGCAACTCATTTTGCTGCTAGGTGAAACTGTTAACCACTACATCACTGTGCTGCCCAAATATATATCTATAGATGTAGGTTCTTGTGTCCACCAGAAGAGAGAAGTTGGGTAGATGCCACACTCCCAATTCTGGAGGCATAATAATAGTCTAGGACAGGGGTCTTCAAACTAAGGCCCTCCAGTTGTTCAGGAACTACAATTCTCATCATGCCTAGTCATGTCTGTGAATGTTAGAGTTTTACAATGCCTCATGGGATGTGTAGTTGCGCAACAGCTAGAGAGCCGTAGTTTGAGGATTCCTGATCACTCTAGCATGTCTAGAAAAAAGGTGGTTTCTCATGTGCCTTATATAATGCCCAAGAAATATCATTTGGAAAATACAAGTGGGTCATGGCACATCTACATTCCAAAATTTGGCACTTAAGCTGGTCATGCACTATGCAATCTGACTGGCCAATCTCTGTACAACTCGATATTTAGGCAAAATAGGTAATAGGAGGATGCACTTGAACAATTAATTCAAATTATAGGAAATCAAACAGGCTCTTGCACTAAATCGAATTTAAGATCTAACTGATTGCAGTGTATGGTCACCTTTAAAGATCAAGATCTGAAAATTTACATTTATTGGGTTTAGAAACACTTCTCTGTTCTTTGTAATGTATTGAAAGATTTGGGTAAAAAAAGAAAAAAAAACATTTCAAAAATATATTAGAGGTGATAGAAATGAGATTAGCATCAAAAGGGTTAATTAACTGAGAACACCTACTAATTGCCTAAGAAGACACATCCAATGAGATGAAGTTAACTAATTGTATTGGGCGTGTGCTATTATCAATAAGAAAACTGCAGTTACACTAGCGACAGTTGAAGTTTACATACGCGGTATTTATTATCGTTATTTGCGCTTCAAAGTGCACCGGTTCGCACGTTCGCTTAATGACTTCCCAGCGCACCAATTATAATGTATGAACAGGTGCAGCGCATTCATCTTAGTAAATCACCCCCATTATCTCTTTCTCTCTCTTTTAATATATACCTATTAGATTTATCTCCTTATTACTGCTCTTGTAAAATGAACCAATTGTCACTAGCTTTTTTCCTTTGGATGTAATTTTTTAATAATTATATTACTGATAAATATTGGTTTATTTGTTGCTCCACTACATTTTTACATTGTTATATACTCATCCTGTTCATAAATCGATATGTTTAGCTTTATTGCTATTTGAATATTGTACCACCATCCTTGTATGTACTCAATTGTCAATCTTTGTTATATTTAAAAAAAAATAAACAAATTTGACGAGAAAATAAAGCAAACATTTTTGGATAAAAGGGGCAACATTATTCTTGCTATATTAAAATGCTCACTATTCTGCATTAACCATGCCCTTTCAGACCTGTGTCCTAACAATTCTCAATGAATTTCACATTTTTTTTAATTTATGGAAACCAGCTTTCCTATTCACATGCATTTCTAATAAAATCTATATGTCTGGTTTGCTCAAATAAAAGCATGCATCACATCCTAATTATTGTGAAAACCATTGTTGTGTACAAAATGCATTCACCTATTTTTATTGGGTGCCATGCATCTGAAATAATACCACCAGATTCGTTTGACATGTTTAAAAGCCTCGCTAATAGAGGTTTGCTGTTTTTGATGAGACTTTGTATCTACAAACATTTTTCTCATATACTGCTATATGCCTGCTCTATTTGGCTATCAGTCCTGATAAAAGCACTAGATGTTTTAACTTTTATTTTTAAATAGTATTAGCTATCACTGCGACATACAGACTGAATGTCATATGCATAAGCTTAGTGCAGTACTTATCATTGTTTTATTTTAAATACTGTATTCAGGTTCTGTTAAGGCTGGGTCCACACTGGTTTATTCTTAATGGCAAATCAATGTACTGTGTCAACATACCTGCTTTGCTGTACACCACAATGCATGGAAATGCAATACTATGCATTGTGGTGTGCTGCATTAGGTAAACATTATGTGCACCTTTTGTGTGCATTAAATACATGGGCTGCCTTAAAAGATGCCAACATGTGGCATAATGTGTGTTATTGTGCATGTGTTACTGCAGTACACCAGTGTGGATCTGTCCTTAGATGTGTGATACCAGGCAGAGTGATTCTGTCATTTATCCTGCTGTTGCATGCACATGTTATGTGTGGGGCTTCATAGTGTTCATGGTGTTGCATGTACACCTCTTTTCTGGTGACTTTTTTGAATCTATGTTTCAGATCCTGCATTACAATAAACACATTACAACATACATTGCTGTCTACTACACTTGCAATGTCTTTATCCATTCCTTGAGCTTTGTGACCAATTCCAAGTGAAAGTTTTAAATATGAACTTCAGGCAGATACCCTATATTACCTAAGGTATTGGTCCGTAGGGTTCAATATTGAGTTGAGCGACCCTCTGCAGCTATAACAGCTTCAACTCTTCTGGAAAGGCTATCCAGAAGGTTTACGAGTGTGCACTGGCACGCAGTCATGTTGGAACAGGAAGAGGCCGACCCCAAACTGTTCCCACAAAGTTTGGAGCATGACATTGTCCTGGTATGCTTCACCTTAAGGGTTCCTTTCACTGGAACTGAGGGGCCGAGCCCAACCCCTGAAAAGTGTCTGGACCTCAATCCCATAGAGCACCTTTGTGATGAATTAGAGAGGCTGAGAGCCAGGCCTCCCCATTGCACATCAGTGCCTGACCTCACAGATGAGCTTCTGGAAGAATGGTCAAACATTCCCATAGACACACTTCTAAACCTTGTGAACAGCCTTTCCAGAAGAGTTGAAGCTGTTATAGCTGCAAATGGTGGGCCAACTCAGTATTGAACCTTACGGACTAAGACTGGGATGCCATTAAAGTTCATGTGCGTGTAAAGGCAGGCAGGGTAATATAGTGTATGTAAACCTACAAATAAACTGAATAATTCATTACTTACAAAAGGTCATTACTTTTTTACATAGAAGTCATAAGAACTTATACCGTACTTAAAATTGTCTTGATTTTTGTCTTGATTACGGAACAGCAGTACTCAGTAAATTTCTTTGAACTTAAACACAGGCAATGTTTCTGCATCTCTTATTTTAGCTATAGTAGAGATAAAGAACCGGGTGGGACTGAGAAGGCGGAGAGATATTGAACCTCAAAACATCACATTAAACATCATAAATACCATAATGTGACACAAATTATTTTCATTGATGTAATATGGCCATAGCTTTTAATTTAAAAAAAAGATAATAACAATAACATAATTTAAAAACCAGTTCTTCAAAAGCATGCAAGTATTCTTCAACGACCTTTAAAGTCAGGTTCTTGACAGTGCCACCTGATATTATCTTCTATTGTAAACCTGTACGGGCCACTAGCCATTCACAACAACTCGGTCAGTACACACCAAAAACTTAGCTCCATTGTTCACCTAGAATAAACCTTGTACTTCCTTCATATCATAATAATACATATTTGTGACCATTAAAGGCTAAACCACCCATCCAAACATTAGCAACGGTCTTAATTTTGGCACCATCATTGACCTGCCGATGCTGTGACAAAATTAAAACATGCCCTACAAGTCCCCCATCCTCCTCCCAAGCTTCAATTTCCCAATCTTATGCACTTCTAATCATAGCCTTATCCACACCTTTTACCAAGAGGGTGGGCCAAATTGCTCACCAAGCTTTGTGTTTCTGCTCAAAATTTTCCTAAAATATCACCAAAATATCAAGTGATTTGATCATTTTCGCTGCCTTAGTAATTATCACAGCCGTTTCATCTGAGGGAAATCCTGAAAGCATAACCTGTTGGGGTGCCTTGAGGACTGGAGTTGAGAAACACTGCCTTAAACTATTCTCCACCCATTGTCAACCCTGCTCCTGTTTTCCAGCCCAACTTGTCATGTGCCTTTTCTCCTATGTGCTTAGGGCAGCCCTAATGATAATACAATTTGAGCAACCAAAGTTTGGGAAACAATGAAGGTAAAATATTCATTCACAAAGATCTTGCTGATAAATAATTCCAACAGTTATGACAAATATGAAAATATATTCTTAAAACAATGTAGCTTTCTGTATGCAATCATTTTCTACCACATTGTAATGATGCTATGCACAATGCATGTTGGATACACTGACAGTTTTTCCAACATTACGCAGTCAGCGTAAGGCTAGTTGCCCTGGTAAAGGTTACTTTATATTTTTCGTTATAAAAGGGACTTATTTAATATTAATACATTAATTCCGTTTCAACATACTGTGTTACATATGGAATAACAGATCAGTAAGCATCAAAAACCTATAAATTGCAAATGACACTGTGAACACTGAGAAAGTATCTGTTTTTCTTCATAAGCAAGTCCTGTTAACTCTAATGCCCCTGTCATGGTGTCTTGCTAATGTGTGAATTCAAGCATCTCTATCTTTTGGGGAATTGTCAGAGGAGATAAGCCTTAAGAAGACAGGTGCATCAAGAAGAAAAAGCAACCTTTCATGTCATCAGATAGCAAGGCAGTAAAACTAATAAGCAAAACGGAAACTGAAATTGAAACAAATTTTAAAATGACAGTTTAATGAAAGTTGAGCAAAGTATTAATCTGACATAAAACATTTATTGTCAAATAATCTGAAGTGATTGAACTACATTACATACAGGAAAGGCTGGGAGGTCAATCTGATATATGCAAGGCAGAGACCCGAGAAATGCAGTGGGACAGTTATAGCAACCTTTCTTTTAGAATGAGTTATTCCAATGTCCAGAGAAAAATAAATTGAATATATTATAGATATTTGATATTTGAGGTTTATGTTAAGAATCTTAGTGAAACATAACATTACAAATAAAGTGGAAGTTATAACACCTATTTGCTATTAATTGCCTTTGTTTAAATGTCATACATAATTGAATCATGGATATGTAAAGGATCACAGTGGATATTGTGATTTAGACTTGGATTGTAATTGTTATACTTGATAAACAGACAAATATTAAAGGTCAAACAACATTAGATAACTACTGTCCTTTTTTACCTTAAAGTGATTCTAAGGGTTTTTTTTTAAAATAACAAACATATCATACTTACCTCCACTGTGCAGCTCGTTTTGCACAGAGTGGCCCCAATCCTCGTCTTCTGGGGTCCCCCGATGGCTCTCACTGCTTCTCCCCACATCAGATAACCCCCTAGGAGAAGCTTTCTCCAGAGGGGGTTACCTGGCGGGCGCGCTCCCGAGTCCAGCATTTGGCGTCCATAGATGCTGAATATATGACTCGGATGCATTAAGGTGAAAAAACCTGAAGGTTTACAACCCCTTTAATGTTATAAAACCCGAGTTGGCTGACTGGTAGATCACCTGAGCTTGCCGACCTACTACTACATGGATGGATGGTCAGCATAGATGAAGGTGCAGGGGAAACTGAGGAACTACTTCCAAGCACAGCCGGCATGGCCGCAGAGGGAGAAAAACCCATATACAGTACCTTGAAAAAGTATTCAAACCCTTTGACATATTACACATTTTGTCATGTTAAAATCCCAATAAAATACATTTATGCTTGTGGTTGTATGTGATAGACCAACACAAAGTGGCACATAATTTTGAAGTGGAAGAAAAATCATAAATGGTTTTCAAAATTTTTTTTACAAATAAATATATGAAAAGTGTGGTGTGCATTTGTCTTCAGCCCCCTTTACTCTGATACCCCTAACTAAAATTTAGTGAAACCAATTGCCTTCAGAAGTCACCTAATTAGTAAATAAAAATTCCACCTGTGTGTAAATTAATTTCAGTATAAATACAGCCATTCTGTGAAGCCCTCAGAGGTTTGTAAGAGAACCTTAGTGAACAAACAGCAATATGAGGCCAAAGAACACACCAGACAGGTCAGGGATAAAGTTTAAAGCAGGATTAGGTTATAAAAAAAGCATTGAACATCTCAGAAAGCACTGTTCAATCCATTGTGCGAAAATGGAAAGAGTATTTCACAACTGCAAACCTACTATGACATGGCCGTCCACCAAAACTGACAAGCCAGGCAAGCAGAGCATTAATCAGAGAAGCAGCCAATAGGCCTATGGTAACTCTGGAGGAGCTGCAGAGATCCACATCCCAGGTGGGAGAATCTGTCCACAGGACAACTATTAGTTGTGCACTCCTCAAATGTGGCCTTTATTGAAGAGTGGCAAGAAGAAAGCCATTGCTGAAAGAATGCCATAAGAAGTCCCAATTGCAGTTTGCGAGAAGCCATGTGGGGGACACAGCAAACATGTGGAAGAAGGTGCTCTGGTCAGATAAGATCAAAACTGAACTTTTTGGCCTAATAGCAAAATGCTAAGTGTGGCAGAAAACTAACACTGCACATCACCCTGAACACACCATCTCCACCATGAAACATGGTGGTGGCAGCATCACGTTATGGGAATGCTTTTCTTCAGCAGGCACAGGGAAGCTGGTCAGAGTTAATAGGAAGATGGATGGAGGCAAATAGAGAGCAATCTTAGAAGAAAACCTGTTAGAGAGTTAGCCACAGCCTCACTAACTGTCACCATGCTCTGCCCTTCTGTCACTGTCCTCTGCCTTACTAACTGTCACCATCCACTGCCCTAATGCCTGACATCCTCTGCTCTACTTACTGACACCATTCACTGCTCTACTGACTGACGCTGTCCATTGCTCTACTGACCCCTGTACACTGTTCTACTGACCCCTTCCTCTGCCATACTATTCCATGGACCCTTATAATCTTCCCTACAAACTGATGACTCCTGTGCTCTGCCCAACCTATTTCTGACCTCTATACACCGTCTTACCTATCACTGATCTCAATACACTGCCCTACACATAACCCTATCTATTACTGACCTTTATATGCTGCCCTGCATTCAGGCCTGAAACTAGTTGAGAAAGTCAGCCTGCTGTACCAGATGTTCTACCATCATGATAGACTCCTGCATCAGACATGTGGAGTGACCCATTACTCCAAATATGAACAAATTGTGAATGAATGTGAATGAGTTGCTCACTGATATTACCTTTTAAAGGTAGTCTAAGTTTATATTTTTACAGTGACATTCATTTTATTATAATTTTTCTAAGTTTATCTTGTGTTTGTTGTCTTTTGGTTTCCTTTAGTTTGTGTTTGTTCCTTGTGTTTGTTTTCCTTTAGTTTGTCCTTGCTAGTTTATTTCTTAATTTCTTAATTTCCTTGTTAGTTAATTTCTTATTTCTAAAAAAACAAAAAGGCAATCAAATCCCCGTGATCTTTAATCTCTTTCATGTTGTTCGGGTAGATCTCCGTCTCTTAAAGGTTGCCTAACCCTGTTGTAAGACATTGCATTAGTGTGAGAAACATATGGGACAAGTGTTGCTCAGCACTCCTTAGTATATTTCTAATGCCGGGTACACACGGCAGGTTTTCCCGTCGGAATAAACTCTGAAGGTTTTTCTGACGGAGTTCTGACGGAATTCCGCTGAAACTGTCTTGCGTACACACAATCTCACCAAAGTCCGATCGTCAAGAACGCGGTGGCGTAGAGCACGTACGACGGGACTAGAAAAAGGAAGTTCAATAGCCAGTAGCCAATAGCTTCCATCTCGTACTTGCTTCAGAGCATGCATCATTTTTGGTCCGTCAGAACAGCATACAGATGAGCGGTTTTCCTGATAGGAATTGGTTCCTGCGGAAATATTTAGAACATGTTCTATTTCTAGGTCCTTCAGAATTTTCGAAAAAAAAAGTCAGATGAGGCATACACACGATCGGAATATATGATGAAAAGCTTCCGTCTGACTTTTTCTGTCGGACATTCCGCTCGTGTGTACGCGGCATAACAGTAACTATTTCCAACTATATTGCTATTCTGATGACCAAACCAATTTAACCATTTTTTTTCCATCTGTTAAAAGCCACATACAAGACTTAAAAATTCAGGACTAAACATTGTCAGGCTATTTTCCCTCAGCTAAATGGAAATCAGTGAGACTCATGTTCACCAGTTTACCAGTAATACCACAGATACCAGCAATACAGGTTTTATTTTATCCCACTGAGATCAAAGACAGTGGACTTATTTTATCACACGAACACCCATGATGGGACTTTTTTTATTACTACATTCTCTTCAATATACCCCCAAGCCCTGTTTTGTCTAAATCATAGCAAAGCAAAGGTGCCAAACTACAAGACGTATGCCATGAAGTCCCACCCACTTTACTAAACACACCCATTTTTTAGCCACTCATTCTCAGAGCCTTTAAAGTGCCTTTCTTAATTATTGCCAGATATTGGCAACTATGTACATGATGTCAACAGAGCCACAGAGGAAGCGATTGCAGGCTTCTGTGTTTACGACTGGCAGAGGCACTTACAGGTATGTGTGTCTATTCAGAGCAGCCTGTTATGCTACCCAAGAATTCTAAAGAGCAATACATTTTTACAAGACAAAGAACTTGCTTAGATGTGGCTTTCTATGGTAACTAACAGACTAAAAAAGTATTTAAATGTCTATTCACATACTAAATATGTACTCTTACTATCTATCACGGTATATGCAGTAATACTGCAAATGTACCATCAGCTGTCAATGGGTTTCCCCGCTGACAGCTGAATTTAAAAAAAAGTGCATATAAAAATATAAAGAAAAAAAACGGCGTGGGTTCCCCCCCAGTCCATACCAGGCCCTTTGGGTTTGGAATGGATTTTAAGGGGAATAAAAAAAATAAAAAAAAGAATGGCATGGGGTCCCCCCAAAATCTATACCAGACCCTTATCGGAGCATGCAGCCTGGCAGGTCAGGAAAGTGTAGAGGACCAGTGAGCACCTCTCCCCCTCCTGAACTATACCACACCTCTCCCCCTCCTGAGGCCACATGCCCTCAAAGCACCTTGTCCCCATCAATGATGGGAACAAGGTCCTCTTCCCGACAACCCTGGGCTGTGGTTGTCGGGGTCTGCAGGCCGAGGGCTTATCGGAATCTGGAAACCCCCTTTAAGAAGGGGGCCCCCAGATCCTACCCTCCCCTATGTGAATGGCTCTCGGGTACACCGTACCCCTACCCATTCACCAAAAAAGTGTTAAAAATTAATAACCACACGAAACAGGTTTTGACAAGTCCTTTATTAAAAATTAAAAAACAAAAAATATTGTTCCTCGATGTAAATCCATGGTTAATCATGACACCCGCTGGACCCAAAAAATATAAATAAATTAAAACGCTTCCACCTCCTGGGAGGCCTTCTGCCGTATGCCAGCTCTGCACTTTGACATTTCTTATATAGGCAAGGGGTGGCTACGTAACCCGGTGGCACCACCCCCTTTTGACATCAAATGACATCACCTCATGTGGCCTGGTATGGTTCAGGAGAGGGGCGGGCGCTCGCTTATCCCCTCCCTTTTCCTGACCTGCTGGGCTGAATGCTCAGATAAGGGTCTATTATGGATTTTGGGGGGGCCCATGCCATTCTTTTTTTAAATTTTTGCGTGGGGTTCCCCTTAAAATCCATACCAGACCTAAAGGGCCTGGTATGGACTGGAGGGTTTCCCATGCCGTTTCTTTCTTTATTTTTTTTCAAAAGGTGGGTGTCAGCAATTGTAACTGCGAGATTTTAAATAGGATATGATTTGTTCTTTGTTTCTTTAGAAATTTAATTTTTGCTGTAGCATGTTTTATGCATGCTATGGGTGTGCCACTTTATGGGCACATTAAGGGGACTCCCTAGGTACTATATGTAAAAGAATTTTTTATTTTTATTGTTGCACTTTAAGCATAGTTAAAATCACTGCTCCTGAAGAAACGATTGCTTTATGGCCAATTACTTTCAAATAAGCCTTCAAAATGGGCACTTTAGATTTTTTCTGTTCAGCTCCCATAGACTTCAATGGTGTTCGCCGTTCATGTTAGAACATTTCCCCTGTTCAGGAGTTGTGCTGCAAACCGAACAGGGGGGTGTTCGGCCCATCTCTAATGCAGAACAGTAAACTCCGGGCAAAATGGAAAAATGGCAACAGATTTAGACATTCTGATGCACTCATCCATGTCTATGCATCACTGTAAACATGAAATCCTGGAGTGAAAAATGATCAGGTGATCCTTGAGTTCTTGTCTTTATTCAGTGCCATCCAGGTAAGGGGAGCATGATTTGATGCCAGCTTTAAGGAATCAACAATAGTACCAGGTTATCTCTGAGACCTGCTTTATTGGAAAACACTCCCTTTCTACAATGAAATGTTTTTTTTTTTTTCAGCTAGACAGAATTTCCAGCTCAAGTACACAATAAAAATTACCTCTACAGTAATCCCGTTAGACATTTCATCTGCTGAAAATTGTAATTGTTCTGATAAGTTATTATAGGCACCTACTGCAGCTTTAATAAATCAACCTCCATTAATAAAACAAATATACGTTATGTATGATACAGTATTTATAGTTACATTTAATTCATACAATCCCACAATAAATCTATTTAACCTCACACATACAGACACAAACATGAAATGCTATTGACGCTATTCACATTGCCTGCAGTGTCTTCTAACTTTAAACTGTTCAAAACAGTGGATTCAGAGTGCACTGACATTGTAGCTTCCTTGCATGAGCATTTGTACCTTGTATTTGCAAATATGATACAGGCCAGTCTGTTTTTTTGTCTTACATAATCAGCCTTTTACTAGCTATTAGGATAGTCTTATTATGATGTAAAGATCAAAAATGTTCTGGGCATAAATAGGTATTTCTAAGAGTGGTACACATGAGTGTTTTCGACTGTAGTTTTGGGTTCATTTTTGCTTCTTGTTTCTTAAAGGCTAAGTTCACCTTTTTTTTTCTAAATTCCAGCTCCTCTATGTACCAATATAGCATTCATTTACTTTTTTTTGCAAAAATATCAAAGCCTTCCATAAAATCTACAGACACATACCTTGCTATACTCCATCCATGATCCCAAGCGTATCTATTGCTTCTGTCTTACTTCCTTACAGACTGTAGGACATGACACAGGAAGGGGTTGACCAGCTGACCTCATTAGCACACACCCTGCATCCTCCACCCTCCCACTACTAGCTGCACATTTTTTTAAATTAAATGCAATCAATCAGTGATCACCCTTCTCACTAAAAACGCAATATACAATCAGATTGCATAGTGTATGGCCACCTTTATACAAGTACACAGAAGGGAGTGGACAGAAACACTCAGCTGCCAAGCCCTGTTCACATCTCTGCATAGCAGAAACTCGCATTCCCACATGCGTCTTTTTTTTTTTTAGCGAGTGGTGGAAGCGTTATGGAGCCTCATTGTTCTTGTATTAATGCACCAATTTCACTTCCAGGCCCCAGTCACAGCTAGCATAGTGGGAGCACATGTTTTGTTACTCATTTTTCCTGTGACATGCATAGGGCAGCTTGCTGATTTAAATGGGCTGTGGTATATGTGGCTTATGGGACATGTTGACATTTTGTGGGTTGTGTGTTTTTTGCTGTGCATTTTGCAGCATTTGCCATTCATTTTCTCACATGCCAAAATGTGTGTTTGCTTCTGTGTTTGGTGTGTTGTTAACAATTAATGGCACTGAAAGCACAACTAGTAATTTTAGGTGTATAAAGGTGGCCATACACTATACAATCTGATTGTACAATCTCCTTTTGGGGACCTTGGATTGTGGGCTCCTTGAGGGTAGGGACTGATGTGAGTGGGTACTCACTCAGGTTGAACTGGATGGACTGGTGTCTTTTTTTTCAACCTTACTATGTAACTTTAACTATGTAACTATAAGATCTGCCATCAATTATGTAGTGCAAGGGCCTGCCTGATTGGATACAGAGTGATTGGCTAGATAGGGGTTTCCTCCTATTATATAAATTTGGTAAATATTAAGGAAATTGTACAATCAGATTGTATAGTGTATAACCATGTATATACACCTAAATTACTAGTTGCGCTTTCAATGCCATTAATTGGTAACGGCACACCAGCAGAGAAGCAAACACACATTTTGCCATGTGAGGGGCAAATGCTGCAAAACGCATAGTAAAAAAACACGCAACCCACAAAATGCCAACATGTCTCATAAGCCACATATAGCACAGCCCATTTAAATCAGCAGGCTCCCCTATGTGCGTCACAGGAAAAACGAGCCACAAAATGTGCGATAACACAAGAACAATGAGGGTCCATTCATATCTGTGCGTTTCCTTGCATTTCAGAAATGCCCTGCACCAAAAATCCCACTTAAAAATGCACCAAGCTCCACTCTAAAAAAAAGTTCTGAAGCTTCTTTGGAGCGATTGTTGTGTGTAGGGCAGCCCATTCAGGTGGATGGACTGCCCTATGTGTGATGAGTGAAAATGCTCTAAACTGCCTCCCCACCTCCCTAAAAAAAAAACGCATGTGGGAATGCGAGTTCCTGCTATGCAGAGATGTGAATGGGGCTTGACAGCTGAGTGTTTCTGTCTACTCTCTCCTATGTACCTGTATAAAGATGGCCATACACTATGCAATCTGATTGTGTATTTAATGAGAAGGGTGATCACTGATTAATTGCATTTCATTTAAAAAAACATGCACCTGGGAGTGGGAGGGTGGAGGATGCAGGGCGTGTGCTAGTGAGGTCAGCTGGTCAACTCCTTCCTGTGTCATTACCTACAGTCTGTGAGGACGTAAGACAGAAGCAATAGATACGCTTGGGATCATGGATGGAGGACAGCAAGGTACGTGTCTGTAGATTTTATGGAAAGCTTTGATATTTTTGCAAAAAAAGTACATAAATGCTATATTGGTACAGCTGGTCAGCTGGAATTAAAAAAAAAAGTGAGCTTAGCATTTAAAGAAAATACAGAAAAATGCAGGTTTTCCTTGTCTATGCATCTACAAGTAACCCAGCATTATCACTTACTGTGTTCTTTTTCCTGGACTAAAACTTTAAAACCATTGATCACAGTGATGGGGCTTTTGTAAAAAAAAAAAACGTTTTATTTGCGCCTTAAAAACTGTGTTTGTATTCTTTGGTTGACAGCAAAACTCCCTATATTTTTTTTACCTGCACTAGTTAAAGGGTTGTACACCAAGAATATGATATAATGATAACATGCACACATCCTTTTCTAGCTCCCTTAACCACTTGACGACCGCCTCACGCCGATGTACGTCGGCAAAGTGGCACGGACAGGCAAAATCACGTACAGGGTACGTGATTTGCCTTCCGCGGGTGGGGGGCCCGAGGCAGTCGTCTTTTGTCCAGCGGCGATCGGTGATGAGGGGGAGACTATCCGTTGGTGGCCCCCCCCTCGCGATCGCCGCCGGCCAATCGAATCATTCCTTTGCTGCTGTATGCTAAACAGCAGCAAAGGAAATGATGTCATCTCTCCTCGGCTCGGTAATTTCCGTTCCGGCCCGAGGAGAGAAGACATCAATGTGAGTGCACCAACACACACACACACAGTAGAACATGCCAGACACACAAAACACCCCGATTCCCCCCCCCGATCGCCCCCCGATCCCCCCCCAATCACCCCCCCCCCCCCCCTGTCACAAACTGACACCAGCAGGTTTTTTTTTTTTTTTTTCTGATTACTGCATAGTGTCAGTTTGTGACAGTTACAGTGTTAGGGCAGTGAGTATTACCCCCCTTTAGGTCTAGGGTACCCCCCTAACCCCCCCTAATAAAGTTTTAACCCCTTGATCACCCCCTGTCACCAGTGTCACTAAGCGATCATTTTTCTGATCGCTGTATTAGTGTCGCTGGTGACGCTAGTTAGTGAGGTAAATATTTAGGTTCGCCGTCAGCGTTTTATAGCGTCAGGGACCCCCATATACTACCTAATAAATGTTTTAACCCCTTGATTGCCCCCTAGTTAACCCTTTCACCACTGATCACCGTATAACCGTTACGGTTGACGCTGGTTAGTTCGTTTATTTTTTATAGTGTCAGAGCACCCGCCGTTTATTACCGAATAAAGGTTTAGCCCCCCGATCGCCCGGCGGTGATATGCGTCACCCCAGGCAGCGTCAGATTAGCGCCAGTACCGCTAACACCCACGCACGCAGCATGCGCCTCCCTTAGTGGTATAGTATCTGATCGGATCAATATCTGATCCGATCAGATCTATACTAGCGTCCCCAGCAGTTTAGGGTTCCCAAAAACGCAGTGTTAGCGGGATCAGCCCAGATACCTGCTAGTACCTGCGTTTTGTGCCTCCGCCCAGCCCACCCAAGTGCAGTATCGATCGATCACTGTCACTTACAAAACACTAAACGCATAACTGCAGCGTTCGCAGAGTCAGGCCTGATCCCTGCGATCGCTAACAGTTTTTTTGGTAGCATTTTGGTGAACTGGCAAGCACCAGCCCCAGGCTTCAGGTTAGCGCCAGTACCGCTAACACCCACGCACGCAGCATACGCCTCCCTTAGTGGTATAGTATCTGAACGGATCAATATCTGATCCGATCAGATCTATACTAGCGTCACCAGCAGTTTAGGGTTCCCAAAAACGCAGTGTTAGCGGGATCAGCCCAGATACCTGCTAGCATCTGCGTTTTGCCCCTCCGCCCGGCCCGGCCCAGCCCACCCAAGTGCAGTATCGATCGATCACTGTCACTTACAAAACACTAAACGCATAACTGCAGCGTTCGCAGAGTCAGGCCTGATCCCTGCGATCGCTAACAGTTTTTTGGTAGCGTTTTGGTGAACTGGCAAGCGCCAGCGGCCTAGTACACCCCGGTCATAGTCAAACCAGCACTGCAGTAACACGTGGTGACGTGGCGAGTCCCATAAGTGCAGTTGAAGCTGGTGAGGTGGCAAGCACAAGTAGTGTCCCGCTGCCACCAAAAAGACAAACACAGGCCCATCGTGCCCATAATGCCCTTCCTGCTGCATTCGCCAATCCTAATTGGGAACCCACCGCTTCTGCAGCGCCCGTACTTCCCCCATTCACATCCCCAACCAAATGCAGTCGGCTGCATGAGAGGCATTTTTATGTCCTCCCGAGTACCCCTACCCAACGAACCCCCCAAAAAAGATGTCGTGTCTGCAGCAAGCGCGGATATAGGCGTGACACCCGCTATTATTGTCCCTCCTGTCCTGACAATCCTGGTCTTTGCATTGGTGAATGTTTTGAACGCTACCATTCACTAGTTGAGTATTAGCGTAGGGTACAGCATTGCACAGACTAGGCGCCATTTCACAGGGTCTCCCAAGATGCCATCGCATTTTGAGAGACCCGAACCTGGAACCGGATACCGTTATAAAAGTTAGTTACAAAAAAAGTGTAAAAAAAAAAAAAAATATGAAATAAAAAAAAATAGTTGTTGTTTTATTGTTCTCTCTCTCTCTCTATTCTCTCTCTCTATTGTTCTGCTCTTTTTTACTGTATTCTATTCTGCAATGTTTTATTGTTATTGTTATTATGTTTTATCATGTTTGTTTTTCAGGTATGTAATTATTTATACTTTACTGTTTACTGTGCTTTATTGTTAACCATTGTTAACCATTTTTTTGTCTTCAGGTACGCCATTCACGACTTTGAGTGGTTATACCAGAATGATGCCTGCAGGTTTAGGTATCATCTTGGTATCATTCTTTTCAGCCAGCGGTCGGCTTTCATGTAAAAGCAATCCTAGCGGCTAATTAGCCTCTAGACTGCTTTTACAAGCCGTGGGAGGGAATGCCCCCCCCCACCGTCTTCCGTGTTTTTCTCTGGCTCTCCTGTCTCAACAGGGAACCTGAGAATGCAGCCGGTGATTCAGCCAGCTGACCATAGAGCTGATCAGAGACCAGAGTGGCTCCAAACATCTCTATGGCCTAAGAAACCGGAAGCTACGAGTATTTCATGACTTAGATTTCGCCGGATGTAAATAGCGCCATTGGGAAATTGGGGAAGCATTTTATCACACCGATCTTGGTGTGGTCAGATGCTTTGAGGGCAGAGGAGAGATCTAGGGTCTAATAGACCACAATTTTTTCAAAAAAGAGTACCTGTCACTACCTATTGCTATCATAGGGGATATTTACATTCCCCGAGATAACAATAAAAATGATTAAAAAAAAAAATATGAAAGGAACAGTTTAAAAGTAAGATTAAAAAAGCAAAAAAATAATAAAGAAAAAAAAAAACAAAAAAAAAAAACACCCCTGTCGCCCCCTGCTCTCGCGCTAAGGCGAACGCAAGCGGCGGTCTGTCGTCAAACGTAAACAGCAATTGCACCATGCATGTGAGGTATCACCGCGAAGGCCAGATCGAGTGCAGTAATTTTTCCAGTAGACCTCCTCTGTAAATCTATAGTGGTAACCTGTAAAGGCTTTTGAAGGCTTTTAAACATGTATTTATTTTGTTGCCACTGCACGTTTGTGCGCAATTTTAAAGCATGTCATGTTTGGTATCCATGTACTCGGCCTAAGATCATCTTTTTTATTTCATCAAACATTTGGGCAATATAGCGTGTTTTAGTGCATTAAAATTAAAAAAAGTGTGTTTTTTCCCCAAAAAATGCGTTTGAAAAATCGCTGCGCAATTACTGTGTGAAAAAAAAAATGAAACACCCATTATTTTAATCTGTAGGGCATTTGCTTTAAAAAAATATATAATGTTTGGGGGTTCAAAGTAATTTTTTTGCAAAAAAAAAAAACTTTTTCATGTAAACAATAAGTGTCAGAAAGGGCTTTGTCTTCAAGTGGTTAGAAGAGTGGGTGATGTGTGACATAAGCTTCTAAATGTTGTGCATAAAATGCCAGGACAGTTCAAAAATGACCCCATTTTGGAAAGTAGACACCCCAAGCTATTTGCTGAGAGGCATGTCGAGTCCATGGAATATTTTATATTGCGACACAAGTTGCGGGAAAGAGACAAATTTTTTTTTTTTTTTTTTTTTTTTTGCACAAAGTTGTCACTAAATGATATATTGCTCAAACATGCCATGGAAATATGTGAAATTACACCCCAAAATACATTCTGCTGCTTCTCCTGAGTACGGGGATACCACATGTGTGAGACTTTTTGGGAGCCTAGCCGCGTACGGGACCCCGAAAACCAAGCACCGCCTTCAGGCTTTCTAAGAGCGTGAATTTTTGATTTTCACTCTTCACTGCCTATCACAGTTTCGGAGGCCATGGAATGCCCAGGTGGCACAAAACCCCCCCAAATGACCCCATTTTGGAAAGTAGACACCCCAAGCTATTTGCTGAGAGGTATAGTGAGTATTTTGCAGACCTCACTTTTTGTCACAAAGTTTTGAAAATTGAAAAAAGAAAAAAAAAAATGTTTTTTCTTGTCTTTCTTCATTTTCAAAAACAAATGAGAGCTGCAAAATACTCACCATGCCTTTCAGCAAATAGCTTGGGGTGTCTACTTTCCAAAATGGGGTCATTTGGGGGGGTTTTGTGCCACCTGGGCATTCCATGGCCTCCGAAACTGTGATAGGCAGTAAAGAGTGAAATCAAAAATTTTCACCCTTAGAAATCCTGAAGGCAGTGATTGGTTTTCGGGGTCCAGTACGCGGCTAGGCTCCCAAAAAGTCCCACACATGTGGTATCCCCATACTCAGGAGAAGCAGCTAAATGTATTTTGGGGTGCAATTCCACATATGCCCATGGCCTGTGTGAGCAATATATCATTTAGTGACAACTTTATGAAAAAAAAAAAAAAAAAAAAAAAGTGTCACTTTCCCGCAACTTGTGTCAAAATATAAAATATTCCATGGACTCAATATGCCTCTCAGCAAATAGCTTGGGGTGTCTACTTTCCAAAATGGGGTCATTTTGGGGGGTTTTGTGCCACCTGGGCATTCCATGGCTTTCGAAACTGTGATAGGCAGTGAAGAGTGAAAGCAAAAATTTACACCCTTAGAAATCCTGAAGGCGGTGATTGGTTTTCGGGGCCCCGTACGCGGCTAGGCTCCCAAAAAGTCCCACACATGTGGTATCCCCATACTCAGGAGAAGCAGCTAAATGTATTTTGGGGTGCAATTCCACATAGGCCCATGGCCTGTGTGAGCAATATATCATTTAGTGACGACTTTTTGTAAATATTTTTTTTTTTTTTTGTCATTTTTCAATCACTTGGGACAAAAAAAATAAATATTCAATGGGTTCAACATGCCTCTCAGCAATTTCCTTGGGGTGTCTACTTTCCAAAATGGGGTCATTTGGGGGGTTTTGTACTGCCCTGCCATTTTAGCACCTCAAGAAATGACATAGGCAGTCATAAACTAAAAGCTGTGTAAATTCCAGAAAATGTACCCTAGTTTGTAGACGCTATAACTTTTGCGCAAACCAATAAATATACGCTTATTGACCTTTTTTTTTACCAAAGACATGTGGCCGAATACATTTTGGCCTAAATGTATGACTAAAATTTAGTTTATTGGATTTTTTTTATAACAAAAAGTAGAAAATATCATTTTTTTTCAAAATTTTCGGTCTTTTTCCGTTTATAGCGCAAAAAATAAAAACCGCAGAGGTGATCAAATACCATCAAAAGAAAGCTCTATTTGTGGGAAGAAAAGGACGCAAATTTCGTTTGGGTACAGCATTGCATGACCGCGCAATTAGCAGTTAAAGCGACGCAGTGCCAAATTGGAAAAAGACCTCTGGTCCTTAGGCAGCATAATGGTCCGGGGCTCAAGTGGTTAAGTCTGTGATCCTGTGTGAGAGAAATCAAACAAAATTCTATTCTCTCTTGGTAAATAATAGCTATGCACTTACAAATAGCTGTTTTATTCTCATTCTCCCATGTGAATATTTGTAGACCAGTTACTGTGCAGAACATTTTACCCAGAACATAGAATCAAATTAATTAATTCAAGGTACCTTTCACATTCTAATTTTTTTTGTTTTTCTTTTAGGAAATCTTGGGTACCATAATTAGGGGTCCCTACATCACTTGAAAATAATAGTTTCTTTTAACCTTGCCATTTCAGTTAAATATTTTAAAAAAAAAGCTAACTTGACATTCAACAATTTATTCATTCTTCCCTGCCCGAAACAAAGGGTTTTTCCACTGAAACATCTTATTAATATCACTTTGCCTAATGTCGCGGGACCCCTAGAAGGGGTCCACTGGATATATAGTGACTTGAGTTCTCCCCTACTTGTACAGAAACTGCCAGCCCAGCAAAGCACAGTCCAAAGCACACTAACACAAGAAAGCAGTCTAGAGGACTGACCTTACATAATTGATAGGAGAGAAGCAGCCAAAGTAGAATCTTAGTAGTAGTTGTCTAGGGTTGCTAAGATTATTTTTCAGTAGCATGGGAGAAATAGTTTGATCTCTATTTTACCCTTTTAGAGATACAAATGGTCCTTCGAAGCCTGATTATGGACAGTCAGACCAGACTGGCATCATCTGTTGCAAACACTGCAGGAGATGGTCAGAGACTGCACAGACCTACTACTGGAGATGGTCAGAGACTGCACAGACCTACTACTGGAGATGGTCAGAGACTGCACAGACCTACTACTGGAGATGGTCAGAGACTGCACAGACCTACTACTGGAGATGGTCAGAGACTGCACAGACCTACTACTGGAGATGGTCAGAGACTGCACAGACCTACTACTGGAGATGGTCAGAGACTGCACAGACCTACTACTGGAGATGGTCAGAGACTGCACAGACCTACTACTGGAGATGGTCAGAGACTGCACAGACCTACTACTGGAGATGGTCAGAGACTGCACAGACCTACTACTGGAGATGGTCAGAGACTGCACAGACCTACTACTGGAGATGGTCAGAGACTGCACAGACCTACTACTGGAGATGGTCAGAGACTGCACAGACCTACTACTGGAGATGGTCAGAGACTGCACAGACCTACTACTGGAGATGGTCAGAGACTGCACAGACCTACTACTGGAGATGGTCAGAGACTGCACAGACCTACTACTGGAGATGGTCAGAGACTGCACAGACCTACTACTGGAGATGGTCAGAGACTGCACAGACCTACTACTGGAGATGGTCAGAGACTGCACAGACCTACTACTGGAGATGGTCAGAGACTGCACAGACCTACTACTGGAGATGGTCAGAGACTGCACAGACCTACTACTGGAGATGGTCAGAGACTGCACAGACCTACTACTGGAGATGGTCAGAGACTGCACAGACCTACTACTGGAGATGGTCAGAGACTGCACAGACCTACTACTGGAGATGGTCAGAGACTGCACAGACCTACTACTGGAGATGGTCAGAGACTGCACAGACCTACTACTGGAGATGGTCAGAGACTGCACAGACCTACTACTGGAGATGGTCAGAGACTGCACAGACCTACTACTGGAGATGGTCAGAGACTGCACAGACCTACTACTGGAGATGGTCAGAGACTGCACAGACCTACTACTGGAGATGGTCAGAGACTGCACAGACCTACTACTGGAGATGGTCAGAGACTGCACAGACCTACTACTGGAGATGGTCAGAGACTGCACAGACCTACTACTGGAGATGGTCAGAGACTGCACAGACCTACTACTGGAGATGGTCAGAGACTGCACAGACCTACTACTGGAGATGGTCAGAGACTGCACAGACCTACTACTGGAGATGGTCAGAGACTGCACAGACCTACTACTGGAGATGGTCAGAGACTGCACAGACCTACTACTGGAGATGGTCAGAGACTGCACAGACCTACTACTGGAGATGGTCAGAGACTGCAGACATAGTACAGGAGATGATCAGAGACTGCAGACGTACTTCTGGAGATGGTCAGAGACTGCAGGAGTACTACAAGAGAGGTCAGAGACTGCAGGCATACTACAGGAGATGGTCAGACTACAGTTGTACTACAGGAGATGGTCAGAGACTGCAGGCATACTACCGGAGATGGTAAGTGACTGCACTGCCCCATGTACTGTCTGATCTCCTATTCCTGTACATCTGCTGAATGCTCACAGTGGTTCTTCATGATCATCATATCAGGTGCTGTCACTCTCCCCAAACCACACATGTCATTTACTTACTGTGTGACACTGACAAGGAGGACAGGTCCCAGACTTCCAGCATAGGCTGTACAGAGGGAGGAGCGGTCCTTCCCTCTCCTCCTTGCTCTACTGATCACAGCTCTGGTTGTAAGGGGGCGGAGTGATCGGCTATTAGGGGAATGTGGAGATCACGTGATGGCAGGTAAGACAGTGGTTGGTTGGGACTTGGAAGAGATGACGGAGCACCAAGCTGGGAGATTTAAGATGAGGTAGGAGAGAGCCAGGCACACATCCTCCCAGACCTGCTCTGCCACCGCACAGCTCAAGTTCAACTCTGCCCAGTGCATGTTTAAGGGGCAGATGCTTTGGGTCCCACAACAATGACTGGGCCCGGGGCAGCTACCCCTTTTGCTCCATGTTAAAGATGGCCCTGTGCGAGACAAGCATTGCAGATTTTCCACACTGCATTCTAGTGTGAACCGGGACTTATTAATGCCTTTTTAAGGCAATTAAAAAGGGCCAGGGCACTGAGGATGGCAAACAGTTCAGCCTTGCTCTGGCAGCCATGTTGTTGTGCCTGGTAACCTCGCAGCCCTCTGACTCTGCAGTCAGCACCACAACATGGCTGACAGAGCCAGGCTGGACTGTCAGTACCAAGCAGTGGAATAGTAACCCAGTGATTAGTGAATAACATTGCCAGTTGCTGCAGTCTCACTTACCCCTATGACAACACAGCAGTGGTAAGTGGTCTGTGATGACAGTCTCTGAGGCAGCAAGCAAAAAGGGAAAGAGGGAGGGAGAGGCTCAGCTCCTCAGCACAGCACTTCTACCAGCCAGCCCTTGTGCATTCTCCGCTCCAAGCCAAGCTCCTCCAAAGTCCAAGGTGGGAAGCAACAACACAGAGTATAGAGGCAGTCAGTGGGTGACACTACAGACACCGCCCGCTGCCGCTGTGCCTGTGATGGTGGTAATTGATCTGTCAGCTGGGAGCCCAGCACAGCATGGCCGTAACAGCATGAGTGCCTGTGTCAGTGTGCCTTACACCTGACCTGCTGCATTATCCACTCCACCTGCAATACTGTTCTGCTGATGCAAATTGTGGACAAGGAAAGATTACTCCTGCGCTTTTGAGGGTCTGTTTGGGTTTCAGAAAAGTAGTATTGTGAAATTATAGCAAAGCTGAAAGAGATGGTGTTGCATTTCCCGCTGCCCAGAAAATGACCCCGGGGTGGTCAGATAAGGCTATATGGAGAGTGATGGATGAAGGGCGCGTGATCAGTTGCTCACATCAAAAAGTATAAAATTTATTCAAATGAAAAAGCCAATAAAGGCAAATAAAAGCGATTAAATAATGCCAATACTATGTATCAATACAAACAGGTAACAAAATATGAAAAACATGGAAATTTAAAGATAAAAATGGGTTAGAAGTATCATGAGCCCATATTGAGGCGGGTGTTTAGAGTTGGCTGATGCGTTTCGAGGATAACCTCTTCAGCAGAGCCATTGACAACCAGGGCACAGTCTCTATGGGCCAGTAGGCCAAAATCTGCACATCAACATAATGGCTGGTTGGAAAAGATGGCCTGAAATGGGGAATATGGTTTTCTGTGTTCCATACCAGTCCACGTATAAGCGTTCTGTCACTGGCTGGATGAAAGGGAGATTATTCAGCCTGTCTGCGTCCTCCTCGGAAAGTGCTGTCCTGTATTAGAGAGGGTGGAGGGGGTGAAGGTCTCTTGAGAGGTTACTGCAGCCAAGTGTGTCTGCAGCTGTCTCTCTGCCTCAGATAAAAGAGTGATTGGCTATTGGTATACATAGTTACATAGTTACATAGTAGGTGAGGTTGAAAAAAGACACAAGTCCATCAAGTCCAACCTATGTGTGTGATTCTGTGTCAGTATAACATTACATATCCCTGTATATTGCGGTCATTCAGGTGATTATCTAATAGTTTCTTGAAGCTATCAATGCTCCCCGCTGAGACCACCGCCTGTGGAAGGGAATTCCACATCCTTGCCGCTCTTACAGTAAAGAACCCTCTACGTAGTTTAAGGTTAAACCTCTTTTCTTCTAATTGTAATGAGTGGCCACGAGTCTTATTAAACTCTCTTCTGCGAAAAAGTTTTATCCCTATTGTGGGGTCACCAGTACAGTATTTGTAAATTGAAATCATATCCCCTCTCAAGCGTCTCTTCTCCAGAGAGAATAAGTTCAGTGCTCGCAACCTTTCCTCATAACTAAGATCCTCCAGACCCTTTATTAGCTTTGTTGCCCTTCTTTGTACTCGCTCCATTTCCAGTACATCCTTCCTGAGGACTGGTGCCCAGAACTGGACAGCATACTCCAGGTGCGGGCGGACCAGAGTCTTGTAGAGCGGGAGAATTATCGTTTTATCTCTGCAGTTGATCCCCCTTTTAATGCATGCCAATATTCTGTTTGCTTTATTAGCAGCAGCTTGGCATTGCATGCCATTGCTGAGCCTATCATCTACTAGGACCCCCAAGTCCTTTTCCATCCTAGATTCCCCCAGAGGTTCTCCCCCCAGTGTATAGATTGCATTCATATTTTTGACACCCAAATGCATTATTTTACATTTTTCTACATTGAACCTCATTTGCCATGTAGTCGCCCACCCCATTAATTTGTTCAGGTCTTTTTGCAAGATTTCCACATCCTGCGGAGAAGTTATTGCCCTGCTTAGCTTAGTATCGCCTGCAAATACAGAGATGGAACTGTTTATCCCATCCTCCAGGTCGTTTATGAACAAATTAAATAGGATTGGTCCCAGCACAGAACCCTGGGGGACCCCACTACCCACCCCTGACCATTCTGAGTACTCCCCATTTATCACCACCCTCTGAACACGCCCTTGTAGCCAGTTTTCAATCCATGTACTCACCCTATGGTCCATGCCAACGCACCTTATTTTGTACAGTAAACGAATATGGGGAACTGTGTCAAATGCTTTTGCAAAATCCAGATACACCACGTCTACGGGCCTTCCTTTATCTAGATGGAACACAGAAAACCATATTCTCCATTTCAGGCCATCTTTTTCAACCAGCCATTATGTTGATGTACAGATTTTGGCCTACTGGCCCATAGAGACTGCACCCTGGTTCTCAAAGGCTCTGATGAAGAGGTTATCCTCGAAATGCGTCAGCCAACTCTAAACACCCTCCTCAATATGGGCTCATGATACTTTTAACCCATTTTTATCTTTAAATTTCCATGTTTTTTATATTTTGTTACCTGTTTGTATTGATACGTAGTATTGGCATTATTTAATCGCTTTTATTTGCCTTTATTGGCTTTTTCATTTGAATAAATTTTATACTTTTTGATGTGAGCAACTGATCACGCGCCCTTCATCCATCACTCTCCAAATACTGTTGTGCTCCCTCTAGTAGCGGTGCTGGCGCCTTGTGAGGCGGCAGGGTGGAGAAGCTTTTCATTTTTGGCAAGATGCTCTGGGGGAGTTTGAAACCCCCTGCCTCCCCTTATCTACTCCCCAGAAGTGCGGGATCACATATATATACGTGATCTGGTGCACAGCTAGCACCCGGGACAGTAAAACTGCTATAGGGCTGTCAGCAAGTTGTTAATTGCTTCCTCTGCTTTCCAGAGAACAGTAGAACTCTCTGGAATATAGGTGTTGTGCAATGCAAATAGCAGCATGAATATTTATACAACCTTCACCAATCGCAGGGAAGGTGGCTCTGAAGGCTTCTGGGAGTCTGTATAACATGTCTGAGACACAAAGCTTCTGGGTCTTTTCCTTCACGAGAGAAACACAGCTTGGAGAGCTTGCTGCCCTCTGAGCAGTGCTGTCATGTGCTTGTTGTTTGTGATCCCTCAGCTGGGCTAAATGTGGGCCTTGGATGCTGAAGCTACAAAGGCAACCAACTTTCCCTGGACATTTGTGAGTACAGACTGCTGTGAGAGATCTTAGAGACTTTTGGGTTGCTGCCACCCCTCTGGTGCTAGAGAGTCAGCTGTGTGTTTGAGTAAAGGGGCAATTGCCTGGTGTCCTGAATCGCTTAGCCTATCTAGTTCTTTGTGAAGGGACTCTGCTCTGTTTGCTCTAAAGAAAGAAGCGTGTGTGCTTTAGCTGCTTCTACTAAAAAACCAAGTCCATAGTTTGCTTTTGCAAGGACTTTTTCTTCAGCTCTACGGAAGGAAGTTTGCTGTCCTCAACTTGTACATAGTTATTTTTATGGTATCCCACTTAATTCTCTTAACTCTATCCCAGTTATCCCAAACATAAAAACACCAAATAGAACATTTCTAGACTTATTGAGCCAAAGAATGACTGTGATCGTGTGCCTGGCTGTGAGGCAATTACTGGGAAAAAACCCCCATTATATATTCTTTCTGACTTTTTATTTTAAGAGACTGTTTTGCTGTACCTCTGAGCTGTATCTTAATATGCAGCAGCATTTAGTACTTTGGCTGTATCTGAACACGTAGCCTGTTGCAGATATGACTCTTACTAGTGAAGATGGTGCTGGACACATGGCTAAGCCCTTCTAGTTCTAGTGTAAACAACAGAAATATAACTATGTCATATCACTAAAGAACATTGCACTGTATAAGCATAAAAAAAAAAAACGCCTAGTGGCAGAACTGTACATCACAGTATAATTTATAGATATACAGAGGTTAAGTACAGCGCTGCGCTGAAGGTAACAAACAGCAGCCAACACACCCGTAGACTCAGGATCAGAACTAACAGTAAAAATACAAAAGTGTGGCGCTAAATTTTACGTAAAAAATGAATATACAGATACAGTGAGTATAGATCAGATAATATGGTATAAACCGAAAAAATACGTGAGTATACAAATTAGTGAATATATAATGACAATCAATATACATGTATTGAACAAAATATATGAAAAACGTGAAATATAAAGTCCCAATATATGTGCAAATAGGCAAAAAAAGTCTATAATAATGGTGGAAAGATGATGATAACCAGGTGTCTCCTGAGCATGCACGGGGATGGTTCAGAGCCGGCACCTTGGTATATAAATAAACCGTAGAGAAACCGGGAGTGCACAGAGGATTGATGTCGGTGTCAGGACCATCACCAGAAACAAAGGAGGCTTACCAGAAAATGTGGCCTGAAATGGCATATGCCATACAGGTCAAAAAGGCTTGATGACCACCAGGTCTAGGCATATAATCTGGCCGGATGTCATCAGGTAAGGAGGGAAGAGGATCAGCATGGCTTCCTCAGCAGTGGATGCACCGTAAACCAGATAATTGGTGTGGATAACATGTGAGGGAAAAAACACTCACATAGCCTGATAACGTTTGAACTTGGATTTATTAAAATAAAAAGGAAAACAAACTCACATTTTTAGAAGATAAAAACAGCATGTAATCTTGCAGCGGTAGTTATGAGGGGTCCACCCGACATGTTTCAACTAAAAAAGTCATCATCTGACTTTTTTAGTTGAAACATGTCGGGTGGACCCCTCATAACTACCGCTGCAAGATTACATGCTGTTTTTATCTTCTAAAAATGTGAGTTTGTTTTCCTTTTTATTTTAATAAATCCAAGTTCAAACGTTATCACGCTATGTGAGTGTTTTTTCCCTCACATGTTATCCACACCAATTATCTGGTTTACGGTGCATCCACTGCTGAGGAAGCCGTGCTGATCCTCTTCCCTCCTTACCTGATGACATCCGGCCAGATTATATGCCTAGACCTGGTGGTCATCAAGCCTTTTTGACCTGTATGGCATATGCCATTTCAGGCCACATTTTCTGGTAAGCCTCCTTGGTTTCTGGTGATGGTCCTGACACCGACATCAATCCTCTGTGCACTCCCGGTTTCTCTACGGTTTATTTATATACCAAGGTGCCGGCTCTGAACCATCCCCCTGCATGCTCAGGAGACACCTGGTTATCATCATCTTTCCACCATTATTATAGACTTTTTTTGCCTATTTGCACATATATTGGGACTTTATATTTCACGTTTTTCATATATTTTGTTCAATACATGTATATTGATTGTCATTATATATTCACTAATTTGTATACTCACGTATTTTTTCGGTTTATACCATATTATCTGATCTATACTCACTGTATCTGTATATTCATTTTTTACGTAAAATTTAGCGCCACACTTTTGTATTTTTACAGTATAATTTATAGAATAGTTGTTGCCCCTATGTCTGTATAAACAGCATGCTTAAAGTGGTTGTAAAGCCTAAACATTTTTTACCTTAATGTATTTCTTGAATTAAGGCAAAAAAATGTTTAGATGTCAGCACTTCCTCAACCCCCCTTTACTTACCTGAGCCCTCATTCGATCAAGCGCTGTGCACGTCTGCAGCTCTTCTCTCCCCTCACTTATGGGTCTCGCTGGGTTTTCTGGAGCACCGGGAGCCATAGGTCCCACTGTCTGTGTCAATAGATGCAGCAGCAGGGCTCGGGTGCGAGCACTCATGAGTGCCCCCATGAGAAGTGGCTTCCCATGGGGGCACTGGACAGAGGAGAGGGCCAGGAGCACCGTGGGGGACCCGAAAAGAGGAGGTTCTCAGCCGCTCTGTGTAATTCCATTGCACAGAGCAGGTAAGTATAGACTCGTTTGTTATTTAAGAAAAAAAAAAGGACCTTTACAATCACTTTTAACAGCATGCTAACAAATAGCAATGCTCTTATCCTAGTGTCCACATTCTTTTACATACACTTATAAAACTTTTCTGATTACAGGGCAGTGACCTGTAAGAAAAGTATAGACACAAATAGAACAGTATCTTCTTTTAATACTAAGGTCAGCAAGGTACTGGGATTCAATAAAAGTCTTCTGTTTTATTGGTCACAAAGGATCCATAAAACAAATCAAACCCCTAGTCATAGCATGCAAAAGAGAACAAAGGTGCTCATTAAATGGCATAAATCCATATTCTATCCGGAACCAGAGAAGTCGTAGAATGTAATACCTAAAATGTGGAATGAACCATTAAAATCTATAAATATACAAAATGAAACAGTTATAGATATATATGTCATAATAAACTACCAGTAAATAAAAGATATACAGAGGAAGGAACTAATGATACAAAAATAGCAAGAGAATTGTTGCAAAAGTGTTTCGGAAAAGACTTAACCCCAGAGGGATACCATTAGATTTCATATACCATAGACTCCATTCAAATAGGCAGAAAACCCAGAAAATTATGCTGAAAGGAGTTCCAATATAGAAGCCTTAGCATCTTTGGAAAAAAATAACTTTCAGGTTATAACAGTTAAAGTAGATCTATATCCAGTCATTAAAATCACATTAAAGCTTTGCTATGTTAATATAATTGCAATGTTCCTTTTTAGTCTTATTAAAATTATTGTAAACCCTAACTGAAAGCCATTTTAGGTTGCTATAGCACTGTGTACAGTATTATAAATAATGCTCATGTTTTTTTTCTTTTCACAAATACTTGTTTTCAGTCTTTGTTATATCTCTGGGCTGCTTATCTCCTACACCCCTCCTGTTTACGCCAGGGCCGTCTTTCTGAGCGGGCACACCTGGGCACAGCCCAGGGGCCCCAGATGCACATGGGGCCCCATCAGGGCTGGTCAGACCTAGAGAGAAGCTTTTGGAATTGCCTCCGTCCTGCTCACCGTCACACACAGCCCCGCCTCCTCCTAACCCCGTGCCTGTGATAGACAGAATGCGGGTCCAATGCTGGGATGTGTTCTATAACAGGTGCATGGTTAGAAGGAGGCAGGGCTGTGTGTGATGGCAAGCAGAGCGGAGGCAAGTTCTTGTAAGCTGTAACAGCGTGCTATCCACTCTGTGATCTCCGGCTCTCCTCTTCCTTTCTCTTCACAGTGAGACTGCAATGTGGGCACAGTGAGGCTGCAATGTGGGCACGGTGAGGCTGCAATGGGGGCACGGTGAGGCTGCAATGGGGGCACGGTGAGGCTGCAATGGGGGCATGGGGAGGCTGCAATGGGGGCATGGGGAGGCTGCAATGTTGGGCACGGGAAGGCTGCAATGTTGGGCACAGCGAGGCTGCAATGTTGGGCACAGCGAGGCTGCAATGTTGGGCACAGTGAGGAATTATACTTTAATTCTACTTCAATGTTGGGCACGGTGAGGCTGCAATGGGAGCACAGTGAGGCTGCAATTGGGGCATGGTGAGGCTGCAATGTTGGCATGCTGAGGCTGCAATGTTGGGCACGCTGAGGCTGCAATGTTGGGCACGCTGAGGCTGCAATGTTGGGCACGCTGAGGCTGCAATGTTGGGCACGCTGAGGCTGCAATGTTGGGCACGCTGAGGCTGCAATGTTGGGCACGCTGAGGCTGCAATGTTGGGCACGGTGAGGCTGCAATGTTGGGCACGGTGAGGCTGCAATGTTGGGCACGGTGAGGCTGCAATGTTGGGCACGGTGAGGCTGCAATGTTGGGCACGGTGAGGCTGCAATGTTGGGCACGGCGAGGCTGCATACTTTAATTCTACTCCAATGTTGGGCACGGTGAGGCTGCAATGGGGGCACGGTGAGGCTGCACTGTTGGGCAGGGTGAGGCTGCAATGTTGGGCACGGCGAGGCTGCAATGTTGGGCACGGCGAGGCTGCAATGGTGGGCACGGCGAGGCTGCAATGTTGGGCACGGCGAGGCTGCAATGTTGGGCACGGCGAGGCTGCAATGTTGGGCACGGCGAGGCTGCAATGTTGGGCACGGCGAGGCTGCAATGTTGGGCACGGCGAGGCTGCAATGTTGGGCACGGCGGGGCTGCAATGTTGGGCACAGCGAGGCTACAATGTTGGGCACGGCGAGGCTGCATACTTTAATTCTACTCCAATGTTGGGCACGGTGAGGCTGCAATGGGGGCACGGTGAGGCTGCGATGGGGGCACGGTGAGGCTGCGATGGGGGCACGGTGAGGCTGCGATGGGGGCACGGTGAGGCTGCGATGGGGGCACGGTGAGGCTTCGATGGGGGCATGGTGAGGCTGCGATGGGGGCACAGTGAGGCTGCAATGTTGGGCACAGTGAGGAATTATACTTTACATCTTGAGAGTAGGTGCAAAAATTGGGACAAGCTTGTAGGGGCCCCAGTGCATTACTTTGCCCAGGGGCCCATGATGCTGTTAAGATGGCCCTGGTTTACGCTACACTCACTCATCAGCTGCACATCATTGCTCTGGGCAGGTTTCCCTTTGATGACAACCATGCCTACTTGAGATTCCTTAGATTACAAATGGTGGGCTGAAATAAAATAGCTTTTGTTTGTGTCCTAATATCCTGGACACTTTGCAGAGTAGCATCAGTATGCACTGTTTCATCAAGCATCAAGGGAAATCCCCTCTGCCCGTTGTTTCAGCTCTTGATTGGATAGATTGATAGCAGCGCAGCCATTGGCTCCCACTGCTGTCAATCAAATCCAATGACGCGGGTGCCAGGGGGCGGAGCCAAGTCCGTGATTCTGCGTCTATGTATGCAAATGCTGGATTTGGGAGAGCGCCCGCAAGGTAACCCCCAGGAGAGCGCTCCTCCTAGGGGGTTGTACGATGCGGGGAGGAGCTACCAGTGCCACCGGGGGGCCCCACAAGTCGAGGATCAGGGCCACTCTGTGCAAAACGAACTGCACAGTGGAGCTAAGTATGATATGTCTGTTATTTAAAAAAAATCTTTTAGAAATTGACAGAAATTTGGAGGTCTAGAGGGTTACATAAGTGAACTTAATGAGAGGTACTGGTATCATTATATCCTGAAATGTAAACAATTTTCACATATAGTGTGTGTGTATATGTATGCAGCGCCCCCTGGGTCTACTGGGAGCAGAAAGGTACCTCCAGATACAGGGAGCAGGCTTATATTCACCCCAGGGCTAAGTCCATGGCTATAATAGGAAGTTTGAATGGAATATAGGTGCCAGTCATAGTCTCTGAAGGAACATATGGAAATTCCAAACCATATTCTGTGGCAACTCTTTTGTTAAGCACTCTTTGCAAGCAAGCTTTGGTAAGGCTCTGGTATGTCCCAGTCCAGGAAGCACATATGGATTCAAAGATTTTTGCACCATAGCTTTAGCAGACAACTTTTTAGTTTCAACTGGACTGATAACTTTAGGCAGAGGCTCACTAGTAACACTTGTCAATTCCACACTAGTTGAAGTCTCCCCAAAGTCTAGAGTTATCCAATATGGGAAAGTGAAGGCAGAAGCAAAATCCTCACTATTAACCCACAATGGTTCTTGTGACATAGATTCAAGCAGTTCATCATCACCAGATAAATCAGACAAGGAATCCAACTCAGAATCCCTGAATTCTTCTGCAGGCCTATATTTACACATTGGCCCCACTGAAATGCTTGTCACAGATTTCTCACCAGTCCCTGACTTGGATTTTCCAGAAGCGACACTTTCCTTGGGTTCCGGTCCTGGTGGTCTCTGGTGTAGGCCTCGACCGCGGGATGCCTTTACATAGCCCACCTTTTCTGGACAGGTGCAGCGGGCACAGTAGCGATGGCCATCTCTGCTGATGGCACTTTAGAAACAGTAGCAGCGACATCATCAACCCGAGCACTCACAGTAGCAGGCGCGGTGAGTGTAGATTTCACAACAGGAGCAAAAGAAGCAGACTCTACTGTAGCAACACCTGTGACCCAATCAAATCTTTAGGCACAGGGCAGCATGGTAGGGTGTTCCACAGCAGATACTCCCCACAGTGCAGGCAACAAACAAATGGGCGGAGGTGCACGGCCAGTCCTCCACACATGTGGCATAACATACCCAGCGCTTCATGGTCCCCAACGGTATACAGCAAAAATCGACCATGTGGCTTCAGGCGGATGCCGGTTTCTGTTAGCAGGGTTCTGGACAGCATAATACTTGCAACGGTGCTAACAGGGAACATCTTTGACCCCACTGCAGTTGGCACAAGAGAAAATTCAGCCATGACAGACCTGTAATCTTTCCTGTGATAGCAGCGAACTCTCTCTTTTCAGCGCCAGACACACACACACAGCGTCTCACGCGGCAGTAGGTGTAGCTCCTCCCACTTGCTCTTCTGATCACGTAGCTCCTGGGCTTCTCTCACTCCACCCACAGCTCACACAGTCAGAAAATGTGATCATGCAATTAACCCCTCTTTTTCCTGGAGAAAGTGACAAAGTCCAGGAACCCCTTTTTAGCAGAGACTCTCGGGTTCTTCCCCAGTAAATAATGTAGCACTTTGGAAACAGTCTCAAGGGATTTACTTGAAGTAACAGTGCCATGACGAAATTCCTGAGTTGAAGTTGGTTGCTAGGGACAATGGCAAACTTATTCCGCCAGGCCCCACGTTGGGCGCCAAAATGTAGCTCCCCTGGGTCTACTGGAAGCAGAAGGGTACCTCCGGGTGCAGGGAGCGGGCTTACATTCACCCCAGGACTGAGTCCATGGCTATAATGGGAAGTTTGAACAGAATATAGGTGCCATGGAGAAGTCCCCGTGCATCAGAGGGGGGCGGGGTCACCCAGATACGTAAATGGGTGGCCCTGCCCTCAGTTATATAAGAACTGTCACCTGTGAGGATGCGTCAGACGGCGGGAGCCTCCCATGGAGGTGGATCGTGGCTTTTTTTTTTTGGTCCGTCGGCGAAGCGATAGAAGAAGATGAATGGACTTCGTGGGACATTCTTATTTTTTTATTTTCCAATAAAGGACTTGTCCCAAGGTGTCTTTAACATTTTGACACTTTTTGTGTGAAATGGTATAGGTACAATGTACTTGCTACCATTTCACACAGGGGGGGCCAGGATCTGGGGGTCCCCTTGTTAAAGGGGGCTTCCAGATTCTGATAACCCCCCCGCCCGCAGACCCCCACAACCACCAGGCAAGGGTTGTGGGAATGAGGCCCTTGTCCCTATCAACATGGGGACAAGGTGCTTTGGGGGGCTACCCCAAAGCACCCTCCCCATGTTGAGGGCATGTGGCCTGCTACGGTTCAGGAGGGGGGGCTCTCTCACCCCCCTCTTTTCCTGTGGCCTGCCAGGTTGCGTGCTTGAATAAGGGTCTGGTATGGCTTTTTGGGGGACCCTCACACCATTTTTTTTTAAATTTTGGCACGGGGTTCCCCTTAAAATCCATACCATACCCTTCAGGGCTTCTCTCAAGGGTTTCCCTTAATATCCTTACGAGATCTGAAGGGCCTGGTATAGAATTTGGGGGGACCCCCACGCAATTTTTTTAAAATTTTGGTTCAGGGTTCCTCTTAATATTCATACCAGACCCAAAGGGTCTGGTAATGGACTGGGGGATCCCATGTCATTTTTTTCAATGACTTTTATCTGTATTGCCGAGACCCGACAATTCATTATAGCCGCTAATAGTTTTAAATGACTTTTTTTCCATTAGAAATGTCATTTTGTGCAGGAACTGTTCTAAACACGGGAAAAATGTGCCACTTTACAGGCATACTATAGACACCCCCGTCCCAGGTACGAAATTTAAAGGAATATTTCACTTTTATTGTTTCACTTTAAGCATGATTAAAATCACTGCTCCCGAAAAAATGGCCGTTTTTAAAACTTTTTTTGCATTGATACATGTCCCCTGGGGCAGGATCCAGGTCCCCAAACACTTTTTTCCTGACGCCTCCATGGCAGCACACACTGGGTTGTGACTCCGCCCCCACAACCTGACAGGATTGGTTAGCTATAAATTTGAAGGGGAGACACCCCGCTGCATTCTCTTTTTTATCCTCACCTGACAGATTGGGAAGCAAGCTGGCTCCTGTTGTCAAGATTAAGAAAAAGCCTCTTACCGCACTCGCCCCAGCAGGTTCAAGCCTCTCCTGTTTGGAAGTCCCTCCTGTACAGTCTCTAAAGGAGCTTCTATGGAGGGAACCCCCGGTCTGGTGGTCTCAGGGGGCGTCTGGACATCTGGCACAGTAAGCTTTAAAGAAGCTTCATATTTGCAGTGGTCTCCTTTCTTTTCGTTTTGCCTGTACCTTTCTTTCTGTATGTAGATTTGTTTCTCCTGCTCAGGGGGCTTGCTGGCACTTGCTGTCCACCGCTGTGGAACCGTCATGGCCGCCGACGCTCCTCCTCTGCTCTGCAATTGGCCTCAGTGCTAGGTGCTGCCTTGGGAGGGCTATGCCCTTCTCCAAGATGGCGCCGAGGTGTTCGGGACGCTCTGCGCATGTGCGGGAGCGTCATTTTGCCGCGACGGCGGCGCCAAATTTAAAAACACAGGAAATTCTGTGTTTTTTGCTGAGGATTTTTACAAAACAAGCTGGATTTCGCCGTACATTCCACTGCTTTGCAGAAAACAACTCAGCAAGCCCAGGTAAGTTGAATCATCTGATTTAGACTGTTTACAGACTTTAAAAAAAAAAAAAAAAAAGTAATGGAATTTAAAAAAAAAAAAAAAATATTTTCTTATTACCCTTCAGTCTTACTGTCACTTTTACTACGGAGACCACTGCCCGCGCAGACCACCATCAGCAAACGAGGTAAGAGGCCATCCGTCATTGGTAAGTATTGAAGAAGGGGAGAGAAAAAGAGAGCCAACCACTAACGCTGCGTTTTTGGCAGCCCTACCAGGTCAAGTTCCAGGCGTGAAGGAAGATCAAGTCACGTGTCAAGCAAGAAGTCTCGCAGAAGCCGTTCAAGGTCTTCTTCCCGCCACTGAAGACATAGCCGTTCACGTCACAGCCGCTCAAGACGCAGCCGCTCCCGTCATAGTCGGTCACACCGCAGACGGTCACCTTCATCACACCGCCAGAGCCGCCACACCCGTCCTGCAGCAAACGCTTGCTGGGTATGCGGCGCACCGGCCTTGCCAGAGAAATTAGTCTGCAGATCCTGCTTCAATGAAGCAGCAAATGACAAGGAATTAGACGCTACGCTAAGAGTTGCTACGGAGCTCATAAGAGAATCTGTGCGGGAATCCATAAGGGAGACAACGACACCACTAATGGATAGGCCTACGCCCAGCACATCGGTAACGGACGACCATCAACCCCAGGCATCAGAACCCTCCTCAGGAGATGAGGATCAGGACATGTCAGCAGGTTTTGATTTCTCTCTTGTACAGCCTTTCGCAAAGTCAGTTAAAGAGGCTATAGGCTGGGAAGAAGATAAAGCGGAACCGCAGAAAGTCCGGAAATATTTCCCAAATTTAAGGAAAGAACCAGAGAATTTTCCTTTTATAGGTGAACTGGAGGATCTAATTAAAGATGAGTGGGAGAGATCTGATAAGCGGACCAGTCTCACCAACAGACTGACAAAGATGTATCCTCTGAAGGAGTCAAAAGTCAATTCGTTGATGAACGCCCCAGTAGTTGACTCCTCCTTGATGCGTCTTGCACGGCATGTCACTCTGCCTATTGAAGACCCGTTTTTCCTTTCGGGATGTTCTGGATCGGAAATTGGATCTGGAATTAAAAAAAGCATACTCCACTGCTGGGGGCGCGTGCAGACCAGCAATTACCACAGCAGCAGTGGCTAAAGCCATATCAGGTTGGGCAACCAAGGTGGAGAAAGATCTGCAAGACGGTACGGAAGTAGACAAGATAATATCCTCTCTTCAGGAGATCAAGTTGGCAGGTGACTTCGTGGCAGAAGCTTCAGTGGATATTATAAGATCCTCAGCGAGATCAATGCTAGCCTCAGTCACGGCAAGAAGGGCCCTGTGACTGAAACCATGGATGGCCGATACTGCATCGAAAACAAACTGGTGCAGAATTCCATATGATGGCTCAAACCTGTTCGGGTCTAAATTGGACACCGCTATCTCAAAGGTGACAGGAGGGAAGTCGGGATTAATCCCCTCAGACAGGAGACCCAAGGTCCAAAAGGGTCCGTCCTTCAGGCGCAACCTTCCTGAGAAATATAGGGAAGCTAGATCCTACCGTCCCGGTAGGGAGTTTAGAAGAGACTGGAAAAACACAAGACCTTCCTTCCTTAGGATGCAAAAGTCCAAGACTACCCCGGCAGGGGAGCAGCAGAAGTCTTTTTGAAGGTTCGCCCGCCCACCCAGTACAGGTGGGCGCCAGGCTCAACGACTTCTTACAGATTTGGTCAAGCCATATAAAGGACCCGTGGACTCTTTCCACAATCAAATTTGGACACAAGTGGAAGTTTATGGGCAAACTTCCGAAAAATCACTTCCAATCAACAAGACTGCCATCTTCTCCAATCAAGAGGAAGTTACTATTAAAATATATAGTGGAATTGAAGGAAAAAGGGGCAATCCTGGAGGTTCCATCAGATCAAAAGGGGAGGGGGTTCTATTCCCCACTATTTTTGGTAAAGAAGAAGACCGGAGACTTACGCCCTGTATTGGATTTAAAAAATCTCAACAAGAACATAAAAATAGAGGCCTTCAAAATGGAGAGTCTACAGTCCATACTTCTGGCTGTGAACCTGGGCGACTGGATGCTCTCTGTAGATTTATCGGACGCTTATCTACATATTCCAATTCATCCCGCCTTTCAAAAATTCCTCCGATTTGCCATCAACAAAAGCCACTTCTAATTCCAGTGCCTTACTTTCGGCATTTCGTCGGCTCCCAGGACATTCACCAAGGTCCTCCTACCCGTGGTTGCATTCCTCAGGGAAAAGGGTCTGCGAGTCCACCATTATCTGGACGACATCCTGCTCTTGGCAGAAGATCAAAGAACCTTGCTATGTCATCAGAGAATCTTACTCACGACTCTCCAGGACTTCGGTTGGCTAATCAACTGGAAAAAGAGCAGTCTACAACCCACACAAAACATGGTATTTCTGGGAGCGGATCTGAACACCAAATTGAACAGGGTACAACTCCCTCAGGAGAAGATTCAGCCTCTAGTACAGAAGATGCGGAGATTACTATCAGCGAGCAATCTCCCAGCCAGAATCTGCTTGAGTGTGCTAGGGTCCATGGCTACAACCCTGCCCATGGTGCAGTGGTCACAATGGCACATGAGAGTCCTGCAAAACTCCTTTCTGAGGCAGTGGGATGGAGTATCGATGCGTCAGACCATTACCAACTCCAGACCAATGAAGCAATCAGTGTGGTGGTGGACACACTTGACCAATCTCAGGAAATACAAGCTGATAGTTCCCCTAGATCCGATAATAGTCACTTCGGATGCCTGTCAGAGCGGCTGGGGAGCCCATTGTCAAGATCGAGCAGCACAGGGCTGATGGCAGTTCCGGGCCCAGGGGATAGTATCGAATATACTGGAACTCAGGGCAGCCTTCCAGGCCCTCATGGCATTTGCACCAGTCCTCAGAGGGAAGAACGTGCTTATCCGGATGGACAACAAGGTGGCAGTGTCCTACATCCAGAAGCAAGGGGGTACCAAGAGTCTCACACTGTTGGAGGAAGTCCGTCCTATCTTGGAATGGGCACAGGCACACCTAGCAGACTTAAAAGCAATATATGTTCCTGCGGCACAGAACATGTTAGCCGATTACTTGAGTCGAGAGACTCTTTCCAACAACGAATGGTCCCTGAGTCTCCAGGCCTTTTCTCTTCTTACGGAGACATGGGGAGTGCCAGAGATCAACTTAGCAGCCACTCCTGCGAATATGAAGTGTCGGAGGTTTCTGTCCAGAGCATCTTCCCTTCAGCCGAAGGGATAGATTGTCTAATTCACCCATGGAACTTCAAGTTGGGGTACATATTCCCGCCAACTCCGTTAATTGCAAGATTCCTATCCAGGCTTCGGAGATCTTCAGCCACGGTAAACGCGGTAATCCCTCTTTGGCCGAGAAGACCATGGTTCACGACCCTATTGCAGCTCAGCCTTCAACCTCCAATCCTTCTTCCGGTAACTCCGGATTTACTATTTCAAGGCCAATTTCTACATCCAGCTCCAGAGAAGCTGCATCTGATGGCATGGAAGTTGAGAGGGTTAGGTTAAGGGAACAAGGCTGCTCACAGGAAGTAATATCAACCCTGATGCAAGCCAGGAAAAGTACCACCAACACCACCTATACAAGAATTTGGAACAAATTCTTTACAATAACACAGCAGAAGGGATGGGATCCTATTGCTCCAGAACCTTTTCAAATCCTAGAGTTCCTCCAGTCAGGAGTCAACAAAGGTCTAAGTTCAAGTACCCTTAAGGTACAAGCATCCGCCTTGTCGGCCAAAACAGGCACCAGATGGGCATTACATCCGCTGGTTATCCAATTCCTGAGAGCCTGTCTCAAAATCAAACCTCCTAAGAAACCAGTTTTTCCATCATGGGATCTCTCAGTAGTTCTCGATGCCTTCACCAATCCTCCTTTTACTCCATCCGAATCAATATCTCTGTGGGATCTGACCCTAAAACCGTCTTTTCTCATTGCAATTACATCAGCAAGGAGGGTATCTGAAATCCAAGCACTGATGGCATCAGAACCTTACTTAGTATTCTTCCCTGATAAGGTAGTACTAAGACCTTCAGACCACTTCATCCCGAAGGTAGCAACTTCCTTCCACTACAACCAAGATATTGTCTTACCATCCTTCACTAATGATCAGGGTGAACCTCATCCTCTGGATGTTAAAACTACCATCTTTAGTTACCTGGCGGCTACAAATTCTTTTAGGAAGACGGATACCCTCATGGTCATTCCACATGGAAACAGACGAGGTCAAGCGGCTACTTCACATACTATCGCCTCCTGGTTAGTCAAGTCCATCAAGAAGGCATACTCCATGCGGCATATGGCAATTCCTGAAGGCATCAGGGCTCACTCGACCAGGGCAGTGGCTACCTCCTGGGCAGCGTATTGCAGGGTTTCACCGGAGACTATTTGCAAAGCAGCAACTTGGTCCTCCAGACATACTTTCATTTCTCACTATAGAGTAGATTCTGCTCACTTGGCTATGGCAGACTTCGGTAGATCCGTTGTTAGAGCCAATTCTTCCGCATTATAAGGAATAAATATTATTTTCTTGCACCCACCCGACTGGCGAGTTATTTCCCAGTGTGTGCTGCCATGGAGGTGTCAGGAAAATGGAAAATTGTATACTCACCTTTCCGTAATTTTCCTTTCCTGACGCCTCTCCATGGCAGCACACAGATTCCCACCCCGTTTTATGGTGATATATTTACAGAGAATGCAGCGGGGTGTCTCCCCTTCAAATTTATAGCTAACCAATCCTGTCAGGTTGTGGGGGCGGAGTCACAACCCAGTGTGTGCTGCCATGGAGAGGCGTCAGGAAAGGAAAATTACGGAAAGGTGAGTATACAATTTTCCATTTTTAATGACAATACCATGCATATAAGCCTTTAAAATTAGCACTTTTGATATCTCCCATGGACTTTTAAAGGGTGCTCTGCTGGTTTTGAATTTGCCGTGAACACCACAAATTGTTTGCTATTTGGTGAACAGGCGAACACCCGATGTTTGAGTCGAACTTATGTTCGACTCGAACATCGGGCTCATCCCTAATATACACATGTTCAGTAAACTTGCATGATATTTTACCACTCAAGGCGGTAGTCTGTGTTCTTCTACAACAGCATCATGGACAAAGTCTGCCTCCAGAAAGAGATTTTTTTTTTTATTTAAATACATTTCCGTTTTTTTGTAATTCAGCAGTGGTGCAGTTTTTTTCCCTTGTTGCTGGTAACCAGGTAAATTGCCATCTCTATGACTCTGGTGTGCTGCCTCTTATCATGCCGTACTCTGAGCCAGCATTATTTTATTCAACTAAACGTCCCACAAATGTATTGATGATGGTAAAGATACGTCAGGTGACCTATGTTACCTATGTATTATGTACATAGTACTCTTAGCCATTTGGAACTTCATTCTGCTGGGAGAGGCACAACAAATAACCTTTCTGTTTTAGTGGTAGAAATAAATGAGGGAGTTTCCACACCATCACACACATTAAAGATCCAAAATAAATTCAAACGGTTTACCTTTTATAATAGACTGAAAGAGCTGGTTTTGTCAGCGTAAAATAATCTGTCTTTGTCACAGCTTTTCTTTGTTCTATAACACTGAGGCAGTGGTTGTGCATACATAAGCCAAGCAACTAGAAAATGTCCCATTTAAGTCAGTAACACATGATTATGTTTGCAAAATATGAGAGATGAAGTTTTTGTAGTAATGAAATGAATAGCAATGCAACCACTCATACAGTTCTTGTTCAAATAGCCTACTGTACTTGTTTGGATAAAAAGAGATGAACAAGGAGCTGACAATGTAATGAGCTCTATAAGAGGAGCTGATGCTGTGAACGGTATTTACCAACATTTGTGAAATTGTATAGGCATTGTCTAACTTGCCAGGACAGGGATGAATTTTTCTTTCTTTTTCTCCTGATATTCTTAGAACATAGGCAACATCAACACTTTTTTCCTGATGACATCATCCCTCATACACAGCAGCAACCTTTACATATTAAAACATTATTACCTATAAGTATATATATGATAGAGGTAAAAAGTAGCGATTAGGCCCCTTTCACACTGAGGCGTTTTTCAGGCATTTTAGCGCTAAAATTACCGCCTAAATACCGCATGAAAAAACACCCCCCATGTATCTCAGTGTAACCTTTCACACTGAGGCGTTGTGCTGGCTGTGCGTTGGGAAAAATCCTGCAAACAGCTTTTTTGGAGTATCTTTGGGGCGCATAAAATAGCGCTGTAAAAACGTCTATCCCAATTGAAATGAATGGGAAACGCTGTAAAACCGTGGTAATACCGCTTTAAAAATGCCCAGAAACTGTGGGGAAGATCACAGGACCGCATGGTCACATGGTCAGGTTTGCTGATGCTAACGCTTAAAAAAAGCTATACAAACATGATTAAAACGCATGGGCGTTACCGCGTTTTTACCACGCAAGCGGTAAAAATAGCGCTAATAATGCTAATCATTTTTACCGCGGTTTTGCAATGCCTCAGTGCAAAAGTAGCCTTAGGAATGATGAAAACCCTTCAGTGTAAGAGTGCACAGGAATGCATAAAAATATTGCTAGTCCATTAATAGTCCATAAGCAACTTCACATTCAGACTTATGATATAGAGTTTCCAACTGTCACCACACCGTGTGAACATACGTGGTCCCACTTCCCCAATCAGATGTACACTCCCCAGCTAATATTGCCTCACACTCTCGTGTTTTGGCAAAAAGAGCAGTCAGCAAATCTAATTACAGCGATATCCCCATGGATGATGATCCAAAGATAATCGTGATATGCGGAGAGAATAAACTCCAGATAGCATGATACCATTTAAAAAGTTTATCAAACAAACGTTCCTTACATCACCGACCTAATGGTCGTGCACTTAGCAGAAGGTGGTAAAATAATAGAATTGGTATTATGTAGGATGCCAGAGATATCAAACAATAGCGGTGAGCATATGAAATTTTAATTCTGTTCAATTTTTCTCATCCAAACACTCGGAATGTCACTTTCAGTGGTACATGATCGCCACTTCTGGTTACCGTACAGCCACGTCCCTACGCGTTTTGTCATACCAATTTCGTCCTGGGATTGGCTGTACGGCACGGCAACCTCATTTAAATACACCCACTTATGCAAATAACAGAGAAACGACTTCCGCCCAGCCTGGTGTCCCCGCGGAGATGATATGTCTAGCATTCACCACGTATACACTCAACAATACATGACTAATCATTTTCATAAACTATAAATTAATATACATTTATAAATTAAAATTAGAATGCATATATTATTCAAAATAGAATACAGCCAATTACAGTAATACACTTAATGACATCAATCAATATTAATTAAATACAGAATTATTAAAAAAAAAAAAAATTTTAAATATATATAATAAAATTAAATATTATATATTATATTATACATCCACTACTCTGCTCCGATTAGAAGTTGTCTATAAAGCAGTTTAGATCTAGCTCTATGTTCAAGCCAAACGGCGTGAGACATTTCATGAGGAATATCCATTTTGTCTCCCTCTGGGACAAATTCCTCACTCTGTTAGAGCCCCTCCATGGTGAAAAAACACAGTCTATCCCACAAAATTGCAGTAAAGATGGATCCCTATCATGCTTTTCTCTAAAATACACAGACACACTATGTTTTCTAAAACCGTTCCTAATATTGGTGAGATGTTTAGCAATACAAATCCTAAGCATTCTTTTTGTTCTTCCTATATAAAGGAGGCCACACGGACACCATAACAGGTATACCACATGTGTTGTATTACACGTGATAAACTCATCTATTGCGAATGACTTGCCTTCCCGATTGGTGAAATGTGTGCGTCCCCTGTTACTTACTTCCACTGTCCTGCAGGCAGTATATTTTCTACAAGAGAAAAAGCCTTTTTTATCTATATGTATTTTTTGTTGTCCAGGGGCATCCAAAACCTTTTTAACTACTCGATCACTAAAATTAGGTGCTTTCCTATATATGAACTTGGGTCGATCCAGCAATAAAGGGCCCAGATGTCTGTCTACACATAGGATATGCCAGTGTTTTTTTAAAAATCTCCACAACATCCCTATATTGGCAATGGAAATCTGAAATAAAACCCCATTGTTGAGGGTTTTAAAGACCTTGTCTGCAAGGCATTGGTTCCTAGGGATAGCTCCTATTTCACAAATAGTCTTTTCTAGTGTATTACCATTTTAGCTTTTTGTACAAATTTCTCTTTCAAGGTACCAGATTGTAAAAAAAAATCCTCATATTTGCTGCAATTTCGTTTGACTCTTTCTGATCCATATCGGATGGTGGCCATTGTTCACAGATAAGTAACTATTTTGGTCTGTAGGCTTGAAATAGACTTTTGTGTCCAATCTAGGTCCTGACCGTTCAATAGTGACATCTAAGAAATGAATAGTGGTGTCACTAATCTGAAAATCCAATTTGATGTTACTATTATTCTGATTTAGATAGAAAATAAATTCTTCAACGGTATCCTTAGGACCGTTTATGGGTATTAAAATATATTTATTCTCCCATTCAGCCATAAACAGGTTGGCAATGCTGGGAGCAAATTTTGTGAAACACCCTGATACCAAAAATAATTGCGTGAAATACAGTACTTCAAAACGTTACCTAAAAATAAATCCTTAATACTGGATCTGGGCATTAACCATCACGCTCGCTCGCACCTAAGCCAACAGCTTCCTTACGCTTGGGCAGAGAAGTCCATCCCATACCTAGGCATTTTACTCAAGGCAAAATTGTCCCTTTTAGCAGAGACCAATATTAAACCCTTTCTTTCAGACATCCACAAGACCCTATCACGCATGGCAAAAACAGAGTTATCATGGTCAGGGAGAATCGCAGCCTTCAAAATGCTAGTCCTACCAAAAATCCTATACATATTTCGTACACTCCCAATCCCGCTTAAAAACTCCCACTTCTCCAAACTCCATAAAATGCTCAAACACTTCCTATGGCAGGGGAAAAGGGCACGATGTTCACACACACCTTATTCGACATCGCAAAGCAGGCGGAATGGGACTACCAGATCTAAAAGACTACTACTGGGCCACTATGTTAGCACAAATCAAACACTGGTTTAAGTCCCCCTCTGAACCTCTTTGGTTGGGTATCAAATCAACCCTTGCCAAAGTATCCAATTTAAAATATCTACTTCTAGCAGACACATGGAAGCCAACCTCTTTATCCACCCTCCCTCCTACTACCCAAGCTTCAGTCTTGGCATGGAGACACTTACTTTCCCAAGCTCAACATAAGTCAATTTCTACGCTTAGAATCCTAATCGAAACATTAGAAATACTTCTTCCTTACTGTTCAATCACCCAATGGAAAGAAAGAGGTATAGAGTGGATTGATGAACTTATGGAGCTGGGGTCTCCTAAGTCATTTGAATCCTTACAGACAAAACACAATATATCTAATTCAAGCATCTTTCTTTATAGATGGATTGTCTTGTTTCTAACTAAAACCCCCCCCCACCTTCGATCAACATAAACTCAAAAGTGTGGTAGTTCTGTACATCTATCAAGAACAAATCTAAGGGTATCTCTCTTTTTTACAACACACTCCAATTTAAACAAAACTTCACTAAATCACCGCACATGGTGGCCTGGGAAAAAGATCTAAATAAAATCTTTGATTCTGAACAATGGTCCATAGTGCTACGTTACAACTGCACGGCCTCTCACTGCATTAATCACTGGGAACTTACACAAAAGGTTTTAACGAGGTGGTACAGAAGTGCCATGACCGGTCCTCTTTATACTCCTTTATACATGTATAGAGCCATGACAGGTCCCCTTTATTCTCCTATATACATGTATAGAGCCATGACAGGTCCTCTTTATACTCCTATATAAATGTATAGTGCCATGGCAGGTCCTCTTTAGTTATCATGATATAAAATAATGGATGTGGGGGCCTTTTGGTGGGCGTGATTTTTTTTTTTGGGGGGGGGGGGGCAGCATTTCATTCTTGGTACCAGGCAGCACAATGTCTTGGGCCTGCCCTGTATTACGTAATCCACTATCAATCCAGTCAGGCACCACAACTGATCCACCGAGAGGAAAAGCAGGGTGGCTTAGAAAATATTTTTTCATATTCAAATTACGCACATACTTATGTGTATCTATAAAGGCCCTAAACTTATTCAGAGGTTTCCTTGGGGCATATTTAAGTCCCAGAGTATGTTTAATTCCTTATGATTTAATACTACATTGCTCAAGTTGTATATCCCCTTATTCAGGTATCCCTCCTTCTTCTCTTTTTTTGTGTTGTTTACATCTCCCTGTCCTACATCCTCTGTGTCTTTTTGGAATGACGGATCTTCTCTATATGAATTCTGAGGTGGTCCTCCCCTCCCTCTTCCTCGATTGTTTGGGGGACGAAAGCCACGTCTCAGCATTCTGCCCACTCTCCATCCATTCCCCTGTTGTCCTAAAAAAGAACCAGAGTTAGGCTGGGGGAAACTATTATTATATCCTTGATGAGCCAATGATTGAAATCGGTTCTGTATTGGAACCCGATATTAAAAATTTGCAGACTCATTATAGGAAGTAGAGGGAGGGTGCTGATGCCATTGCTGTTCATTTTGTGTAGCCTGATCCCACTGTTGATTTCTAAACCCCTGTGATTGTGGCCTGGGTGATTGAAAAGGCCCTATACCAGAAGGGCCCTAGGTGTTATTATAAGGATACATCTGTTTTGGCGTATTAATGTTTTTTACAGTATTTTTTACTTTTGAATCTTTAGCTCTAAAATTATTCGATGACTGTATTTTGTTAACTTGTCCAGTGACTTCCATCTCTTCAGGTGGATTGTTTATAGCCTGACCATCCGAATTTTGCCAAAGGTACATAGTATTATGCCCTGTACACACAGTCGGATTTTCCGATGGAAAATGTGTGATAGGACCTTGTTGTCGGAAATTCCGACCGTGTGTGGGCTCCATCACACATTTTCCAGCAGAATTTCCGACACAAAAAGTTTGAGAGCTTTTTTCTGATTTCTGATCGTGTGTACACAAATCCGACGCACAAAGTGCCACGCATGCTCAGAATAAATTAAGAGACGAAAGCTATTGGCTACTGCCCCATTTATAGTCCAGACATACGTGTTTTACATCACCGCGTTCAGAACGATCGGATTTTCCGACAACTTTGTGTGACCGTGTGTATGCAAGACAAGTTGAAGCCAACGTCCGTAGGAAAAAATCCATGGATTTTGTTGTCGGAATGTCCGATCAATGTCCGACCATGTGTACAGGGAATAAGTATTAGAGTCAGTGAGATCTCTCCTCAATTTCTTTACTTTCTTTCTCTGAGTGTCTCTATCCACTTTTTCTAATTTTTTCTTAATGCTAATGTTGAAATCTTGGACCCCTTAATAGATTCCAATGTAGCTTGTAAGTCACTAATCTTACTACAAAGTCTATCCAATTTAATCTCTTTGCTTTTAAGGACTAATGCCTGAAGCTCTCGTCCAGCAGTATTAAAGAAATCCAGCCACTCATCCATAAACCCCTTATCAAAGAGACCATCTTGGGAGCCACCTCCCATCTCATACTTCTGAAAAGGAGTTTCTCCCTTAACACGCAAAGGTAAAAACATCCCACCATGTCTTCACCTGTTTCTCTAAATTGTTCTTCAAAGTCTTAAATATAGATGCAAAATCTTCCACACATTCCAATACAAATTGCTCCATGGAGAAAATGATATTGGCATCAAATATTCTACTTCATAGAAAATGAATGCCTTCCATGGCAGCGAGTGAATAAACCACAAAATGAACACCAATACTGAACCAATCTTAAAGATGCGCCCCCAACAAAGATCAGAACACTGCGCCACAGATCAAAACAAAAATAATTATAATAAACAGCAGTATTGCACAGCAGCCACTATAAAAACAGCCAAATAATAAAACATTATTACCTATAAGTATATACAGTATATGATAGAGGTAAAAAGTAGCACTTAGGAATGATGAAAACACTCAAAAAAAGTCCCTTCAGTGAAAGAGTGCACAGGAATGCATAAAAACATTGCTAGTCCATTAATAGTCCATAAGCAACTTCACATTCAGACTTATGATATCAAGTTTCCAACTGTCACCACACTGTGTGAACATACGTGGTTCCACTTCCCCAGTCAGATGTAACCCCATCAAATCATTCTTTGCAGCTATTACCTTTTGTACCACCACCCCCTCCCTTTAGAATGTAAGCTCTACGAGCAGGGCCCTCCTGTACCTTTTGTATTGAACTGTACTGTAATTGTGTTGTCCCCCTTATACATTGTAAAGCGCTGAGTAAACTGTTGGCGCTATATAAATCTTGTATAATAATAATAATAATGTACACTGACCAGTTAATATTGCCTCACACTCTCGCGTTTTGGCAAAAAGAGCAGTCAGCAAATCAAGTTACAGCGATATCCCCATAGATGATGACCCAAAGATAACAGTGATATGCGAAGAGAATAAACTCCAAATAGTGTGATACCGTTTAAAAAATGTATTAAACAAACATTCCTTATATCACCGACCTGGTCGAGCAACTTACCAGAAGGTGGTGAAATAATTGCATTGGTAATAATCGCATTGGTATCATGTAGGATGCCAGAAATATTAAACAATAGCAGTGAGCATAAGAAATGTCAAATTCCGCTCGTTTTTTCTCATCCAATCACTAAGAACGTCACTTCCGGTTGCCGTGCGGCCACCTCCCGGCGCGTTTACACATTGTATATATGGAAACTCATCAATGGCATTTCCTCATAATGATAGCTACAAGAAGCCCTTGAAACCACAGCAAGTGTGTATCAGTGTATCTACCCTAGACTATGCTTAGTGGCAGGAAAAAGAGTTTACAGATCAGTCTCTACTGAATCTCAATTTTGATGTTTTTTTTCTTGTTCCAATACTCAGTCCTACTGAGATCAAATTGATTGATATTCCTACTGCAGTGAGGATTTTGCTCCAGAGTTGCAATATAGCCCTGTGGACTTGGTGATTAATATTGAAACAAAGGACCCACTGAGGTTCTTACATGCAGATATAGTGCAATATAATAAAATGCTTGGAAAAGACCTTGCATTATGCAAGTGGGCAATGACAGTCAATCCAAGAAAAGTTAATGAAACCGTATTTCATGATAACCAACCTCCATATGTGTTAAAGAGGTTGTAACCCTAAAAAAGAGATCCTGTTCCTTTAAAGCATGTTAAACAGCATAGTACTTCTTCTGCTGTCTAATGGGTCCCTTTCTATGCTGTAAAAAAACCTGGCTGATCCTGCCTGTTCCTGTGTCCCCTATGTAAACTAATCATGGCAATCATGGCTGCTGATCCATGATACGCATTTATGTGTCTCCGTGATCCCACAGTCTCTCCCTCTCCCCCCCTGCCTGTCAGCTCCTGTGTGTGAGCAATCTCCTCCCCTCCTGCTGCTATAAGTAGCTGGCAGTTAAGTCAGAGTAGAATTACTGCCAGCCCATCTGTTATACCAAGGTACGCTACACAGTGCAAATGATTGTTTAAAATGATGCTGCTAAATGCCTTCTTTCATATTGCCTTTGTGGGTGTCACGTGACCTCCTGGCACTCTCCTCCCCTGATCTAAGGACTACAGCAGGAGGGGCTGAGTGGACAGCACAGCGGTCACGTGACCTCCCGGATGATGTCAGAGGGGATCTCAGGCCCTCCCATTGTAGTCCTTAGACCGGGGGTGGAGAGCGGTGGGAGGTCAATTGACTGCACAGAGGTGATAGGAAAGAAGGTATTTATCGTCATCATTTTAAACAAACATTTACGCTGTGTAGTATACCTTGGTGTAACAGAGGGGCTGGCAGTAATCCTACTCTCACTTTACAACCACTTTAACTGGTTCCCGACCGCCGCATGTACTTATACGTCGACAGAATGGCATGGCTGCGCAAATGGGTGCACCTGTACGTCCTTTTGAATTTGCAACCGTGCCATCGCGTGCGTGCGCACCTGCCGCAATTTCCGTTAATAGGATCGCGGGTCCCGCGGACTCAATTTCCGCAGGGATACCCACGATCGTCTCACAAAGAGAAAAAATGGGGAAAAATGCTAATGTAAACAAGCATTTCCCCGTTCTGCCTAGTGACCCTGTCACTGATCACAGCTCCCTGTAATCGGGAGCGGTGATCAGTGATGTGTCACACGTAGCCCCTCCCCCCCACAGTTAGAATCACTCCCTAGGACACACTTAACCCCTACAGCACCACCTAGTGTTAACCCCTTCACTGCCAGTCACATTTACACAGTGATCAATGCATTTTTAATTGCAGTGATCGCTGTATAAATGTGAATGGTCCCAAAAATGTGTCAAAATTGTCCGATGTGTCTGCCATAATGTCGCAGTCATGATAAAAATCGCTGCCATTTAAAAAAAAAAATAATAAAAATGCCATAAAACTATCCCCTATTTTGTAAACGCTTTAACTTTTGCAAATAAATAAAGAATGGGGTGAATGGCGCTCCCTATTTAGGAGTTATGTGCAATATCAATGCTACCAGAACCACTGTGATGATATACACATAATATAAAATAAATTATAATAACCCCCTATAAACATATATCTGTGTCCAAACTAATCAATCAGGATAGGATAGATCAGTGCAAAATAAATCAAGCAGTTAAATATAAATATAAGTGATCAATAATACCATCAGTTATATAAATAAACCATGACACCAACATGTAAACTGAACTGATCTGCAGTGCTAGGCATATGTGAAATACGTGCCACAAGGGATGAGCTTCGAGTTCGAGTCAAACTCAAGTTGGACTCGAACATCGGCTGTTCGCCAGTTCGCCGAACAGCGAACAATTTGGGGTGTTCGCGGCGAATTCGAAAGCCGCGGAACACCCTTTAAAAGTCTATGGGAGAAATCAAAAGTGCTCATTTTAAAGGCTTATATGCATGGTATTGTCATAAAAAGTGTTTGGGGACCTGGGTCCTGCCCCAGGGGACATGGATCAATGCAAAAAAAAGTTTTAAAAACAGCCGTTTTTTCGGGAGCAGTGATTTTAATAATGCTTAAAGTGAAACAATAAAAGTTTAATATTCCTTTAAATTTCATACCTGGGGGGTGTCTATAGTATGCCTGTAAAGGGGCGCATGTTTCCCGTGTTTAGAACAGTCTGACAGCAAAATTACATTTTAAAGGAAAAAAAGTAATTTAGAACTACTCACGGCTATTAATGAATTGCCGGTCCGACAAAACACATAAAAGTTCATTGATAAAAACAGCATGGGAATTCCCCTGAACCAAAATTAAAAAAAAAAAAAATGACGTGGGGGGTCCCCCTAAATTCCATACCAGGCCCTTCAAGTCTGGTATGGATATTAAGGGGAACCCCGGGCAAAATTTAAAAAATGGCATGGGGTCCCCCCAAAAATCAATACCAGACCCTTATCCGAGCATGCAACCTGGCAGGCCATAGGAAAAGAGGGGGGATGAGAGAGCGCCCCCCCCTCCTGAACCGTACCAGGCCACATGCCCTCAACATTGGGAGGGTGCTTTGGGGTAGCCCCCCAAAACACCTTGTCCCCATGTTGATGGGGACAAGGGCCTCATCCCCACAACCCTTGCCCGGTGGTTGTGGGGGTCTGCGGGCGGGGACCCCCAGATCCCGGCCCTCCCCCTGTGTGAAATGGTAAGGGGGTACAAAAGTACCCCTACCATTTCACAAAAAAACTGTCAAAAACGTTAAAAATTACAAGAGACAGTTTTTTTGCTAATCCCTTTATTTAAATGCTTCTTCTATCTACTACCTTCCTTCGGTTTCTTCCTCCATCTTCTTCTTCTTCTGGTTCTTCCTCTGGTGTTCTCGTCCGGCATCTTCCTCCGCGACCCTTCCTCAGGCCGCTCCGCATCCATGATGACATGGAGGGAGGCTCCCGCTCTGTGACGCTTCTCCTCTTCTGACGGTTCTTAAATAACGGGGGGAGGAGCCACCCAGTGACCCAGCCCCCTCTGACGCACGGGAACTTCCCTGAGGCATTCCCCATGATGTCAGAGGGGGGCGAGGTTATGTAACGGGTGACCCCGCCCCCTCTGATGTCACGGGGAATGCCACAGGGAAGTCCCCATGCATCAGAGGGGGCAGGGTCACCGGGTGGCCCCGCCCCCATTATTTAAGAACCGTCAGAAGAAGCGTCTCACACAGCGGGAGCCTCCCTCCATGTGATCATGGATGCGGAGCGGCCCGAGGAGAAGGGAAGAAGATGCCGTGGAGGAAGATGCCGGACGAGAACACTGGAGGAAGAACCAGAAGAGGAAGAAACCGAAGGAAGATAGAAGATAGAAGAAAGAAGAAGCATTTAAATAAAGGAATTGTCAAAAACTGTTTCTTGTCATTTTTAACATTTTTGTGAAATGGTAGGGGTACTTTTGTATTGTATCCCAGCCTCTGCCACCATAACCAGGGATGAGTCCTATACCCGTTCAAAGTGCAGAATTTCTGCACTTTGAACGGGTATAGGACTCATCCCTGGAGATCACTTTCCTGGTTATGGTGACAGAGGCTGGGATGCACAGTTGATCGATCTGGATGTCCTGGGTTAGTGGAAGCAGGAGCCATTGCTAAAGGGACTACAGGAAACCATCTCTGAAGACTGCCTATGATATTTCATACTGCCTGTCACCCCTGTAGGGGTATAAGGATCTGGTGAGTGGGGAGCCATAGGGGGAGAACAGAAGTCACCGGTCAATTCTGAGCACAAGAGTCACCAGACCGTTTGGAACTTTTTGAAACCAAATTCCTTTTTTTGCTAAACAAAACATTTTTTTGGAGTATTGCAGACTTTTTCACATCTTTATTATATTATATTATATTATATATATAATATATTTTTTTTTAGGGTGGCATGTATTGCACATATGCCTAGCACTGCAGATCAGTTTAGATTACATGTTGGTGTCATGGTCTATTTATATAACTGATGGTATTATTGATCACTTATATTTATATTTAACTGCTTGATTTATTTTGCACTGATCTATCCTATACTGATTGATTAGTTTGGACACAGATATATGTTTATAGGGGGTTATTATAATTTATTTTATATTATGTGTATATCATCACAGTGGTTCTGGTAGCATTGGAATTGCACATAACCCCTAAATAGGGAGCGCCATTCACCCCATTCTTTATTTATTTATATACACTAGCCCCCTTGTGGGTCTATTAGGGGAGGCTGCATACCTTCTTCTCTCTCTTTTAGCCCTAAGCGCGGAGTTTCTGTGTTTTTTTGCTTTAACTTTTGCGCAAACCAATCAATAAACGCTTATTGCGATTTTTATTTATTTTTTTTACCAAAAATATGTGAATGAATGAATGATTTGTAAACCACTGCAAATGCAAACTGAATCGCTTCAAGGCGCTGATGCGTTTGTGTTGTCAGCTTTATTAGAAGAGGTAAGTCTTGAGTATGTAGAAGAATACGTATCGGCTTAAACTGAGGGAAAATTTTTTTTTTTTTGTTTTATTTTTTTCAAAGTGTTTTTTTATTGAAAATTTTCAATATACACTTCACCGTAGTATACCATGCAAGGTATTCTTTAACCAGTATTACAATTTTATAAATGTCATGAAACATATCTTCAGAGCTTCCGAAAGCCATAACATACAACTAATGTGTAAACACGTGATGATTGGGTGTCTTCAACATATTAATACACTGCTATGTAAAAACATGAACTGACAGATATGTATTTAAAATATTAGATTACAAGAGATTTTAACAGAAAGAGTAGGGACTCTGGCTCCCTATCATAGAAAAAAAAGGGGAAAAAAGGAAGCAATCAAAAAAAAAAAAAAAAAAAAGGAAGTGGAACCCATATTAGCTTATAGGCAGTAAATCTTTCATGTAATTTGCCTAATGCGAATCCAAGGATCCCAATGTTTATAAAAACGGGGTGTGTTCCTTTCTATATTTGCGATAATCTGCTCATGTTTATAAGCTTCATCTACTTTTTTAATAACTTCACTGATATTTGGTGAATTGATAGATTTCCATTTGCTAGTGATTGTCAGCCTGGCTGCCATCAAAATCTGTAACACCACTGGTCTCAGAGAATGTGGATATTGGTCCACATGGATACTTAGGGTGGCCAATTCCGCGTTCCCTATCTTTATGAAGCCTGTAGTTGTAGATATTAATCGGAATACAGCTCTCAAAAAACTCCAAAGTTTGGGGCAGTCCCATATCATATGAAGTAGTGTACCTACTTTGCCACAACCACGCCAACATTCGTTGGGGCTATCTGTAGAGAATTTTGCAGTAATATAGGGAGTATAGTACCATCTAAGTAGTAGTTTTTGAGCTGTTTCCCAGTGTGTTGTGGATCTTGTGAAGCATTGATTAGATTTAATTGCTTCTTTCCATTGCTTCTCTGAAAAGGACTTAGAAAGGTCAGATTCCCATTTTTGAAGTGGTGGCAGTTTAGTGAAAGAGTTTTTCTGTTGTATTAGATTATAAAATAGGGAGATCCCCTTCTTGGTGTTATTTGTGTTGTTCCAATAGGTCCATGCTTTATGTGGAATCTTAGTAGGTTGCAAAGGGTGTGATTTTAAGAATTTTGTAATTCTTATGTACATGTAGGAAGAGAATATTTTTGGGCTAACGTATTAAAGGGAATGATCTTTCCATGGTTTAGAAGGTCTGTAACTGAGTTCATTCCTTTTTTTTCCCAAGTTGTTGTCGTGAGATCACTAATGTGGGTGCAAATTGAGGTCAGAGGGGTAGAAATTTCTGTAAGATCTGTGGCTTGTTTCGAATCAAAGCAGAATTTTTTCCATGTGTCCATTACTAGTCGTATAATGGGGTAAGTAGATTTGAAGTGAGTTTTTGAAAATGAGTTTGCTAGCAGTGTGGATCTTAAGGAGTTAGGCCTTAGCCAGGTGTTTTCTATAGTTGCCCAGTGTTTAGATCAGGGGTCTAAAACTCAAATTGCCGGAGGGCCATATGACAAGTTTTCATATCCCATGGGGGCCGCATGCAATTTTTCAAAACTTCAAAAAACAATAAACTATACCAGCAATAATATACTATACCCAGCACTGATGTCAGCAAACGTATTATTAACCCCCAACACTGGTGTCAGCAAAACGCATTATTAACCCCCAGCACTGGTGTCAGCAAAACGCATTATTAACCCCCAGCACTGGTGTCAGCAAAACGCATTATTAACCCCCAGCACTGGTGTCAGCAAAACGCATTATTAACCCCCAGCAGTGGTGTCAGCAAAACGCATTATTAACCCAGCACTGATGTCAGGAAAACGCATTATTAACCCTGTAATGGAAATTTGTAAGTTCTGTATATAATTGTATTGTATTTTGTATGTATTGCACACTGCCCTCATTGTGCAACAGCACTAATAATGTTTTCAGTAAATGTTTACATTCTTTTGAGTCCTGATTAGAATAAGCCTGCCTATGTAACGCCCCTTGTTATGATAAACCTACAATTGTAATATTAATGTGATACCTACGTAATCATGTGCATAAAAACCTTCAATTGCGTCATAATAAAGCAGAACAGTAATTTGGAAAGATGCTGAGCGTATCTTTTGTGTCTGTTCCCTACTGCAGTAGTTATTATTAATTTGGAACCACTAATCAATATGAGGATAGGAGTTGCCTATCATCAATTCAACCGAGTCAGCATGGCGAGCTTTGCCTTAGGAGGGGATTCCAGGTGACCCTGAGTATCCGAAACGAGGAGCTTGAGACGATCCGGGAATTTCTGATAATCAGCCGGCTGAGGTAAGCCTTTTGCTTACATTTGAGTTATCAGACTTCCTTGATCGGTAAGGCATTTTCGGGACAAAGGGTACCTATTTTACTCTCCTTAATCGAACTGTATTGATTGGTGGTTATATGTTATGTTGTCCCTGTCTATTGTCCATTGGAGTGTTATAGATAAGAAAGGGAAGAATAGTGCTGTTCACAGGTATATGTAGTACATCTGCTAGATAAAGTAGTTTAGAGGCAAGAGGGTATAGGCACACGTAGAGAAGAGAGAGAAGACTGGCCAGTCATTATGGGCATTAAATTAAGTAAGGGAATGAAGGGTAAGAGACCCTCAAAAATGCCCAGCGCAAGAGGAGCGCTATATATGAACCAAAGGTGCGGTTCCGCCTATACTGAGCCCCTAGATTAATGGTTAGAGTGGACAGGGATCCACAATGGGTAACTGGGTTACCAAAGGCCATAGGGACTAAGAATCATGCAGAGTAAACAGCTAGAGAAAAAGCTATCTATGTGAGCAGGATGGATCAAGGGTGACATTAACACTAGACAGAAAGGGACATTTTCATGTTAAGTTGTGGGATGAATTTGGGGTCAGGCACTATAACTATTAGAGTCAGAAACAGAGAAATGAGAGGTAAAACAGAATACTTTATATGTTGTCAGAGAGAGAAGATGGGATGAGTACTCTGGCTGCCCGTCTGATCATAGAAGCTAGATATAAAAGATATCTGAACAAAATAAGGAATGCAGAATTTAGACAGGGAAATAGTAAAGTGTTAAAAGAAAGCGAGAGAATGATATGCATGTGTTGTGTACAAATGGGAAAAATGTAAGCGATTTTAGAGAGATATTGGTGTATGTGTGTGCGAATGCTGGGACCTTTAGTTCTATTGCTTGTGTGTGTCATGTACGCAGATGTGACCCCCTCCTTTGTGCTCTCATGAACGAATGTGGTCAGTGATAAGCTGGAAGGACACCATGCCAATTTCTGTTTTTTAGACAAAACATTTATAACAAAATGTGCCGGGTTAATGAATCTAATGGTAAACAATGTGATCACAATTATTTTGAATCTGTTTTCCAAACATGGTAAAATGAAGGTTACATTTAACCGTGTATTACACAAATTGAATATCCTTTGATAGTGGAAACAGTGCATTTAAAAAAGGGAAATTAAGTAAAATTAAGTAGTAATGAGTATTAATTTCTAATATGAGTTTAACAATTTTATTAATAATATAGATATATTGAAACTGGTTTAGACAACCTTTGGTTGGAAATGAAGGAAATGAAATCCAGGTTATTGGGGAAATTTGTAATGAATGGGATTAGTTTAGATTAAGATAACAATTTTGTAATTTTACATTTATTCAATAAGCCCTTATTGAGAGAAAAAAAGATTAAGATGAGGTTGTTATTTGGAATACAGCTGCCATAATATTTAACAAAGCCAAGATGGATGGAATACATAAGAAGTTTTTCTACAAAAATGAAATTTCAAGGTTCTTGATAATAACTTGATGTGCGGTCCATGATGTAAGAGTAATATTAAATAAAATTTAAATATAACAGACCCATCACATCAAGTCCACACACCCTGTTAGGATAGATGCCACCTGCAGCCAGTTGTTTTATAGTTTTTGATGCTTTCTGGTCCATCATACAGATTCTTGGTCCTTTTTGTTTTTATTTATTTTTATTTTTGAAATCCAAAGCAGAATGTGTGGATTGTGAAATGATGTGCCCCTTTTTCTTGTAAGTACAGTGGTATAAGCAGAAGAATATTTTGGATTTATGGGCATCTCTGCATGACCGCAGGGTATTGTTATCATTTATTATAATATTGCCAGGAAAAAGTTGTCTTTTGAAACATGAAACTGGAGTTCTTACACAAATAGCATGATAGAAAACAAGCCATTGTAATATATTTATGCAAGCTGGATCCAGTAATAAATGGTTCATCCCGATATATCAGAGCTGTAGCTTTTATGCAAAGGTGCTATTAGACAAAGTTAGATATTGTTTTGGTCAAACATTTAATTTTTAATGGTCTGACAGTCTGTGCAGCAAATATACAGCTAACTAAATGTTTGTTTAATGAAAGGTTTAAAATATGGGTTTGTTTATGTACAAATCTAACAATGAAAAATGCGTACATTTATTCAAAAGAAAGGAAAAGTTTGGAGACTCAATACAGCATCTATTTCATGTACAGTTTTTGCAAAACGTGAAGAAAAAGTCACCTGGATCCACACCAGACACTGCAAAAATGACTTAATTAAAGAAATCTCTGTGTTTGATTTGTTTCCCTCTTGTGATCACAGTCTAGGGTACTTTTTTATTCAATTACTTTAATTGTAAGGGATATATATATATACTTGAAAAGTAGTTCAGCCAAGTTGAAGTCATATTTGTCTTTTGTGCGTCTTCCATTTCATGTAGAATTGTCTGTGTTTACATATGCTGATAAGTCAGCATGTCCACAATTCAGCTAGAAGGCCATTCTGGCCACAGGAGTGTACAGCCAGTACTCTGTAAATATGTCTTATCAATCATTTGTTTTTCACAATGAAAAGTCATTTTGGTAATGAAAAAGTTGCTCAGCTATTATTTTCTCCACAATGGAGTTTTTTTGCCTCTTTGGCCAGGACTACCTCCACCTAAGCGTGTGAAGGTTCCAGTTTAAAGGTGATAGCAGGTGTAGTTAGTGATCAAAAGAGGGGAGACTGTAATGGAAATTTGTAAGTTCTGTATATAATTGTATTGTATTTTGTATGTATTGCACACTGCCCTCATTGTGCAACAGCACTAATAATGTTTTCAGTAAATGTTTACATTCTTTCGAGTCCTGATTAGAATAAGCCTGCCTATGTAACGCCCCTTGTTATGATAAACCTACAATTGTAATATTAATGTGATACCTACGTAATCATGTGCATAAAAACCTTCAATTGCGTCATAATAAAGCAGAACAGTAATTTGGAAAGATGCTGAGCGTATCTTTTGTGTCTGTTCCCTACTGCAGTAGTTATTATTAATTTGGAACCACTAATCAATATGAGGATAGGAGTTGCCTATCATCAATTCAACTGAGTCAACCCCCAGCACTAGTGTCAGCAAAATGCATTATTAACCCAGCACTGATGTCAGCAAACGCATTATTAACCCCCAACACTGGTGTCAGCAAAACGCATTATTAACCCCCAGCACTGGTGTCAGCAAAACGCATTATTAACCCCCAGCACTGGTGTCAGCAAAACGCATTATTAACCCCCAGCACTGGTGTCAGCAAAACGCATCATTAACCCCCAGCACTGGTGTCAGCAAAACGCATTATTAACCCCCAGCACTGGTGTCAGCAAAACGCATTATTAACCCCCAGCACTGGTGTCAGCAAAACACATTATTAACCCAGCACTGATGTCAGCAAAACGCATTATTAACACCCAGCACTGGTGTCAGCAAAACGGATTATTAACCCAGCACTGATGTCAGCAAACGCATTATTAACCCCCAACACTGGTGTCAGCAAACGCATTTTTAACCCCCAGCACTGGTGTCAGCAAACGCATTTTTAACCCCCAGCACTGATGTCAGCAAACGCATTATTAACCCCCAGCACTGGTGTCAGCAAAACGCATTATTAACCCCCAGCACTGGTGTCAGCAAAACGCATTATTAACCCCCAGCACTGGTGTCAGCAAAACGCATTATTAACCCCCATCACTGGTGTCAGCAAAACGCATTATTAACCCCCAAAACTGGTGTCAGCAAACACATTATTAACCCCCAGCACTGGTGTCAGCAAAACGTATTATTAACCCCCATCACTGGTGTCAGCAAAACGCATTATTAACCCCCAAAACTGGTGTCAGCAAACGCATTATTAACCCCCAGCACTGGTGTCGGCAAAATGCATTATTAAATGCAGCACTGGTGTCAGCAAATGCATTATTAAACGCAGCACTGGTGTCAGCATTATTAAATGCATTAACCCAACATTACCCCCCACACTCCATAAATACCCCCCACACTGTACAAATACCCCCCATACTGTACAATTACCCCCCACACATACCCCTCACACTCCATAAATACCCATATAAGACTTGCCTCAGTGTGATGGCTCACTCACCTCTCCAGGACCCTGGATCCGGCGCTCTGAACGATCACCAGTGCTTAGGTGGGCGGATCATTCCTCCGCTCTGTTCTCTCTCTGGGCTGCAGCAGCATGCAGCAGAGAGGGCACGGAGACGGGGACAAAGCTCTTCGGCGCCTCCCCCTCTGCAAACCCATCCAGGCTCGGCGGCCGCAAATGGCCCGCAGGCTGGTACTTTGAGACCACTGGTTTAGATGATTGGTTTTGGAACCAAAATTTTGTTTGATATAGTATGCTGGCTGTGAAATAATCTTTTAGGATAGGTAGTCCCATCCCTCCGGCTTTTCTGTGTTTTGATAGGGAAGACTGAGAGCATCTCGGTTTTTTATCTGCCCATACAAATTTGTGTAGCTGAGTTTGTTCTCTTTTTTTAAAAAAGTTTGCTGGAATAAAGATTGGGAGAGCTCTGAAATAGTAAAGGATTCTTGGTAGAATAAGCATTTTGTATGCCGCCAGTCTTCCCATCCAAGACAAACATAAGGTTCTCAATCTATTTAATTCCGGTTGAATGGAAGAAATGAGTGGTATGAGATTTACTTTAAACAGATTACAGCTTGGGGTTGTCAATTGAATGCCCAGATATTGAATGGGTTTGTTAGCCCATGGATATGGATAACACGAAGAAAGGATTTTTTGAAGGTTCTCATCTATATTTATGGCAAGCAGATTAGATTTTGTTGCGTTTACTTTATAATATGAAATTTGGTTGAAGTGATTTAGTGTGTTTTGTACTTCTGGTAGACGGCACTTATGGTGGCACTGATATATGGCAAGGATAGGCAGCACTGATGGGCGGCACTGATGGGCAGCACTGATGGGCAGCACTGATGGGCAGGCACTGATGAACACTGAAAGGCAGCAGTGACTGGCATCACTAATGGGCACTGATTGGTGGCACGGATTTGCACTGATTGGTGGCACTGGGGGCTTTACTGTAAACAAGGCACTGATGATCAGTGCCCTGATCAGTGGCGGTCCGTCCACTAGGGGTGCCCAGGCACCACCCCCTCTCTCCTCTCCACCCCCTATATGCAGCGGATAGATTTATGCATAGCATAAATACTGAGCAAAGGGTCTGAATACTTAGGACCATGTGATATTTAAGTTTATCTTTTTTAATAAATCTGCAAAAATGTCAACAATTCTGTGTTTTTCTGTCAATATGGGGTGCTGTGTGTACATTAATGAGGGAAAAAAATGAACTTAAATGATTTTAGCAAATAGCTGCAATATAACAAAGAGTGAAAAATGTAAGGGGGTCTGAATACTTTCCGTCCCCACTGTACAACACTACAAAATGGTTTCCAACGCAGAAGAAATCTTAGGGACTTTTAAGCAGTTTTACAGTTCTTTATATGCCTCTACTCTCCCCCCTGGCTTCGACCCAGGGAAGCTGTCCATCCTTTTGGATTGGATAGTGCTTGGGTGGTTGTCAGATAGGGAGAAAGAGGCATTGGTTAGCCCTATTAACAGTGAGGAGATCTAGAAGAGCATAATTACTTTTCAGAGTGGAAATTCTCCAGGTCCGGATGGGCTCCTCATTGAATTTTATAAAAAGTATAGAGATATTTTATGGAGATATTTTAGTTCCAAAATTTACAGTAGTATATACAAGGGGGTTACTGGAGGGGTCTTTTTTAGATTCGATGAGATATGCACATATAGTTCTTAGTCATAAGGAAGCTAAGGATCCAAAATTATGCACCTCTTATAGGCCAGTATCTTTATTAAATACTGATTTTAAAATATTGACAAAGTTACTCACCTTAAGAATTCAACCTCTGTTAACCTCTATTATTGACTCGGACCAGACAGGATTTATCCCTCAAAGGACAGATATTAATTTACGTAGATTACATACAGTCTGGTCCATAAATATTGGGACATCGACACAATTCTAATCCTTTTGGCGCTATACACCACCAGGGTATTTACATCCAAATCAGGTGAACAGTGTAGGAATTACAACAGTTTGTACATGTGCCTCCCACTTTTTAAGGGACCAAAAATAATGGGACAATTGGCTGCTCAGCTGTTCCATGGCCAGGTGTGTGTTATTCCCTCGTTATCCCATTTACAAGGAGCAGATAAAAGGTCCAGAGTTAATTTCAAGTGTGCTGTTTGCCTTTGGAATCTGTTGCTGTCAACTCTCAATATGAGATCCAAAGAGCTGTCACTATCAGTGAAGCAAGCCATCATTAGGCTGAAAAAACAAAACAAACCCATCAGAGAGATAGCAAAAACATTAGAGGTGGCCAAATCAACTGTTTGGAACATCCTAAAAAAGAGAGAACACACCGGTGAGCTCAGCAACACCAAAAGACCCGAAAGACCACGGAAAACAACTGTGGTGGATGACGGAAGAATTCTTTCCATGGTGAAGAAAACACCCTTCACCACAGTTGGCCAGATCAAGAACACTCTCCAGGAGGTAGGTGTATGTGTGTCAAAGTCATCAATCAAGAGAAGACTACACCAGAGTGAATACAGAGGGTTCACCACAAGATGTAAACCATTGGTGAGCCTCAAAAATAGGAAGGCCAGATTAGAGTTTGCTAAACAACATCTAAAAAAGCCTTCACAGTTCTGGAACAACATCCTAAGGACAGATGAGACCAAGATCAACTTGTACCAGAGTGATGGGAAGAGAAGAGTATGGAGAAGGAAAGGAACTGCTCATGATCCACCTCATCAGTGAAGCATGGTGGTGGTAGTGTCATGGCGTGGGCATGTATGGCTGCCAATGGAACTGGTTCTCTTGTATTTATTGATGATGTGACTGCTGACAAAAGCAGCAGGATGAATTCTGAAGTGTTTCGGGCAATATTATCTGCTCATATTCAGCAAAATGCTTTAGAACTCATTGGATGACGCTTCACATTGCAGATGGACAATGACCTGAAGCATACTGCGAAAGCAACCAAAGAGTTTTTTAAGGGAAAGAAGTGGAATGTTATGCAATGCCCAAGTCAATCACCTGACCTAAATCCGATTGAGCATGCATTTCACTTGCTGAAGACAAAACTGAAGGGAAAATGCCCCAAGAACAAGCAGGAACTGAAGACAGTTGCAGTAGAGGCCTGGCAGAGCATCACCTGGATGAAACCCAGCGTCTGGTGATGTCTATGCATTCCAGACTTCAGGCTGTATTTGACTGCAAAGGATTTGTAACCAAGTATTAAAAAGTGAAAGTTTGATGGATGATTGTTAATCTGCCCCATTACTTTTGGTCCCTTAAAAAGTGGGAGGCACATATACAAACTGTTGTAATTCCTACACCGTTCACCTGATTTGGATGTAAATACCTTCAAATTAAAGCTGAAAAAGTCTGCAGTTAAAGCACATCTTGTTTGTTTCATTTCAAATCCATTGTGGTGGTGTATAGAGCCAAAAAGATTAGAATTGTGTCAATGTCCCAATATTTATGGACCTGACTGTACTAATCTACATGTTCAACATATAAATGAAGGCTCTAGAATGGTTGCCTCTTTGGATATATAAAAGGCCTTCAACACTGTCGAGAGGCCTTTTCAATGGGAAATACTAAGAAGGATGGGATTCCCATTGGTGTTTATATTGTGGCTGCAGACACTATATCGAAATGCCATGTCAGTGGTTAAGCTGGGAGGAAGGTTGTCAGCCCCTCTCCAGCAAGGAGGATTGGCTTTTCCAGACTTCCATAAATATTATTTGGCAGCACAGCTGGTAACGACAGTAGGATGTTTAATCCAGATAAATATAATCCTTCTAAAATGTTAGAGGCGGTGGTGGTTCATTCCATTGAGGCACTTCAAGCATTGGTTGTTTCGAGGCTTGAAAGCCCTGTATAATTTGACTCCCTTAATGGTATCAACTATCAGGGCATGGAGAATCGGGCTAGCTTGTGAAAAATATCCCGGAATGACTGTCCCCGAATAACCCCTTATGGGGGAATCCCCAGTTGCCCCAATTGAGCTTCATTCAAGATCCAGGAGCCTGGGTTAAATTTAAGGTAAAATTATAGACCAGGTAGTGCAGGGAAGAAACGATTAAAGGATTAATGGAACAATAGAATATTCCAGATAGCTGTTCTTTCACTATATGCAACTTTCTCACGACCTTTCTGCCAAATTTCCACAAGGTCTCCCCCAACTTATAGAGTCCGGGTTAGAGCAAATAGTTAGGAAGAGATTAAAGATACCCATATCAGCTCTATATATCCACCTTTTGACAGCATCTTTATTAGAGATGAGGGAGCTCAGGTCAAGATGGGAGAGAGATATCCCAGAATTAGAGGAAGAAGATTGGGAAGATATATGGGGATTCCCCTTTCAGACGCTGGTCTCTCTGAGAGATAAACTCATACAATTCAAGATAACACATATAGATTATTCTACACCATATAGACTACATAAAATAAGCCCATCAAACACCCAGAATTGCTGGAGATGTGGGCAGGTTCCAGGGGATTTTATCCATATATTCTGGACCAGCCCAGCTATCATCATGTTCTGGGCAGGAGTCATAGACATGATTATGGCAGTTACGTCTGTCTCTCTAGAAAAGAACTTGGCAATTTGCCTCTTAGGATTAGTGGAAAAAAGATCTATACAGTGGCTAAGAGGACACAAATAAGCTTACTACTTTTCTGCACGAGAAAGGCAACTGTATTAAACTGGAAAAAAACGGCTCCACCTTCAATAGCCTTTTTGAAATATCTAGTAAACACAAATTTACCTTTATCTAAAGATACATATTGTAATAGAGGAAATAAAAAAAAAATATGAGAAAGTATGGTCTAGTTGGATAGCAGATCCTACAACAACATCTGAACAGTCTGTGGACTAAACGTGAAGGAATAGGAATGTGGCAAGGGGGATGGACAGAGGTGAACATGTGGGAAGTCTAGAGAGTAATAATACTAAGCAATTTAAGATAAGAAAGTGAAGGGGTATACAAACCACACCAAGGTATGAGTTTACTGGGAGAGAATGAGACTCTTGATGTAAAGTAAATGTGGATATAATAAATAATATATATGTAGAGTCTGAATGTATGTGTTTTATATGTACTGTGCTGTGAAAAAATATTTTCCCCCTTTCTGATTTGTTTTATTTTTTTGCATATTTCTCACACTTAAATGATTTAGATCATCAACATGTTTTTATATTACACAGATAACCAGAGTAAATCCAAAATGCTGTTTTAAATTATTATTTAATTTACTAAGGTAAAAAAGCTGTTCAAACCTGCCTGTGAAAAAGTAATTGCCCCCTCCCATGCTGAATCATGAATGAACTGTGATTAACCACAATTTTTTGGAAAGCTGAGTTAAATTTATACTTGCCACACCCAGGTCTGATTACTGCCAGACCTGTTGAATCAAGAAATCACTTAAATAGAAGCTGTCTTACAAAGTGAAGCATGCTAACAGGTCACAAATAGCCAAATCTAAAAAAATTCAAGAACAGATTAGAAACAAACATGTATCAGTCTAGGAAAGATTTCAAAGTCATTTCTAAGGCTTTGGAACTCCAGTGAACCATGGGGAGAGCCATTATCCACAAATGGAGATAACTTGGAACAGTGGTGAACCTTCCCAGGAGTGGCCGGCCTACAAAAATTACTCCAAGAGCATGACGACAACTCATCCAGGAGGTCACTAACCACTTCAATACAGGACACTTACACCTCTTTCCTGCCCAGGCCATTTTTTCAGCTTTCAGCGCTGTCACACTTTGAATGACAATTGAGTGGTCATGCTACACTGTAACCATGTGAAATTGTTATCATTTTCTTTACACAAATAGAGCTTTATTTTGGTGGTATTTAATCATTTAGTCACTCCTGGGTTTTTTTTTTTTTTTCTGAAAAAAAAGACCAAAAATTTGGGAAAAAAAAAGTTTTTCTTAGTTTCTGTCAGTAAATTTTGTAAATAAGTAGTTTTTCTCCTTCACTGATGGGCACTGATGAGGCGGCACTTATGGGCACTGATTAGGTGGCATTGATGAGGCACGAATATGCCGCTCTTATGGGCACTGATAGGTAGCACTAATATGTGGCACTCATGAGCACTGATAGGTGGCACTGATGTGTGGCACTGGGCACAGATAGGCGGAGGTGGTGGGCACAGATAGGCAGCAATGGTGGGCAGCACTGGGCATTGATGGGCAGCAGTGGTGGGCATTGATGGGAAGCACTGATAGTCAGCACTGACTGGCATCACTACACTGACTGGCATCACTAATGGGCACTGATTGCTGGCACTTGTGGGCACTGATGGCACTTGTGGGCACAGATTGGCAATTGTGGGCACTGGTTGACACTGATTGCTGGCAGTGGTGGGCAATCGTTGCTGGCACTGGTGGGCACTTAATTGTAATAAAGGCACTGATGATCAGTGCCCTGATTACATATCTAGCTGTTCCCTGTGAGGAGATGCCGCTGATCGGCTCTCCTCTCCTCACACTCTGTCAGTGTGAGGCGAGGAGTGCCAATTACCGGCATCTCCGTGTTTACATGTGGCTGGCTGTGATTGGAGACAGCAGATCGCAAGGTTAAAGAGCCGCGGCCGCAGCTCTTTACACAGATCTGGGTTGCGCCATGTCCTAGTAACACGGCGTGGCCTTGGTCGTCCTGAGAAGCCGTCATATGACGTCCACCCAGAACAAGAGCCACATTGCCCAGCTGTCATTTGACGGTGGGTGGGTGGCAAGTGGTTAAAGGACCCAGAACAACATCTAAAGAACTGCAGGATAAAACTTGCCTCAGGTAAGATCAGTGTTCATGATTCAACAATAAGAAAGAGACTGGGCAAAAATGGCATCCATGGGAGAGTTCCAAGGCCAAAGCCACTGCTGACCAAAAATAACACAATGGCTCAGCTCACATTTACCAAAAAACACCTTGATTATCCCCAAGACTTTTAGGCAAATATTCTGTGGACTGATGAGACAAAAATGAAACTTTTTGGAAGGTGTGAGTTCCGTTCAGGTATAAAACGAATACAGCATTTCATAACAAGAACATCATACCAACAGTCAGGCATAGTGGTAGCGTGGTGGTCTGGGGCTGCTTTGCAGCTTCAGGACCTTGACGACTTTCCATAATTGATGGAACCATGAATTCTCAGCTCTACCAGAGAATCCTAAAGGAGAATGTCAAGCCATCAGTTTGTGACCTCAAGCTCAAGTCCACTTGGGTTACTCAGCAGGACAATGATCCAAAACAAAACAGCAAGTCCACCAAATGGTTCAAAGAAAAATTTTAGGTTTTGGAGTGGCCTAGTCAAAGTCCGGGCTTAAATCCAATTGAGATGCTGTATCATGACCGTACACAGAACGTTCATGCTGGAAAACTCTCCAATATGTATGAATTAAAACAATTCTGCAAAGAGTGGGCCAAAATTGCTCCACAGCCATGTGAAAGACTCATTGCCAGTTATCGCAAATGCTTGATTGCAGTTGTTGCCGCCAAGGGTGGCACAACCAGTTATTAGGTTTAGGGGAAATTACTTTTTCACGTAAAGCCAGGCAGGTTTGGACAGCTTTTTGCCTTAGTAAATGAAACCATCATTTAAAAACTGTATTTTGTATTTACTCAGGTTATCTTTGTGTAATAATAAAATTTGTTTGATGATCTGAGTCCTTTAAGTGTGACAAATATGCAAAAAAAAAAAAAATCTGAAAGGGCAAATACTTATTCACAGCATTGTATACTGAAAAAAGCATGAAAAAATGTTAAAAACAAAAACAATAAACACCTCCCTAATTCAACCCTGCTACTATAGACAAGGTTGCTAAATATATTTCTAATGCCCACCTAACCAGCTGTCCCCTGGACCCTGTTCTCTCACAAATAGTACGGTCACACTCTGACTCTATCCTACACTCTCTAACCCACATGTTCAATCTCTCTCTCTCTCTCTCTTCTGGCATCTTACCCAACTCTCTAAAACATGCACTAGTCACCCCCATACATAAAAAGCCTTCCTTTTGAGCCTACCAATCTTAATCTACGCCCCATCTCCTTGCTCTCCTTTTCCTCCAAACTCCTTGAACGCCTAGTCTACAACTAACTGAGTGATCAACTCATTAAGAATAACTTTCTTGATCACCTTTAGTCTGGATTCTGCCCTCAACACACCACAGAAACTGTTCTTTTAAAACTCACAAATGACTTACTAACAGCAAAAACCAATGGACACTATTCTGTACTCCAATTTCTGGAGATATTTTGGCTGCTTTTGATACGGTTGACCACCCCCTCCTCAAAAACAAACATCACTCCTTTGGTCTCCATGACTGCACTCTTTGCTGGCTTTCATTCTGGTTCTGTTCTTGGACCTCTCCTATTCTTAATCTACACATCCTCCCTGGGTAAGCTGATAGCCTCCAATGGCTTTCAATATCATTTCAACACTGACGACACCCAAATCTATCTCTCCATCACTCAGCTCACTCCATCAGTCTCCTCATGCATCACTAATTTACTAACAGAAATATCAGTCTAGATGTCACACAACTTCCTCAAACTGTCCAAAACTGAGCTCATAATATTTCCTCCACCACATGCCTTTTCCCCTGACTTCTTTGTCAAGAGCAATGGCACAACCATCAACCCATCCCTGTATGCCAGGGTGTTAGTTGTTATCCTGAACTCTCCTTTTGACCCCACATCCAATCATTTTCCAAAGCTTGCCGTCTGAACCTCTGCAACATCTCCAACATATGTCCCTTCCTAACCAATTAAACCACAAAGCTCCTGATTCACTCCCTGGTTATCTCTTGCCTCAATTACGGCAACTCCCTCCTCATTGGCTTACCTTTTAAATAGGTTATTCCCCCTTCAGTCCATCATGAATCCTGCTGCCAGACCTATCAACCCTAAAAACCGCTCAGCGTCTGCTACCCCTCTCTGCCAATCCCTCCATTGGCTGCCACTCACCTAACAAATTAAAATTACTAACAATAACTTACAAAGCCATCCACAACACTGCCCCCAGCTACATCCCTAACCTAGTCTCAAAATACCAACGAAATCATTCTCTTTGTTCCTCCCAAGACCTCTTGCTCTTGAGCCTCCTCATCACCTCCTCCTATACTCACCTCCTTTGGAATTCCCTATCCCAATCTGTCTGACTATCTCCAGCTCTATCCCCTTTTAGGCAATCCCTGAAAACTTTTCTCTTCAGAGAAGCCTATCCTGCCTCCCCCTATCAACTGTACTTTCATTTTATTTATCAACTCATCCCCCACAGTTATTACCTTTTGTATCACTTGACCCTCCCTTCTAGATTGTAAACTCTAACAAGCCGGGCCCTCTGATTCCCCCTGTATAATAATAGTAAATAAGAACTCCAGCAACAAAACATAAAGAAAAAACGAATAGTCTATTAAAAGATAAAATAACAAAAATGTATTTTTCTGCAATGTTTTGCAATCCAGAGATTTCCCCTGCAGCACCTGTTTTCTGTTTACTTTCTCCTGTAGCAGAATTTCATAAAACTTGATGTGGCTGCTGAAACTGGTACTCAAGACCTTGGTGTTTTTTTTAGGCTTTTGTTATATGATTTTCTTATTGCTTTTTAACCACTTGCCAACCAACCGCCGTCATTATACAACGGCAGGTCGACATGATCCCTCAAGCTATCGTAGCTGTACGTTGGCTCCTTTAAGTGGGATAGCAGGTGTGCGCTTGAGAGGCAGAACAGGGACGTGTGTGTGTAAACACACAAATCCCTGTTCTGTAAGGAGAAGAGATGCAGATCCAGAGCTCCTAATAGCTAGGAACTACAATCTGTCATCTCCTATAGTCAGTCCCCCCCCTACAGTTAGAACACACACTAGGGAACACAGTTAACCCCTTGATCGCCCCCAGTGTTAAACCCTTCCCTGCCAGTGACATTTATACAGTAATCAGTGCATTTTTATAGCACTGATCGCTGTATAATTGTCAATCGTCCCAAAAATGTGTCAAAAGTGTCCGATGTGTCCGCCATAATGTCACAGTCTCGATACAAATCACAGATCACCGCCATTACTAGTAAAAAAAATAATTATAATAAAAATGCCACAAATCTATCCCCTATTTTGTAGACACTATAACTTTTGCGCAAACTAATCAATATACGCTTATTGCAATTTTTATTACCAAAAATATGCAAAGGAATACATATCAGCCTAAACTGAGAAAAAAAATGTGCTTTTTAAAAAAAAAAAAAACATTGGGGATATTTATTATAGCAAAAAGTACAAAATATTGTGTTTTTTTTTTTTTTTTTTTTTTTAAATTGTTGCTTTTTTTTTTGTTTATAGTGCAAAAAAAAAAACCCCACAGAGATGATCAAATACTACTAAAAGAAAGCTCTATCTGTGGGGAAAAAAGACATCAATTTTGTTTAGCACAGTGTCACACGTACGCGCAATTGTCAGTTAAAGCGACGCAGTGCCGTATCGCAAAAAATGGCTTGGTCCTTGAGCAGCCAAATCTTCCGGGCTGAAGTGGTTAAACAGATCACATGACCAAGGCATCAGAGAACATAAGTATCACTGTGAGACTGTGGGATCCATTGGCAGTGGTGTTTGCAGCCATTGCAATTATTTTTAGGCTTCTTTAATAATTTAAAAGCTTTAAGGGAGCAGAGCAGAAGAGGGAACCGTTGTTTTATTATGTATCCAGTTTAAATAGTTTCCTGTAACATGAGAAACTCAAACAAGTCTGTCAATATTTGGTAGATATCACTTATGTTCTTGGATAAATATATTTAGGTAATTAAACTGATTTGAAAGAATCTATTACAATAGCAATTTCATTTAAATTGACATCAAATCATGTTACCTTTCATATAAAGCAAATAGCATCATTTGGTCAAAAACGATCATTACATTATGACATAAACTAGATTTACAATGTTTATATGTTATGTTCTGCCTCATATAGCTGCATAATGAAAAGGCATTTTGCAAAGAAAAAACATCAATAAAAAGAAGTAATTAGAAAATCTAAAGTAAGTATCTGCTATCAGCCTTAAAGGTATTTTTAGAAGAGATTTCCCTGATTACATAACATTGTGGAAAAGCAACAAAGTGCTGGACTCTATTAAACTGTTCCTTTGTAAGCATCTTTCCTTTTATTAAAGATCAAGTGCACTTTCAGATTAAAGTAGAACTATAGGCAAAACTTTTTCCTGGTGCCTCCATGGCAGCATACGTATGATAGTAGCCCTGCCTACTTCCACCCACAGAACCAGTGCTATAAAAAGTTAACGCCCACACAACAGCCCATTCCCTTTTTTGTCCTCATGGAACTCGCAGCCAGTGTGAAGAGAAGAAGCCCTTACCTGCCACCTTTGGTGGTTTTCCGCTCAGGTTCAGCCTCTCCTGTAAGGACAGTCCCTGACCTTGGGACGCTAAATGCTCTATTAAGGCAGGGAGCACCTTCTGTGGATCCTTTCGGTTGAAAAATCAGGTGCTAACTAGCCCCACATATAGCAGTGAAGCCAGGGATTTGTTCTTCAGAAGAGCTGTCCGTGTCTGCAGCCTGCCTCCCAGAAGTGAGTGGATTCATTGAACTGTGACACTGCATTTCCAAGATAAGTATTTTTTCTAATTTTTTGGAATTTATCTGTGAATGGCCTCATAAGTTGTGTGTTACATCGCCTCTCGGATGGTCTGCAGCTGCACTGTGTTCCAGTATGCATTCTAGTGGCTATTGTGGAAAAGAAAGCTAAATGTCTACATTCAAGAGCATGATGAATTATGCTAAACAGGTGAAGTGGCTAGAGCTCACATGGGGGCCATCTTTGGTTTGGCTTAGCTGCAAAGAATTGCTGTGATCCTGGGTGAAGCTGAAGTTACAGAGTAAATAATGTGTCAAACTTGCTTTAAAGAGGATGACAGATTTTTTTTCATTCCACTAATCATAGCTGCAAAGGATTGCTGTGAGCTTGGATGAAGTTGCCTTTACAAGATAGTGTGTCAAGATTGACTTAAAGGGGTGGACTGAAGCTCTCCTGCCCACTATTCATAGCTGCAAAGGATATCTGTGGGCCTGGGTGAAGTTACCATATCCAAGTTATTGAGAATACCTCGAGCTGCATTCCAATACTGTTGCTACCAACTGCATAAAGCCTCCCTCAGCAGAGAGCAGGCTAACTGCTGGCAAGGAAGAACAGAGAGGATAAGCTGGTACTTCATGTTCAGCCTAAGGCTTTGCCTCTGTTGACCATGCTCTATGGTGACAATCTCTTCTTTGGCTAACTTTTATGTTGTGCTGTGGGTCTGCTACACACACACACAATGTTTTTGTTGTTGATGTATGTAATGCATTAATGATAAAAAAAAATCATCCTTCTCAACTCCATGGAGTCCCTAAAATGGCCTGATTTATGCAAATTTTACAGCACAGTGGCAGTTATTTACTAAAGGAAAATCTGTCTTTAGTAAATAACCCCCATTGTCACTGTAACTACACTAACTTAAAATAAAAACTGGTATTGAGTATTAAAAGAATAAGCCACACATTGTTGAAAACATTTTATTCCAAGCACATTCACATGTGCGTTATAAAAGGGTTTTTTAACAAACCAACATCTTAGTGTATAACATGTATGTTTGACAGTATATAGCCTTTTTTGTGGCTAAACAGGCATGTTTAAAACCATAACATATGCATCCCCAACTCAGGAATTTACAAAGTTCAACTTTGTATGCCTTATGAGACATTAGTATTTCAAAACCGTGTTGATTTTGCCTTCATCAGATGGGGTGATCTCACCCTTGTAAAAGCCAAATTTGGAAGATACACACAAATTGGGACTCAAAATTTGCATTTCCCTCATGATACCATGCCTAAAATGTGTGTATTTTTTCCTACATCTATTTTGCTAAAGCCACAAAACGCACAGGGGGTTATTTACTAAAGGCAACTTTCAGTGCACTTGTTGTGCAAAGTTGATTTGCCTTTAGTAAATTAACCCCGTGGTGTGTCAACATGTGCTATCTGCCTTAATGGGATATTAATTTATGCGGTTTGTGGGTGCAGCCCCTTCCTCCAAACTAAAGTAGGTGAGTGGAAGGGGTTGCACCCCCGAAACACGTCCATTGACCCCCCCATAATGGGAGCTAGCACATGTTGACACACTGGGCCTTATTTCAGAAAGGACAAACCACTTTGCCCTACAAGTGCACTTGTAGGGCAAAGTGGTTTTGCTTTTTTTAAATAAGCCACAGTGTGTCAACATGTGCTGATAGCTAATGGCAGATAGCACATGTTGACACACTGTGTGCATCTTCAAAATTTGCAATTACTTTAAAACTTTTAAAACACATACAACAGTAATGACAAAATTGATTTTTCTTGGTTTAGATTTTGCCTAAAACATCAATGATGTTGCTCAGTCTTTTTTGAGTATTTCGCTTGAGCTTTTCTAAATTTATTCCGCAACATGATTTCACTGATGAGTACTTGTGCACTTGCACTGCTGAAGTGAGTTTCTTCTTCCACAACATCCACATCACCTGAAAATAAAAAAACACACCATGTATTATAAATACACAGGCATCCATCTATTACCTGAAGCTGTGGTCTCAGACACTGACCTGTTGTCGACACCATTTCGACCACTTCACCCACCACTTCCTGAACCTCTGCATCCAAATCCTCAGGTTGTGTGCTGAGTTCCCTTTCTTGTGTAAGTGTGGGGTTACTGGTGTCCTCAGATGTCCCAATTCTTTTCTCCCCTGTGAATACAAAAAAGGTATACTTAGACAGACATTTTAGGCTAGAAATAATAATATGAAACATTGCTTGGAAGTGTCGTCCAATTGTCTGTTTTGGCAGAGTTCCAAGCTGAAGACATGATTTTTTCCCTTTCAAAAGCTGGAATACTTACCTGTTTTGTGCAAGTTTCACACATGGAGATACCCCTAGTATCCTCTGAAGCACCTGCGTGGGACACCATAAAAAGGCTGTTATGGTGTCCCACACTAGTGCTCCTGCGTCCAGATTTGTAAACAGCTGCTGAGTGTCCTCTCCTTACACTGAATGAAGTTGTCATTTCATTATAGTTTTAAACACATCTAGACAACAATGTAATAATCTTATTTTAATCAAAATAGGCATGAACAAGTCTAGTTAACCTGCATCTGCCAATGACTTTGTATTAGTGGTCGAACGAACGATGTTTAATAGGAGTGATTACTGTGCTCACGAACCTTAAACTTGACATTTTAAACTGTACAACAGTAACGAAAAGCACATGGACCAGCACGAAAGTAATAATAATAGGAACACAGGACAAATACTTACTTACTTTTTTGCAGCACTTTCCAGTTCCTTCTATACAAATCCTGCTCCCTCAATTTCAGATCTGACCAGCAATTCCTCAATTGCTCCTTGGATCGTCGTACCTCAAAAGTCCTGTGCAGACTTCTCACAACTTTAGTCATGATCTTGGCCTTTCTCACATTTGGGATTCTGTACGGTCCATGATTCCCATCATAGTCTGTCCTCTTTAAGATGTCCACCATCTCCACCATCTCTTCAAAGGACATATTTGAGGCCTTATATCTCCTCCTGGATCTGGAACTGACTTATTCCAGGCTTTCCTCGTCGTTGCTGCTCTCAGCACATACCGGCTGTGTCTCAGCCATGTGCTCTCCCACTTCCCCAAAAGAGAAGAGGTGGCAATACACTAGAAAGAAGAACAAGGGCGGAGTTTGACGCTTGGGCAGTGTATATAAAGCATAACACGCGGGCGACGTACGAACGATCTGTGAGTGGAGGACGGAGGATCGTTAGCGCTGATCTTCAAACGAAGGTACAATTGCAACTTGGGGCATCAGTAGTTAGTGGCCTATACTGCTTATAGATTGAGGCCTATATTGGGACAAGATTAGGTGAGTTTAGCCTGACATTAGGGTTTGTCTTGTGTTGTGTCTTGCAGATATAATGGTGGATAAATTTACAGCCCCTGACTTCCTGCCCAACTTCATAGACAAGTACAGGGAGCTGCCATGTCTCTGACAAGTCCAATACGGGGACTATTCGAAAAGCAAAAGAGGAAGGCAGCGCTGGATAAACTGTTGGAATTGGTGAAGCCTGTGTATCCCACAGCAGACATCAACTATTTGAAGGCCAAAATTGGTAGCCTAAGGAGCACATATAATAGGGAGCACAAGAAGGTCCAGGATTCCCAGAGATCCGGAACAGCAACAGGTGACGTATATGTCCCCAGGCTGTGGTACTACGTCAGCCTGCGTTTTTTGTCCGATCAGACGGAACCCAGGCCATCGCTATCAACACTTCCTTCCACATCAGCTGAGGCTTGCATAGAGGTGGGGACTCGCTGTCCCTTGTTGTAATGCAGGTCCCAGCTGGACATCCACTTTGATGTTTTAAATAAAAAATAAAAGGTTCCACATAGCGTGACTCTGTTTATAATTGATTTATTTATTTGTGTTAAACAGTCCAGTCATATAAGACTGAATCCACACTAACAAATAAAAAACACTTTAAAAATAGTGTTCCCAGAGAGGAGAGGGAGCTCACAGGCTCGTATACTCTCCACACGGTCCGGGGACGCAGCGCTAACATGAACCGCCGCTTGCGTTCCACCGGTCAGGTTTCCGGAACCACAATACACGGAAGTGACGTTGTGCGTGCCAAGATAGTCCCGCCTCACGCGTTTCGTCATACGGACGTCATCGGAGGCGCCTCACAAATAAATAAATCAATTATAAACAGAGTCACGCTATGTAGAACCTTTTATTTTTTATTTAAAACATCAAAGTGGATGTCCAGCTGGGACCTGCATTACAACAAGGGACAGTGAGTCCCCACCTCCCTCTATGCAAGTGGCTGTTTTGGATTGGGACACATGGAAGGATACCGGCACCTATACAATCGGAGAGATCAACAGGATTAACATCATACGCTCATACCCCTGCAGGGGTGGGGTGCTCCGGTGAGTGCAATCACACTGGGGAGAGATTGCCAATAATTACTGCACGGCTCTTCACTACCAAAGAAGAACCTTTTGCATGATTTCTATGGGAATTTGGTGCATGGTACATTGCATTACTGCTACGAACATTTTGCAACAAATAGTATATGGGACTTTTTTTGATATATTGTTGAGGATTTTATACATAAATAATGATTTACAATTTTTAAAGTTTTTTTGCACATTATTGCACAATGGTTTGATAACCACAGTTTTTTATACATAGCACCATCTGGCACTTGTCACTTTATATTTACTAATTAGTGGATTTATATATGCCATTGTCAACACATGTTATATAATGGTGATAATTTAAAGTTTGAGTTTGCCCTTTGGATGGGATTGTTACTGCTTGCATACATAGCTGACTATTCCCTCTACCACTTAATAAGGATTTATCACTTTATAATAATATATATTGATATATTGATTTTTGAGAGTTTTATATTATAAATAATTTTTTCACTTCAAGCGATTGTATCACGCACTAGAGCACTGATGGAATACCAGGTTCCTCCCATCCGCCCTCCAACCAAAAGGACCAGGAAGGTAAGGAACCTGGAGGAGTCCGCGGCTGCTTTCCTAAAGCTACTGTGGCAATTACCATGACCCCTGGTGTACATGAGGCATTTGGATGTGTCACTGCCAGCAAACTACAAAAGATGGAGGAGGGCCAATGCACAATATGTGAAGAAATTACTCTGAAGGCCCTAAACAAGGGGACGAGGGATGAACTCACACCTTAAACACACCTGTGTGAGTTTGACCATGCTCCTCCACCACCTCCAGCAACACCACTGCCACCCCACCCACTACAGCAGCATGGAAGGAAGTGTGTAAGGCAGTGTTGAGAGTGATGGTCTGGGTTTGGTGTGGTCTGGCAAAAAACGCAGGCTGTTGTAAGGCCACAGCCTTGGGACATATATGTCATCTGCTGCTGCTCCTGATCTCTCAGAGTCCTGTACCATATTGTGCTTTTTTTTTCTTTATTTAAGGAATTATTTATTTAAGGGATGTGGATTATACAAAAAAGCAAGGAATAAAACATGTCAATCAACTATATCCATTAATAGTCATTAATAAAAGCTCGACAAACAATTCACTGTACATTAATGGGGTAGCAATCAAGGCTCCATTACAACATTTTAGAGAAACAGGAATCTGTGGTCTAAAGACTCCACAACAGTTGTATCTTGCAGTTCAACCGGGACAGTATAGGAAACTTCCTAGCCAGTAAAAAACATAGTTTTAATGGACCTGTGTAAACTATTCAGTAAGGCCAACTGGGAGAAGGGGGACCCCCCGGGGGGTAAAGCAAACCTATCCCTATTGGGCAGGTACCAAGCCAATATACTTTAGTGGTCTGATTCTAACCATCATTCTTCATATAGGTTACGGCTCTCAATCCTGGTTTCACAGGAGTGGTACCAAAAGGTCGCCGCAACCTGGGGGACTTTCTCATTTATAGGAAAAAAGGGTGAGTGACACCAATGGTGTCAATGGGGAAAAGAAGGAAAAGGAATAAAGGGAGAGCAGTAATGGGGAAGTAGGAAGGAAGGGGGGTGGGTATGAAGTTCCGGCAAGGTCGACGACCCAAGACCCCAAATTATCCAAGGACAGGATACTCAAATATAGGACTTATATTCATCTGAGCATCGAAACGAGTCCCAGTGTGTCCAGCGGGTGTTGTGTTCCTCCTCCCCTTCCCCTAGGACAACTGTAAGATGCTCCATCTGCTGAATATCACAAACCCTAACAAACCACTGCAACACCGTTGGTGGGGATTGCTGCTTCCACACGCTGGGGACACTGCATTCAAGAGGTGTTTAAATAGGGATTTGCGGTAACGCTTACTTGACATTGGAGTCAGGTTCAAGAGTATTGCTGCTGGATTATCCTGAAGAGCAACATCAGTAAGCTTGTAAATGATTTCCAGTACTTGTCTCCAGAAAGGGGTCAGAACTGGACATTCCCTGAGGATGTGGAGTAATGTGCCAGTTTGTGTACCACATCTCCAGCACAGAGGACTGTGTCCTGGGAATATGGACGCTAAAACAAAGGGGGTCCTCTACCAGCGCGTCAGGATTTTGTAGGTGGTTTCTTGGTATTTGCTACACAGGGAGGACTTATGTGCAAAAAAGAGGATTCAATTCTTTTGATCCCCAGTGAACGTAGTGTTAAGATCTCTCTCCCATTTCCTCAGGCACGGGGGATCATGTTGGAATGTATGGGCAAGTAAGATGTCATAAGAATAAGAAAGGGATTTCCGTATTGGCTCATCTCCCAGGCACAAATCTTCAAAGGATGTAGGTTGTCTTCGGAAACCGTCGATTTCCTGGAGGGATCTGAGGAAGTGTGAGAGTTGCAAAATCTTCCATCTGCCCAAAATGGAAGAATTAAAGCTAGGATATATTCCTGAGGGGTCGCTCCATTCAGAGGGTCTGAGAAAAGAGGAGGCTCTAAGTAGGCTCTGATCTGAGTGCAGCCGGAAGGATCTATCACAGATGCCCGGTAAAAAAATCAGGGTGCCCAATTATAGGCATTAACGGGGAGGGAAAGCTGGATATCTCCGCTATCCTAAAGTATCTGTGAAGCTCCTGCAAGGTGGGTTCAATTAGTGGGTGGGAAGAAAATCTGAAAAAACGAGTCCCACTCCGGGGTAGGCCCGCAAGGAGAAACAGCACCGTTTCCTGTTCCAGGCAGACCCATAACTTATGGGGTAAATGTCTGCACCAGTCCACCACTCTAGTCATGTGGACAGCCATATAATACAAGGCTGGATCAGGGAGGCCAACTACTCCTCTGAGTTTTAGTCATTGTAGTAGAGATCTCCTGAGCTGCGAGGGCTTGCCCTACCAAGCATAGCTAATAAAGATTGTGAGTAACTTACGAAAGAATTTCTGCGGTATCCTAACCGGTAGAGCTTGCAAGAGGTAAAGCGGTCTCGGCATGATATTCATCTTTAAGACATTGCATCTACCAAACCTGGAAACTGCCAGGTTCTTCCATCTGTCTTATGCCCCGTACACACGGTCGGACTTTCTGACGTAAAATGTGCGATCGGAGCTTGCTGTCGGAAATTCCGACCATGTGTAGGCTCCATCAGACAGTTTCCATCGGAATTTCCATCGCACAAAATTTGAGATCTGGTTCTCAGATTTTCCGACAACAAAATCCGTTCACGTAAATTCCGATTGTGTGTACACAATTCTGACGAACAAAGTGCCACGCCCTGAATAAATTACGAGACGGAAGTGCTTGGTCTGGTAAAACTAGCATTCGTAATGGACATAGCACATTCGTCACGCTGCAAATTTTGAAATCTTTTAATGCAGCGCATTCTCTTCTTCTTTAGAATGCTAGAAGAATGAAGTTGTTTTGCTGCTCATAATTACACAGAGTTCTCACAAACTTCTTTCTTTATAATTTCTCGTGATCTCATGAATAATATAATTTTTTTTTTTTTTCGTCAGATCTCCATAATACTTTTATTTATTTTTTTTATTTGTTTTTTTTAATCAAGATCTGCATTTTTTATTTTTCTAGTGCTCTCCATAATATTATTTCTCATTTTGTGTGTCAAGTTACCACAACACCATTATTATCTTGTATTTTTTTACCTCAAGGAGGTTGGTTGGTGTCCCTTGTTAATTTGACATTGCATTTTTGAAATGTACTTGCCTACTCACAAACTGTCCTTTTTGAAGTAAAACACATAGGCAAGTATTTCTGAAAAATAAATATCCATCTATTCTGGGTCATAACAAAATAAAGAGGAAGGCAATGCTGGAGAAACCACTGAAATTTGCGAAGCCTTTGTTCCCCAAGGGCAGACATCAAAAATTTTACAGTCAAAATTGGTGGCCCGAGGAGTCCATATAATAGTGAGCACAATCCAGTCCAGGACTGCAAGAGATCAGAAACAGCAGTAGATGACATATCTGTCCCCAGGCTGTGGTCTTACAACAGCCTGCATCTTTTGTCAGACCAGACTGAACCCAGGCCATCACTCTCTGGTCTTCCTTGCACGCTTCCTTCCAGGCTGTGGCTCAGGTGTTGGAGGTGTGGCAGGACGTGGAGGAGGAGGAGGACCTAGAGGCAGAGTAGGAGGACCATCTTTCAAGGAAGGCAACGCTGGAGAAACTGCTGAAATTTGCGAAGCCTTTGTACCCCAGGGCAGACATCAATCATTTTACAGTCAAAATTGGTGGCCTGAGGAGTCCATATAATAGTGAGCACAATCCAGTCCAGGACTACAAGAGATCAGGAACAGCAGCAGATGACATATCTGTCCCCAGACTGTGGTCTTACAACAGCCTGCATCTTTTGTTCAGACCAGACTGAACCCAGGCCATCACTCTCTGGTCTTCCTTACACGCTTCCAGACTGTGGCTCTGGTGTTGGAGGTGTGGCAGGAGGTGGAGGAGGAGGAGGACCTGGAGGAGGAGTAGGAGGACCATGGTTCAACTCACAAATATTGCTTTGGCTTGTGAGTTCACCACTCAAGCCCTTTTTTAGGGCTTGCAAGATCACTTCCTCACATAAGAGGCATTGGCCCTCCTCCATTTCCAGCATTTTGCAGGCTGTCATGTAGGCATAGTCCTCTTGAACACTAAGGGGGGGGGGGTTGAGGGCCGCAGTAGCCTTCAGAAATAGTCCAATTGCTGCCTCCTTCAGGTTACTCCTCTTCCTGGCACTTTTTTGTGGAAGGCCGAGGGGAGGGACCTGGCATTTGGGCAGGCTACTGGGCCCGGCCACCTCCTGGCTGCCACTTTTCATGGCCTCCTCCTGGCTGAGACTTTCCTGTGTATGAAAAAGGGACATAGTTTTCGTTTTTTGTTCATCAATCACACACAATTTTCAGCTCACGACTGTTGCAAATTGAATGTTAATAAATAGAAAAGACTATTCCGTCCCCAGCATTTTTTTTTTTAAATCTTGATCTTTATTGAAAGGTTATTTTAATAACCTTTGTTTGGTATGTTTGGTACTACCTGCTTTAATAAGATTAATATGATGAAAAAAGGGTCGACCCCCCCCCGCCAGGGGGCAACATATCTATCAATGATGAGAAATTGGGTACCCACAGGATTACGGTCATGAAATTCCCTGTAGTGCCGAGGGACTGTATGTTTGGTACTACCTGCTTTAATAAGATTAATATGTTCTGAAACTCGTGTCGTGAAAGATCTGATGGTCCGGCCCACATATTGTTTGCCACATGGGCAGGTCAGAAGATAAACTATTCTTGTGGTGGCGCAAGTGCAAAATTGTTTGATCTTTATAAGTACGACCGGTTACAGTAGAGGAGAAGCTGTGGCTTGCCTTCCTACCACAGATATTAAACTGGCATACTAAGCATTTTTTGCAAGGATAAAAACCAATCCAATGATGAAAAAAGGATAGTTTACTCGGAGGATTAATGACGTTGGGTGCCAACTTATTCCGGAAGGATGGAACGCCTTTGAAAACCACCTTAGGGGTTCTGGGCAACAAAGGGCCCAAAATCTTATCAGTTTTTAAAACATCCCAGTGGTGTTCAAAAATTCTTTTAACCTGCTTATGCTGGATAGAAAAAGACGTAAAAAAAAAAAACATTTGGTTATAACCCTTCTGATCTGGATAGGGAGATTGAGAATGCTTGTATGACTGACCGCCAGTCATTATTGGAGGATAGACCTCAACAGTCAAATGATGATTTCAAATGGTCTTTTTTGACGTCTTTTTCTATCCAGCATAAGCAAAGAATTTAAAAGAATTTTTGAACACCACAGGGATGTTTTAAAAACTGATAAGATTTTGGGCCCTTTGTTGCCCAGAACCCCTAAGGTGGTTTTCAAAGGCGTTCCATCCCTCCGGAATAAGTTGGCACCCAACGTCATTAATCCTCCGAGTAAACCATCCTTTTTTCATGATTGGATTGGTTTTTATTCCTTGCGAAAAATGCTTAGTATGCCAGTTTAATATCTGTGGTAGGAAGGCAAGCCACAGCTTCTTCTCTACTGTAACTGGTCGTACTTATAAGATCAAACAATTTTGCACTTGCGTCACCACAGGAATAGTTTATCTTCTGACCTGCCCATGTGGCAAACAATATGTGGGCCGGACCATCAGATCTTTCACGACACGAGTTTCAGAACATATTAATCTTATTAAAGCAGGTAGTACCCAACATACCGTCCCTCGGCACTACAGGGAATTTCATGACCGTAATCCTGTGGGTACCCAATTTCTCATCATTGATAGATATGTTGCCCCCTGGCGGGGGGGGGGTCGACCCTTAGGGGTGTCTCCCGTTTGGAGACATATTGGATTTATGAGTTGGGGTCCCATTTCCCCAAAGGTATTAACGTGGAGTGGGACATCAATTCTTTTATTAATCGGGCGTAATAACTGTTATGATCTCCCCTTCTAGTTAGCAATAGTATTTTTACTGTTGAGTATCGTTGAGTTGTACTAATGAGCTGATCTTTCTAGCATATTAATGTTGCATTATTTTTAAATGTGAGTAAGATTGATGCCCCCTACTGGTAGTGTCATTCTAATATCTTTATATATATCTCACATTTAATTATCTTATACTGTTGGGTTGATGCCCCTTTATGACTGTAACAAGGTCATTTCTAATTTGTAATAATGATTGGCACTATTATGGTACATGCAATTATTAGTATTTTTTAAATTTTGTTACATTTTTTATATTTTTATTCAGATTTTGATGCCCATCTCTGCTGACACTTCAGATACTTGAGACCGGCCCCAGACTGAGGCTTGGCTTAGTACATTGGAGCGCAGCAGCGTCCCGTTCTCTATACGAGATGAGACGAGGGTGAGATCATGAGAGTGAGGCTTGGCCAGCAAGGTGGAGCGCATTGACGCCACACTGGGAAGTGCGGGAATGATGTCATCGCGCTGCACGGGAGCAAGGCTTGGCCAGATGGGTGGAGCGCGACGGCACCGCTATGCCCATACAGGAGATGACGTCTGGCCACACTGATAGTGAGGCTTGGTTTGTGTCCGGAATATTTCCGGATTGGCTGACCAAGCCACTGTTTTATATTGCTACTTTTGAGTATTTTCTTTGGGATTTCTTGGAGGATAAGTTTTATTAACAATATTTTGTCCCTTTGCTCCTGTGCATGTGGGAGCACAATAACTAATTAAAAACCGGAAGTGATATCAATCTATTGCACTTCCGGTATTATGACACTCCCAGTGGGGGTCATTATGTGTTTATTAAGCGGTGAGGTGGGGGGGCTCCACACCCCAGATGACGGCTCTTTAGCAGAAACGTGTCGGGTGGACCCCTCACGATTACCGCTATATGATGTCTAGCTGTCTTTGATCTTCTGATATGTGAGTTTATTTTAATTTATTTTAATAAACCAGTTGTTTAAACGTTCTCACGCTATGTGAGTTTTTTTACTCCTCGCATGGCATATGAATATCCATTTGGCCTATGTCGGATTGTATACAGATGTGGAAGCTGTGCTGTTATCCCCCTTCCCACTGTATGCTGAGGATACCTGACAAGATATACTATTCAGACCGGTTGGTCAATAAGCCTTTTTGACTTGGAGGACGTATGTCTTTTCAAGTCATTAAGTTCCGGTAAACCTCTTGATGTTTCCGGTGATGGCCCTGACACCAATCTAGACCCTCTGTTCACCTGTGGTTCCTTCATTGTCTACCTATCTGCCAGATTTGATTAATTTGTGAACTTGGGAGTTATATTTCTACCACCTCAGCGTGCAACCCCCATAGACTTTTGGTGGTGGTTTTTTTCTTTCACAATTTTTTCTACAAAATTATATTGTGGACTTTTTTCTTTGTGTAAATTAGGTGGCTGATTTGCGAACCTTTACGGTTTTTCAAATTTAAGTTATTGCTTATAATTGCTAATTAAATTTACTATTTAATGTTTCACCTTAACTGTTTCGCTGATTAACACAGTGTTACTTTACTCTGCATTTCACATTTTTGGTCATATAAGGTGTGATAAGGTTCCATTTTCCCTTATATGTAGGGGGGATAGTAAGTGTCATATTTGTAGATATTTGTAAAAGTCCTTATTGGAAATGCCGTAGGTTCCAACTAGGTCCTGAAAGGAGAGCATATGTTGTCGTTCATATAGTTGAATGATTAGGTTGAGACCGCTGCTTTTCCACTTGGATATATCCAGGTCTGGTATTAGTAAAGGCAATGAGGAAAGTGGGGTGTTTGGATAAATCAGATTTGGTTTGTTTCCTGTAGTTTTCAGAACAGATATCCACGTCTTGAGGGTAGCATGCGCCGTTCCCAAGAAAGTTCTGGTAATTTTGTGGGTGAGTGTGGAGGCTCCCAGTAATGCTCTGAGGTCAGATGAGAGAGCATGCTGTTCAATTTGTATCCATCGTTTGTCTGGGGCTAGAGACCACCAGTGTTTAGTCTGGTCGAGGATGGTGGCCGTGTAGCATTTGGCTAAGTCAGGGGCGCCCATACCCGCATGGGTGACCAGTGTGTACAAGGACTCTCTCCGCACCCTTGCCTTTTTGTCGGACCATATAAAAGAGTTTATTACTTTTTGTAAGGTCTTAAGGTAGGCTACTGACATAGGTAGGGGAATCGTTCTAAAGAAATATAGCACATGTGGAAGAATGAGCATTTTAGTCAATGCAATTTCCCCTGCCCAGTGTGACTTTCGAAAGAGTTTTAGAAAGTTCAGAGAGCCTGCTAAGCAGAAGAGTATAATTGGTTTTAAAAATTCGACTGCCTGGGGAGGTCAATCTGATACCCAGGTATGTTATCTGGGAAGAGTGCGCCCAAGAGAAGGAGGAAACAGTTGAGACTTGTTTTTGGAGTGGAGAGGTGTAGTGGTAGCATGACAGATTTAGAGTCGTTTACTTTGTAGCGTGAAATTGCTCCAAACTCTTAAGATGTTTTGTAGAGCAGGTATGGAGGAGATGGGGTCAGTAAGTGCAAGGAGAATGTCATCTGCGTATTTTGTGTTGTTCTTGGCCTATTCTGAGGCCTTTAATTGTTGTGCAAGCGCAAATTGATTCTGCTAATGGTTCAATGATTAGGGCGAAGATGAGAGAAGATAGTGGGCACCCTTGTCTGGTTCCGTTGGTGATGTCAAATGGATCCCACAGCATGCCAGATATCCAGACCCCATGAAACCTGCATACGAGAGTATACAGTGTATAGAAGATCAAATAAACAAAGCCGCAACTAAAAATGTGAGACACCCACACTATAAGATACAAAAGACAAAAGTAGCAAGTTTTATAGCGCAGCTACTTTTGTCTTTTATGGCTACAATTAAGGCTTCTAGGGATTCCTTAGGAAACTAGCCTACTTCTGCAGCTTGATTGGCTACTGCACTGAGGAACGGTGCAATAACCATCAGGACCAGGAGATTTGAATGTAGGAATGGTATTTATGGCTTTAATAAAGGGTGCTGATAGAGAAGCTTGTTGGGATGGAGTCAGTGAGGGTGTGTTTATTGATTCCAGGAAGTTCCATATTTGGGCTTCTGAGGCAGGATGGTAGTCTGGGGCTTTTTGTATGTTGTATAAGGATGAGTAGAATTTGCCAAATGCGTTTGCGATTTCCAGGGGGTTAGTGATTGATCCTTTCTTTGGGTCAGTAAGTGAGGAAACATTGGGTTTCCTTTAGAGTTTGATTTATTTGTCTAGCCAGGAGGGTGCCTGTTTTATTAGCTTGTGTGTAAAAGTTGAGTTTAGATCTTTTAAGTGCGTGTTCATGTTGACCGAGAAGGCAGTTGGCCAAAGTTTGTCATTGTTTGTCAAGATTGAGAGCAGCATTTGCATCTAACGAGGTTTTATGTTGTTCTAAAATTTGTATCTGGGCGAGTAAATCTACTATCACTTTGGATTTACTCCTTTTCTCATGCGCCCCTATTTTTATCAAGACGCCTCTCATGAACGCCTTGTGTGCGTTCCATAGCATAAAGTTGTCTATGTCGTCAGTTACATTCAGCTGGAAGAAAGAGGTTAGTTCTTGTTTGATCTGTTCCGTGTATCTGGGGTTGTTAAGAAGGTTCACATTCAGTCACCAAAGAGATGTGTTCTTTTTGAACGGAGTCTCAAAGGTTTCTAATGAGACAGGGGCATAGTCTGACCATGTGATGGAGTCCATCTCTGTCTTAGAGATATGTTGTAGCATGACCCTGTCGACAAGGAACAGATCAGGTCTTAAGTAAGATTGTTGTGGTTTGGAAAAAAGGTATAATCCCTTTCACTGCCATGTAGGCATCTCCAAGCATCATAGAGGTTTGTGTGGGTGATAAATGAGGACAGTGAAGAAGTTATTTTGCAAGCCCTGTTAGCAGAGTCTATTAAGGGATTTGGGGTATCATTAAAGTCCCTGCAGATTGTAAGGTGTCCTTGGGCTTTTTATTTTACTTTTTGCTCGGATTTCCCGAAAAAAGGAGCATTGGCGGGTGTTAGGTGCGTAGAGGTTAATCAGAGTTATATGGATGTTTTCTATAGTAGCTTGTAGTATAATGAAATGGCCAACTGGGTCAGAGTAAGTGGCATGAATTTGAACCTGTAGGGAATGTTTTATAGCTATCATGACACCTTTGGATTTAGTGTCAGCATTTGCGAAAAAGTAGTGTAAAATCTTTCTGTTTGCATGAGGGAGGGTTGGATTGATTAAAGTGTGTCTCTTGGATGCAGAGGATGTCAGTGTGGAGACGGGCGGTCTCTTTCCAGAGGACAGATCTTTTATAGGGGGTATTAAGGCCCTTGGCATTAATGGAGGTTATTTTGACAATTGGACAGTGTGGATATGCTTGGAAATGTCTGCAAGGGAGCCAAAACAAGATGCATACAAAGTTATCAAATAAACAATCACGTTTATGCTACCTTATCTGGGTTGAGTAGAAAATTGTGGAAAGTAACAAGACAGATATAATTGAACAATTATGCATTAATGGTAATATTTGAAAATAACGGGTTGCATTAAATAACATAGGAACAATGTGAAATCTGCTTAGCAGACTCAGTTACTGGAGGGTGTAGGTGATCACCTGAGTCAGGGAAGTACGAGCCACTTTCCTCTCATCTAGGAAGAGGTTAACAGAGTGAGAGTTGACTGACTACCAGGTTGGTTGCCCATAAGAGACTGGGATCAAGAAGGGGGAGTCGCCGCCAGATCTTTTGAAAGATGCTGAGTATTATGTTTATTCATGATGGAGGTAGGATAGGTTGCTTGGTATCCCCATTGTGAGAGGTATTTGAAGCCATCAGTCTGTGTCATTATGGGAATTATTTTGTCCCAGTATGTTACCAGGAGTTTTGTGGGGTGTCCCCAGCTATATTTGATCTGTTGAGCTCGTAAGGTTTCCGTTATAGCCCTGAATTCTCGCCGTCTAGCTGCGGTGGCCTGGGATATATCTGCATAAATTACGAAATTAGAGAATGGATCCGGAAGGGATTTTAGTTTCCTTGCAGTGGACATGAGCATGTCTTTGATATGAAAAAAATGTATGCGTGCGATTACATCACGTGGTACTGAGGCTGGGAGGAAGCTAGGTTTAACAAGGCGGTGTGCCCGATCAATAAGTAGATCCTGTTTGAACACAGATGGTAGGATCTTTTTGAACAATGCTTGTAGGTATCCCATGAGCTCTGGCTGCGTCACAGATTCTGGTATACCCCTGATTTTAACATTGTTCCTTCTGGATCTGCCCTCGAAGTCTGCCATTTTGTCTTTAAGATGTTGTATTTCCTGTGATTGATCCTGGTAGGTATCCATTGTGAGCTGATACTACTTCCCCCCACTTTGGATTCTAGGTCACCTGTTCGTTCGGCGATGTGGGTGATCTGCACTTGTGTGTGGCTAATTGCTCTGTCTATGTTGGATTGAATACCCATGTATAGTGACTGCAGCATGTGTTTGAGCTCAGATACAGTGGCAGGTTTATCTGAGGTAGGGACCTCCTCAAGGGGATTGTCAGGCTCAGTGAACGGCAGCGGTCTCAGTGCAGGGGAGAGATTCAACTTTTTACTCACATGTGCCCTGGAGAGTGGGGATTGCAGCGGTGAAGAGGCTGTCTCTTTTGAGGGTCTTTTTGAGGCAACTGGAGGTCTGTGGTGTCCTCTGTGAGCTCAGATTCCTCCTGTGTGCCTTTTGTCACTGTATCTGTGCTGCTGTGCAGCCGACGCTGCTGTGCTCAGTGTGCCAGTGCCATCTTATGATTTCTCCTCAGACTGCCTGGGGAAGAAGTCCATCAGTTTGGGGGGCTGCACGGGCGCGGGATTCCCCCTGACTGATCCCTCCTTACGTCGGGTGTTGTTACTGACAGTGGTGGGTGTCTGGTTAGAAGGCATTGCTCTGTGTTGCTCTGAGGGATCGTGGATCTTCAGAACTCCCTGCTCAGACTGCCATTCAGCTCCGCGGCTAGGACACGCCCCTCTGACCCCAGCATTTTTTATTCTTGTCCAAATCATTTGTGGCCACAACAAACATCAAAACTATTATATATTTAACATCATTAATTTGACCTACAGAAATGTTTTGAAGAATGCTATACCTGACTCAAGCTGGGCTCCTCCACATGTGGCTGCCTGGAAGGCCCAGGTTGGTCGTCTGAAGCCTCAGCTGGGGGGAAGGAAGCCTTGAACAGTGAAGGTGCTTGTACAGTGCTGTGTAGCCGCCAGCCCCCCACATGGATGCTGCTGTCCTGTCCAGCAAACAACTTGTTGTCGCTGATTAGCTGTCCAGGAAGGAGGTTGGTGGGATTACAGCAGAGCCTCTTGCGGGACATTCCCTGTGGTCCATATGTCTCTACTAAGCCTGGTTTGACCCCCCTGAATAAGGGTGGCCACAGGCTTTCCGGTAAGCCTCCGTTACTTTATCACCAGCACTAGCGGTGGAACATTGATCCAGGATTCCGCATTGAATACCATAACTTTTGGACTTTATTTTCACCTTTACTTTATCATTTGAACTGTTTTTTTCACTCTACTACATATTTTATTATGTCTTTGTAAATATTTATGAGCACGTAATTGATTTTATATATCAGCCGATATTATTTTATTGGTTGACATTCACTGCTGTTGGTTATTTCATTCATTGACATAACACATTTCACATTTGTGACATATGTCCAGCGCTGCACTGTTCTTTTTATAGGTAGCACATGTTGACATTAGGCATGGGATCAGGAGGGAAATCCCCATTTTGAATCCAGATTTGTGGCATCTTCAAAATTTGGCTTTTAAAGGGGTGACATCACCCCATCTAATGAAGGCAATATCAACACATTTTGGACATACTAATGTCTGATATTGCCTTCACTTTGTCAAAGTTGAACTTTGTAAGTTCCTGAGTTCTGTATGTTAGGTTTTAAAACATGCCTGTTTAACTAAAAAAGGCTATTTCTAATTAATGTGACAAAAAATAATGTTATACACCAAAGATGTTTTGTTGTTCAAAAACACTTTTTTCTAAACGCACATGTGAATATGCTTTGAGTAAAAAATGTTCTACTCAACAATGTGTGGCTTCTTATTTCAATGATCAAAAGCAGTTTTTGGAGTAAAAGTTGCTGTTTACAGTGGCAATGGGGGGTATTTACTAAAGGCAAACCCACTTTGCACTACAAGTGCAGTTTCAGTGTAGTTTTAAGTGCACTTGGAGTGCAAAGGGATTTTTCCTTTAGTAAATAACACCCACAGTGCTTTCTAATTTGCCTCAATCATGCCATTTTCATGACTCCACAAAATTCATTCATGGTGCTGAAAATGATGAATATTTTTGTCAGTAATGCATTACATACATTAACAACAAAAACAAGGTGTGTGTAGCAGACCTACAACATAATAATAGTTCGCTGAAGAAGAGATTGTGACCTCATGTATCAAATAAATTACATTTGCACTAATGAAGAAAATGTCCAAAAAGAAAAGCTCATTAGAAAACCTAGGAGTCAGCTAAAAGATACCCAGGCAGTAAATAAAAGGAAATCTTATTTCAGTTTAAGTTCAAAAATTGTTGATAAAATGTTTCTTAAACAGTTTCTGGCATATCAATGATCCCCCTACCCGCAAAGTACTTGACATACTTCTGTTTTACTTTGCAAGCTCTTTGGGGACCAAGCCAGGATGGCCAGCTTCAAGCGCCGTCAGTGTTTCTTGTTGAAGTCCGGCCTCAGGCCCAACTGAGGCCACATAGTTTCTCCCTAAATAGTTGTGTAGAATGCAGCATGCAAGGATTATATGGTTAAATTTATATTTCGCCATGTTGATTGGCATAAGGAATAGGCGGAACCGGTTGGCCATTATCCCGAAAAAGTTCTCCACCACTCTTCTGACTCTGGCCAGACGGTAGTTATAAGCCCTCTGGTCCGGGGTGAAGGTCCTCATGGCTTCAAAATGGTCGGCTGGTCAGAATGAACTAACAGAAAGCACTGAAAAACAGAAAGGCCAGAGCTGAAAATCAGATACGAGTGGACAAGAACGCACTGAAAATCAAATACGTAATATAAATATGAACCCACAAGCACAAACTGAAGAGCAGTAATGATCATAAAAGCAGGAAGCTGAAAAGTGCGAATCGTCTGTCACCAAACTTCTACTAACACAAGATTAGCAGAAGGAGCCCAAAGGGTGGCGCACTTGGTATTGAACTTCCTCTTTCTAGTGCCGTCGTACGTGTTGTACGTCACCGCGTTCTTGACGTTCGGAAATTACGACAACTTTGTGTGACCGTGTGTATGCAAGACAAGTTTGAGCAAACATCTGTCTAAAAAAATCCATGGATTTTGTTGTCAGAATGTCCGATCAATGTCCAATCGTGTGTACGGGGCATAAATCTGAGGAGAGGACGCTTAGGAGAGGCTGAAAATTGAGTAGATGAGATGCAAGTCAGAAAGGATTTTAGTGCCTAGATATTGGATAGCCTGAGGAGTCCACCGGAAGGGAAAATTGCCACTAAGGCAAGCCTGTGAGCTAGTAGTAAGAGAGACGTTAAGTGCTTTTGACTTTTGCAGGTTAATTTTAAAATCCGATAGCTCACCGTATTGGCATATTGCTGATAAGAGGACTGGGAGAGAAGTATGCGGGTCCGAGATGTAGAACAGCAGATCATCCACATAAGCAGCAATTTTATGGTGGTATGTGCTCATTTCAAGTCCTCTGATGTCAGGGTTAAGCCTAATGTATTGCAAAAGGGGTTCTAAGGAAATTATGAAGAGGTGCGAGAAGAGTAGGCACCCCTGTCTCGTATCGTTACTTATGTTGAAGGGGTTGGAAGCCACCCCGTTTACTCTGACCGACACGGTAGGGGAAGAGTAGATGGCAGATATCCAGGACAGAATGGAGGATGGCATTCCAAGACGTCGCAGGGTGGCTAGAAGGAAGGTCCAATTCACCCTGTCGAATGCCTTTTCGGCATTTGTGGACAACAGGATTAACAGGATACTAAGGCGTTTGGCTCTAGCCACCACATCTATCATCCTAATAGTGTTGTCCCACGCCTCCCTGTTGCGGATAAAACTGATCTGGTCTAGCGGGATTATGAGTTGGAGGACAGAACCTATTCGTTCTGCCAAAATTTTCGTGAATTACTTCAGATCACAATTAAGTAAAGAGATAGGCCTGTAAGCAGATCTTTCTCAGGCTTAGGGATAACAGAGATGCTGGCTTGCAAAAGCTTTGGAGGTATGGCATGATTAACTAGTATTGCGGTAAAGACAGTAGCAAAATGAGTTTGCAACTGGGTTTGGAAAGTTTTATAATAGGCAATTGTAAAGCCGTTGGGGCCGGGTGCTTTCCCCCTCTGAGATCCAGCGAGGGCATTCGTGAGTTCATCTGAGGTTTTAAGCTGCAAAAGCAAGTCCACCTCCTCATCATTGAGAGAAGGCAGGTTTTGCAGCCGCAAGGTAGGTCTCTATGGCCTCCATGGTGTCCTGGGGCTGGTCTCCCGGAGGGCGGGAATGCAGATTATAGAGAGCTTCATAGAAAGCATGGAAGGATTCCGCCATTTCCGTGGAGTCATAAATTCTGGCTCCTGTGAAGATAGATAAGGTGGGGATGTAGGATAAGTTGCATTGGGTTCGTATGGCATTCGCCAATGTTCTGCTGCATTTGTCCCCGTATTCGTAAAAGGTTCTGCGTGCCTTCTATAGATTTCTCTTAGATTGGAATAGGGAGTGCTCCTTAATTTGCTCTCGGAGGTTAGTTACTTCTGCTTCTAGGGCCCTGTCTGGGTGAGTTTTATGGCGTTTTTCACAATCGTGGAGTTTTTCGAGCAACCCGGACAACGTTTTCGCTCTGACCATCTTGAGTCTGTGACCATGTTTAATGAGTATTCCTCTAATGTAGCACTTATGCGCTGACCAAATAGAGAGAGGATTAGGAACAGTCTTTTTGCCCTCAAAGAAAAGTCCCAATTCTCGTAAAATGTCCATTTTAACCTCAGGGTCTTGAATAAGGGATTTGTTTAATCGCCATGTAGCTGATCTGGGTGTTGAGTGCTGCATGGCTAAGGTTATGTAGATTGGACCATGGTCTGAAAGTGCAATGTGTCCAATCTGAGCCCTAGGGACAAGTGGAATCGTAGCGTGAGAGACTAAGAAAAGGTCTATCCTCGAGTACGAGCCATGTACCGCTGAGAAGAAGGTGTAATCTTTCTCCTGTGGATGGAGGATACGCCAAATGTCAACTAGTCGTGGTAGTGCAATAGTTCCCTGACCCGGTTCTGGGATCTCAGGGACAGGGGCGAGGAGCCCGTCGACGAGTCTTTGCGAGGATCGATCGTAAGGTTGAGATCTCCCCCTAATACCAGTGTTCCCTCCACAAAGGAAGCCAGGGCGGTTAAGCATGTTTCGAGTACCAGAAGCTGATCCACATTCGGCAGGTACAGGTTAGCCAAGGTGAATGTTTGCGACTGAAGTTTACCTTTAACAAAAGTATCTACCCTCACAATATCAGGAACCATGAATCAGACCGAGACAGAAGTATAGTTAAATCACACTTGTTTAATAATAATAATAAGGTAAACAGAGTAAACGTAGTCAAAACAAGCCAGAGTTCAGTAACCAGATCGGGTAGTCAGCCAAGCAAATGTCAGAGAGCCAGGGATAAACGTAGTAGTACAGCAAGCAGGATCAGGAGACAGAAGGAACGTCAGCCGAGCAAGTCTTCAACAGGAACGCAGGAGAAAGTCTCTGTGATGTTGACAAAGGTGAAGGCAGAGATCAAGTGAGCTGGACGGCTTTAAGTAGGCAGGACTGATGAGCAGAATCAACAACAGCTGGGTAACTGTGGAGAGAGATGGGAGCTGGCAATTAGCCGACAGCTGAGCGGCCAGCTCAGAGAAGGAAGGGCTGAGCCCAACCCTGACTGTACCCCCTCCTCAACGATTCCTCCCCCTCAGAGGACCAACAGGCTTGAGGGGAAAACGTCTATGGAAATCACGGAGGAGGACAGGGGCATGTACGTCCGAAGATGAGACCCAAGAGCGTTCCTCTGGACTGTACCCCTTCCAATGCACCAGGTACTGTATGCGCCCATGGAACCTACAGGAGTCAACCATGGATTGTACTTCATACTCCTCATGGTTCTCAACCTGTATAGGGTGAGGACGTGGCACCGAGGTGGTAAAGAGGTTGCAGACCAAAGGTTTCAATAAGGACACATGAAACACATTAGAGGTGCGCATAGTAGGAGGAAGGTCCAAGGCGTAAGCCACTGGGTTAATCCTGCAAAGGATATGGAAAGGCCCAATAAACCGAGGTGCGAACTTCAAAGAAGGAACACAAAGTCGGAGGTTGCGAGACGAAAGCAAGACAATGTCCCCAACCTGATAGGAAGGCGCAGGCAGGCGTCTGCGTACAACATGGAGTCTGTACCTAACGTTAGCATGTTGTAAAGCCTCCTGAACTTGTGCCCAAGTGGAACAAAGACCACGGAGATGCTCCTCTAACGCAGGAATACTCTGCGGAACAAACGAGTCAGGCAACATGGAAGGTTGGAAACCATAATTCGCCATAAACTGGGACAATCGGTAAGCAGAATTCAAAGCACTGTTGTGGGCAAACTCTGCCCATGGTAATAGGTCTGACCAGTTGTTATGATGGTCAGAAATATAGCAGTGTAGGAATTGCTCCAAGGACTGATTGGCTCGTTCTGCAACCTCATTAGACTGCGGGTGATATGCAGAGGAGAAAGCAAGCTGAATTCCCAACTGTGCACAAAAGGCTCACCAGAATCGGGAGACAAATTGACTACTCCTGTTCAAGACAATCACCTTGGGTAGCCCATGTAAGAAAAAGATCTCCTGAACAAAAATGGAAGCCAGTTCCTTAGAAGTGGGCAACTTCTTAAGTGGAATACAATGACACATCTTTGAGAACCGGTCAACCACCATAAGGATAACAGTGTTGCCTTGGGAGTTGGGTAACTCCACAATGAAATCCATAGACAGGTGGGTCCAGGGCCTCTCTTCATTGGGTATGGGTTGTAGGAGGCCCACTGGAAGGTGTCGTGGAGTCTTACTCTGAGCACACACGGAACAGGCAGCTATGAAGGCAGTTACATCAGCACATAGACTAGGCCACCAGAATTGTTGGGAAATGGCCCAAACGAGTTTATTCTTCCCAGGGTGGCCAGCTGCCTTGGGAGAATGGTAAGTCTGGAGCACGGCAGTACGGAGACTCTCTGGGACAAAGCTGCGGTCACAAGGTTTCTCAGGAGGAGCATGGACCTGAGCAGCAAGAATTTTGTCACCCAAAGGAGAAGTAAGACTGGTGCGAACCGTAGCCAGAATACGATCAGGAGGAATCGCAGGAACCGACTCCAACTTGGAAGTGGAGGAAAATTGTCATGACAAGGCGTCAGGCCTTACATTCTTAGTACGGGGTAAGAATGAGACAATGTAATTAAAACTCGACAAGAAAAGAGCCCATCGCGCCCTTCTAGGAGAGAGGCCCTTAGTAAGAATGAGAACCGGCACAGTGTTATCTTCAAGGAGATGTCTCCATTCTTTCAGGGCTAAAATGGTCGCCAACAGCTCTCTGTCACCAATCTCGTAATTGCACTCTGCAGGTGACAATTTCTTGGAAATGTAGCCACATGGATGCATAGCACTCTCAGAGTTGAAACGTTGAAGCAGAAGGGCGCCAACTCCAGTTTTAGAAGCATCAACTTCTAGGATAAAAGGCAACGTAGGATCAGGATGTGCCAACAAAGGAGCAGAAACAAAGGCAGCCTTGAGACTCTCAAAGGCCTTAATGGACTCCGGAGACCAACTCTGTGGGTTACCGTCCTTTCTGGTCATATCAGTCAGGGGCTTGACTAGAGATGAGAAGTTACGAATAAACTTCCGATAATAGTTGGCAAAGCCCAGGAAACGCTGCAGAGGATGTAAACCCATGGGTCGGGGCCACTGTGGGACTGCCAAAAGTTTCTCTTGGTCCATCAAAAAACCAGCAGTGGAAATGACAGATCGTTTTCTCTTAGTTTCTGAAGCACATGATAGACATCTGTGTGGTGGCTCTCCAGGGACTTGAAAAATATGAGGATATCATTGAGATAAACCACCACACATAACTGCAACAAATCTCGGGGGACATTGTTAATAAATTCCTGGAAAACTGCTGGGGCGTTACAAAGGCCAAAAGGCATTACGAGGTACTCATAATGGCCTGTTCTGGTATTAAATGCAGTTTTCCACTTGTCGCCCTCCTTAAGCCACATGAGATTGTATGCCCCTCTCAAATCAAGCTTTGTGAAAACCGTTGCTCCCTTGAGGCGGTCAAATAACTCTGTAATCAACTGAATCGGGTAGGTATTCTTAATCGTGAAATGATTGAGACCCCTTATAATCAATACAAGGTCTCAGTTCACCGCTCTTCTTCTTCACAAAGAAGAAACCAGCACCAGCAGGAGATGAGGATTTGCAGATGAAACCTCGAGAAAGTGCATCTGCAACATACTCCTTCATGACCTTATCCTCCAAGACCGACAAAGGGTAAACCCGGTCACGAGGGGGTATGGCACCAGGTGGAAGGTCAATTACTCAATCATAAGGCCGGTGTGGAGGCAAACTACCGGCTTGACCTTTGTCAAAGGCATCTCTAAAATCGCGGTACTCCTCTGGCAGGGAGGAGAGTGAAGAGGTGCACAGGACCTTGGCTACCTTCTGGAAGCATGTCTCACTGCATTGTGGTGACCAGGAGAGAACCTTAGCACGTTGCCAATCAAAAGAGGGGTTGTGCCTCTGTAACCAAGGATAACCAATAACCAGCAGAAACCTAGGTGAGGAAATAACTTGGAATTGGATTATTTCATGGTGAAGTGGAGTGTCACGCAGCTGCAGTGAAATTGAGTGCTGCTATACAAAGGCAGCATCAATGAACAGGCCTGTAGCCCCAGAGTCAATTAGAGCCTGTATCTTGATGGACGACTCAGCCCAAAAAAGGTTGACAGAAACCAAGGGCTTATCCTTCTGGATAACCGGGGACGAAACAATGCCACCTAAGGTCTGTCCATGACAGGACCTCAAGGTTCGGGTCTTCCCTGGACGGGTAGGACAAGACTTCAAAAAATGACCTGCCTGGCCACAATAAAGGCACAATCTCTACCTCCTCCTAAAGGCTCTCTCATTCGCAGAGAGACGCGTGAAGCCCAAGTGCATGGGTTCATCTTCACTGACCAACTCGCTACCAGGAGGCATGGGAGGTGAGGGAGGCACGGGTGGGACTGCAAAGCTCGGAGGCAAACGTACAGGAGGCTTCCGCAAGCGCTCCTTAGAGGAGAGTCTTTCTCTGAGAATGGAGTCAATGAGGATGGCAAACGTGATCAACCTTCCAGCTCAGTGGGTATATCTCGGGCTGCTATCTATTCCTTGATGGAGACCATGAGAAAAAGCAGCCACGAGGGCCTCATTGTTCCAAGCAACCTCTGCAGCCAGAGTATGGAATTCAATGGCGTAGTCGGCAACAGTTCTTGTACTCTGTTTTGATGGACATGAGGCACTTGGCAGCAGAAGTGGAGCATGTGGGAACGTTGAATACCCTTTTAAAGGAGGCCACAAACTCAGGGTAGCTCAAGACAACAGGTTTTTGCGTCTCCCATAGAGGGTTTACCCAGGCCAAGGCTCTCTCAGAAAGCAAAGATGTCACGAAACCTTCTTTGCTTCTGTCCGTGGGAAATGCCTGGGGCAGCATCTCAAAGTAAATCTCAACCTGGTTGAGAAACCCTCTGCATTGAACTGGATCACCCCCAAATCGCTGGTGAAGCGGGGCAGAACCAGACATAACTCTTATAGAGGTAATACTCCAGGCGGGTGCCTGCACAGAGACTGACGCAGCAGCAGGGATGGCCTGCAACTCAGGCTGTACCGGAGCAGCCACAGTGGGAGTTTCCAGGTGAGCTGTGTGTCTCAGGAGAGTTTGTGTGATTTTGCTCATCCAATCTGGAAAAAATATTACCAACAAGTGGATTGACTGTATCTTCTGAATTCATGTCCTTCGCCTACTATCAGGGACCATGAATCGGACCAAGACAGAAGTATAGTTAAATCACACTTGTTTAATAATAATAATAAGGTAAACAGAGTAAACGCAGTCAAAACAAGCCAGAGATCATTAACTGGATCGGGTAGTCAGCCAAGCAAATGTCAGAGAGCCATAGATAAACATAAACATAGTAGTATAGCAAGCAGGATCAGGAGCCAGAAGGAACATCAACCAAGCAAGTCTTCAACTGGAACGCAGGAGAAAGTCTCTGTGATGTTGACAAAGGCGAAGGCAGAGATCAAGTGTGCTGGACGGCTTTAAGTAGGCTGGACTGGTGAGCAAGTAAAACAAAAAAAGTGCGCTCATAATCGGTGTAAAAATATTTGTGCAAAACAGATCATGTTGAAATGATCCAAATTAATAAAAATAAATAAAATAATCAAAATGCTGTTAATAAATAGTATAAAGTGCAATGTGTACTAATAAGTTTCTCAGCAGTGAAAAGAATAGAGGTAGTCCATAGAATGGATGATGGAAAGAAAAGTTCCATAGGTAATTAACCACTTCGAAAGAGCAAAGGAAAGCTTCCACGATCCATCAGGTCAAAAAGCCACACAGGTAAATGGAGAGGAAGGAAGTATATGAACGAGATTCCCCCAGAATCCAAGGATATAAAAGGTGGACCCTTACCCTCAATTTACGGGCGTGGCTACGCATCGTAAGCCATCTTTCAGTCCGCCCCACGACTTGCACGGGTGTCTGTTAGTTTTTAATGCCAGCTATTTTGTATTTGTTTTTAATTGTATACGGAGCTCACTCCTTGTGGCTCTGCTGTTTATAGCAAACAATACATTTTTATACATACTACACCATTGGAGCCCCTCTTCTACTTCTTACCCACCTCGCTCTGGGTTAAGTGGGCTTATCACCCCTCCTCAGGTGGACGAGTTGGTTCATGCCAGGTCGGAGACGCAGGATACACCAACGGATTTGGATACTACCCACCCACATCCACCCACACGCAGAGGGCCAAGTCTGCTTGCCTGTAAGACCTCGCCAAAAGGGAGGTCCACCATTGAGGGTAAGGGTCCACCTTTTATATCCTTGGATTCTGGGGGAATCTCATTCATATACTTCCTTCCTCTCCATTTACCTGTGTGGCTTTTTGACCTGATGGATCGTGGAAGCTTTCCTTTGCTCTTTCGAAGCAGTTAATTACCTATGGAACTTTTCTTTCCGTCATCTTTTCTATGGATTACCTCTATTCTTTTCACTGCTGAGAAACATTTCTAGAGATTTGAGGACTGGTTAATGTTACAGCTTATTCAGTGTGGGAATTTTTAAGTTGTTCATTAGGGATGAGCTTCGAGTTCGAGTCGAACTCATGTTCGACTCGAACATTGGCTGTTCGCAAGGTCGCCGAACAGCGAACAATTTGGGGTGTTCGCGGCAAATTCGAATGCCGCAGAACACCCTTTAAAAGTCTATGGGAGAAATCAAAAGAGCTAATTTTAAAGGCTTATATGCAAGTTATTGTCATAAAAAGTGTTTGGGGACCCGGGTCCTGCCCCAGGGGACATGGATCAATGCAAAAAAAGTTTTAAAAACGGACGTTTTTTCAGGAGCAGTGATTTTAATAATGCTTAAAGTCAAACAAAAGTTTAATATCCCTTTAAATTTCGTAGCTGGGGGGTGTCTATAGTATGCCTGTAAAGGGGCACATGTTTCCCGTGTTTAGAACAGTCTGACAGCAAAATGACATTTCGAAGGAAAAAACATTTAAAACTACTCGCGACTATTGCATTGCCGACATTACACATAGAAGTTCATTGATAAAAACGGCATGGGAATTCCCCACAGGGGAACCCCGAACCAAAATTTAAAAAAAAATGATGTGGGGGTCCCCCTAAATTCCATACCAGGCCCTTCAGGTCTGGTATGGATATTAAGGGGAACCCCGGCCAAAAAAACCCCAAAAAAGGTGTGGGGTCCCCCCAAAAATCCATACCAGACCCTTATCCGAGCACGCAACCTGGCAGGCCACAGGAAAAGAGGGGGGGGAGAGTGCAGCCCCCCCTCCTGAACTGTACCAGGCCACATGCCCTCAACATTGGGAGGGTGCTTTGGGGTAGCCCCCCAAAACACCTTGTCCCCATGTTGATGAGGACAAGGGCCTCATCCCCACAACCCTGGCCGGTGGTTGTGGGGGTCTGCGGGTGGGGGGGCTTATCGGAATCTGGAAGCCCCCTTTAACAAGGGGACCCCCAGATCCCGCCCCCCCCCTGTGTGAAATGGTAAGGGGGTATATACCCCTACCATTTCACTAAAAAACTGTCAAAAATGTTAAAAAGGACAAGAGACAGTTTTTGACAATTCCTTTATTTAAATGCTTCTTCTTTCTTCTATCTTCCTTCATCTTCTTCTTCTGGTTCTTCTGGCTCTCCTGGTTCTTCCTCCAGCGTTCTCGTCCAGCATCTCCTCCGCGGCGTCTTCTATCTTCTTCTCCTCGGGCCGCTCCGCACCCATGGCATGGGGGGAGGCTCCCGCTCTTCTCTTCATCTTCTTCTCTTCTTCTCCGGGCCGCTCCGCAACCATGCTGGCATGGAGGGAGGCTCCCGCTGTGTGACGGCATCTCCTCGTCTGACGGTTCTTAAATAATGGGGGGTGGGGCCACCCGGTGACCCCGCCCCCCTCTGACGCACGGTGACTTGATGGGACTTCCCTGTGACATCACGGGGAGTGCCACAGGGAAGTCCCGTCATGTCCCGTGCATTAGAGGGGGGCGGGGCCACCGGGTGGCCCCGCCCCCTGTTATTTAAGAACTGTCAGACGAGGAGATGCAGTCACACAGCGGGAGCCTCCTTCCATGCCAGCATGGATGCGGAGCAGCCCGGAGAAGAAAATGAAGAAGAGAAGAAGAGAAGAAGGGAAGAAGGAAGAAGAGAAGAAGGAAGAAGAGAAGAAGGAAGAAGAGAAGAAGGAAGAAGAGAAGAAGGAAGAAGAGAAGAAGGAAGAAGGAAGAAGAGAAGAAGGGAGAAGAAGGAAGAAGGGAAGAAGAGGAGAAGGAAGAAGAGGAGAAGGAAGAAGAGGAGAAGGAAGAAGAGGAGAAGGAAGAAGAGGAGAAGGAAGAAGAGGAGAAGGAAGAAGAGAAGAAGGGAGAAGAGAAGAAGGGAGAAGAAGGAAGAAGGGAAGAAGAAGATGAAGAGAAGAGCGGGAGCCTCCCCCCATGCCATGGGTGCGGAGCAGCCCGAGGAGAAGAAGATAGAAGACGCCGCGGAGGAGATGCTGGACGAGAACGCTGGAGGAAGAACCAGGAGAGCCAGAAGAACCAGAAGAAGAAGATGAAGGAAGATAGAAGAAAGATGCTCCTGAAAAAACGGCCGTTTTTAAAACTTTTTTTTGCATTGATCCATGTCCCCTGGGGCAGGACCCAGGTCCCCAAACACTTTTTATGACAATAACTTGCATATAAGCCTTTAAAATTAGCACTTTTGATTATTCATGTTCGTGTCCCATAGACTTTAACGGTGTTCGCGTGTTTGAACAAACTTTTTTCCTGTTCGCATGTTCTGGTGCGAACCAAGCAGGGGGGTGTTCGGCTCATCCCTATTGTTCATTAATACATGGTTTCAAGCACATTAGTACACATTGCACTTTATACTATTTATTAACAGCATTTTGATTAATGGTTGTTCTAAGTATTTTATTTATTTTTATTAATTTGGATCATTTCAACATGATCTGTTTTGCACAAATATTTTTACACTGATTATGAGCGCACGTTTTTTTTGTTTTACTTGTTTTTATTTTACACAGATATATGGGTTTTTTTTCGTGCAGCTATAAGTTTTTGAATATATTGAATTCTTTAAACGTAGTCAATAGAAGCCAGAGTTCAGTAACCGGATCGGGTAGTCAGCCAAGCAAATGTCAGAGAGCCAGAGATAAACGTAGTAGTACAGCAAGCGGGATCAGGAGCCAGAAGGAACGTCAGCCGAGCAAGTCTTCAACAGGAACGCAGGAGAAAGTCTCTGTGATGTTGACAAAGGTGAAGGCAGAGATCAAGTGAGCTGGATGGCTTTAAGTAGGCAGGACTGATGAGCAGAATCAACAACAGCTGGGTAACTGTGGAGAGAGATGGGAGCTGGCAATTAGCTGACAGCTGAGCGGCCAGCTTAAAGAAGGAAGGGCTGAGCCCAGCCCTGACACACAATCAGTATGGAGGTCTATCAGCTGCCAGGGTAAAGTTTTGGCCAGGAGGATATTTGTGCCCTTTTCATTTTGTAGAGGGCGACACACTGTGATACACTATTGGGAAATGTTTATTGTAGAGTTTTGGGATCTTGTCAGCCCAGGAAATGGGTCTCTTGTAAAAATTTTACCTGAGGTCTTTGCCTCCAGAGATCAGCAAGGCAACTGGACCATTTTTCTGGGACATTTAAGCCCTTCACATTCCAGGACACAAATTTCAAAGACATTTTACTTCAACCCAAGAGTAATTCTGCCCTAGGGGGCTCATGGTTTATTGTCCTGAGGAGCCTGTGGTCTTCTGTGTTGAGACCGGCGATTGTGCCGGGGGGTTCGCCGTTGGGTTATTGTTGCTAGAAGGCAGGACAAATGCTAGCCAATTGGGTAAAGACATCGGTGGTAGCCCAAGGAAGCTAAGGAAGGCAGGGACAACTGCGGGGTGCCGAAGGGTATACGTACGGCCTCCCTTGCATGCGATCAGGTGGAAGGGATGACCCCACTTGTAGGTGATTCCCTGGTCACAGAATTGCGCATCTGGAGGGTCCTCCGAGAAACATCTGGCAGGAGAGTAATCCGAGCTCCGTCAAAGTCAATGTGCTCTCTGTGCCAGGCCCATTGAAGAATGTCTTCTTTGACAGAATAATTGTGCAAACAACAAAGGACATCTCTGGCTCTGTGTTCCATGGTGCCTCTGGGGCCAAGGGTTCTGTGAACCCTGTTGATGGCAATGGGTGCCTTCGTCAGGCGCTCCAGGCAGTCATTAAATATGGCAGTCACGTCATCTGAAGGTCACCCTGATGGGTGGCCTCTGGCAAACAGAAAATTCTGATATTGTACCTACGGTTACGGTTTTCCAGATTGTCTATTAATAGGTGTAGCTGCGCGATCTGGTCTGTCACCTCCTCGTGTGTTACTTGTAGGGCAGAGACATCATGGCGAAGGGCTACAGTGTCTGTTTCCAGTGAGGAGAGTGACTTCTGCCACTTCTTGTTTAATCCCCACGATTTCTCCGCGGAGTGCCACTTCCATTCTGGCTGCCACAGAGTCTAGATCATCTCTGGTGGGTAGTTTTTGCAAAAGTGCCCTTAATGCTTGGTCGCTACTGAGCAAGGAAGAGGGTTCATGGAGCGGCACTCATTGTAGCCTGCAGTTGTTGTGAGAAGGACAGGGGTGCACTGAGAGATGAGATCTGGTGTTGGGAGAGCTAAGTGCCTTGTGTAGCCCACTGTAAAGCACCACTGGGCTCCCCTCCAGGGCTGCCTAGAGATGTAAGGGACAGAGAGTGGGGGAGGCAGGGGGAGAGATCGCTAGATGGGGAGAATGGGAGTATATCATTACCCCGATCTTGTCTCTCCTCCCTTCCTGCAGGCAAGCTGGGCTCCATCCTCACGGCTGGATGCCGCCGGCTGTTTTGGTACACAGAACAGCAGTATAGCCTTCCTGGCTGTGTGGGTAGAGCTGAGAAGCCGGAATACGTGATAAATCTGTTTGGGTGATCTGTTTAGGAGCCGTGGTCCGGGAGCCCTGGGAAGATGCGACTTCACTCCCCTATTTCAAGACCACGCCCCCTGTGCTCCCTATTAAATGGACTCCTCAGGTTACCAATTTTGACAGTCAAATAATTGATGTCTGCCCTGGGGTACAAAGGCTTCACCAATTCCAACTGTTTTTCCAGCATTGCCTTTCTATTTATTTTGTTATGACCTTGTGCTCCCTATTAAATTAAAATTTTTGGTTTTGCCAAATACTTGGCTATGTGTTTTACTTAAAGGACAGTTTGTTTGTGAGTAGGCAGGCACAATTCAAAAATACAATCTTAAATTAACAAGGGACACCAACATAGTTGTATCTTTGAGGTTAAAAAAAAAATATATATTCTGGAGATCATGAGCAAAAAAAACAACCAAAAAAAAATATTCTGGAGATCACTAGAAATAATAAAAAATAAGTTTTGTCATGTAAATATCTGCAGCAAAGCAACTTCAATATTATAGCATTATAAAGAAGAAGAGAATGTGCAGAGATTTCATAATTTGCCGCGTGACGAATGTGATATCTCTATTATGAACGCTAGTTTTACAAGACCGAACGCTTCCGGCTCGTACTTGATTCTGAGCATGCATGAATGTTTGTGCGACGGACTTGAGTACACACGAGTGGAAAGTCCGACAACAAAGTTTTGTTGGTGGAAAATTTGAGAACCTGCTAGCCAACATTTGCTGGCAGAAAGTCCAACAACAAATGTTCGATGGAGCATACACACGGTCGGACTTTCAGCCAACAAGCTCACATCCAATTCCGACCGTGTGTGGCTCCATTGGACTTTTTCCATTGGAATTTCCGACACACAAAGTTTGAGAGCAGGCTATAAAATTTTCCGACAACAAAATCTGTTTGCGTGAATTCCAACCGTGTGTGGGCAATTCCGACGCACAAAGTGCCACGCATGCTCAGAATAAATTCCGAGACGGAACTGCTCGATCTGGTAAAATTTGCATTCGTAATGGATATAGCACTTTCGTCACGCTACAATGTTTTAAATTGTTTAATGCAGCACACTCTCTTCTTCTTTATAATGCTAGAAGAATGAAGTTGTTTTGCTGCTCATATTCACACAGACTTCTCACAAACTTCTTTATTATTTATCGTGATGTCATGAATATAATATTTGTATTCGTCAGATCTAATACATTTTTGGGCGGTTTTATGTTTTTATATTTTTGATAATTTGTTGTTTGTTTTTTTTAATCAAGATCTCCTGTTTTTGTAAATTTTTTTTTTTGGTAATCTCCATAATTATTTTTGTGGGTTTTGTGTGTCAAGTTTCCACAACACCATTATTATATTGTATTTTAGAATTTCAAGGAGATTGGTTGGTGTTGGTGTCCCTTGTTAATTTCACATTGTATTTTTGAAATGTACCTGCCTACTCACAAACAAACTGTCCTTTTTGAAGTAAAACACATAGCCAAGTATTTGTGAAAAATAAATAGCCATTTATTCTGGGTCATAACAAAATAAGGAGGAAGGCAACGCTGGATAAACTGCTGAAATTAGCGAAGCCTTTGTACCCCAGGGGACACATCAATAATTTTACAGTCAAAATTGGTGGCCTGAGGAGTCCTTATAATAGTGAGCACAACCTGGTCCAGGACTACAAGAGATCAGGAACAGCAGCAGGTGACATCTATGTCCCCAGGCCGTGGTCATACAAGAGCCTGCATCTTTTGCCAGACCAGACTGAACCCAGGGCCATCACTCTCTGGTATTCCTTAGATGCTGTCTTCCAGGCTGTGGCTCTGGTGTTGGAGGCTTGGCAGGAGGTGGAGGAGGAGGACTTGGAGAAGGAGGAGGAGGACCATGGTTGAACTCACAAACGTGGCTTTGGCTTGTGAGATGGCCCCTCAACCCCTTATTTAGGGCTTGTAAGATGAGATACTCACATATTAGGCGTTGGCCCTCCTCCATTTCCAGCATTTTGTAGGCTGTAATATAGGCAAAGTCCGCTTAAACACCGGGGGGGGGGTTTTGAGGGCCGCAGTAGCCTTCATAAATAGGCCAATTGCTGCCTCCTTCACATTACTCCTCTTCCTGTCACTTTTTTGTGGAAGGCGGAGGGGAGGGACCTGGGTATCGGGCAGGCTACTGGGCCCGCCACCTCCTGGCTGCCACTTACCCCCACCACCTCCTGGCTGAGACTTTCCTGTGTATCAAAATGGGACATGGTTTTAGTTTTTGGTTCATCAATCACACACAATTTTCATCTCATGACTGTTATAAATTGAATGTTAATAAATAGAAAAAACTATGATTCTGAGCCCAGCATTTTTCATTCTTGTCACAATCATTTGTGGCCACTACTGTCTATTGATATGTAAAACACTTTGTTAATCAGAAATTAGTTATCAAAACTAACATATATTTAACATCATCAATTTGACAAACAGAAATATTTAAAAGAATGCTATACCTGACTCAAGCTGGGCTCCTCCACATGTGGCTGCCTGGAAGGCCCAGGTTGGTCGTCTGAAGCCTCATCTGGGGGGGAAGGAAGCCTTGAAGGAAGACTGGAGAGTGCTGGCCTGGGCTCAGTCTGGCCTGCCAGAAAATGCAGTCTGTCATAATACCACAGCCTGGGTACATAAATGTCATCTGTTGCAGCTGCTGATCTCTGGAAATTCTGGACCTTCTTGTGCTCCCTAAGATAAGTGCTCCTCATGTCACCAATTAGGGCCTTCAAATAGGGGATGTCTGCCGTGGGGATCACCGGCTTCACAAATTCCAGCAATTGATCCAACGCTGCCTTCCTCTTTGTTTTATTGTTATAATGTGGGTGGTTTACCTGCCACAGACAGGGCAGCTCCCTGAACATATCAATGAATATTGGCATAAAGTCATGATCATTGACTAAATCCATTTTCTCTGCAAGACACAACACAAGACAAACCCTAATGTCAGGCTAAACTCTCCTAATATTGTCCCAATATAGGCTATATAGTCTATAAGCAGTATAGGCCCAAGTTAAAATGGTACCTTCGTTATCACGATCGGCGCTTCCAATACTCCTTCCTCCGCTCACAGATTGTACATACGACGCGCGCGTGTTACGCTTTATATACACTGCGCTTGCATGAAACTCCGCCCACCCCTGACTTTCTTTCTAGTCTATTCCCCGCCCCTTCTCTTTCGGCACAGTGAGGGAGAGCACATGGCGGAGAGACAACAGGTGCGTGATAATAGCAGCAACGAGGAGGAGGAGGAAAGCCCGGAGCCAGAAACATCACGATCCCAGAGGAGAAGATTTAAGGCATCAAATATGGCCTTTGTAGAGATGGTGGACATATTGAAGAGGGCCGACTATGATGGGAAGCATGGACCTCACCCAAACCAAAATGTCAGAAAGGCCAAGATCATGGCTAAAGTTGTGAAGAGTCTGCACAGTGATTTTGGGGTATGACAATCCAAGGATCAACTGAGGAAACGGTGGTCAGACCTCGAATTAAGGGAGCATGATCAGTATAGAAGGATCAGGAGAGTGCTGCAAAAAAGTAAGTAGTTGTCCTGTGTTCTTATTCTTTCTTTTTATTACGTTCGTGCTGCTCCATGTGCTTTTCTTTACTGTTGTACAGTTTAAAAAGGCAACTTTCATGTTCATGGACACATTAATCGTTCGTAGGAAACATTGTTTGTTCGGCCACTAAAATACAATGTTTTGTCCAGATGCAGTTCAATACCGTTTTTCTGGCCTACTTCTATTAAAAAAAGTTTGTTGTCTAGATGGGTTTGTAACTAGAATGAAATACAAACTAGATTCTGTGTAAGAAGAGGACACTCAGCAGCTGTTTACACATCTGGACGCTGGAGCACTAGTGTGGGACACCAGAACACCCTTTTTATTAGGGGCCCACACAGGTGCTCCAGTGAATATTATAGGGGTGTCTCCATCTGTGAAGCTTGCACAAAACAGGTAAGTAATCAAGCTTTACAAAGGACAAAAAATAATCTTCAGCTTGGAACTCTGCCAAAACAGACAATTATACCCCACTTCCAAGCAATGTTTCATATTCCTATTTCTGCCATCAAATATCTGTGTGCTAAGTATACCTATTTTTGTTCACATAGGGGAGAAAAGACTCAGAGGACACCACTAATCAGAGGATACCAGGGACTCCACACCTCAGGAAGAAGGGGAAATCCCCCAAACCCAACCAGAGGAGGAGGGAGGAGACATTGTAGAAATTGTCACCACAACAGGTGAGTGTCTGCGACCACAGCCTCAGGTAAGAGATAGATGCCTGCATATTTATAATACATGTGTGTGTTTTGTTTGTTTTTTTTGTAGGTTGTTGTGGAAGAGGAATGTTTTACCAGTGAAAGTGCCCAGATCCTCATTGGGGAGATAATGGGGTGTAATCGAGATTTAGGAAACATAAAGCAACACATTAAATGATGTTCAAAACAAAATGAAGAACATCATTGATGTTTTAGGGAGAATCTAAAACACCCAGAAATCCCAACATTTCTTCTTTTTTTTTTAAATAATTTTTTACGTTAAAAGCCAAATTTAGAGGATGCACACGGTGTGTCAACATGTGCTATCTGCCATCATGGGAGATCAATGTACGCGTTTTGTGGGTGTAACCCCTTCCTCGATAATAAAGTAGCTGAGAGGAAGGGGTTGCACCCACAAATCACTGGTGGCCACTAAATAGGAGGTAATGAGGAGGGGGAGGGGTGCTCTGGCCCAAAAACCTGGTCAGGGCCTATTACAACATACAAGTACATATTTGGGGGGCACACCATACAATGCATTTAAATTCAAGATGGTGCTGCTGTAAGACCTATAAACAGTACAAAATATTTTACAGCGCACACATACAAGAATGACATTTACAGCAGCACCATCTTGAATTTAAATGCATTGTATGGTGTGCCCCCCAAATATGTACTTGTATGTTGTAATAGGCCCTGACCAGGTTTTTGGGCCAGAGCACCCCTCCCCCTCCTCATTACCTCCTATTTAGTGGCCACCAGTGATTAGGATGTATCCCTTTCAGTTCTCCCACATAGAGGAGTTCAGCTCCCATGGTTGAGACAGAGGATCTTCCATTCTATTACTAGTGTAGGACCCACTAATTCGGGGTACTTTGTCGCAGTAAGTGGGCTTAGCACTATATGACCATATAGTGTGACCAAACCCCCGTATTTTTTGAATATGTTCAGGTGTTCAGGTGTTTTTAACTAGCCCTGCAGAAAATGTCATTCTTGTATGTGTGCGCTGTAAAATATTTTGTACTGTTTATAGGTCTTACAGCAGCACCATCTTGAATTTAAATGCATTGTATGGTGTGCCCCCCAAATATGTACTTGTATGTTGTAATAGGCCCTGACCAGGTTTTTGGGCCGGAGCACCCCTCCCCCTCCTCATTACCTCCTATTTAGTGGCCACCAGTGATTAGGATGTATCCCTTTCAGTTCTCCCACATAGAGGAGTTCAGCTCCCATGGTTGAGACAGAGGATCTTCCATTCTATTACTAGTGTAGGACCCACTAATTCGGGGTACTTTGTCGCAGTAAGTGGGCTTAGCACTATATGACCATATAGTGTGACCAAACCCCCGTATTTTTTGAATATGTTCAGGTGTTCAGGTGTTTTTAACTAGCCCTGCAGGAAATGTCATTCTTGTATGTGTGCGCTGTAAAATATTTTGTAATATTTTGTAGTGTATGTAAAACGGTCGGCTGGTCAGAACGAAGTAACAGAATGCACTGAAAAACAGCAAGGCCTGTGAAGAGCGACCTTAAAATCAGTAACGAACGGACAAGAACACACTGAATAAACCAATGGGAACTCACTACATGCACTGAAGACCAGATACAAACCCACAAGCACAAACTGAACAGCAGAAAAATGATCTGAAAACCACGAGTCTGAAAAAGTCGAATCGTCTCTCACCAAACTTTTACTAACACGAGATTAGCAAAAGGATCCCAAAGGGTGGCACGCTTGGTATTGAACTTCCCTTTTATAGGCTCGTCGTACGTGGTGTACGTCACGGCGTTCTTTATGTTCGGAAATCCCGACAACTTTGTGCGGCCGTGTGTATGCAAGACAAGTTTGAGCCAACATCCGTCGGAAAAAATCAGATGGATTTTGTTGTCGGAATGTCCGATCAATGTCCGATCGTGTGTACAGGGCATTAGAGTTTGTTTTCTTTAGAAACAATCTACAGTCTGTATAAAAAAATCCTCCCCCCTGCCAGGATGCTGTAGAGAAGGACCCTAGCTTTCTGTTTGGAAGTAGTGATCTCTCTGCAGAGGTCTGATGCATCCCCTACTAACTCAGAGCTTGAGCTCTCCAATCAGCAAAGGAGCATGAACATAGCTGATTGGGAAATTTTAGTTCTGACTCAGCAAGTGGGATTTCAAAACAGAGCCCTGTGGAGCGTCGTGGTAGTTCATTGATTTTTTATGTTAGTATATCTGCTTGCCTTTACGGGATGTACGGGCACGGAAATACACTGACAGGTCTGCAGCAGACCTGCATGGCACCAGCGAACTGCTAATCACTGGTGCATGGCTTTACAGGCTCCAAAAAAAATTAAAAATGCACATTTTTTATTTTGCAAAAACATTTGCATTTAATATTTTTTTTTAAGTGAACTTATCCTTTAAAATGTCACCTTCCGCTGCAATTACAGCTGCAAGTCTTTTTAGGTCTGGTCTTTGGCTAGGCCATTCTAACACATGAATATGCTTTGATCTAAACCATTCCATTGTAGCTCTGGCTGTATGTTTAGGGTCATTGTCCTGCTGGAAGGTGAACCTCTGCCCCAGTCTCAAGTCTTTTGCAGACTCTTACAGGTTTTCTTCTATGAGTTCCCTGTATTTCGCTCAATCCATCTTTCCATCAACTCTGACCGGCTTCCCCGTACCTGCTGAAGAAAAGCATCCAAATAATGGATTGAACAGTGCTTTGTGAGATGTTCAAAGCTTGGGATATTTTTTTTTAATCTAACCCTGCTTTAAACTTCTCCACAACTTTACCCCTGATGTGTCTGGTGTGTTACTTGACCTTCATGATGCTATTTGTTCACTAAGGTTTTCTAACAAACCTCTGAGGGCTTTACAGAACAGTTGTATTTATACTGAGATTAAATTACACACAGGTGGATTCTATTTACGAATTAGGTGACTTCTGAATGCAATTGGTTCCACTAGATTTTAGTTAGGGGTATCAGAGTAAAGGGGCTGAATACAAATGCATGCCACACTTTTCACATATTTATTTGTAACAAATTTTGAAAACCATTTTTAATTTTCAATAAACAGGGCTTATCAACCCTATAGAGGGAACACCCATAACAGTAAATGTTATCTTTTAATGGCCCACTCCATGTAGAAGGGAAAATACATCAGTGTATAGCTAAGGGGGCTGCACAGCACACGTGCAACATTATAAAGGATGGCGTCCACTTGAGAAGGTGTAGGTATTTTATTTGATAACTTAAAGAAGGCTGGGAAGGAAGGTATTTCATTTTTTAGGCTGAAACACAAAATTATCCTTCCACTGCCCTAGTGTGCACACATGCATTTTGTCCAATGCTTAAAGTACAGGTTTTTTTCTCAAAGAACAGGTGCTGGAAGTCACCCTACCCATGCCAACTCCCTGTCCCTAACCCTCAAAAGGAGAGAGGTAAAGCAGCTCCAATTAATGGGTGTGGTCAGGGCTCAAAACTGCGTATCGCACAATGCACAAAGCTCTGATGTATTGAATTCAGAGGTGTATTGTGCAGTGCTGAGGAGTGCCTATCACACAGTATGCAGAAAAATATCAGCACAAGGGACAGTACTTATTCAGTGCAAAGTGCCTGCTTGTTTTAGATGAAATTTTAAGTCCTCTCCCCCGTGACAGGTCTCAGTTCAATTAACCCCTACAACACTGAAAGATCACAGCTGTGGGGGTGATATGTACGCAAAATATAGACAGGGCACTAACACTTTGTCTAAACATACCTTAGAGTGGATGTACACCTGATTCATGAAATTTGAGCTGGGCACGTATATCTGCAGTGTTTTCTTATCTCTCTTCAAAGCACTGTGTCCAGTGGCTTTCTCCTGCTCCATTTTTCTGTTAGTCTGATAACCTCTGACAAGTCCTCTGTCAACTGAAATTAAAGCAGCCTGAGTTTTGTGTTGGGGATGGTGCTATAAATAGATTAGCAGAAAGCTGAACTATTCAATGAACAGCTTTGAAAGCCTCTACCTATGTGGAGAGGGAGTATGTGCCTTTCCTCCAACCAGCGGTCTTGGCTGTATGCCCAGGCTTCACTGCAGTGCTGAACAGGAAGAGAAAATCTCCTAACACAATGTGCAAAGATGTCTGCTGACCACGCGCAAATCGCTCCACAGAGAGCTAGAACGGGGATCTGTCAATGTAAGCAAACTTATCCTTGTTCTGACTGGGGAGTAGAGATAGATCGTTTGTTCCTAGTGATCAGGAACAGCAATCTCTCTCTACTCCCAGTCAGTACACTCCTCCCACAGTTAGAAACATCTCCCTAGGGAACACTTAACCCCTTGATCGCCCCCCGGGAGTTAACCCCTTTCCTGACAGTGTCATTTATACAGTGATCAGTGGCTATTTTTAGCTCTGATCACTGTAATAATGTCACTGGTTCCAAAAAAGTATCAAGTGTCCAATCTGTCTGCCACAATGTCGCAGTGCCGCTAAAAATTGCTGATCACCGCCATTACTAGTAAAGAAAAAATGAATAATAAAAACTCCATAAATCTATCCCCTATTTTGTAGATGCTATAACTTTTGCACAAACCAACCAATATACGCTTATTGTGATTTTTTTTTTTTTAAACAAAAATATGTAGAAGAATACATATTGGCCTAATTTTTTTTAAAATTATTTTTCTCTGGATATTTATTATAGCAAAAGGTATCACAAAAAATGGCCTGGCCATTAAGGGGGTAAATCCTTCTGGGGCTGAAGTGGTTAAAGCAGGGGTCTCCAAACTATCACCCTCCACTTCTTCAGGAACTACAATTCCCATCATGCCTTGTCATGTCTGTGAATGTTAGAGTTTTACAATGCCTCGTGGGATGTGTTGTTCCACAACAGCTGGAGGGCCATAGTTGAGAGATCCCTGGTTTAAAGTATATCATGTACAACCCAACATACATAGTGCAGTCTTAAATGGTATGCAAGGTACAGTCCAGGGTACAGACTCCAGCAGCCATAAACTTGTAGGATACAACAGTAAAAGGTATGTACCACACAGGACAGCATAAAGACTACAGTCAGGAGTATGTAGTGTACACTGTATTAGGGATGAGCTTTGAGTTTGAGTCAAACTCATGTTCGGCTCGAACATTGGCTGTTCGCAAGTTCGTCGAACAGCGAACAATTTGGGGTGTTTGCGGCAAATTCGAATGCCGCGGGACACCCTTTAAAAGTCTATGGGAGAAATCAAAAGTGCTAATTTTAAAGGCTTATATGCAAGTTATTGTCATAAAAAGTGTTTGGGGACCTGGGTCCTTCCCCAGGGGACATTGATCAATGCAAAAAAAAGTTTTTTCAGGAGCAGTGGTTTAATAATGCTTAAAGTCAAACAATAAAAGTGTAATATCCCTTTAAATTTCGTAGCTGGGGGGTGTCTATAGTATGCCTGTAAAGGGGCGCATGTTTCCTGTGTTTAGAACAGTCTGACTGCAAAATGACATTTCGAAGGAAAAAACCCATTTAAAACTACTCGCGGCTATTGCATTGCAGGTCCGACAATACACATAGAAGTTCATTGATAAAAACGGCATGGGAATTCCCCACAGGGGAACCCCCGAACCAAAATTTAAAAAAAAAATGACGTGGGGTCCCCCTAAATTCCATACCAGGCCCTTCAGGTCTGGTATGGATATTAAGGGGAACCCCGGCCAAAATGTTTTAAAAAAATGACGTGGGGGTCCCTCTAAATTCCATACCAGACCCTTCAGGTCTGGTATGGATTTTAAGGGGAACCCCGCACCAAAAAAAAAAAGGCGTGGGGTCCCCCCTAAGAATCCATACCAGACCCTTATCCGAGCACGCAACCTGGCAGGCCGCAGGAAAAGAGGGGGACGAGAGTGCGCCCCCCCTCCTGAACCGTACCAGACCACATGCCCTCAACATTGGGAGGGTGCTTTGGGGTAGCCCCCCAAAACACCTTGTCCCCATGTTGATGAGGACAAGGGCCTCATCCCCACAACCCTGGCCGGTGGTTGTGGGGGTCTGCGGGCGGGGGGCTTATCAGAATCTGGAAGCCCCCTTTAACAAGGGGACCCCCAGATCCCGGCCCCCCGTGTGAAATGGTAAGGGGATACTTACCCCTACCATTTCACTAAAAAACTGTCAAAAATGTTAAAAATGACAAGAGACAGTTTTTGACAGTTTCTTTATTTAAATGCTTCTTCTTTCTTCTGTCTTCCTTCATCTTCTTCTTCTTCTTCTGGTTCTCCCTCCAGCGTTCTCGTCCAGCATCTCCTCCGCGGCGTCTTCTATCTTCTTCTCCTCGGGCCGCTCCGTACCCATGGCATGGGGGGAGGCTCCCGCTCTTCTCTTCATCTTCTTCTTCATCTTCTTCTTCATCTTCTTCATCTTCTTCTCTTCTTCTCTTCTTCATTTTCTTCTCCGGGCCGCTCCACATCCATGCTGGCATGGAGCGAGGCTCACGCTGTGTGACGGCGTCTCCTCGTCTGGCGGTTATTAAATAACGGGGGCTGGGGCCACCCCCTCTGATGCACGGGACATGACGGGACTTCCCTGTGGCATTCCCCGTGACGTCACAGGAAGTCCCGTCAAGTCACCGTGCGTCAGAGGGGGGCGGGGTCACCGGGTGGCCCCGCCCCCCGTTATTTAAGAACCGTCAGACGAGGAGACCCTGTCACACAGCAGGAGCCTCCCTCCATGCCATGGATGCGGAGCGGCCCGAAGAAGAAAATGAAGAAGAGAAGAAGATGAAGAGAAGAGCGGGAGCCTCCCCCCATGCCATGGGTGTGGAGCGGCCCGAGGAGAAGAAGATAGAAGACGCCGCGGAGGAGATGCTGGACGAGAACGCCGGAGGAAGAACCAGAAGAGCCAGAAGAACCAGAAGAAGAAGATAAAGGAAGATAGAGGAAAGAAGAAGCATTTAAATAAAGGAATTGTCAAAAACAGTTTCTTGTAATTTTTAACATTTTTGACAGTTTTTTAGTAAAATGGTAGGGGTAAGTACCCCCTTACCATTTGACACAGGGGGGGGCGGGATCTGGGGGTCCCCTTGTTAAGGGGGGCTTCCAGATTCCGATAAGCCCCCCACCCGCAGACCCCCACAACCACCGGACAGGGTTGTGGGGATGAGGCCCTTGTCCTCATCAACATGGGGACAAGGTGTTTTGGGGGGCTACCCCAAAGCACCCTCCCAATGTTGAGGGCATGTGGCCTGGTATGGTTCAGGAGGGGGGGCGCTCTCTCGTTACCCCCTCTTTTCCTGCGGCCTGCCAGGTTGTGTGCTCGGATAAGGGTCTGGTATGGATTTTTGGGGGGATCCCTGAAGGGTCTGGTATGGAATTTAGGGGGACCCCCACGTCATTTTTTAAAAAATTTTGGCCGGGGTTCCCCTTAATATCCATACCAGACCTGAAGGGCCTGGTATGGAATTTAGGGGGACCCCCACGTCTTTTTTTTTTTTTTTTAATTTTGGTTCGGGGTTCCCCTGTGGGGAATTCCCATGCCGTTTTTATCAATGAACTTCTATGTGAATTGTCGGACCGGCAATGCAATAGACGCGAGTAGATTTAAATGGGTTTTTTCCTTCGAAATGTCATTTTGCAGTCAGACTGTTCTAAACACAGGAAACATGCGCCCCTTTACAGGCATACTATAGACACCCCCCAGCTACGAACTTTAAAGGGATATTACACTTTTATTGTTTGACTTTAAGCATTATTAAACCACTGCTCCTGAAAACTTTTTTTTGCATTGATCCATGTCCCCTGGGGCAGGACCCAGGTCCCCAAACACTTTTTATGACAATAACTTGCATATAAGCCTTTAAAATTAGCACTTTTGATTATTCATGTTCGTGTCCCATAGACTTTAACGGTGTTCGCGTGTTCTAACAAACTTTTTTCCTGTTCGCATGTTCTGGTGCGAACCGAACAGGGGGGTCTTCGGCTCATCCCTACACTGTATATACATAATCCTGGGGCATATGATGCACAATCCTGATCACTACCCCTGCATCTTGTGCTACACATCATATATCTGTGCCCCTTGCTCTCTTTATACTAGGCTGTATATTACATACTCCTGACCACTGTGCTCTCAGTCAGTTGTGCTGTACATTACATCTGCTGACTGTTGAACTCTGCAAGCTACGATATACTTTGCTTGCTCCTGGCTGCTGCACTCCCCATATGCAGATTGGTCAGTATTATGCAATTTATAGACCTGTGTACAGAGTGTAGTGGTCAAGAATATGTAAGAAAGAACCCAGAATGCAGATTGAAGCGGTAAAGAGTATGCAATGTAACTCACCTTTGTACCCCCTGGCAACCCTTCACCTCTGCACTCAGTCATCCACAGCTTACACCCTCAGTCCACAGTTCACCTCTGCATCCCCTTTCACAGCTTATCTCAACATCTTAATGGCATTCACCTCTGCATAATCCCACCCCTTCCCAGCTGTTTCTGCTCCACCCCCCCCCCCAGTTCTCACCTCTGCACCAACCCCCACCCCCCTTTCCATCTACAGCTATCTCAACTCTCACAAATCCCCTCCTCCCCTCCACAGCTCCCTCAACTCTTGCCCACAAAAAATGCCCCCAGCTTTCTCACATTTCACTTACACACAGCTTTCTCACCTCTTCACAATACCCCCTCTACCCAACAGCCAACAGCTCTCTTATCTCTTCACAAATTTAGTTCTCCCCCCCCCCCCCTCACAGTCCTCTCAAATGCAGAAGGCAGCTGCCATCGCTCTATTAGATATGCCAAATGTAGAGCATGTGTCCAGAATACCAGACACTAGCTGGTAGAGGAAGTAAGTGAGAAAACATCCTCTACCAGCTTCTGTGTTAAGTGACAAATTGAAGAGGACAGGTCTGCCAGAGGTGGCAGAATAGGGTTCTGCCATGTTCCAGCTGAAGAAAAACCCTGCTTGTAGCTGTCAGATACATGAAGGGACAATAAGACTAAAAATATTAAGCAATCACATAAGAAAGCATTGTAGAAGTTATTTTTAAAACCAATAGCTAATAGTAATACTGTATAAACATTGATACTAAAACAATACTGACTGTAAGCTTGCCTTACAAATCAAAACAACTTAATCTTTAAGGCAGTTATTGTGGTGTATAATAGAAGGAAAAACACCAATATTAGAGGATCTACTTGAAAGCCAAGTATAGCAACAGGTAAAGAAAACAACAAAGTCCTTTTCTCCCTATGTCTCCACAGATATCTGCAAAATAGAGATTTATTTTGATTATTTTCTTTATTGGATAAAGCATGCTGTGCAGCAACCAGCTTAAGAAACACACAACAATCATGAGTATACATTTGTAGAACCATTGTCTTCAAAACACAAAGCCTAAATCACAGCAGAATGCAACGGTCCTACCACTGGTAAAACAATTAGAGAAACATGTACAAAAGAAAACAATTTTTTGTCTTTATGCAAAATATTATCTCCACAAAAAATATATATATTTATATTTTTCTTTTTCTTATGTGTTTATCTGAGATAAGTAGATTTTTTTTTTAAATCCCCACATGATGGAAGGTAAAACAAATCGTAGTGCATGAACATAGTTTTGCAAAAGTGACATGTGCTAGTACAATTCTGCATATTGCAAAGACTTGGTGTACCCAGGTGGATTATACCTGTCCTTTTTCCAGGACAAATTGGGCTTTCATTTGGTAATGAATGGTAATAGATATCTCCTGATTTTTAAAATTATTATAATAATATAAAGGAAGAGAAATCAGCTGCTTACCAGATGTCCATGACCTTCACTATCACAGCAAATGGCCACACAATGCTTTTAGGGTTAATAAGGCTAACCCCCAGATCATGGATCACTACTGCTCCAGACCAACAACCGCGATGACACTCAGAGATAAAAGGCAGGAAGCAATCCCATAGTGTAAAACCGCATTAAAAGAGTTTATTGAGCATAAAACATATACACTTACAAGATCTGAAGGCCAAAATAGCTTCACAGAGCGAATAATACATGTATATAGCGGTCCTATGGCCTGCCCTGGATCTGTCCTGATCAACCAAAAACTTGCCATGTGTAAAAATGGCACCCCCAGACCTGGGGCAACATTGCACATGGCACTTGCACACTGGACATTTCTTTGGATTTATGGGACTTTTTTTTCACTTTCTTTTTGGAACCTATATTTTCCCTGGACACTTTTTTTATAAATTTGTATATATGTTTTTTCACAAATGATTATATGTTTGTATTGAGGATATATGCAGATAGTTATTACTTATTATAGTTTAACATTGTTGTTAAATATCTGATGTAGTGCTGCACTGTTGAACATATATTTACTTTTGAGGGTATACCTAAGCTCAGAGATTTTTTGGTTTAAATAGACTGTGCACATTGCATGTGCAGTTGCACTCATTTTCCCCAGAGCTTAGTGAATGTGGTGAAGTTCTGCTGATTTCCATTATCCATTCATGTGCAAGCAAAAATGATGTTTTTTTTGTTTCACTGCACCTAATTGGGTATTCTTTACAAAGTGAAGTTTCACCACATTCACTAAGATTTAGGGTAAATGAGTGTAACTGCACTTGTAAAGTGTACAGTCTATTTGCTTTTAGGAAATAAATCAGATTGGTTGATGTAATATTTTTAAACTGGATGCATTAATTATTGTCATGATGCTCTCTGAATTTAATTATGGAGCTCTGTGTTTGTTAATACTGAGTGATTGGCTTGAGTCCCAGCCTCAGATAGCGCTGAAGCCTCTTATGAAATTAGCCCTTTTTCAGACATAAATAGCATTAATATGAGTTGGTAACCTTCACAGTGTATAAAGATATTGCAATTCTAAGGGGTCACAGCTATTAGGTGTCTAATGTGCTGTTAGCAGCTGGTGAGTTATGATCGTTGGGGCACATGCTCTTCTCTATGTACGACGTGTGGCACATATCATTGTATTACAGGTGAAGGGGGTAGCAAATTAATTTTTATGTAAGTGGTAAATGAGAAAGATTTAGGATTAGCTGTGTAATTTATTTGTAGGTGCATGTGTGTGATTTCAAACAGTGAATGTATTATGTGTGTGGTTTTTTGAATATACATAGTTCAGAAAAGTTTTAAATTTACATTGTTCCATGGTTGTTGAGATTTTTCTTGTTATAGCAGTTTTGTAAGGTACTAAAAGCCATTCTTCTATTGCATCTAAATATATGGAACAACAAAAACGGTATTGCTTTATAATCAGTTTGATTGGGTCTGTAATGGGAAACAACATATATCTGCGTTATAAAATCACTTCCTCATCACATTACGCTTAATGTAAATTTGATTAAAATGTGATTGGATACATAATGGTATCCATTACATTAATGATAAAACAAACGAAAAAGGTTTCAAATTAAAAACAAAACGGGTACAAGGTATTAATTTGCAAACACTTTGTTAATGAAAATGTTTTATCAATAAAGACTTTACCTTAACTAAAGTCCCATTTAACAAGAATGAATCTAAATTAAGCTTGTTTTTAAAAAGCAGATTTGTCCTTTCTTATTAAGAACTCCAGGCAAATGTAAAAAAAAAAAATGCTAAACCTATTTTTTAAACTATGTTATGTGTAATTAATTTTTTTTATACATTATTTATTAACTTGTTTAAGGCAAAAATACCAAGCATGCACCTTGTGGAAAATACTTAAAGGCCAGAGCAAAGAGGAGTTACACGTCTCAAGAGCCCTAAAACAGGGAGTGCTTTAGCTCTTAGTAGAAGTTAGGCAATACAGGTGTTAGACAGAAATAGTGATTACAATGAAGACTGCATGTCCATGTCAGAGTAGGTGCAGCGGCAGCCCTTGCATTTTGGGCGCACGGGCGCCACCCCCCCAACACCTCCTTTGTCCTCCCTATCCATGTGCCTGGCTCCTTTCAGGACACCGGGCACATGAATTCATATGGTGGGGATGTGTTTTTTGAAGCACCTGATTAGAGCCAGAGGCAGTGGTGGACGTGGGGCAAAAAAGAGTGCGCCCCAATCCCACCCAATTGTGTGACCATAGCTAATACATTTTCACTATTTTCACACTACAGTTACTCCCCGCCAACCAGGAGGCAAGTGAGTGAGATCAGTTTCCCGATTGACCACCAAAGCGCCAGGCGATCCTAGTGAATCCCTAGGGCTGTGGAAGAGGAGACATGCTGGAGCTGGACCTGCCACTGCCGCTGCCCGGAGGACACAGGTAGAGAGGAGGACAAAGCAGGAGAGTAGAGAAGGACACAGCCCGCCGCATTGTAAGTGCTGAACCTCCCAGGGGGGTTGGGGTGCTGACTGACAGTGCTGCGAGCCCCGCAGCCGCCCCTGGTGTGGGGGGGGCGCACATCAGTGCTGATTGTTTGCCGCCCCCCCAGAAGAAAAGCCCACCAGCCGCCACTGGAATAGGGCTGTACGATGACTAATAGCATTGCAGTTCAATCAACGAAATAGGATGGGCCGCTGACAGCCAAGGTGGGGAAAAAGGGTCTGGATGATTCTGGTCATTATTCATCCCGGAAGTTGGACTGGAGATACTGGGAATGAAGAAGCTTCCACTGCACAGTTTGCAGTGACATGAGAGTAGCTAGATTCTTCTGAAGTTCAGCTTTAAATGCAGATTAGTTACATGGTACCATACATTGTAGCCAGATCAAAGGGATGTTATGTGAAAATTGCTGTGACCCATTTTAGGTAAACAGGTATGAGCACTGAAACCAATAAACTCCTAACAATTCCTGCACACCAACTGGTATTTTTACTCATGCTGAAAATCTGCATTCCTGCATGGACTGGTGACTGGTGATAAAGCAATCAAGGGGTGGCCAACCAAATCGAATTTGAAACTTCTATTTTAAGTCCTTGCTATTAGTGTATGCTGAAAATTAAAGAGATAAGAACAGTGAGGAGTGAGGTTTAGAGAGCATTTTTGGTGTTTCTGTGGTTGGAATAGCACAAAATTGTTTTGCTTGAGGGGTCTCAGACCGCAGATCTCACATCGATATTCTATTTTGACTACGCTGCCTTCTTAGCTAGACATCTTTATAACCAAATGTGGCCTGTGTCTGGTATATTATACAATGGGATCAGTCTGCAAAGTAAAATATGCAATATAAAACAATGTCTTTGCATATTCACCTCTGTAAAGCCTAACTCTATGCAAACAGCTAAAGACATAGATAAAATAAATACAGATATGGACTTGTTTATTTTTTCAACATATTTGAACATACAAACATTAGATCTTCACTGGTGCAAATGGTGCATATAGAAAAAGTGATATACTTGAATGAAAATAAACATGAAGATGGAGGAACCTAATCATGGCTCGGTATTCAACTTTGTCCAGTATGACACCTACTCCATTTCTCTTGGCTCTAACTATAATTCACCACGACCTACAAAAAAAAAAAAAAATCGGCATACATATTACTAGGATATCCACCTATAAATCTGCAAAATTTCAGATCACTAACACACCTAGATCATGGTGAGGGTAAGAACTTATTGGCCTCCCCTCATATTGCCCCATTAGCAGAAACTACTTCTTGTAGGCATTTTGCTTAGCTGCCTACCAGTCTCTGACATTGACTTGGTGAAATATTTGACCACTTCTCCAAGCAAAATCCCTTCAGTTGCAAGATGCTTGTGGGGTTTTTTTTTGTCCAATCTGCCCATCTCAAATTCTATCACAGCATTTGAATGGGATTCAAATCAGGACTTAGACTATGCCATTTCATAACTCTCAACTTCTTATCTTTGAGCTAATCTTTGGTGCATTTGCTAGTGTGCTTTGAATTATTATCATGTTAAAAGATACATTTCAGGTTCAACTTCAACTTTTGGACATAGGGCCTGACATTCTCAACAAGCACAATCACACTGTTATATGATGCAGAATTCATAGTTGACTCCATAACTGTAAACTACTTAGCAGCGAAGCAACCCTACTACTGCGACACCAACGGTTGCAAGAATTACCTCCAGATACTGCAAATACATTTTTGGATTTCCTCAGACTTCTTAATTAGCATCAGACAATCTGCTCCTAATGCCAATTATTAACAGTTTTTCCTTACAATGGAATGATTTCAAATAATCTGTCAATCTTGATAAATCGTTTGCCTTACAGGCCTTAAAAAGCTCTGTTGATCTTATCATGATGACAACACATGTCAATAGAAAAGAAAGCACTAAGCCCTAGAAATCTGAGGTTAAAAAAAAGACAGGTTCCACTTGTAAATTTCACAAGGAGGTTATACTCATTACCACATAATCTGGAACACCTATTTCTCATTTCACGGATTTGAAGAGCCCAATGATGTAGTGGTGTACTTGCTTTTTCATCATGATGTATTTTAATTTCATTAATTTTGATTGGAATAATTATTACACCATGTGTATTGTATGTCATTTGATGAAGTGTGACACCTTTATCTATAGGCACTGTTTGAGTGAACACCTAATGCTCAAATATTTTGAAAACGTCAACAATCTGCAAGTTGTCTAATTACTGCAAAGTTGTTTTATCTGCAATGGGATTCACATTTCTGTCCATCCAATCCTCAGATTTACATAGCACAACTCTGTCTGCCAAGTCAGGATAACTGATATTTCACTACTGTAGTTAGGATTTTGTGACTAGACAGTGAAAGGAGAAACGGCACTCTGATCAGCTTATCTTTGTCACTTTTCTCTCATCCTGTCAGCATGCTTTTGTTAGCAGATGAACACTGCAGCTAACTGACTGGCAGCTTGTGCTGCTTCTTTCTCTTTCAGTCTAAATTCTGTTAAAGAGGGGACTGTAGGTTGATGCCAAGTCAAATTCAAGTATTTACACTGTTTACATTTAAACATGCATTTATTAATTTAATTATGTGTGAATCAGTACAGTACTACAATAATTTGTGTCCTACCTGAAGTTCAGCTCTAAAATGTCCATTTAACTTGATCTTGAAGATTAAATTAAAAACATTGCTTACAATAAGGAATAAAAGAAAATAACTGATATAACCTGGAAATGCTCATTGAAAGGGGAGAGAGATCAAAATTATGAGAAGAGGGGAATATTTTTATGTCTATATACAGTATTTGTATTTTGCTGTTTTCACCTTAGCTAGTCCTTTCATTCTGCACCACCATTTAGGTGGTGAGGAAATTTTGATTGTCACTCCATTATTAGGTTTGTTGTAGCCAATCCACCATCACATACAAAGGAAGGTGCTTCCCCAGAAGTAGAACTTGCTGTGGCATCTAATGCTCCCTGCATGTAGAAGATAGTTTAATAATCGCACAGCAATGAAGCAATTCACACACACCCTGTCAAGGTCCAGATCGGAATCTGGGACCTCTACAGTATCTGGTTGTAGTTTTTCCTCACTGTGCCACCTAAGATGGTGGGCAGCTTCTTGCCTGTTCCCTGGGACAACCTTCTCTTGTATCTTGCTTCTGGTGAACCTTGAATTCTTTGCACCTCGGATGAACTTCCTGATTTAGGGTCCATGTACACTAGTCAGCAGAAAAAACACCTGAACTGTGAGCAGAAAAAAGTGGCACATAAAACACCCCTATTGAGCATGCTGTACACTCGTTTAGGTGCATTTGCATTTGTTTTTTCACCAGAACACTCTAGTGCTTTTCAAAACATTCTTTTAGGTGTTACAGATGTCAATTTTTGACTGAGAGCACAGAGAGGTTTGTGCGAGCCGAGACTGTAGATACAGTACTGAGAGATCAGAGAGCTATGTGTAATCACTTTACATAAATCATAAAAAGAACTAAAGAGTACTCCCTTTAAGCAATATATGACAAACTTATCACTAAACCAAACATTACTGTATATAAATAATACTGAGTCATGTGTTTTTTTTTTTTGTTAATATGTTTTTTAAGAATTTCCATATAAAAGTAGAATAATATCATAAACGAGAATTATATGTCAGTGAAGGTATCCGGAGAAATAGCCTTCACAGCCTTCACAGAGTTAGGCTAATGCCACGTACACACGAGCGGACTTTTTGGCATCAAAGGTCCGACGGAACGAATCCGTCGGATATTCCGATCATGTGTGGGCTTCATCGGACCTTTTCTGTCAAAAAATCTGAAGGACTTTGGAAATAGAACATGTTTCAAATCTTTCCGACGAAACTTTGCCGGAACCAGTTCCTATTGAGAAATCTACTCTTCTGCATGCTCTCCCGACGGACCAAAAACGACACATGCTCTGAAGCAAGTAAGAGACGGAAGCGCTCAGTCTGGTAAAACTAGTGTTCGTATTGGAGCTAGCACATTCCTCATGCTGCAAATTCTGTGATCGTTTAATGCAGCGCATTATTGTCTTCTTTAAAATGCTAGAAGAACAAAGTTGTTTTGCTGCTCATATTCACATAGAGTTCTCACAAACTGATTTCTGGATTATTTCTCCTGATCTCCTGAATAATATTGCATTGTTTAAAAGCCTGATCTCCATGATAATGTTTACCAATTTATTTTTGAGTCATCTTTTATTATTTTTGACTTTATCAAGATCTTTTTTTTAGGATTATGTTAAAATTATTTTCTAGTGATCTCCATTTTTTTTTGTGTGTCAAGTTACCACAATAACATTATCATTTTTTTTGTGTGTCAAGTTACCACAATAACATTATCATTTTTTTTGGAACCTCAAGGAAGTTGGTGTCCCTTGTTAATTTGACATTGTCTTTTATAGAAATTTATTTGGATAAAAACACATAGGCAAGTATTTTTAGAAACTAAAATATTCATTTATTCTGGTTAACAAAATAAAGATGAAGGCAACGCTAAAGAAACTTTTGGAATTTGTGAAGCCTTTTGGCCCCAGGGCACACATCAAGTCTGTGGAAAACAAAATTGGGATCTTGAGGAGTCCATATAATAGGGAGCACAATCTGGTCCAGGAATCCCAGAGATCAAGACCAGCAGCAGATGACATATATGTACTACGCCAGCCTGCGTCTTCTGTCAGACCAGACTGAACCCAGGTCATCACTTTCTTCTCTTCACTGCAGCCTTCCCTGCAGCCTTCCCTGCAGCCTTCCTTGGAAGGTGGACTTGTGACAGGAGGAGGAGGAGGAGGATGGGTGAGACCATATATGTGTCTGCTCTCAGTTATCTGGCCCCTCGGCCCCTTAAGGGCCTCAGCAAAAAGTTCCTCACAGAGGAGTCATTGGCCCTTCTCCAATTCAAGCAACCTGGTGGCTAAATAGCAGCCATAGGCCTCTTCAGCGTCGGGGGGGCTCCTCAGGATGAGGCGCAGTGATGCCTCCTCCATCACCGTCCCCTTCCTGGGCCTTTTTGTTTGAAGGAAGAGGGGAGGCACCTGGGATTGTGTGAGGCTCCTACTGGGCTCGGCTACCTCCTGGCTGACATTGAGCCCGCCCACCTCCTGGCTTTCACTGGGCATGGCCACCTCCTGGCTGTCACTGGGCCCGGCCTCCTCCTGCCTCAGCCTGAGCTCATCCTGTGTATAAAAAAGGGACATAGTTTTAGTTTTTGGTTCATCAATCACACACAATTTTCAGCTCATGACTTGCAAATTCAATGTTAATACATATAAAAGAGTATCATTCTGACCCCAGCATTTTTTCAAGCTGGTGACAAACATTTTTGGCCACTACTGTCAATTGATATGTATACATAATTTTTTGGATACAATCCTTAATAGGTAATCAATTAGAGCATCTAGTTAACATCATTAATATTAGGACAATAATCTTCCTGGTTGCTTCTGGGATCCAAGTCTGCACAAATTCCAGAAGTCTCTCCAGTGTTTCCTTCCTTACTTGTTTGTTTTAATATAAACTGTGGTTGACCTCCCACAGATTCCTCATCTCCCTGTACTTGTCAATAAAATGGGATATAAATTCATGGTCCTTAAACGTATTCATTTTTTCTGTAAAAGACAAGACAAAAACACTGTTAGCCTAAACTCTCATAATGTTATCCCAATATAGGCCTCGATCTTTAAACAGTATAGGCCACTCATGTTCCAAATTTTAATAAAATTTACCTTCGCTTCGGACGCTCGCAACTTCAGTTCCTCTCTCCTCCGCACACAGAACGTACATACGACACATGCGTGTTAGCTTTATATACACTGCACATGCGTGAAACTCCGCCCGTGTTGGCCGCCCCTGACGTTCTTTTTCACGAATATTCCCCGCCCATTCTCTCTACTATGCGCAGTAGGAGCAACATGGCGGAGACACAGCAGGTGTTTGCAAATTCTTCCAGTAACGAGGAAAGCCCGTAGCCCGAAACGTTGCGATCCGGGAAGAGGAGATTTAAGCCCTCCTATATGGCCTTTGAAGAGATGGTAGAGATGGTGGACATGGGATGATGGGAAGCATGGACTGTACACCCAGACGAATTTCCGCAAGGCCAAAATCATGTCTAAATTTGTGAAGACTCTGTAGCAGAATTTTGGGGTACACCGCTCCAAAGACCAATTAAGGAAACTCTGGTCCGACCTTAAACTGAGGGAGCCGGATCAGTACAGAAGAATAAAGAAAGTGCTTCAAAAAAGTAAGTACTTGTCGTGTGTTCCTATTCTAATTATTAAGTTGCATGCTGCTCCATGTGCTTTTCTTTACTGTTGTACAGGTTTAAATGGCTATTTCATGTTCGTGGACACAGTAATCGTTCATAGGAAACATCGTTTGTAGGAAACATCGTTGGAAAATATATACAATGTATTTAGTTGATACAGGGTTTTAACTACATTTTGGTCTTGCTAATTTGTCTTATTAACCACTTAAGCCCCAGACCATTTGGCTGCCCAAAGACCAGAGCACTTTTTGCGATTCGGCACTGCGTCGCTTTAACTGACAATTGCGCGGTCGTGCGACGTGGCTCTCAAACAAAATTGACATCCTTTTTTTCCCACAAATAGAGCTTTCTTTTGGTGGTATTTGATCACCTCTGCGATTTTTATTTTTTGCGCTATAAACAAAATAAGAGCGACAATTTTGAAAAAAACGCATTATTTTTTACTTTTTGCTATAATAAATATCTCCCAAAAATATATCAAAAAACATTTTTTTTTCCTCAGTTTAGGCCGATACGCATTCTTCTACATATTTTTGGTAAAAAAAAATCGCAATAAGCATTTGGTTTGCGCAAAAGTTATAGCGTTTACAAAATAGGGAATAGTTTTATGGCATTTTTATTAATATTTTTTTTTTTTCTAGTTTTGGCGGCGATCAGCGATTTTTATTGTGACTGCGACATTATGGCGGACACATCGGACATTTTCGACACATTTTTGGGACCATTGTCATTTATACAGCAATCAGTGCTGTAAAAATGCATTGATTCCTGTGTAAATGACACTGGCAGTGAAGGGGTTAACCACTAGGGGGCGGGGAGGGGTTAAGTCAGTACTAGGGAGGTGTTTCTAACTGTGGGGGGGTTGGGCTGTGTGTGTCAGTACACTGATCTCTGCTCCCGATGACAGGGAGCAGAGATCGAGTGACACTGTCACTAGGCAGATGTAAACAGCATCTCCCCGTTCCTGCTCTCCGTGAGACGATCGCGGGTATCCCCACGGCGATCGAGTCTGCGGGACCCGCGACCCGACTTACGGAGCTCCCGGCTGGCGTGCGCATGCAATGGCACGGCGGGGACTTACAGGTACGCCCTTTTGCCCAGCCGTGCCATTCTGCCGACGTAAATAGTCGTGCGCCAGTCGGGAAGCAGTTAAAAGAAGTTTAGGACATTGTTGTCTAGATGTCGTTGAAACTTGAATGAATGGCAAACTTGATTCAGTGGAATGTAAGGAGAGGACACTCAGCAGCTGTTTACACATCTGGACTCAGAAGCACTAGTGTGGGACACCAGAGCACTTTTTTTAGGGTAACCCACACAGGTGCTCCAGTGGATACGTGGGGTGTCTCCATCTGTGAAACTTGGCCAAAAAAGGTAATTATTCCAGCTTGGTAAAAAAGGGGATTTTAATCATGTCTTCAACTTGGATCTCTTCCCAAACAGACAATTGTACACCACTTCAAAGCAATGTTTCATATTCCTATTTCTGGACTCAAATATTTGTGTGCTAAGTATACCTTTTGTTTCATTCTCATAGGGGAGAAAAGACTCAGTAGTCCGAGGATACCAGGGACCCCTGACATGGCCAACCTGATTGGCAAATTAGCCCAAGCCCCCCTGAGGATCTTGAGGAAGGAGAGGTGGAGGAAGTGGGCGAGATGTGCACCCCACCAGGTGAGTGTCTGACACCCCAGCTTCAGGTAATCTATGTATGCCTGCATATTTCTAAATACATGTTTTTTCATCAATTTTATGTGATGTGCTGGTTGTGGAAGGGGAAGCCTCTGAACCATTTTCAAGTGACAGCGCACAAAGACTCATTGGCCAGATCATGGCCTGAAATGGAGAGATTGATGAAATGCGCAATCGCCTGGACATCATGCAGCAGGGAATGAAGAACATGATCAATGTTTTGGGGAGAATTTAATTAATTTTTCCCTAAAACTAAATAGATCATGTTCTTAATTTCCTTTTTAGATGACCACATTAAGGGTTTTTAATTTTTTACAATTTTAAAAGCCAAACTTTGAAGATGCACACGGTGTGTCAACATGTGCTATCTACCATCAGGGGATCTCAATGTACGCGTTTTGTGGGTGCAACCCCTTCCTCATAACGCTAGTAGGTGAGCGGAAGGGATTGCACCCACAAAACATGTCCATTGATCCCCCATGATAGGAGATAGCACATGTTGACATCACCCATTTGGAATCCCAATTTGTGTGCATCTTCAAAATTTGGCTTTTACATGGGGTGACATCACCCCATCTGATTTTTGGCAATATCAAGACATTTTTGACACTATAATGTCTGATATTGCCTTCATTTTCTAGATGTTGAACTTTGTAAGTTCCAGGGTTGTGTATGTTATGTTTTAAAACATGCCTGTTTGAAAAAAAAAAGTTAAAAAAAAGAATATAAATATATATATATATATATATATATATATATATATATATATATATATATATATATATATATATATATATATATATATATATTAAAAAAAGAAATATTTATTTTGAAACAAGAAATTATAAACACACATGTGAATGTGCACAGATTAAAAAGTTTGCTAATCAACAATGTGTGGCTTCTTCTTTCAATGCTCAATACCAGTTTTGTAAATAATTTTGTGTTTACAGTGACAATCGGGCTTGTTTACTAAAGGAAAATCCACTTGGCACTACAAGTGCACTAAGAGAACCTAGGAGACAGCCAAAAAGAAAAGCAAGCAATAAATACATTTCGAGATTTTATCTGATCGTTATTTTTTTATTAATAAAAATTAGACATTGTCTGGCATGGCAATGGCCCCCTTACCCGTAAAATAATTAACAAATGTCTCCCTAACTTCACGGGCACTTTGGGGGGCCAAACCAGTATGGCCAGTATCCAGGCCCATCAGAGGATTGTCTGTAATGCCCCGTACACACGGTCGGATTTTCCGACGGAAAATGTGTGATAGGACCTTGTTGTCGGAAATTCCAACCGTGTGTAGGCTCCATCACACATTTTCCATCGGATTTTCCGACACACAAAGTTTGAGAGCAGGATATAAAATTTTCCAACAACAAAATCCGTTGTCGGAAATTCCGATCGTGTGTACACAAATCCGACGGACAAAGTGCCACGCATGCTCAGAATAAATAAAGAGATGAAAGCTATTGGCCAGTGCCCCGTTTATAGTCCTGACGTACATGTTTTACGTCACCGCGTTCAGAATGATCGGATTTTCCGACAACTTTGTGTGACCGTGTGTATGCAAGACAAGTTTGAGCCAACATCCGTCGGAAAAAATCCTAGGATTTTGTTGTCGGAATGCCCGAACAAAGTCCGACCGTGTGTACGGGGCATGTGTCTGGCCTCAGGCCCAACTGATGCAATATAATTTCTTGCATTTTTTCTTAAAAAATTGTGTAGGATGCAGCATGCTAGGACAATATGATTACGTTTGTAGTCCACCACATGGATTGCTGTCAGAAACAGGCAGAACCGGCTGGCCATTATTCCGAAGGCATTCTTCACAACTCTTCTTGCTCTGGCCAGCCGGTAGTTAAAAACCCTCCTCTCCGGGGTGAGGGTCCTTTGGGGAAATGGCCTTATCAGGTGCTCGCCTAGACCGCAGGCTTCATCTGCAATCAAGACAAAGGGGAGTCCTTCCACGTCAGGTGGCAATCCCAGGCCACCATTCTGGAGACACTGGTAGAACTCCGTCTGGGCGAAGACTCCTCCATTCTCCATCCGGCCATTCTTCCCCACGTCCACATACAGAAATTCATATTGTGCCAACACCACCGCCATTAACATGACACTATGAAACCCCTTATAGTTAAAATATTCTGACCCTGAATGCGGTGGTGGCAGGATGTGGACGTGCTTCCCTTCTATAGCCCCTCCACAGTTGGGAAAGTCCCATAGGGTGGCAAAATGGGATGCCACAGTCTGCCATTCCTGTGGCATTGAAGGAAACTGGGGAGTGAAACAAGAAAAAAATATAGAAGTACTTTTGCACATAACACTGCAAGCAGATTACATAAAAAACATTATTGCCCAATATCAGTATAACATTTATTTTAATTATTATTTAAAGAATAACATATAAGGCCCACTTATCAGATTCCTCACCCTCTCTGTTGGCCCATTGATAAAATTTAAGGGGGGCTTATAAATGAATTTAAGGACACACATACCATTTGGACACATTTTAAGGGGGGAGGGCTTATAAATGAATTTAAGGACACACATACCATTTGGAAACATTTTAAGGGGGGCTTATAAATTTATTTAAGGACACACATACCATTTGGACACATTTTAAGGTGGGGGCTTATAAATTAATTTAAGGACACACATACCATTTGGACACATTTTAAGGGAGGGGGGCTTATAAATTAATTTAAGGACACACATACCATTTGCACACATTTTAGGGGGGCTTATAAATTAATTTAAGGACACATATACCATTTGGACACATTTTAAAGGGGGGTGCTTATAAATTAATTTAAGGAGACACATACCAGCTGGACACATTTTAAGGGGGGGGGGGGGCTTATAAATTAATTTAAGGACACATATACCATTTGGACACATTTTAAAGGGGGGGGCTTATAAATTAATTTAAGGAGACACATACTATTTTGACACATTTTAAGGGGGTGTTTAGGGTAAAGCACTACAATGGAGCTGACAAAATATATTGTTAAATGACTAGACTAGGTGGATATGGGGCCAGGATAGCATGCTGGGGAGGTGAGTGAAGGCAAATATGCATGAAGGACAAAAAAGGAGCATTAAAAGATTACAGCATGCATGAGGACAAAGGGGACATTCACAGCATATTGCAATCATAGTAATTAGGGATTGAGGAAAGAAATACAATACATTAGCAAACATTCAATACAATAAAATGTGATGTTAAAGGATAAATCTTACCTTAATATAGTCGTTCTGCAGGACCTGAATGATAGCAGAACAGGTCTCTGGGATAATGATCCCCAGAGCCTGGGGGGAGATGCCTGTCAAGAATTTGAGGTCCTGCAGGCTTCTCCCAGTCGCCAAGTACAGCAACGTGGCGACTAGCCTCTGCTCCGAAGTGATGGCTTGCCTCATGCAGGTATCCTGCCTACTGATATAAGGGGTCAGCAAAGCCAACAAATGGAGAAAAATGGGGTCCGTCATCCTGAGAAAGTTCCTGAAATCATCAGGATTATTCTCATGGATCTCACGAAGCAAAGGCATGTGAGAGAATTGGTCACACTGGAGCAACCAATTCTTGGTCCATTAACTCCTCCCCACCCTGTTCATGGACTGGGCTTGGGTCGAAGAATTAACTACAACACCAAGCCCAAGCAAAGTACAAACTCTACGACAAGTACATACACGCAACATGGCTTCAAAATGGTCGGCTGGTCAGAACGAACTTAAACAGAAAGCACTGAAGAACAACAAGGCCTGTGAAGAGCGAGCTGAAAATCAGCAACGAGCAGGCAAGAACGCACTGAATGAACAAATGCCAACTGACTACACGCACTGAAAAGCAGATACAAACCCCACAAGCACAACAGTTAAACGATTTGAAAAAAACACGAGTCTGAAAAGCGCGAATCGTCTCTCACAAAAACTTCTACTAACACGAGATTAGCAGAAGGAGCCCAAAGGGTGGCGCACTTGCTATTGCATTTCCGTTTTATAGTCCTGTCGTACCTGGTGTATGTCACCGCGTTCTAGACGGTTGGACTTTGGTGTGATCGTGTGTAGACAAGTCCGTTTCAGCGGAACTCCATCGGATCTCCGCCTGAGCTCCGTCAAAAAGTCCTACGGAGTTGAGTCCGACAAAGTCCGCTCGTGTGTACACGGCATAAGAGAACATTGGTAGACAGTCTCATCAGCAAGGCTTAGAGTCAACAAGCATTCATGGTTAACTGGCATACAATTTATCTGTACAGACATATGTAGCTAACTAGGGGGGTTACGAAAGATAAATCCACTTTGCACTGAAAGTGCACTTGGAAGTGCAGTCGCTCTAAATCTAAGGGGTAGATCTGAATGAGTGCAAGCTCTGCTGATTTTATCATCCAATCATGTGCAAGCTAAAATGCTGTTTTTTATTTTCCTTGCATACCCCCCTCGGATCCAAAGTGACTTTACTTCCAAGTGCACGTGCAAGTGGATTTGCCTTTAGTAAATGAACCCCTATGAGTTCTACCAAGAAAGCAACCTAAGGAGTGGAAGGAGGGTAAATCTTCTGACCTGATAAGGGAGAAGAAATTATTAATTGAATAAAGTAGTACATAAAGATGTGAAGTATATGGAATGCCTGGGGGGGGAGTGAGAGGGGTCTGGGATTCAGAGGCGTCCCTGATCCTGAGTTTGCCCAGTGTGTTGGCAAGGTCTGCATGTAGATATCCTGTTTCCCAGAAAATAAGACCTACCGTGATTGTCAGTGGCTGCAAGGACTTTAACTAGGGATTATTTGGGGGTAGGGCTTATATTGCAGCCATCACCGACAATCACGCTAGGTCTTATTTTCGGGGAAACAGGGTACCAGTCCATGCATCGAACGGATGTCATGTCCATAGAGATCTCTTCTGATGAGAAGGATTGTTCCATGAAATGACGCATCTGGTGATAAAACGTTTCAAAGACTTATGCCTCATACACATGATCAGATTTTCCGACAACAAAACCATGGATTTTTGTTCGAAGGTTGTTGGCTCTAACTTGTCTTGCATACGCACAGTCACACAAATGTTGGCCAACAATTACGATCGTGGGAACATGGTGATGTACAACACGTATGACGAGCCGATAAAAAGGAAGTACAATAGCCAGTGTGCCATCCTTTGGGGTCCTTCTGCTAATCGCGTGTTTATCTCATGATAGTAGAAGTTTGGTGGGAGACGATTCGCGCTTTTCAGCCTCGTGCTTTTCAGTTCATTTCTGCTTTTCAGTTTGTGCTTGTCGGTTCGTATCTGCATAATGGCCACCCAGTTCCGGCTTTTCCAAACAGCCATAAACATGGCCGAATACAAACTCAACCACATCATTATGAGCTGCTGCATTCTTCAAAATTTCCTACGGAAGAATGCAGCCAACTATCTGGCCTCAGTTGCAACTGAGGCTGACTTTTCACCAGGTCAAATGACGGCGCTTGAAAGTGGCCATCCTGGCTTGCCCCCAAAGCGCCTGCGAAGTACGGCAAAAGTATGTGGAGTACTTTGTGGGTAGGGGGGCAATTGATTTACCAGCAAATCTGGAAGCTGTTTAAAATAAAAAATTTTTGCAAAGCTAAATTCATATTTCATTTGATTTACTGCTTGTGTTTCTTATCTGTCTCCTAGGTTCTCCAATGGCCTTCTATTTTTTTCAATAGTGCAAACGCAACTTATTTGATACATGAGGTGACAATCTTTTCTTCAGCTAACTATTATTTTGTGCTGTGGGTCTGCTACACACACACAATGGGTCTTATTTAATAAAGGCAAATCAACTTTGCACCACAAATGCACGGCAAGTGCACTTGGAAGTGCAATGGCTGTAGATCAGAGAGGAACATGTAAGGAAAATAAACAGCATTTTTGCTTGTACATGATTGGATGATAAAATCAGCAGAGCTTCCCCTCATTTCAGATCTCCCCCTCCGATCTGCAGCGACTGCACTTTCAAGTGCACTTGCAGTGCACTTGTAGTGCAGAGCGGATTTGCCTTTGGTAAATCAACCCCAATGTTTTTGTTGTTAATGTATGTAATGCATTAATGATAAAAATAATCATCCTTTTCAACTCCATGAAATAATTGCTTGTAGTCCCTAAAATGGCCTGATTTTAGCAAATTTTACAGCACAGTGGGGGTTATTTACTAAAGGCAAATCCACTTTGCACTACAAGTGAAACTGCACTGAAAGTGCCCTTGTAGTGCAAAGTGGATTTGCCTTTAGTAAATACCCCCATTGTCACTGTAACTACACCAACTTAAAAAAAAAATGGTATTGAGCATTGAAAGAAGAAGCCACACATTGTTGGGTATAAAACATTTTACTCTAAGCACATTCACATGTGCGTTATAAAAGGGTTTTTTAACAAACCAACATCTTGGTGTATAACATGAATGTCTGACAGTATATATACTTTTTGGTGGCTAAACAGGCATATTTAAAACCATAACATACACATCCCCAACTCAGGAACTTACAAAGTTCACCTTTGGTAAAGTGAAGGCCATATGAGACAGTAGTATGTCAAAACTGTGTTGATTTTGCCTTCATCAGATGGGGTGATCTCTCCCCTGTAAAAGCCAAATTTTGAAGATGCACACAAATTGTGACTCAAAATTTTTATCTCCCTCATGATCCCATGCCTAAAACATGTGTATTTTCCCTACATCTACAGTGGGGCAAAAAAGTATTTAGTCAGCCACCAATTGTGCAAGTTCTCCCACTTAAAAAGATGAGAGAGGCCTGTAATTGTCATCATAGGTATACATCAACTATGAGAGACAAAATGTGGAAACAAATCCAGACAATCACATTGTCTGATTTTTTAAAGAATTTATTTGCAAATTATGATGGAAAATAAGTATTTGGTCACCTACACACAAGCAAGATTTCTGGCTCTCACAGACCTGTATCTTCTTCTTTAAGAGGCTCTGTCCTCCACTCATTACCTGTATTAATGGCACCTGTTTGAACTTGTTATCAGTATAAAAGACACCTGTCCACAACCTCAAACAGTCACACTCCAAATTCCACTATGGTGAAGATCAAAGAGCTGTCGAAGGACACCAGAAACAAAATTGTAGAGCTGCACCAGACTGGGAAGATTGAATCTGCAATAGGCAAGCAGCTTGGTGTGAAGAAATTAACTGTGGGAGCAATAATTAGAAAATGGAAGACATACAAGACCACTGATAATCTCCCTCGTTCTGGGGCTCCACGCAAGATCTCACCCCGTGGGGTCAAAATGATCACAAGAACGGTGAGCAAAAATCCCAGAACCACACGGGGGACCTAGTGAATGACCTGCAGAGAGCTGGGACCAACGTAACAAAGGCTACCATCAGTAACACACTACGCCACCAGGGACTCAGATCCTGCAGTGCTAGACGTGTCCCCCTGCTTAAGCCAGCACATGTCCGGGCCCATCTGAGGTTTGCTAGAGAGCATTTGAAAGATCCAGAAGAGGATTGGGAGAATGTCATATGGTCAGATGAAACCAAAGTAGAACTGTTTGGTAGAAACACAACTCGTCGTGTTTGGAGGAGAGAGACTGCTGAGTTGCAACCAAAGAACACCATACCTACTGTGAAGCATGGGGGTGGCAACATCATGCTTTGGGGCTGTTTCTCTGCAAAGGGAACAGGATGACTGATCCATGTACATGAAAGAATGAATGAGGCCATGTATCATGAAATTTTGAGTGCAAACCTCCTCCCATCAGCAAGGGCAATGATCTTTCAGCATGGCAATGATCCCAAACACAACGCTGGGGCAATGAAGGAGTGGCTTAGTAAGAAGCATTTCAAGGTCCTGGAGTGGCCTAGCCAGTCTCCAGATCTCAACCCCATAGAAAACCTTTGGAGGGAGTTGTAAATCCGTTTTGCCCAGCAACAGCCCCAAAACATCACTGCTCTAGAGGAGATCTGCATGGAGAAATGGGCCAACATACCAGCAACAGTGTGTGACAACCTTATGAAGACTTACAGAAAATGTTTGACCTCTGTCATTGCCAACAAAGGATATATAACAAAGTATTGAGATGAACTTTTGACATTGACCAAATACTTATTTTCCACCATAATTTGCAAATAAATTCTTTCAAAAATCAGACAATGTGATTGTCTGGATTTGTTTCCACATTTTGTCTCTCATAGTTGAGGTATACCTATGATGACAATTACAGGCCTCTCTCATCTTTTTAAGTGGGAGAACTTGCACAATTGGTGGCTGACTAAATACTTTTTTGCCCCACTGTATATTTCAAAAGCCACAAAACGCACAGTGGGGGTTATGCTCTTGCAGTGCAAAGTGGATTTGCCTTTCGTAAATAACCCCCAGTGTGTCAACATGTGCTATTTGCGATTATGGGTTATCAATGTACTCGTTTTGTGGGTGCAACCCCTTCCTCCAAACTAAAATAGGTGGGAGGAAGGGGTTGCACCCTGAAACACGTTCATTGATCCCCCATGATGGGGACTAGCACATGTTGACACACTGGGCCTTAATACAGAAAGGAAAAAACACTTTGCCCTACAAGTGCACTTTCAAGTGCACTTGCATTGCACTTGTAGTGCAAAGTGGTTTTGCTATTTTTAAATAAGCCACAGTGTGTCACAGTTGATATCCCATGATAGCACATGTTGACACACACTGTGCATCTTCAATATATGGCTAGGAAATTACTTTAAAACATTTAAAAAACGTACAATAATGACAAAATTTGCATTTTTATTTGGGTTTAGATTTTGCCTAAAACATCAATGATGTTGCTCAGTCTTTTTTGAACATCATTGATATTTTTCTTGACCTTTTCTAAATCCCAATTGCACACCATGATCTCACTGATGAGTACTTGTGCACTTGCACTGTTGAAGTGAGTTTCTTCTTCCACAACGTCCTCATCTATAACAGAAATCAGTCAGCGCAAAAATCCCATAAAACAGCAGCTGAACACTGAGGACCAAAATATCAAATCCCAGTAAATAAATGTAGGAAAAGCAGTGCAGCGCATAGACAAACAAGAGAAAAACAGAACAAAACTAATCCAATAAATCAAAAATTGATAATAGGAGAGAGTCCATAGTGTAAAAAGCACCATCAAGTGTCCATAAACTGTGGTCCTAAAGATGACAAACAGGATGATCGTGTGACGGCCTCCACCAACACTGAGTCCTAACCGCTCACCTCAAAGAGTGGACCCCTGAGTATATCAGTCAGGTCACACAGGCAGTCCCTGCACGAGGGTAAATATACTGGTCAACTGGATGGAAGGATTGCTGGAGACAGGTGTCCAAAAATGGCATAAGATACCCTGTGTCATAGCCAAGAACTCCGATGGGCTTGTTACATGGAATGATAATAGTACAGTATAGTGCTCTCCGTTGGGTATGTAAAAAACATTTATTTAAAAAGCAATTGCACTTACATAGCAAGCAAAGTTACCTCAGTGCCAAGGTTACACAGCAGACACTATCAGATTTCCACGAGGATGAACAGAGGACGCGGGTGACATCACGTGGTTTTGTACGCGTTGCGTCCCAGGGGGCTGGACTTAATCAGCGGTGACAGAGTGATGTACTACACACGCTATAAATACCCTAACGTGACACCTCCAATCATCAGAGGTGTCAGCAATGCAGGGAAACCATGAAGATATCTAAACAACAAAGATAGTGAAACCTCAGGTCGTTTCAGGAATTACACATGATAAATAACAATGGAAACCTGATACACAACGAGATGAGGGCCAGAAGTCAATAGACGCCCATACTAAATGGAAGGGGGCTAAATGTTAAGACAGAAATACCATCAACTAAATAAAAAGCATACTGTATTAACTCCCAGATAGATGTCATACACAAATAGGAGACTGAAACCATAAAAACAAATGGAGAAAAGAATTAAGACATGATAATGTAATAAAAAATGCCTAAACCCACGTCTCCATTGATCCTCGTATACAGCGCATATATGGAAACTAAACATAATTTTAGCGGTCAGAAATAAAGCAATTTACATCACACTCAACATTAGGGCCGGTGGGCACAAGAACCTTTGTCTCATGTATCCAATGAGACTCTCTATGGCTGAGCTGAAGTATAAAATTGCCACCTCTACAATGCTTTGTGACTTTTTCGATCCCCCAAAACATTAGACCCATGAGGTCCTGGTTGTGAACTAGTTTAAAGTGCCTGGATACATTGTGAGATTTTAGTCCCTTTTTGATGTTGTTCACATGCTCACCCAATCTAACATGGAGGGGTCTGGAGGTCCTGCCGATGTACTGAAGACCACATCCACATTCAAGCATGTAAACGAGACCAATCGTGGCACACGTAATTAATTGCTGAATTTTATACTCTTTATTTGTTGCTGAAGACACAAAGGTTTTCCACTTTCTGATATTGCATTTGGAATGCTTGCAGGCGGTACGTTTCCCACAAGCATAAAATCCCAAAAGGAGGAACGGGGCAGGAGGCGGAGCCTAGCGGAGCAGACATGCATTGTTAGAGCTCCACACCGCTGAGGAGAGAAGAGAAGGACAAAGCGGAGCCTGCAGGCTCAAAAGGTATCCATTTGAACCTTTTTGCCCCAGGGAACAAACTGTGAAAGTTTGGGCAGGAAATATGGTACTGGGAGGAAACCGTGGCAGAAATAAAAATCACCTCACAAAGAGCTCACAGGCACTCACTGCAGCTGAAGCAGCTCCAGTCACCTCACAAGATACAGCATCAGGGCGCTCTCACAGACAGAAAATGTCACAGCAAGACTCTCCATTTGAGTCAGATACAGAACAAATCCTCTCACAAACTTCTCCACAAGCCTCCTCAGTATCCCCAGTAATATTATTACAATTTGAAAAGATGCTTCATAAGGCTTTAAAACAAACCTCAGACCAAATAACAAAAAGCCTAACCAAAGAAATAAGAGAGCTGGGAAACCGCACCGCAGCCTTAGAAATAAAAATGGATGAAATTGAAATTACAACCCAAGAAAATATAACAGAATTGGAACAATTAAAAAACGAGAATTTAATACTTCAAACTAAGCTCGAAGATTACGAAAATAGAGCCAGACGTTCAAACTTGCGCATAAGGGGAATACCTGAAACTGTGACAGACCTGCAATCTACTATTACTGCTCTGTTACAAGAACTAAAGCCAGATATCCCTATTGAACGTTTAGAACTGGACAGAGTACACAGAGCCCTCACAGCCAAAAAGAAAGATGGACCCCCACGTGATATAATCACAAAATTTCATTATTACAGAACGAAAGAACAAATACTAATTGCTGCAAGAGAAAAAAAGGAACTTAATTTTCAAGGACACAATTATCAAATTTTTGCTGACCTATCCCAACTTACTATTACTAAAAGACGATCCATGAAACCCCAACTAATGGAACTGCAACGCCACAACATTATGTATCAATGGGGCTTCCCCTTTTCAGTCAGATTTAACTACCAAGGTACAATTTACAGAAGCAGATCAGCAGATGAACTACAACAAACCCTTTTAAAATTAAATCTGACAGAACCCACAAGCAGCAACACTCCCACACGCAGAAGAATGGCGTCATCTTCACCTTCAGGCAGCACCCAGAAAATTTCAGAACAAAATGGGAATCATCATTCTCACAAAAGAGGCCGTTATGCCACATCATCCATGGACCAAGAAGATTCAATGGACTGACATCCTAATTCCTGATATCTCTTCATTTATTATACTAAGAGATGGTTCTCTATACAAAAACCTATATTTATAACTGAATGTAACTGCATTCTGATAGTCACACACTGTGTGGGATCATGTTACATTCCAGTTATATTTCTTATTACTTCTGATTCATATAGCCTTAGAAGATATAAGTGAAATAAGGAAATTCTTGTTCAGTTATATATTATCAGGTAATAACAATAGATTTATTACTTTTTAGGACAAATATGTTCAATAATCCAGAAGTAATGGAAGCTTTTTCTTTCTTTTCTTAAAACAAATATATTATTACCTAACTAGTTCCTAGAATTATGTTTTTGTTTATTCTAATCTGAAGCAATACAACCTCAATTTTATGAGTTAACATATCTCATACAGTTAACATAACAGTTACATATGAATAAAATATGTAATTGTTTACTCTAAAAGGGTTAAAATCCCAAAATAATTCAAACTATCTTCATCAATACCAAAGTTATTACAGTACCTTTCTAACTGAATTATTTAGCCTAGGGCAAGACTAACCATATACAACCATGCTGGAATAAATAATTTCAACAAAAACTATATTCTGCACTCCAATTAATGAAACATCATTTTGAGGTCTTTTGACATAGCACTTCTCTCCTGTAAGCGGAAGATCCCTGTACCCCCATTAGCCCTCCTCATTCTCCCAACCATATTATGTGGGAGTGTGACGAAGGCACTTATTCCCCTGAGAGAGATATTTATTCTTTTTCACGGGTAAATTGTGATTACTTGCAAAAAATAATTTATACAATGTATCATCTAATCTCATATGTTTTTTGTTTACTCTTTACTCCAGAATTCACTGGTTTCTTTTCTATCTATTCATCTCTTCAGTCCACACAGGTTGCTTAACAAAAAGTAAGTCAAAACTATTTGATCTATTGCCATGGCACCACTGAATATACTTTCCCTGAATGTTCAGGGAATAAATGTCCCTCAAAAAAGGACCAAAGCCTTCCGTACTTTCCATAACAAGAAGGCTCACATAGTATACCTCCAAGAAACACACTTCACCAAAGATTCTACTCCAAAATATATTTCTCCTTTTTATCAACAAATTTACACGGCTTCTGCCTGTACCAAGCAAAGGGGAACTCTAATTGCATTTCACCGATCCACACCATTCACCTTATCATAAGAAATTAAAGACCCAGAAGGTAGATACCTGATACTCATGGGTTATATAATGGATACAGCAATCACGGTGATTTCCTACTACGCTCCTAACAAACAACCTACACCATTCCTCTCACATATATTACAAGTGATTAATACACACAAAATAGGAACAGTGATAATGTGTGGGGATTCGAACCAGGTCCTCCTCCCATTTCTAGATTAATCACCTTTTACACCATCCAAAATAACCTCTAGATTACCTTTTTCTCAACTTCTTTCCAAATACAATCTGGTAGATTCATGGAGAGAAAGTAACCCAATGAAAAAGAAATTCACTTATTTCTCGCACCCTCATCAAACCTTCACCAGAATAGATCATATTTTTCTAACAATAGGAATGATACCAGAAATTATTGCATCAGATATAATTCCGATTCCGTGGTCTGACCATAATGCAGTATACACTACTATAGCCTCAGCCATACCAAAAGCGCATGACCCAACGTGGTACTTACCGGACATAATGCTCAAACACCCACTACATCAGATGGCCATTGAACAAGCTTTAAAGGAATACATATCAATTAATAATACAACAGACATCTCCCCAATAACACTGTGGGAAGCTCATAAGCCTGTCTTGCATGGTACAATACAAAGACAAATGGCACTATTTAAACGGGAATGCAAAAATCTAGCAAAAAAACTAGAACTCAATTTTAATGCAGTCTACATATCATTTCAAGATAATCCATCTCAGAGTACAAAATCTCATCTGGAAAAATCTAGATTTGAATACGATCTATTTCTCACTGAGTCAGTTGATAAATCCCTCAAACGCTCCAAACACAATTTCTACATGAATACAAACAAACCAGGTACATATTTGGCTCGGGCATTAAATTCAACTAACAAATCTTTCAAACCAATACGTTTGAAATTATCAAAAAATGTTTACACTTGTAATCCAGTTAAAATTGTCCATAAATTTCACTCACATCTCGCAACTTTATACAAGACAAACAATGAATTTAATCCTACAGAGGCTGAATCCTTCTTCTCAAAAATAACCTTACCTGAGTTATCTCAGAATCAAAAAAGCAGTTTGGATGAGCCTATAACTATAGATGAAGTTACTAACGCCATAAAAGACCTAAAACTTAACAAAAGACCAGGCCCAGACGGCTACTCGGCTTTATACTATAAAACATTCTCAGAAATACTCTCTCCCATTCTCACTGAAACTTTTAACAAACTTCTAGATGGACATTCTTTTCGGCAAGAAACACTAATGGCAATTGTTTGTATGATCCCAAAACCCCTTTCTGATGATACTTCCTGTGTGAATTATCGGCCTATCTCTCTGTTAAACCTCGATATTAAATTATTAGCAAAAATAATAGCAAAACGCCTCAATAGCATTATAGGAAAATTAATACATAGAGATCAAGTAGGCTTCATGCCAAATAGACAGGCAGGCGATAATATACGCAGGGCAGTGTTATTGGCACATATTGCTAAAAAACGGAAAATCCCTTTATGTTTTCTATCTCTCGATATTAAGAGGGCATTTGACACAGTATCCTGGCAATATATGCAATATTCATTACAAAAATGGGGTTTTGGACCCCACTTTTTAACATGGATCAAAGCATTATATAATAAACCCAAAGCCTATATAAAATATGCTGGATACAAATCTGAAGCCTTTAATATCGAAAGAGGTACCCGACAGGGTTGCCCATTATCTCCCTTATTATTTGCCCTTATACTCGAACCCATGGCCCAATACATCAGAACAAACCAAACTATAACTGGCATTGAAGTAGGAGGTATTACACACAAATTATGTATATTTGCAGACGATATATTACTTTTTCTATCATCACCACAGATCTCTGGTCCTAACTTAATACCAGCTCTTGATGGATTTGCAGCCCTATCCGGCCTTATGATTAATCCTAAGAAACATGGAATTGATCCCGGCTAGGGCTGCACTCCCATTCACATGGGCAGAAAAATCAATCCCATACCTTGGAATTCATTTAACAGCATCTCATTCTGACTTATTCTCAACCAATTATCCTCCTGTATTAAGACAGATCACAAATCTAATAAAACAATGGTCGCAACTTCCTTTATCCTGGATAGGGAAGATTAATGCAATCAAAATGACTATTCTACCCAAATTGCTTTATCTATTCAGAGTCCTCCCTATTCCAATTCCTTCCTATTTTTTGAGAATAGTACAAAAAAGAGCAACTTCGTTTATATGGGGCTCTTCTAAACCACGTATACCTATACACACACTACATCTTCCCAAAAATAAAGGAGGCCTGGGATACCCTAATTTTACTAACTACTACAGAGCAGCACATTTGGCCAGTCTGTGCAAATACCATGCAAAACAGGAAATCCCATTATGGGTATTTATAGAGGCTTCAGAAAATGACCCTCTATTAATATCAAATTTATTATGGCTTGATCCTAAAGACCGCTTTAAAATTCATAATCACATAACTAAACACTTCTTATCTCTCTGGGATAAACTAAAAACCAAATATCAGTTACAATCTCCACACAATCCTCTCCTTTCTTTTATCAGAAATCCGGCCTTTTATCCGGCATGGATCTACCCAAATTCTTTTAAAGCTTGGACAACATCAGGCATTCAGACACTAAATGACTTCATAGCATCTAAATCATTCCTTTCATTCCCATCGCTTAGAGAAAAATATGATCTACCAAACTCTGAGATATTTAGATATCTCCAAATCAAAAATTTCTATACACCATTCCTAAAGGGGGATACACCATTATCCCAATTATCCATTTTTGAATCAATCTGTACAAAAGATCCATTTGCTAAAGGTACAATTTCATCACTTTATAATCAATTATATGGAGTAGCAAATCTTAATAGACCCTCTTACGTTCAGAGGTGGGAGGAGGACCTGGGACGAACTTTAGAAGACACGGACTGGTCTAACATATGGCTCACATCTAAGTCATCTTCACCCAACATCTTAGCACTGGAGACAAATTATAAAGTCCTAACTCGCTGGTACCTTGTACCTGCTAGAGTGGCAAAATATTCACCTAATACCTCAGCTCTTTGTTTTCGAGGATGCCCAGAAATAGGCACATATTTACGCATATGGTGGACGTGCCCAGTAATCCAAACCTTCTAGAAGGAAGTCTTCGTGACTGCATCTAAAATATTTAAAAAAATAATACAACCAGATCCATATTTAACTTTACTTAATCTAAAACCGGAATGGTTAACACTCTCTCAATTCAAACTTATGATCCAACTAATAACGGCTGCAAAACAAACAGTGGCCAAGGCATGGAAATCTCCTACATTTGTACTAGCAGAAACAATTCACAGAATGAATAATACAATGTCCCATGCTAAGATGGTAGCCATCGATCAAAATCAAATTCCAAAATTTGAAAAACTTTGGCATCCTTGGATAAAACAACAATTCCTGTCAAACTTCAATGACTCTGTCCTGTTGCCATGGTAACAGATTAAATGACTTACAGAGACACCCATTCTAAGGCTTCAAAGAGAACTAAAAAGAATAATAAACTGACGAGCGGGACAACCTTGTGGACCATACCTCTACCTTTAAACCCTTTTTCTTCTTTCTCTTTCCTTTTCTCCACCTTACGATTAAAGCTCATTATCAGAATTTATTTGACCTATATACACTCTACTTGTAAACAATATGTATAGTAGGTATAAATCATTTAAATACCTACAAAAGTAACTAAGGAAATGATATATATCTTTAATTTAGGTTTACGTGAACCCAATGTTTAATATTTGAAATTTCATGATATTTACCTATATAAACCCTACTGTAAAACAATGAGCTTACTTTATAGATCATTGTAAACTTACTTTATGTATCTTTATAACATTGTATACTCAATAAACTTCTTTTGACAAGGAAAATCCCAAAAGGAACGTGAATAACCGACTTTCTGACTGAATAGGTGGGTCAGCAACACTAGGTGCCAAACAATCATGAATAGGGGGGGCTTTTTTATATATAAATAATGGTCGCTGTGGCAAAAGAGGACCCAGAACTTTATCTTGTTTGAGTATGGGTCAATTTTTTTGAACAATCCTCTCAAACCTGAATGTTGAACATTGAAATTTAATACCATTTTAAAGTTGGAAACACCAGTATCATTTTCTCTGATCTGATTGGATACTAATACATTTCTATCCATGCTGCGCACCCGTTCTATTTCACTTTCCAGGGCAGATTTCTCATATCCCTTTTGGTGAAACCTGGATGCAAGAACCTGGGATTGAGAAACAAAATCATCCTCATGAGTGCAATTCCGCCTGAGTCTGATGAATTGACCTCTGGGGATATTGCACAACCATGACCTATGGCGGCAGCTCCCCAGGGGAATATAGGAATTTCGATCAGTTGGTTTAAAATGGTTGCACAAACTAAAATGGTTGCCCTTTTTAGAAAATTCCAGGTCAAGGAAGATAATATGTTCCATAGTGATATTCCAAGTAAGCTGAATATTCTTGGAATTATCATTCATGGATTGAATAAACCTGTCAAGACCCAAACGATCTCCATCCCATACAAGAATGAGATCATAAATAAACCTCCTATAGCAGACAAGCTCAGGGGGGCGATTGGAGAAAACAACTTTTTCCTCCCAGTGGGCCATAAACAAATTGGCCACACTGGGAGCGAAACGAGCCCCCATCGCAACCCCTCTTGTCTGTAAATAAAATTGTAGGTCATACCAGAAATAGTTTCTCGATAGACAAAAACTAAGACAACTAAGGAGAAACGTTTTGTGTTTTCTATACTCAGGGGTCCACTCTTTGAGGTGAGTGGTTAGGACTCAGTGTTGGTGGAGGCCGTCACATCCTTAGGACCAGCGTTTATGGACACTTGATGGTGCTTTTTACACTATGGACTCTCTCCTATTAATTTTTCATTTATTGGATTTGTTTTGTTTTTGTCTTGTTTGTTTATGCGCTGCACTGCTTTTTCTACAACATCCACATCACCTAAAAAAAACACACACACCATGTATTATACATATGCAGGCATCCATCTATTACCTGAAGCTGTGGTCTCAGACACTGACCTGTTGTCGACACCATTTCGACCACTTCCCGAACCTCTGCATTCACATCCTCAGGTTGTGTGCTGAGTTCCCCTTCTTCAGGAAATGTGGGGTTACTGGTGTCTCAGATGTCAGGATTCTTTTCTCCCCTATGTGAATAGAAAAAAGGTATACTTAGCAGACAGATATTTGAGGCTAGAAATAGTAAAATGAAACATTACTTGGAAGTGTCGTCCAATTGTCTGTTTTGGTAGAGTTCCAAGCTGAAGACATTACTTTTTACCTTTCAAAAGCTGGAATACTTACCTGTTTTGTGCAAGTTTCACACATGGGGAGACCCCTAGTATCCACTGGAACACCTGAGTGGGACACCCTTAAAAGGTTGTTATGGTGTCCCACACTAGTGCTCCTGCGTCCAGATGTGTAAACAGCTGCTGAGTGTCCTCTCCTTACACTGAATTAAATTGTCATTTCATTATAGTTTCAAACACATCTAGACAACAATGTAATAAACTTCTTTTAATCAAAATAGGCATGAACAAATGCAGTTAACCTGCATCTGCCAAAACCGTCATATTAGTGGTCGAACGAACAGTGTTTAATACGAATGATTACTGTTCCCACGAACCTCAAACTTGGCATTTTAAACTGTACAACAGTAAAGAAAAGCACATGTACCAGCACGAAAGTAGTAATAATAATAGAAACACAAGACAAATACTTACTTTTTTGCAGCACTTTCCTGATCCTTCTATACTGATCCTGCTCCCTCAATTTCAGGTATGACCAGCGTTTCCTCAATTGCTCCTTGTATTGTACCCCAAATGTTCTGTGCAGACTTCTCACAACTTTAGTCATGATCTTAGCCTTTCTCACAGAAGGTCCAGGATTCCATGAGATCCGGAGCAGCAGCAGATGACGCATATGTCCCCAGGCTGTGGTACTATGACAGCCTGCATTTTTTGTCTGACCAGATGGAACCCAGGCCATCGCTATCAACACTTCCTTCAATATTTCCTTCCACATCAGCTGAGGCTCCTGAAGTCCAACCTGGGCCTTCCACCCAGGAAGATGATGTGGAGGAGCCCAGCTTGACCCAGGTATAGCATTGTTGAACATATTTCTTGTCAAAAATTGAATGATGTTAACTAGATGTTATTGATCACAAATTTCAGATTTAACAAAGTGGTTTACATATCAATAGATAGTAGTAGCCAAAATTGATTGGGACAAGAATGAAAAATGCTGGGGTCAGAATGATAGTCTTTTCTATTTGTTAACATTCAATTTGCAACAGTCATGAGCTCAAAACTGTGTTTGATTGATGACCAAAAACCTAAAACTATGTACCATTTTCATACACAGGAAAGTCTCAGCCAGGAAGAGGCTGTGGAAAACAGCCTGATGGAATCCCAGGTTCCTCCCCTCTGCCCTCCAACCAAAAGGACCAGGAAAGCAAGGAATCTTGAGGAGTCCGCCACTGCTTTCTTAACACAGGCAAATGCGGCTCTTAACATGACCCCTGGTGGCCACGAGGCAATTGGATGTGTCACTGCAAGCAAACTAGAACACATGGCCAATGCACAATCTGTGAAGAACTTATTCTGAAGGCCCTAAACAAGGGGACGAGGGGCGAACTCACAACTTAAACCCACCTCTGTGAGTTGGACCATACTCCTCCACCACCTTCAGCAACACCACCAACACCACAGCCACCCAACCCACCACAGCAGTATGGAAGGAAGCGTAGAAGGAAGTGTTGAGAGTGAAGGCCTGGGTTTGGTGTTGTCTGGCAAAAAACGCAGGCTGTTGTAAGACCACAGCCTCGGGACATATATGTCATCTTCTGCTGCTCCCGATCTCTTGATGTCCTGGATGGTATTGTGCTCCCTATTAAATGGACTCCTCAGGTTACCAATTTTGACAGGGAAATAATTGATGTCTGCCTGGGGTACAAAGGCTTCACCAACTCCAACTGTTTCTCCAGCGTTGTCTTCCTCTTTATTTCGTTCTGACCTTGTGCTCACTATTAAATTTAAAATTTTTGTTTGGATAAATACTTGACTATAGGTTTTACTTAAAAAAGGACAGTTTGTTTGTGAGTAGGCAGGTACATTTCAAAAATACAATGTCAAATTAACAAGGGACACCAACATAGTTGTATCTTTGAGGTTAAAAAATACACGATAATAATGGTGTTGTGGTAACTTGACACACAAAATGAAAATTAAAATTATGGAGATCACGAGAAAAAAAAAATTATGGAGATTACTAGAAAAAAAAAGAAAAAAAAAGATTATTTTGGAGATCACGGGAAAAAAAACCAACAAAACAAATATCATTCAGGAGATCACTAGAAATAATAAAAAATACGTTTTTCAGAACTCTGTGAATATCAGCAGCAAAGCAACTTCAGTATTATAGCATTATAAAGAAGAAGAGAATGCGCTGCAGTGAGAGATTTCATAATTTGCCGTATGACGAATGTGATATCTCCATTACGAATGCTAGTTTTACAAAACCGATCACTTCCGGCTCGTACTTGATTCTGAGCATGCGTGAACTTTTGTGCAACGGACTTGTGTACACACGATCGGAAAGTCCGACAGCAAAGTTTTGTTGGCGGAAAATTTAACAACCTGCTAGCCAACATTTGTTGGCGGAAAGTCAGCCAGCAAATGTTCGATGGAGCATAAACACGGTCGGACTTTCAGCCAACAAGCTCACATCCAACATTTCCCGTTGGAAAATTCGACTGTGTGTACGTGGCATTAGTGTTGAGTAACAGTGTCCATCTTTTCCAGGAGAAATAGGGTATGCAGAGATTGTTTCACCGAAGCGATTTGAGGTGGTTTGGGGTGGATCCAGGCTTGCATGAGGACTCTGCGAGCTATTAGAAGGCAGATATGTACCCATTGATGGAGAGAGTCACATGAAGATGATGATAAAGAGGCCATTGAAGCGTCATAGCTGAAAAGACTGAAAGGGGGTCTTTGGGAAGAGATATCTGCTGAATCTTGTCTATATACTTTATTTCAGAACCTGATCCCAGAAGGTGAAGTTAGCTCGGCAGGTCCACAGTCTGTGAAAAAGAGATGGCCGGGAAATGGTACACGAGGGGCATGTAGAGAGAGAGGAGTCCTCTTTGCTGTAACGAAACAGGATATATGACCGATGGGCAATTTTGAATTGGGCTTCTCACCAAGCTTCGCAGACCACCAAAGAGAGGTTTTTTTGGTATCCTGTAAGGATCTTTGCTGGTGCGTCCTGGTTGTCAAGGATGGATGACTAGGGGTTAAAGGGAATGATGCGGTATTTGGAAGCCTGCTATGTGATGAGGTTAGAGTAAATCTCTGAATATTGGTTACGTTGAAGCATTGCATCGATGAATGAGGGCTGGCAAGGGTTTTGGTGTGGGCTGAAGCAGGATTTAAGGTAGCTGATTAGCTGGTAGTAATGAAACACCTGGGACGGTGATAAGGAATACTGGGTAGCGAGTTCTGAGAAGGGTCTGAAGGTTCCTTGGACAGGATTAATGAGATTGGAGACAGTCAACAAGCTGAGGAAGACCATTGCGCAAAGGCTTTGTGTGCCTGGAAGGAGGGAACATTGGGTTGCCAAGTATGGGCAAGTGGCTAGAGATGTTGTACGGTAAGCCCAGGAGTCTCCGCACCTCTCTCCAGGCTACAACAGTGTCTCCAATCAGTAGATTAGATTAAAAGGCAAAAGAGAGGGGTAGTGGGACTTTAAATGAGGCATGGGTAGGTCTTTGAAAAAGTCTAGGATACCTTATATTAAATTAACTGTCACCACCCCTTGAGGGGCTTATAAGCTGTATAGCCATAGAAAATTGCTAATCAAAGAAATGCATAGACATCAGTTCCTGAGTAATATAATAATAATAATAATATTATAATGCATCATAATATACAATACATAAATCATGCACATTGAGGCATAATAAAAATAGTAGTCATGTTGATAGAAACGTTGTTTATAAACGCTGTTTGAAAATAATTGATACAAGCAATCACAGTTCTAAAATGGGTATACAAAAAAGGTGAACAAGGTATTCCGAATAACAATGTTGGTAAGTATAAATGGTATACGATAGAATTCATAGATGAACCAAACTTGAAATGTCAACCCTGAGTGTAGACTCTACGCGTTTCATGGCGTTTAAAGCCAATCATCAGGAGTGGGATGCATCAAGAGATGACTAGAAAAATAAATAAAACAAATCAATAAGTAGATCATTGGAGTCTCGATTAAAATCATGCTTACACGAGGTAAAGCAAGTATTTTAGAATATATAAATGCACATTACCTTTTGGCAACAACCCAGTACATAACCCAACAGTCCAATTGAGGAATAATGAAGGTGGCCCTGAGAGAGCTGTCTCCCCCGGGGTTGAGGCCAAGGACACACAAGGCTAACCCCCCAAACCAAAAGTCTCCATTGGGGCTGGAGAATCGGAGGGGGGGTAGAGAGGAACAGCAGCCAGGGAGAGAGCCAGACAGCCAAAATACACTTCCAAAGTAGGAGGCATACATGTATGGGCCACAGATGAAGTTCTGCAATAAATGAAAGAAAAAAGAATAATGAGGAGAAGATGTGTAACAAAGAGATGGGGATGAGTGTGTCAAAAAAAAAAAAATTATAGGAAATAGAACAATGTTGTGAATAAAGGAAAGTAAAATGTAAAACCAAACTGGCACTAGAGTGTATGTCTGACACCTGCCCCAAAAATAACTGGGTGGTGAGAACCAACAAACAAAAGATATATATATAAATAATGTATACTAGCATGTTGCCAATGTGTTGGTATTTAAATGAGAGGCATAAAAATAAATAATGCACACCTGTATAAAGAGAAATCAAGCATGATGTGAATAGGTGTGTGATAGTGAAGAGGGGAAGAGAAACAGCCTGATTACCTGAGGTGTGGATGAAGACCCATATATCCTCTCCTCCTGAGAAAAAGTGTGGAATGAACTGCCTGCTCATCCCGACCTTTGTATCCTCAGCCTAAGGGCGTGTCCCAGCCAACGTCATGCAATCACGTTTGGCCAAAGAAATAGACGGGGCAGACAACCAACTGAGGCACAGAGATCTCAGCAGCAGTTCATCCCCGCCCATCAAGCCTAAGTGTGATGGAGGGAGCATAACGCAGGTCGGCGTCGGGAGGACACCGCACCTGCGGCATGCTGGGCATGACGCCGATGCGCCAAGATCCAGCCCCGCCCCCATCGCTAAAGAGATGGGTGGGGGGAGAAGGAGCTGGGCGCATCGCAACCCCGGGGGAAGAGAGATCAATCAAAACGGACCACCCACCCTGGTTGGTGGTCCGTTTTGATTGATCTCTCTTCCCCCGGGGTTGCGATGGTGGGTGGTCCGTTTTGATTGATCTCTCTTCCCCCGGGGTTGCGATGCGCCCAGCTCCTTCTCCCCCCACCCATCTCTTTAGCGATGGGGGCGGGGCTGGATCTTGGCGCATCGGCGTCATGCCCAGCATGCCGCAGGTGCGGTGTCCTCCCGACGCCGACCTGCGTTATCCTCCCTCCATCACACTTAGGCTTGATGGGCGGGGATGAACTGCTGCTGAGATCTCTGTGCCTCAGTTGGTTGTCTGCCCCGTCTATTTCTTTGGCCAAACGTGATTGCATGACGTTGGCTGGGACACGCCCTTAGGCTGAGGATACAAAGGTCGGGATGAGCAGGCAGTTCATTCCACACTTTTTCTCAGGAGGAGAGGATATATGGGTCTTCATCCACACCTCAGGTAATCAGGCTGTTTCTCTTCCCCTCTTCACTATCACACACCTATTCACATCATGCTTGATTTCTCTTTATACAGGTGTGCATTATTTATTTTTATGCCTCTCATTTAAATACCAACACATTGGCAACATGCTAGTATACATTATTTATATATATATCTTTTGTTTGTTGGTTCTCACCACCCAGTTATTTTTGGGGCAGGTGTCAGACATACACTCTAGTGCCAGTTTGGTTTTACATTTTACTTTCCTTTATTCACAACATTGTTCTATTTCCTATAATTTTTTTTTTTTTTTTTTTTTGACACACTCATCCCCATCTCTTTGTTACACATCTTCTCCTCATTATTCTTTTTTCTTTCATTTATTGCAGAACTTCATCTGTGGCCCATACATGTATGCCTCCTACTTTGGAAGTGTGTTTTGGCTGTCTGGCTCTCTCCCTGGCTGCTGTTCCTCTCTACCCCCCCTCCGATTCTCCAGCCCCAATGGAGACTTTTGGTTTGGGGGGTTAGCCTTGTGTGTCCTTGGCCTCAACCCCGGGGGAGACAGCTCTCTCAGGGCCACCTTCATTATTCCTCAATTGGACTGTTGGGTTATGTACTGGGTTGTTGCCAAAAGGTAATGTGCATTTATATATTCTAAAATACTTGCTTTACCTCGTGTAAGCATGATTTTAATCGAGACTCCAATGATCTACTTATTGATTTGTTTTATTTATTTTTCTAGTCATCTCTTGATGCATCCCACTCCTGATGATTGGCTTTAAACGCCATGAAACGCGTAGAGTCTACACTCAGGGTTGACATTTCAAGTTTGGTTCATCTATGAATTCTATCGTATACCATTTATACTTACCAACATTGTTATTCGGAATACCTTGTTCACCTTTTTTGTATACCCATTTTAGAACTGTGATTGCTTGTATCAATTATTTTCAAACAGCGTTTATAAACAACGTTTCTATCAACATGACTACTATTTTTATTATGCCTCAATGTGCATGATTTATGTATTGTATATTATGATGCATTATAATATTATTATTATTATTATATTACTCAGGAACTGATGTCTATGCATTTCTTTGATTAGCAATTTTCTATGGCTATACAGCTTATAAGCCCCTCAAGGGGTGGTGACAGTTAATTTAATATAAGGTATCCTAGACTTTTTCAAAGACCTACCCATGCCTCATTTAAAGTCCCACTACCCCTCTCTTTTGCCTTTTAATCTAATCTACTGATTGGAGACACTGTTGTAGCCTGGAGAGAGGTGCGGAGACTCCTGGGCTTACCGTACAACATCTCTAGCCACTTGCCCATACTTGGCAACCCAATGTTCCCTCCTTCCAGGCACACAAAGCCTTTGCGCAATGGTCTTCCTCAGCTTGTTGACTGTCTCCAATCTCATTAATCCTGTCCAAGGAACCTTCAGACCCTTCTCAGAACTCGCTACCCAGTATTCCTTATCACCGTCCCAGGTGTTTCATTACTACCAGCTAATCAGCTACCTTAAATCCTGCTTCAGCCCACACCAAAACCCTTGCCAGCCCTCATTCATCGATGCAATGCTTCAACGTAACCAATATTCAGAGATTTACTCTAACCTCATCACATAGCAGGCTTCCAAATACCGCATCATTCCCTTTAACCCCTAGTCATCCATCCTTGACAACCAGGACGCACCAGCAAAGATCCTTACAGGATACCAAAAAAACCTCTCTTTGGTGGTCTGCGAAGCTTGGTGAGAAGCCCAATTCAAAATTGCCCATCGGTCATATATCCTGTTTCGTTACAGCAAAGAGGACTCCTCTCTCTCTACATGCCCCTCGTGTACCATTTCCCGGCCATCTCTTTTTCACAGACTGTGGACCTGCCGAGCTAACTTCACCTTCTGGGATCAGGTTCTGAAATAAAGTATATAGACAAGATTCAGCAGATATCTCTTCCCAAAGACCCCTTTTCAGTCTTTTCAGCTATGACGCTTCAATGGCCTCTTTATCATCATCTTCATGTGACTCTCTCCATCAATGGGTACATATCTGCCTTCTAATAGCTCGCAGAGTCCTCATGCAAGCCTGGATCCACCCCAAACCACCTCAAATCGCTTCGGTGAAACAATCTCTGCATACCCTATTTCTCCTGGAAAAGATGGACACTGTTACTCAACACTAATGCCACGTACACACAGTCGAATTTTCCAACGGGAAATGTTGGATGTGAGCTTGTTGGCTGAAAGTCCGACCGTGTTTATGCTCCATCGAACATTTGCTGGCTGACTTTCCGCCAACAAATGTTGGCTAGCAGGTTGTTAAATTTTCCGCCAACAAAACTTTGCTGTCGGACTTTCCGATCGTGTGTACACAAGTCCGTTGCACAAAAGTTCACGCATGCTCAGAATCAAGTACGAGCCGGAAGTGATCGGTTTTGTAAAACTAGCATTCGTAATGGAGATATCACATTCGTCATACGGCAAATTATGAAATCTCTCACTGCAGCGCATTCTCTTCTTCTTTATAATGCTATAATACTGAAGTTGCTTTGCTGCTGATATTCACAGAGTTCTGAAAAACGTATTTTTTATTATTTCTAGTGATCTCCTGAATGATATTTGTTTTGTTGGTTTTTTTTCCCGTGATCTCCAAAATAATCTTTTTTTTTCTTTTTTTTTCTAGTAATCTCCATAATTTTTTTTTTCTCGTGATCTCCATAATTTTAATTTTCATTTTGTGTGTCAAGTTACCACAACACCATTATTATCGTGTATTTTTAAACCTCAAAGATACAACTATGTTGGTGTCCCTTGTTAATTTGACATTGTATTTTTGAAATGTACCTGCCTACTCACAAACAAACTGTCCTTTTTTAAGTAAAACCTATAGTCAAGTATTTATCCAAACAAAAATTTTAAATTTAATAGTGAGCACAAGGTCAGAACGAAATAAAGAGGAAGACAACGCTGGAGAAACAGTTGGAGTTGGTGAAGCCTTTGTACCCCAGGCAGACATCAATTATTTCCCTGTCAAAATTGGTAACCTGAGGAGTCCATTTAATAGGGAGCACAATACCATCCAGGACATCAAGAGATCGGGAGCAGCAGAAGATGACATATATGTCCCGAGGCTGTGGTCTTACAACAGCCTGCGTTTTTTGCCAGACAACACCAAACCCAGGCCTTCACTCTCAACACTTCCTTCTACGCTTCCTTCCATACTGCTGTGGTGGGTTGGGTGGCTGTGGTGTTGGTGGTGTTGCTGAAGGTGGTGGAGGAGTATGGTCCAACTCACAGAGGTGGGTTTAAGTTGTGAGTTCGCCCCTCGTCCCCTTGTTTAGGGCCTTCAGAATAAGTTCTTCACAGATTGTGCATTGGCCATGTGTTCTAGTTTGCTTGCAGTGACACATCCAATTGCCTCGTGGCCACCAGGGGTCATGTTAAGAGCCGCATTTGCCTGTGTTAAGAAAGCAGTGGCGGACTCCTCAAGATTCCTTGCTTTCCTGGTCCTTTTGGTTGGAGGGCAGAGGGGAGGAACCTGGGATTCCATCAGGCTGTTTTCCACAGCCTCTTCCTGGCTGAGACTTTCCTGTGTATGAAAATGGTACATAGTTTTAGGTTTTTGGTCATCAATCAAACACAGTTTTGAGCTCATGACTGTTGCAAATTGAATGTTAACAAATAGAAAAGACTATCATTCTGACCCCAGCATTTTTCATTCTTGTCCCAATCAATTTTGGCTACTACTATCTATTGATATGTAAACCACTTTGTTAAATCTGAAATTTGTGATCAATAACATCTAGTTAACATCATTCAATTTTTGACAAGAAATATGTTCAACAATGCTATACCTGGGTCAAGCTGGGCTCCTCCACATCATCTTCCTGGGTGGAAGGCCCAGGTTGGACTTCAGGAGCCTCAGCTGATGTGGAAGGAAATATTGAAGGAAGTGTTGATAGCGATGGCCTGGGTTCCATCTGGTCAGACAAAAAATGCAGGCTGTCATAGTACCACAGCCTGGGGACATATGCGTCATCTGCTGCTGCTCCGGATCTCATGGAATCCTGGACCTTCTGTGAGAAAGGCTAAGATCATGACTAAAGTTGTGAGAAGTCTGCACAGAACATTTGGGGTACAATACAAGGAGCAATTGAGGAAACGCTGGTCATACCTGAAATTGAGGGAGCAGGATCAGTATAGAAGGATCAGGAAAGTGCTGCAAAAAAGTAAGTATTTGTCTTGTGTTTCTATTATTATTACTACTTTCGTGCTGGTACATGTGCTTTTCTTTACTGTTGTACAGTTTAAAATGCCAAGTTTGAGGTTCGTGGGAACAGTAATCATTCGTATTAAACACTGTTCGTTCGACCACTAATATGACGGTTTTGGCAGATGCAGGTTAACTGCATTTGTTCATGCCTATTTTGATTAAAAGAAGTTTATTACATTGTTGTCTAGATGTGTTTGAAACTATAATGAAATGACAATTTAATTCAGTGTAAGGAGAGGACACTCAGCAGCTGTTTACACATCTGGACGCAGGAGCACTAGTGTGGGACACCATAACAACCTTTTAAGGGTGTCCCACTCAGGTGTTCCAGTGGATACTAGGGGTCTCCCCATGTGTGAAACTTGCACAAAACAGGTAAGTATTCCAGCTTTTGAAAGGTAAAAAGTAATGTCTTCAGCTTGGAACTCTACCAAAACAGACAATTACCTACCCATGCCTCATTTAAAGTCCCACTACCCCTCTCTTTTGCCTTTTAATGTTTATACAGGGATGGAGACATGGTTATGGTAACTGTGGGGCCCAATCAGGTCAACTGCTTTACAGTAGATTAGATATTAAAGGAGGAGGCAGAGAGTATAGCCTAGAATGTAAAACAGCCTGGAGTTTGAACGGGGACACAAGGGTGCCCTCCAACATGTAATTGGAGTAGCATGAATTTTTGGACAGCCAATCGATACCCTGCTGCAATAGGCAAGAGAGATTAAAAAATCCAATATTGGGCAGGCCTGCACCACCCTCACACTTTGGGAGACTTCATTTTTGAAGCGCAATCCTGGGCTTTCTGCCGCGCCAGAGAAATGCGAGCAAAGCAGTATGTATTCTTTGAACATCTATATGTTTTAGCAGAATAGGAAGAGTCTGCATTGGGTACAGTAATCTTTCAACCGAGAACATTGTGAAGAGAAGGCATCTCCCGAACAGCGAGAGGGGCAGGGTCACCCATGCTTCCAACCCCCGTACAATCTTAGCTATCATTGGAGGGTAGTTTAGACTATATAGAGAGGAGGGTTCCCTACCAATGCAAATTCCGAGGTAGGTGATATGTTGCTTTGCCACTATAAACGGAGATGAGTCAATCCATTTTCGAGACAGCTGTGGGTTAGTGATAATATTTCGCATTTGTCGAAATTGATCCGTAGCCCTGAGCAGGACCGGAAGGTCGTAAACAGTTCTTGAAGGAAGGATATATCTGAGGAAGGGTCGGTAGGGAAGAGAAGACTGTCATTGGCAAATAGCGCAGAGCGCATAACTTGGTTGCCTACCGCGACACTGCTGACTTCTAAAGGGGAGTTGAGGTTTTTGGAGAGCGGTTCAATAGCTATGTCGAAGAGAAGAGGGGAAAGAAGGCACCTTTGACGAGTGCCTTTGGTGAGAGAGATGTCGGGAGATATAAAGTCGGGGGTAATGAGGCAGGCAGTTGGAGAGGAGTACGTCTTTTGAACAAAACCAAACGCTCTCATGACCATGAACAGCCAGGAGAAGCTAATGTTGTCGAAAGCCTTTTCTGGTCAGAGTGCGGCCTAGCAAACTCAAGGGCTAGGAGGACTGTGCGGATATTAAGTGTGGTGGAACATCCCGGGATGAAGCATGATTGGGCCTGATGGAGGATTACTGGAAGAATGCGGGTGAGGCGGGATGCAATGATCTTGGAGAGGATGAGGGAGATGAGCCTGTAGGAACCAGGGAGAAGGGGATCTTTCCCCTTTTTAGCGATGAGTTGCTTGAGATCTGAGGGCAGATTTGGGCCTTCGGCCCACATGGATTTGTAGACATGGCACAAGGCATCTGGGATGAAGTCCGACATGAGGTTGTATAATTATGCGGAGGACGTGTTCGTGCCAGGGGCTTTCCTTATAAAGATGGATTTAATAGTAGAGTGGCTGTCGTCTTGGGAGATGGGAGCGTTTAGAGACTCCAGTTGTTCAGGGAATAGAGCAGGTAGTTTGATTCCTGCGAGTAATTTTTTAGCCACTTCCGCATCGATAGGGTCCTCTGAGTAAAGGGTTGTGTAGTATTTTGTTGGGACGACACTGATCTCAGAGGGCGCATTAACAATAGCACCATTAGGTGAGTGTAGAGCTCCAATATGCTTTGGCGGGTGGTGGCCCGAGCATAGTTTTGCCAGTAGCTTGCCCGCCTTGTTGCCAAATCTGTGGAGACGAAGAGTAGAATATGATTTCTTAGTGATCATCTACTGCGCAGACCAATGGTCAAAGTCACGTTTAGCTGCTTGCCAGGAGAGTGTATTGGCAGGAGTACGGTTTATAGACAGAGCACAGTGGGCCAATCGTAGAGAATCACTGGCTTTAAGATACTGTGTGCGAGTTTTCCTTTTGAATTGTGCGTTGTAAGAAAGAATGCACCCTCTGAGAAAATCTTTTCCTGTTTTCCAAAACAGGTTAGGAGTAGTAAGGTGGGCCCTGTTGGTTTTGGTGAATTCTGCCCACGTGGTGCAGAGGGTGTATTTAAAATCCTTGACCACAGTCAGAAAGGAGGAGAAGCGCCAGGTACGTGCGCTGCAAGGGGATGTAATTCCAGAAAATTGGACACTGATGGGAGACTGGACAGAGATAATCATGTCTTCTATGGTTGACAAAGTCGCTAAGTAGAGTGCCCCCCGGGGAGCAAAAAAAGTAGTCAATACGAGAGAATGAGCCATGGGGAGGGGAGAAGAAGGTTTATTCCCTATCTGTAGGATGAGAGATATGCCAGATATCCATGAGGAGGAGGGAGGAGATTGATTGGGCTTTCATAGTGGGAGTGTCAGTAGAAGGGGAGCGTTTAGTGGGTCCCTGGGTGTGGTCCTCAGACATGTGCATAACCTAGTTAAAGTCCCCCCCCCAAAAGATGAAAGTGTTCCAGGTTCTGCAGAACACAGGAGTTTAATTATTGAAAAAAAGGATTGCCTGGGGGAGTTAGTGGCATAATAAACATTAGAGATATTGATGTCACGGGAGGCAACCGTTAGATGAAAAGTAAGTCTGTCCGTCTCTATAGAGAGAATTGTTTGGTGGAGGTTTTTGTGGATTAAGATAGCAACTCCTGCTTTACGTCCTACTGCTAGAGAGCCATAAGCCTTACCTACCCATAATTTACAGAGGCAAGAAAGATTGTCTGTGGTCAGATGGGTCTCTTGTAGGCGAGCAACTTCTGCCAGCAGACGCTTGAGATGTCTCAAAATTTGCATGCACTTGTTAGGGGAGCGCAACCACTTAACATTCCATGAAATTACCTTTAGGTGATCCCCAGCATCCGAAGGAGCCATGACTGATGCAGTAGATAGACTTGAGGTAGCTCAATCAGGGATAAAATCGCAGACATCGCCCCATTGGATCCAGTATCAGTGAGACTTTGGTAGAATGCTAACAATAAACAGGAAAAAGAGAGAACAGTTAACCAGATACATAAAACAAGGATAAAAGAGAGGGCAAACCTCCAAAAACATTTCAGGGACTTCATTTTTTACCCCATGGAGTAAACTTTCAAAATTCCCCTGCTGGAGAGTGCTTCCTCTGTGCATGCAGATGTGAAACAGCTCCAAGGAGGGGGGAGGGAAGGGTAGGAGAAGGGGGAGAGGATAGGGAGGGGAGGGAAGGGAGGGAAAAGGGAGAGGAAAGGGAGAGGAAAGGGAGAGGGGGTAGGGAGGAGGGGAGGGGAAGGGAGAGGGGAACCATAATTAAACAGGTATAACAAAGCAGTTAGTATAGCAGATCAGTTAGAAAAGTCCAATACAGTGAAACAGGCCAGAAGCAGTAGGGTCAACTGAGAGGGGTGGAGTAGAGTCAGCGGACCATGACCACTCATTGGGAGGGAGCTTCATCTGTCAGGGAGACAGAGGGCGTTTGTTGCCCAAGGTGGATGAGAGCGCAGAAGGTGGGCAGCAAAAAAGGTGAAGCAAAAAGTAACAAGCCGCCAAGGCTGGTAGGAGCAGATGATCAGCAGTGCGCAGATCGATCATCCAGAAGGCCAAAGTGAACTCTCTTGTACAGAGGTTTCTGAGGACTTTGCTGGTTGTTGGAAGACAGAGCAGATCTCCTGGAGGTGGAAAGCTCGTGGGAGGGAGAAAATTTTTTCCTGTTCCATGGCTGAGAGTTGTGCGATGTTAAGGTAATGCTCCGCTTCAGGTGGAGAAGGGAAAGAGACACGTTCACCTGAGGCAGGTTAGATATGCAGGATCGCTGGGAACGCTAGAGTAAATTTAATGTGATTGTTGTAGATTGAGGAGCAGACTGCCGAAAAATGCCTTACGTTGGTGCATAACTTCAATGGAATAGTTTGCGAAGAGTAGTAAAGGATGGTTCTCTAATAGACAAATTGCGCACACAATGACGTTTTTGGAAGTATGGCATGCTTGTCTGCATAGTTGAGATATCTAACAATCACTGGTTGAGGCTTGGAGTGAGTTTCTGATGGCTGACCGATATGATAAGTATGTTCCACTAGGAGGGGAGTGCGTAGGCCTAGTTCCGGGATGGCAGCAGAGCAGATGGTGGTGAGCGTGGATGAGGAATAGGATTCACGGAGTCCTATGATGTGGAGGTTGTTGCATCTGGAGCAATTTTCCAGGTCATCCACTTTTTCATGGAGCTCCTTTTGCACGGTGGACAGCCTGGCTACAGCAGCAGACATTGCAGCAGTATCATTCTCTATGGAAGAGATTTGCTGCTCTCCGTGATCGATTCTCTGGGCTTGATGCTGGATCTCCTTGTGCAGGTGCTCTAGCCCTTTAAGAATTGCTTGGTCTACTGCTTCAGTAACCATGGGGGTTTGGAGGGTAACTACTGCCTGTGTTATGCTTGCAGGAGAGTCAGGGTCCATCTGTGTGGGTGCAGAGGGTGCCTGAGCATCAGTGTGTGCCTGCACTGTACAGAGCTCAGCAGAGGGGACGGGCACCATATTTTCTGCAGCGTGTGCCGTGTGCCCCATGTCTCCTGTGTCTGAGCTGAGAGCGGGGGCCATTCGGGGAGGGAATAACTCCAGAAAATGATCCATGGTGGTTCCCCTGGCAGGAGGGAGGTAGGAGCAGGGGTTACCTTGGGCGTTGGCTGGCTTAGAAGCGGGTATGAGAGGAGCACAGCGGGAGCTGTAATCTCCTAGCTCTGGAACCGGAAGTCTGAGTCATGTTTTGAAACTGTATGCAGCAAGTGATAAGTTAATCAGTATAATCGTACAATATTTAAGTAAAGAAAGTCCCGTTCATCAAAAATGAGTCCTTAAAAGCAAAGAAAAAGTCCCAAAATGTTTTTTATATAAAAGATGAAAACACTGTGACTGTGTCTTTAAGAGTTATCCACAGTGCCTTCTATATTTTTCATATATTTGAGAAACACCATCACCGTGCCTCAACAGATGTATTCTCACCTTTTACGATGCACCCCACTATTTATAGAAATAGGAGGTCAAACGGTGCTTTTTGATATAGGTAAATTCACCCTTTGGACAGTCTGCAGACTCTTCAGTGATCCATCAAACAACCAAAGACTACCTTTGAGGAAGTCCGGAGGGCTGCAACACATCAGATGGTAGGAGCCTTAATGACGAGATCCCACAGGAAGTAACTGGATTTCCATCTTGTTTGCTCAGAAGTCTGTGTTATTGAATGCCCTTGATCTCCTATCCTATTGTGAGTGCATTTTTAACTTGTTGAATAACATTTTTGTATGGTTCTACACTATAGAGTTTTCTCTTCTCCTATGGATTGGCCAGAATTGAAGTCATGATTATTTATTATTCCTTGCTCATTTCACTTTATTGAAACTTTCTGGTCATTTATCTTATGGTGTGCACATGAATTCTTTTTTTTAGTTTTAATGTAGATATGATTTATTGGTGCACTCTAAGTATCGATGAATTTATGCTTTTATTTATTTATATTGGGTTTATAGAGATATGCACACTCATTTTTCATATAGACATCAATACTAGTTGACTGCTCGGATCCTTATTGGTCACAGCGATCACATGGTACCAAGGCTGCTCACAGTGGCCTGGTACTGTAATCTGTTAGGTGGATGCAGCAGTAACATAGGGCGCGTGTGGTGTGTGTGCTTCTCGGAGGATGTGTGGGTACGCTCTCCTAGAACAACACAGCACCCACCTGGCCATTTATTTACATTGGCCGGGCGGAAAGCAGTTAAACTAAATGGGAGTTTTAGTGGAGTTCATGCCTTGAGGGGTTATGGTGGGTGGTCATAATGTTATAGGTGATCAGTTTACATGGACTTTAGGAAGAGGGCCAACCTCAAAGTCCCATTCCTATATATGCAGCAGCAATAGTTGCAGAATCCTACCATGTTTTTAAAAAAAATCCACAGGGAGGAGAATTAGTGCTTAGAAAAGTCAGAGACAGCTTTGTCGAGTCTTATTTTCAGGAGACAGGTGAGGGAAAGAGACACTGTGGGGTAGATTTATTAAAACTAGAGAGTGCTAAATCTGGTGCCGCTCTGCATAGAAACCAATCAGCTTCCAGTATTTTTGTTAAAGCTTAAAGTGGTTGTAAAGTCAGGAGCTTTTTACCTTAATGCATTCTATGCATTAAGATAAAACACCTTTTTTGTGTAGCAGCCGCCCTCCAGCACCCCCTAATACTTACCTGAGCCCCATCTCTCTCCAGCGATGTCCACAAGTTTCTCGGCCGTCTGGGACTCTCCTTCTGATTGGTTGAGACACAGCAGCAGCACCATTGGCTCGCGCTGCTGTCAATCAAAGTCAGCTAGCCAATCAGCAGATAAAGGGGGCTGGCTGAACCAGGGCTGCGTTTCTGAATGGACACAGGGAGCTGTGACTCAGCTCAGGTGTCCCCATAGCAAGCTGCTTGCTGTGGGGGCACTTGACAGGAGGGAGGGGCCAGGAAAGCCAAAGAGGGACACAAGAAGAGGAGGATCTGGGCTGCTCTGTGCAAAACCACTGCACAGAGCAGGTAAGTATAATATGTTTGTTATTTTGAGAGAAAAACAAAACAAAACATTACAATCACTTTAATTGAACGAGCTGATGTTCAAAGCTGATTGGCTACCATGCACAGCTGTATCAGATTTTGCACTCTCCAGTTTTAGTAAATCAACCCCTGTGCAAAAACTTGTCAAGCTCACATTCATTATTGGAGGTGGAGCTTGGCTTTAAATAATAATTTTCATAAGGCAATTTGCGGACTCACTGAATAATGAAATGTGTACTTAAATGTAATGTTTTTCTGTGTATTTACACATTTAGAAAAGCCATTTTTACATTCTAATCCAGCATCATTATATCTATTAAATTTGTTTGCTTACTGCTTGTTTTTCAGATATCTTCTGCTGACATGCAATTTGAATAACGTCTCAGGTTGAAGCATTCAACTAGCTCAGAACATATATTTGTTTCATTCAATTTGCAGAATATATTTTGCGTGGCCTGTTACAGCAGGCAAAGAGGTTTTTATTATCAAAACATGCAATACTCATATTTATGTTCATACATTTTGACCTGGTTGAACAGTTATCTGTCATTAAAATGCTTTTTGCAAATATAGAGGAAAGGAAACAAAAGCAATGTTGTTACTAACGCAGCATCAGTCAAGGTTTGTCGATATGACAAAGGCAGAATATTAGCAAGTAAAATAATAGTATATTTACTATGAAGTGAAACAAAAGACATTTAGAACAAAAGGATGAAAAATACATTGTTATGCCAAATGTTTTTATTTATTTTTCAAAAGCCATTCGTTAATTTCCAGGCTACTGCAAAAATAAAAAAATATATATCTATATATATATAAACTGCTCAAAAAAATGAATAGGAACACTTTGAAAACACATCAGATCATGCTGGATATCTATACTGATATGGACTTGGTAATGTGTTAGGAACAAAAGGATGCCACATTGTTTGATGGAAATGAAAATTATCAACCCACAGAGGGCTGAATTCAAAGACCCTGAAAATCAAAGTGAAAAAATTATACAGCGGGCTAGTCCATTTCGCTGAAATTTCCTTGCAGCATCTTAAAATGGTACTCCTGTAGTTTGTATGAACCCCACGTGCTTGTAGGCATGCATTACAACATCAGAGCATGCTCCTATTTAAACAATGAATGGTGTCCTGGGGTATTTTCTCACAGATCTGGACCAGGGCATCACTGAGCTCCTGAACAGACTGAAATGCAACCTGGTGGCGTCGGATGGACTGAAACATTATGTCCCAGAGGTGTTCTACTGGATTTAGATCAGGCAAGCGTGGGGCATTCAAAGGTATAAATTTCTTCATCCTCCAGGAACTGGTTGCATACTTTCGCCACATGAGGCTGGGCATTGTCGTGCACCAGGAGGAACCCAGGGCCCACTGCACCAGCATAGGGTTTGACAACGGGTCCAAGGATTTCATCCAGATACCTAATGGTATTCAGGGTGCCATCTAGCCTATAGAGGTCTGTGTGTCCCTCCATGGATATGCCTCCCCAGACCATCACTGACCCACAGCCAAACCGGTCATGCTGAATGATGTTACAGGCAGCATAACATTCTCCACAGCTTGTCCATACCTTTTCTTGTCTGTCACATGTGTCAGGGTGAACATGCTCTCATCTGTGAAAAGCACAGGGTGCCAGTGGCGGATCTGCCATTTCTGGTGTTCAATGGCAAATTCCAATCAAGCTCCACATTGCCAGTGAGCACAGGGCCCACTAGAGGATGTCGGGCCCTTAGGCCACCCTCATAAAGTATGTTTCTGGTTGTTTGGTCAGAGACATTCACACCAGTGGCCTGCTGAAGGTCATTTTGTAGGGCTCTGGCAGTGTTCATCCTGTTCCTCTTTGCACAAAGGAGCAGATACCGGTCCTGCTGATGGAATAAGGACCTTCTATGGCCCTGTTCAGCTCTCCTAGAGTAACTGCCTGTCTCCTGGAATCTCCTCCATGCTTTTGAGACTGTGCTGGGAGACACAGCAAACCTTCTGGCAATGGCACGTATTGATGTGCCATCCTGGAATTGGACTGCCTGTGCTGATGAGTAGGGAAAAAATGTCTGTGGCCTCCACCTGTAAAACCATTCCTGTTTTGAAGGTTGTCTTATTGTTGCCCATTTAGTGCACCTCTTGTTAAAGCAGAGTTCCACCCAGAAATGGTACTTCCACGGATCGGATTCCCCCCCCCCTCCGGTGCCACATTTGAGGGGGGAGTGGATACCTGTCAAATCCAGGTATGTGCTCCCATTTCTGGGGAAAGATCGGCGCAATATTGTTTGGCAAACTACCGATTGTCCGGCCCTACTCCTCCCCCCCAGCTGCCTTCTGGGAAAGCACATGTGCAGTAGGAAACAGGCTGTGAAGCCTTAGTAAGGATGCCGGGCGCCTGCACCCGGAGGGTGAGAGAGAGAGAGAGAGAGAGATTTGCCAAGTCGCCTAGACAAAGAATGAGCAAGGCAGCGGGGCCAAACATGTTCTAACAAAAAAAAGGATAAAAAAAAAAGCATTGCACAGGAAGATGGAATCTATCTATGCAAGCGAGTGGAGAGATCATGCTACACAGAGTGAAGATCAAGCTTAATTGTCTCTTCCCAAACTTTATAAACTAAAAATTGCACTGATTAAAAAAAAGGATTTTTCACAAAATACCTTTAACTGAAATTAATTTGGTAGACTAAATTCGCTGAGATATCAAACATTTAGCAAGATCAATTGATCAAATGGTAACATTTCTGGGCACATTTTGTTTACACAACCTTAAAATAGGTTCAATTAGACCCTTTTTACAATGGCAGCGCCCAGACATTAGCACTAAAGTGCAGCTCGTTTTTGCGACGCTTTTCGGGCCGCTAGCGGGGAGCTTTTTACCCCCAAAAATTGGTAAAAAGTCCAGTTTTGCGGCGCTTTCAAAGCGCATTTCAGGCGTTTTGGAAGGGCTGCCCATTCATTGCAATGGGCAGGGTGTTTTAGGAGAGCTATTTACAGCGCTCCCAAAATTCCCCAAAGATGCTGCTTGCAGGACTTTTCGTAACGTCCCGCAAGCACACCACCCCAGTGTGAAAAGACATACTGCAATGAATGGGAGGTGGTTTTCAGGCACTTTTCAGAGGCTATTTCTAGCGCTGAAGCTCCTGAAAACTGGCCTCAGTGTGAAAGTAGCCTAATGCCGCATACACACGGTCGGAATTTCGGCCCGCAAAAGACCTATGAGATTTTTTCGTCGGAAATTGCGACCGTGTGTATGCTCCATCCGTCTTTTGCAGGTAGAATTCCAGCTAACAAAAGATTGAGAGCAGCCATCTGTTCCCCCTGGATGGCTGCCGTGAGCATGGATGATCTCCCCTCCTCCCCTTCCCCCTTTTTTTCCTCCCCCTCCTACTTTTATTACTATTCCGTTTGACTTATGGACTTCCTCTAATACAATCATAGATTGTGAACTTGGGGTCTTTATTGCGTGCGTATATATTACTATGCTCACCCAGCACATCGATTAAATATTTAAGGGATATAAATTGATTTTTTGTGCCTTCTACTTGTATAACTGTTATGCAGTTTAGCAAATGTAAATAACAAGTTTAAATGTATTGTTAGCTTGATCCTTTATGATAACTGAAAGGGCAGCAACTACACCAGAACAATAAACCTGGCCTTATTTATCACTTGACAACACATTTATACTGCATGAACAAACCTGAAGAAAACTTACTTTCAGATGTGCTATTTATATTTTTCAGTGCTTCATGGTGGTAACTTGCCCTGCACCCCTTATTGACAACTTCCCCCCCTCACTACCCAAAGAGGGAACCTAACTCTACAAATCCCATGCTACCTACCCCAATAAGAACGATTACCTGGCAATAGTTTAATTTTTACACCGTGGACACAGGGGTGGATCCAGAGTCTAGTCTTAGGAGGGTCACTGCCAGAAACATTTTTTTTTTGCGGGCAATTTTCGGGGAAATAACTGGTGTTGGAGCTTCAATAATCCCGGTACCATGGTTGTTATGGTGTCAGGATGATTGAAGCACATTATTTCTATTATTACATTGTTATATAAAATGAAATAGTTCAACTCACCATAATGCAGAATCAGTGGGAGCCCTGAATGTGTCACTTGCCACCGTCGCCTGCCACCAGATGCGGTTTGTCACTTGCCACGTCACCTACCACGTCACCTACCACAAGTTGCGGATTGTCACTTGCCACGTCACCTGTCACCAGATGTGGATTATCACTTGCCATGTCACCTGCCACAGGTTGCAGATTGTCACTTGCCTCGTCACCTACCACAAGTTGCGGATTGTCACTTGCCACGTCGCCTGCCCCGCATTGCTGATTGTCACTTGCCACGTCACCTGCCACACATTGCGGATTGTCACCTGCCATACATTGTGGATTGTCACTTGCCACGTCACCTGTCGCACGTTGCAGATTGTCACTTGCCACATCACTTGCCACACATTGCGGATTGTCACTTGCCACGTTACCTGCCACATATCGCGGATTGTCACTTCCCACATCACCTGTCACACGTTGTAGATTGTCACTTTCCTGCTACAATTGTCACTTTCCTGGGGATTGTCATGTCCTGTGTCCCAGAGTGAAGTCAGGCAGCAAAGAGATGATGTAATCTTTCTGCTGCCTGCACAGTGAGGGCGGAACTGCAGGGATGCAGGGTGGGCACCAGGCGGTGAGAGATTATGTCATTTTTCTGCTCCCCCACCCGCCGGCCCACTGATTGGCGAGCCACCTGCTCACCTGCCGATTGGCCCGCCCACTCACCCACCAACTTGCCCGCCCATTCACTCACCCACTCCCCATGGTGCCAGCTCACTCACCCACCCACCGAGCTGCCAGCCCACCAAGATGTCCACTCACTCACCCGCTGACTGGCCGCCGCTCACCTGCAACTCAGGGGGGGTCTTTACCCCATTGCCCCCCTGGATCCGCCCCTGTGTGGACATGAGGATTTGTGCAGCCAGATAATCATGCAACTATACACAAGTAAGTTTTTGAATCAGCTCAAGGATCCTTCTCCATGATCCATAACATGTTACATAGGGATGGGACGAAAACTCCACGGTTCAGCTCGCACCAGAACACCGCAAATTGGTAAAAAGTTCTAGTGAACATGGGAATGCTATTAAAGTCTATGGGACAAGAGCATGAGAAATAAAAAAAAAACATTTTTAAGGCTTATATGGAAGTTATTGCCATAAAAAGTATATGGGGACCCTGGTACTGCCCGGGCGACATGTATCAATTCAAAAAAGGTTTTTAAAATAATCCTATTTTCAGGAGCAGTGATTTTAATGATGCTTAAAGTGAAACAATAAAAATTAAGTATTCCTCTAAATATCATGCCTGGGTGGTCCCCTTAGGCTGCCTATAAAGTGGCGCATCTGTGCAATGCATGGAACATGCCACAGCAATAATGACATTTCTGAAGGAAAAAATATAATCTAATTTTGCTCTTAGCGGTAATGTATTGCCGGATCTTGGCAATATAGATGAAAAAAAAAGAAAAAAAAATGGTGTAGGGTAACCCCCCCATTCCCAAGGACCTGGTATAAATTTTAAGGGAAACTCCATGTCAAATGCGATCGCCCCCCTCCTGAACCATACCAGGCCACATGCCCACCACATTTGAGGGTAGGTGCTTTGGCACCCCCACTCCAAAGCACCTTGTCCCCATGTTGATAGGGACAAGGGCCTCTTCCCAACAACACTGCCGGTGGTTGTCGGGGTCTGCGGGCCGGGGGCTTAAATCTGGAAGCCCTCTTTAACAAGGGGGCCCCCAGATCCCGGCTCTCCCCCCACATGTGAATGGGTATCGGGTACATTGTACCCCTACCCATTCACCAAAAAAAGGGTCAAAAATTAAAAACCACAAGAGACAGTTTTTGACAATTCCTTTATCAAAAAAGAAAAAAAAAGTGTCCCACGATGTACATCCACCGTCAATCATGCCACCCAATTAACTTGAAAAATAGAAAAACCGAAAAAACTCTGCCTCCATGGGAGGCCTCCAGGCCACTGCTGTCTTTTCGTTTTGGCAGCTCTTATATAAACAAGGGTGGGTTCACCCTCTAATATAACCAGATAACCTTACCACCTCTGAGGTCACATGATCAGAACAACTTAAAATCAGTTATCAGAGTATAAAATGGAGGTTGTTGCAATACTACAGTATATGCCACACCGTATTTGCGCAGCAGTCTTGCAAACGCAATTTTTTTGGAATAAATACACTTTTTTAATAAAAAAATTAAAAAAGTAAAGCAATTTGTTTATATCTTGAAAGATACTATTACACTGAGTAAATTGATACCCAACATGTCATGCTTCAAGATTGCGCCTGCTCGTGGAATGGCGCAAAACGTTGACACTTAAAATCTCCATAGGCGACGTTTAAAAATTTCTACAGGTTGCCAGTTTTGAGTTACAGAGGAGGTCTTTTGCTAGAATTATTGCTCTCACTCTAATGATCACTGCGATACCTCACATGTGTGTTTTGAACACCATTTACATATGCAGACGCGACTTACGTATTGGGTTCGCTTCTGCGAACGAGCATGGTGGGACGGGGCACTTTAGTTTTTTTTTTTACTTTTTTTTTTTTTTTTACACAGTCCCTTTTAAAAAAAAATCGGATCACTTTTATTCCTATTACAAGGAATGTAAACATCCCTTGTCATAGAAAAAAACATGACATGACCTCTTTAATGTAAGATCTGGGGTCAAAAAGTCCTCAGATCTCACATTTACTGCATTAAATAAAAAATAAATTAAAAAAGTTTTTTTTTTTCAATAAAAAAAAAGTCTCTTTAAGGCCGTTGGGCAGTAGTGACATTTGAGGTTGCTTCCGTCATCCAACGTCATTGAGTCAAATGGGAAAGGAACGATTGTCTCTGCCCTACCAATGGCTCTGGTAAGGGGCACCTCTCCCTCTGCCAATAAAATTGACCACTTTTATCTGAAAGCGGACTGCCCGCCGTTTAAGAAAATACTGGAGTTATGGCAGCTATCTGCTGCCATAACCCCGGTATTTAATGTCAAAGTACCAATGTATAACGATGGCAGGCAGTCCGGAAGTGGTTAGGCCTAAAATTGGACACTCAAAAAGAAACAAAAATAGACAGCATCAGTCTATTGAAACAAGGTGGAATAAAGGTGCTATCAGTTGCAACACAATAAACAACTGTGCAAATATATTGAAGTTAATATGAGCTTCAATCCCATGCCATGCAGGCATTCAATCCATTCAATATTTTGATGTTCACACAAAACAAAGATGCAAAAATATCTTCAAGCAATGTAGAGCTTGATGATGGATATAAATGTTCTAATAAATAATTGCAATAAAACAACATGATTTTCAATACCTGAAAAATATGACAATCATACACCACCACTGGATGTCATACTATATAACACATAGCAGTGCCAAAGCTGTCCATCCAATATAATCCAATACTGGCAAGTATTATTTAAATCCGGTTCCACCTTGCTTGGAATATGCTACATTTACTACACACTGGCTAGACTGTATTGAATGCACAAGAGAGACTTTGCAGTTTGTCATAAATGTATGGGGGTGGAAGGAACTTTTATTCACATGGTCTGAGAATGCCCTAGGATACGGCCCCCTGTGGTCTAGGGTGACGGTATTTATATCAGATAACTTTGCACTACCTAACATATGCTCTCCCCCATATGGGTATATTTGACCAAGAGGAGGTAGATGTACAGTGGGGACGGAAAGTATTCAGACCCCCTTAAATTTTTCTATTGTTATATTGCAGCCATTTGCTAAAATCATTTAAGTTAATTTTTTTCCTCATTAATGTACACACAGCACCCCATATTGACAGAAAAACACAGAATTGTTGACATTTTTGCAGATTTATTAAAAAGAAAAACTGAAATATCACATGGTCCTAAGTATTCAGACCCTTTGCTCAGTATTTAGTAGAAGCACTGTTTTGATCTAATACAGCCATGAGTCAGCCATCTCTCCAGAGATGCTCAATTGGGTTTAAGTCAGGGCTCTGGTTGGGCCATTCAAGAACAGTCACGGAGTTGTTGTGAAGCCACTCCTTCATTATTTTAGCTGTATGCTTAGTGTCATTGTCTTGTTGGAAGGTAAACCTTCAGCCCAGTCTGAGCATTCTGGAGAAGGTTTTTGTCCAGGATATCCCTGTACTTGGCCGCATTCATCTTTCCCTCAATTGCAACCAGTCATCCTGTCCCTGCAGCTGAAAAACACCCCCACAGCATGATGCTGCCACCACCATGCTTCACTGTTGGGACTGTATTGGACAGGTGATGAGCAGTGCCTGGTTTTCTCCACACATACCGCTTAGAATTAAGGGCAAAAAGTTCTATCTTGGTCTCATCAGACCAGAGAATCTTATTTCTCACCATCTTGGAGTCCTTCAGGCATTTTTTTAGCAAACTCCATGCAGGCTTTCATGTGTCTTGCACTGAGGAGAGGCTTCCGTCAGGCCACTCTACCATAAAGCCCTGATTGGTGGAGGGCTGCAGTGATGGTTGACTTTCTACAACTTTCTCCCATCTCCCGACTGCATCTCTGGAGATCAGCCACAGTGATCTTTTGGTTCTTCTTTACCTCTCTCACCAAGGCTCTTCTCCCCCGATAGCTCAGTTTGGCTAGACGTTTGGCTCCCAAACGTCTTCCATTTAAGGATTATGGAGGCCACTGTGCTCTTAGGAACCTTAAGTGCAGCAGAATTTTTTTTGTAACCTTGGCCAGATCTGTGCCTTGCCACAATTCTGTCTCTGAGCTCTTCAGGTAGTTCCTTTGACCTCATGATTCTCATTTGCTCTGACATGCACTGTGGGCTGTAAGCTCTTATATAGACAGGTGTGTGGGTTTCCTAATCAAGTCCAATCAGTATAATCAAACACAGCTGGACTCAAATGAAGGTGTAGAACCATCTCAAGGATGATCAGAAGAAATGGACAGCACCTGAGTTAAATATATGAGTGTCACAGCAAAGGGTGTGAATACTTATGACCATATGATATTTCAGTTTTCCTTTTTTAATAAATCTGCAAAAATGTCAACAATTCTGTGTTTTTTTTGTCAATATGGGGTGCTGTGTGTACATTAATGAGAAAAAAAAATGAGCTTAAATGATTTCAACAAATGGCTGCAATATAACAGAGTGAAAAATTTAAGGGGGTCTGAATACTTTCCGTCCCCACTGTATATACTATGCTGTTCCTCAGGATTTTATATTTTGGAGAACAAAAACTTATAGCTTGGCGATGGATCCATGAAGAGCAGTTGACAGTGGGGATGTGGGTAAAGGTAGTGAATGTGAACATTCTTTTATACCGTATGACGTATGAGGCAAGGGGAGCTCCCAAGAAGTTTAGGAAGGTATGGTTTGGATGGGTTGACTCAAAGAATATACTGGAGGAAGATGGGGCTCAGAGTAGCAGCCACAATTAAGAGCAAGATCCAGCTGGCTAGGTTTCACCAGAGGGTAAGTGTATGAGAACAAAGAGAAAAACACATGTGGGAGAGACGCATGCGCTGCACACCCCAAAACAATAATGGTAAAAAATGGACAGTTTCCCCGGTGGGGCTTTAGACAGCAATATCTTGAAATCCAGAATAATAAAAAAATGTATAACCAGTAAGTGCTTTTATTGAACCATGAACAATTGTAATGTTATAATTCAATTGGCATTACAACATAGAGCGCTGGCCAAGTAGTACAATACATATTCCACAATATAAAGTCGACACATCTTTACACAAAATTATATACAGTCATACATTTCCGGGCTGTTGACGGTAAAAATCCCCGACGCGTTTCGACCTGTGTACGGTCATCATCAGGTCATCATCAGGGGGATAGTTGGTTCTATAAAATACATTGAATATCTTCAAAATTTAAGAACATGTCATCATAAATCTCATTGTAAGGTTAAAAATGGTAGTATATTTACCGCTGAAAAGTAGAGGGAATAATCCTTTGGCCAGTAAAAGCCGTAAATGGATCCGGGGGGCCCCCATATTCACCCCTGTCTCCCCAGAGCGCATGAGTCCAGCCCAAGGGGCTTGCAAGGAGCCACATAGACGCCCTCCAGGGGAAGGAGAAGTCAGCACCTGCGACAAATACCCAATAAGTCAAAATTATTCTCAGCACATTGGCAAGAGTATGAAGTGTATGGGCTAACTGCAATCCTAGTGATCAATATATATTGATCTGGTGTCCTAAGGTTTCATGATTATAATTAATTATATAGAAGGTGGCAAAACCATAAAAGAAATGGTTGTATAGTTATAGGGTTATTTGAGTAGTGTGGTGTGTAAACACAGGTGAGTGGGAAGTGATATGTGGTACTAGGAATATGAAAAACCCTTTGAGTGATAAAGTAAAATTAGATGGATGGCCAGCACACTGCTGACTACAGTGCCATGTCCAGGTGAATGAAATGAGTGTGTAGTGTCAGCCAACACATGGTGGAATAAAAGTGAAAAACAAGTCAAAAGGAGAGTGTGTGAATGAATAAAACCAAATGAAACAATCAAAAACATGTGTGAAAGATCTAAACTGATTATAGGAATAGGAGTATGAGTATAGTGTTGTGATATTAGAGGAGTAGGAATATATGTATAGTATAATAATTTACCTTGTGCCACAGTGTGGCTGATGTAGTATGGTAAAGTTTGACTTGCATGAACCAAATTGCAATGAAGCAAAAAAGGTAAAAAGCTGGAGCCAAAAAAGGATTTGTGCAGTGCCATCCATTACGGTCTGCGTGGAGTCATAGTAAGACTCACAGGCAGCCGATCATGGATATATGCCTAAAGTGGGCAATTAATGGAGTAGGCACAAGTGCTGATCTCCTCCCCCCCAGAGTGAGCAGCCCACATGTGGCTCCACCGGCATCCCTGTAGGCAAAAAAAAAACCCGGCAGCTGCCGTCAACTCCGCCGCAAACCGCGAGATGTCGCGGCGCCGTGCACACGCCAAAGTAACTCGCACATGCGCACCTCGCCGCGGCTCATCCGGAGGTGATCAAGGGATGCTGCCGGCAGAGTGAAGCTCACGTTGGCGGACGATGAATACAAACGTCCGTCAATCAGAGCATGGGGGGGAGAGCTCGGATGCTGCATCACCCCCACATTCTCACCCTGCCGGGAAACCTTCAATTGGACCACGACTCGCCCCCATGAAGCCGACAGGGGCGGCAGAGGTCCACCATGATCCATGACGGCCATAATCTAAAGTGCATATGTAAATGCAGTAGGCACTAAATTGTAGATGATGAGGTAATCATTGAATTTATGCAGGAGCTGAGTGGTAGCTCACTGACCCTAGATCCTAACATGTATATTTACAGAGCAGGTGTTAGTTAAACATCTGATCTACTGCAATACAGGAGTCTAAAATAGATCTATCCTGATGCATGAGGTGGGGAAAGATACAGTTATAATCTATTCCCCCATTTTGGGGGGCGTTTCCTCCACAAGAGGCAAACAAAGTGTCACCCCCAAAATGTGTATCGTATCAAAAGAGGTTTTAGACATGTGAGGGTTAGAAGGGCTGTATGAGCAACACAAAGCTCCTGCCATGTCTCTCATGTGTCATAGGGGAGAAGGGGTGTTTAACCACCCAAAATTTGGTAATAAAGAGAAAAACACATGTGGGAGAGACGCATGCGCTGCACACCCCAAAACAATAAAGGTAAAAAATGGACAGTTTCCCCGGTGGGGCTTTAGACAGCAATATCTTGAAATCCAGAATAATAAAAAAATGTATAACCAGTAAGTGCTTTTATTGAACCATGAACAATTGTAATGTTATAATTCAATTGACATTACAACATAGAGCGCTGGCCAAGTAGTACAATACATATTCCACAATATAAAGTCGACACATCTTTACACAAAATTATATACAGTCATACATTTCCGGGCTGTTGACGGTATAAATTCCCGACGCGTTTCGACCTGTGTACGGTCATCATCAGGGGGATAGTTGGTTCTATAAAATACATTGAATATCTTCAAAATTTAAGAACATGTCATCCTAAATCTCATTGTAAGGTTAAAAATGGTAGTATATTTACCGCTGAAAAGTAGAGGGAATAATCCTTTGGCCAGTAAAAGCCGTAAATGGATCCGGGGGCCCCCATATTCACCCCTGTCTCCCCAGAGAGCATGAGTCCAGCCCAAGGGGCTTGCAAGGAGCCACATAGATGCCCTCCAGGGGAAGGAGAAGTCAGCACCTGCGACAAATACCCAATAAGTCAAAATTATTCTCAGCACATTGGCAAGAGTATGAAGTGTATGGGCTAACTGCAATCTTAGTGATCAATATATATTGATCTGGTGTCCTAAGGTTTCATGATTATAATTAATTATATAGAAGGTGGCAAAACCATAAAGGAAATGGTTGTATCGTTATAGGGTTATTTGAGTAGTGTGGTGTGTAAACACAGGTGAGTGGGAAGTGATATGTGGTACTAGGAATATGAAAAACCCTTTGAGTGATAAAGTAAAGTTAGATGGATGGCCAGCACACTGCTGACTACAGTGCCATGTCCAGGTGAATGAAATGAGTGTGTAGTGTCAGCCAACACATGGTGGAATAAAAGTGAAAAACAAGTCAAAAGGAAAGTGTGTGAATGAATAAAACCAAATGAAACAATCAAAAACATGTGTGAAAGATCTAAACTGATTATAGGAATAGGAGTATGAGTATAGTGTTGTGATATTAGAGGAGTAGGAACATATGTATAGTATAATAATTTACCTTGTGCCACAGTGTGGCTGATGTAGTATGGTAAAGTTTGACTTGTATGAACCAAATTGCAATGAAGCAAAAAAGGTAAAAAGCTGGAGCCAAAAAAGGATTTGTGCAGTGCCATCCATTACGGTCTGCGTGGAGTCATAGTAAGACTCACAGGCAGCCGATCATGGATATATGCCTAAAGTAGGCAATTAATGGAGTAGGCACAGGTGCTGATCTCCTCCCCCCCAGAGTGAGCAGCCCACATGTGGCTCCCCCGGCATCCCTGTAGGCAAAAAAAAAAAAAACCCCGGCAGCTGCCGTCAACTCCGCCGCAAACCGCGAGATGTCGCGGCGCCGTGCACACGCCAAAGTAACTCGCACATGCGCACCTCGCCGCGGCTCATCCGGAGGTGATCAAGGGATGCCGCCGGCAGAGTGAAGCTCACGTCGGCGGACGATGAATACAAACGTCCGTCAATCAGAGCATGGGGGGGAGAGCTCGGATGCTGCATCACCCCCACATTCTCACCCTGCCGGGAAGCCTTCAATTGGACCAGGACTCACCCCCATGAAGCCCACAGGGGCGGCAGAGGTCCACCATGATCCATGACGGCCATAATCTAAAGTGCATATGTAAATGCAGTAGGCACTAAATTGTAGATGATGAGGTAATCATTGAATTTATGCAGGAGCTGAGTGGTAGCTCACTGACCCTAGATCCTAACATGTATATTTACAGAGCAGGTGTTAGTTAAACATCTGATCTACTGCAATACAGGAGTCTAAAATAGATCTATCCTGATGCATGAGGTGGGGAAAGATACAGTTACAATCTATTCCCCCATTTTGGGGGGCGTTTCCTCCGCAAGAGGCAAACAAAGTGACACCCCCAAAATGTGTATCGTATCAAAAGAGGTTTTAGACATGTGAGGGTTAGAAGGGCCGTATGAGCAACACAAAGCTCCTGACATGTCTCTCATGTGTCATAGGGGAGAAGGGGTATTTAACCACCCAAAATTTGGTAATAAAGAGAAAAACACATGTGGGAGAGACGCATGCGCTGCACACCCCAAAACAATAATGGTAAAAAATGGATAGTTTCCCCGGTGGGGCTTTAGACAGCAATATCTTGAAATCCAGAATAATAAAAAAATGTATAACCAGTAAGTGCTTTTATTGAACCATGAACAATTGTAATGTTATAATTCAATTGGCATTACAACATAGAGCGCTGGCCAAGTAGTACAATACATATTCCACAATATAAAGTCGACAAATATTTACATAAAATTATATACAGTCATACATTTCCGGGCTGTTGAAGGTATGAGAACAATGCACTGACAATAATAATGAGGATGAAGGGATCCAGGGTGTTTGACACCATATCCCACTGCCCATGGTTCTAAGTTTTAATGTTGAGACGCTTGAGGGAGGGGGGGGTGAGGTTCTGACCCTTAAAGGATGGGGAGGGACATGCTGCCTATTTCCTCCTGAAGGCAATGTTTTTTTTTTTTTCTTATTGTTCATTTTCTATTTTAAAAAAAAAAGAGCGTAAATGCTGGTCTACAGGGTTAGGGTTGGGATTCAGGACTATGAATTAATAGATTGTTGATGGTAACACTAATGCCTGGATCACTGTGAAATTCTTTGGTACTTGTAAAACATGTTGTACTGACTACCCGATGTTTTGTATGTATAATTTTAAATATGATAAATAAAAAAATAAAAACTATGGAAAACAGAAAAATGTGTACGCCATGAAGCATAGTCTCTCCTCTTAATCATCAAATATAGTGTATATGTAGTCAATGTTATGCTCATGGTTGTTGTAATATGTTGTATATGTTCACCGATTTATGTGGGACATTGTTGTGTGTATGTACACATGCAGTCAATGTTGAACAGGCCAGAATGACAATGACAGAATGGTTGAGTTGTCCAACTGAATTTTAACAGCTGAAGACTCTTTGATATGTTAATCTTATGCAAGTCTATTTGAACATCTCAAAGGGTATTCAGGTGGTATCTGTTAATATAATTACACATACTTAAAGGGGACTTGTTGATGTTGATATGCGGGAGTGCAAATTGGGGTGGTTTATGACTACAGCTGTTCACGGCTGGGGGTTGTTGTCTGTTTGAAAGACTCAAAGTCCTAAATTGAAAGGCCAATCAAATTGCTCAGCCATTCAACATTTAGTGTATATAACACAGCATTCGGTCTATAGGTTTTGGGGGAAGTGAGGCTTGTCTGTGTATGCACACTCGAACCTAAGACATGGGGTTCTGAATTAGATATACTCTGTCGGATTTCTTTGTCATCTGTGGACTTTGGACTTTGTTCTGTGTTGGAAGTCAATAAAGTGCATCTCTCTGGAAGAATTGGGTTGCTGCGGAAGAGTACTTTCATCATCATCCTTATATAATAACCTAAATATTAATTATCTATATACACCCAATATTAATTCATATATTCGATCACTACACTGGTGCTGTTCATGTGACCAGAAGAGCATTTTCGGACTTAGTAACAGAAGTCGGTGGTGACAACAATCCTGTGAGTTGGACAGAAGTCTGATGAAGAACCAAGAGCTGTGCTGTGACTCTATTGTCTGGTTGTGACATAAGAGAGTCTGATCTACAAAATTTAACAAGTTGGGAACCCCAGAATTATTCCCTGGAGACTGGAAACAACAAAAAAGAAAAAGGACTGTGTCGTGTACCAGAAGACCTGAACTGGAAGCTGAAGGAGTAACTAATGCGGTGAGTAAAATATTTCTTTTTTTTTAATTATTAGTAATATAGTCAAAATGCTTACTCAGTGTGAAGCCAGTGTCAGTTCTGATAAAGTTAACAGATGGGTATTAAAATGTATTAAGCGCCATGGCGGTCCTTATGAAATTCCAGAAAAATGTAAGCAGACGTGGGCGATGATGAAAGAATTTTTAGAGAAAAATGTTTTTGATAGCAAAATTTCAGAAAGTAAAAGAAAAGGTTGTATTATACAAGGCTTGTTATCTTGCTGTCTAACAATGGAAAGTTCTTTGAATTATAAGGTTGAGGAAATTACCCAGTTACAGAAGGCAGTTGATAATAGCAACAATGTTTGTGAGAGGTTACAAAACCAATCAGACACCGAGACAGTAAATTTAAAATTGCATGCGGTTACCATTGGAGAAGCTTTACTTGAGAAATCTAAACGTTGTGATGAATTATCAGAGGAAAATGAGAGATTAAAATTAAGAATTATGGAATTAGAGAAGAGATCTCAGGAATGCAGATATGCATCAAATCTTGGATTCAGCAATCTGCAGCAAACAGAACCTCATATTGAATCTGATAATGCATTACCAGCTGCTCCCACTGTGACTACCACAGTTTATAACAATAATAATAATACAGGTGAAGTTCAGCTTGTAATTAAGCCTTTGAAATCAAAATTATTAGACGCAATTCTTAAAGAAATAGGAATGGTTCCATACCATGATTTAAACAGATTTTTAAAATGGTTTTGTGACGTGCAGCAAGTCAGAGATATGTACAATCTCAACCTATCTGACTTAGAAAGAGTTTTGCAACATTCTGTAGGAAGTGGTCTTTGGATGAGAATTAAACAGATCTGTATTCAGCCTCTGAGGACAAGGGACATATTACTGGAATTATTATGTGTTTTGTATGGTGTACGTTCTGATGTCACTATTCATGGAAAGATCCAACAAATGCAAAATGAATCTCCCTATGAATTGTCACACAGGATAGCAACTATTATGGAATTATTGGTCGGTAATAATCTTGCATTTGAGCGTGGGGGCTTGATACATATGAGTATGTTTCTAGATGCATTGCATGAAGATATCAAACAAAATATCTTATTAGTTACCCCAAATCCTCATGATTTAAAAGACATATTGTTGAGAGCAGACCATTTATGGAGAAAGTCAAATGAGCAGGCTGTCAAAATTGATTTAGCCACATTGTTTAGGACAAATACTGAGCATAAAGATCAGAAGATAATATCCTATGATGACACCCAGAGAGGACACACCGGGTCAAACATAGGTGATATTAATATGAAAAACAGAGCTGACCAAAATAATAATAAGAAAAGGTCCAAGACTTGGATACCGTTTTCTCAGTTAAAACAGAAATATGACCACCTAAAAATTGAGTATGACAAGATGAGAGGGGAACGTGATAAATTATTACAGCAGTTGAAGGGGGTACAGGGTGTCATGAATGTACAAGATGTATATTCTCCAGATCTGTTTTTGAATGCAAATGACACTTCTCTAGCAGTGGGGGTGAATTAGCTTCAAACTGTATATGTGTAAATAGTGTTTTGTTTTAACTTCAAACAATGTTTAAGGACCTTGCTAATTAGTTTTGTTGGAGAGTTTTTTGTCTTTCAGATATTGACATTTAAATGACGGTGAATAGCAGAAGCACAGTCTGAAATTGCTGGCTAGTGTGGAAGAATTGTGGAAGAAATGCTGAATAGACTACATGGAATTATAAAGTATTCATGGACTCTCTCGAAATTCATCAAGCAATGGACCTTTTTTTCTTTTTTCTTCAACGCCCTAATTTTTAATTTTTCTCCCTTTTCCTGATATATTTTGCTTTTCATTTTTTTATTTTCTTTATGTTTTATTTCTTGAACTTTATCTTAAAACCAAAGAGAGGCATTTTAACCTAAAATAATTTTCATAACATCTGTACATATTACATAATGCGTATTGATCAATATATTTGACATCTAAGGTGAGATGCTGCACAATGGCTTGGCATAGCATAAATTTTAGTATGTTGGGTGGTTTTCCTAAATTTATAAGAGGGGTGAGTGAAATTCATCACTCTAGTCATGATTTGAAACTTTGTTGATTCAGTTGTTTATAATATGCTAAAGGCTATGACATATATGGATGAAAAAGAAGTTTCTACCTTTCATGGTGAAGATACTGGCAAGAATTTCCACTGCTGCTTTGTCTGGATAGAAGATCTGATAAACACTGATGACTAGCTGATTCTATCTGAACCATCGTGTGGGGGTATATCTATATGTATATGTTGGTATACCATTCAAGTGTAATTATGGACTGAATGATCCAAGTAACTGCTCTATTGAAGACAATGAGGTGTCGGCCTACAGCAAATTACAAAAGCAAATTGTGGCTGGCAATCAACAAATTCTGGTACTTGACAGGTACACAACCCGGTCATCTTTGTTCAAATTGTGGAAATGGAAAGAAGCAGATGTGAATTGTAAAATGCTTGCAAGATGGACTCATGAATGTCAAGTGCAAGAAAATAGTTTGAAGCACAGTTTTTACTGCCATATCCAAACCTTTTGACCTTGAAAGTGAGTGCTGGTACATTGATAGTTCTTCTTACTATAAAGATGAAAGTAGAGTGTTTGCGTAAAAGCATCTTTAAAAATGGAAAGCTTGAGCCTGGAGATGAAAAAAATCCTGGACTTATGTGGATTGGAGCTCCCAGAGCAGAGCATACCAAGTTTACTTTCAGTGAGATGGTGAGAGATGTGATGAAGTCAGACCGAAGAATGGACTGTGACATCAGCTCGTCTTTGCACAATTTTCAAGATCTTGATGTGATATAATAAGGCCTAACAGCTATATGGGCCACTGATGTTTACCAAATCCTTTTCCAGCCATGGTCTAAAAGTTATATTATCTAATAACTGTTTCATGGGGATATTTTAGAGGCTGGCGAAGAGAGATGTAACCAGTTTCAACTTCATATTTTATATGAGCCATTGTAAAGCATCCAGTACCTTAAATCGTAATGATATTTTTTGTTGTTTGATTTATGGGTCAGTTCTAGTAGTTAGAACCGACCCAAGTGGGGGTATATGTTGTAATATGTTGTATATGTTCACCGATTTATGTGGGACATTGTTGTGTGTATGTACACATGCAGTCAATGTTGAACAGGCCAGAATGACAATGACAGAATGGTTGAGTTGTCCAACTGAATTTTAACAGCTGAAGACTCTTTGATATGTTAATCTTATGCAAGTCTATTTGAACATCTCAAAGGGTATTCAGGTGGTATCTGTTAATATAATTACACATACTTAAAGGGGACTTGTTGATGTTGATATGCGGGAGTGCAAATTGGGGTGGTTTATGACTACAGCTGTTCACGGCTGGGGGTTGTTGTCTGTTTGAAAGACTCAAAGTCCTAAATTGAAAGGCCAATCAAATTGCTCAGCCATTCAACATTTAGTGTATATAACACAGCATTCGGTCTATAGGTTTTGGGGGAAGTGAGGCTTGTCTGTGTATGCACACTCGAACCTAAGACATGGGGTTCTGAATTAGATATACTCTGTCGGATTTCTTTGTCATCTGTGGACTTTGGACTTTGTTCTGTGTTGGAAGTCAATAAAGTGCATCTCTCTGGAAGAATTGGGTTGCTGCGGAAGAGTACTTTCATCATCATCCTTATATAATAACCTAAATATTAATTATCTATATACACCCAATATTAATTCATATATTCGATCACTACAATGGTATCCACTGAAAAGTATCCAACTTCATAAATGATGGTAGGGTTAGAGAATGGATAAATAATAATCTTTTATGGACACATAAGCAGACGTTATGGCACCTGACTGGCTTTGATGGCCCCACCCAGCTGCATCAGAGATATCTGATCTGATAATCTGATCATTAAAGGTGACACTTAAAAAATAAGTATGGGTTTAGGGTTTTTTCCATATTTATACTTACCTAGGTGCATGCAGCATCAGTCTGACTCTACACTGAGAACCGAGCGATCGAACACCGCCGATTGCTTGGTTCTCACAGCTCCCGGAGCAGAGAGCTGGTGCCTGTTAGTCACAGCTCTCCACTCTGCCTCCTCCTCGCTCATTGGAGTGCTGAGCTGTGGAGTGAGCGGGAGCGACTGGCTCAGGCTCTCAGTGGCTCACCTGGCAGATACCGACTTCCATTGTTGTGAAGACGTCGAGCCTGGACCGATTTCTGTGACATCAGCAGAAAGTGGACTCCAGCCCGCTCTCTGCTGACAGTGCAGTGGTTTTGCTCAGAGCAGCCCTGATCCTCCTTTTCCCTGGCTTCCCGCAGGTGCTCCTGGCCCCGCCCTTCTGCCAAATGTCCCCACAGCAAGCAGCTTGCTATGGGGGCCCCCAAGCAGGCTTGCTCCCGAGCAACTGCTCTGTGTGTCCATTCACACACAGAGCTGAGGTTTGGCCCGCCCCTCTCTCTCCTCATTGGCTCACTGTCTATGATTGACAGATGGCTACCACTCCTGTCTCAGCCAATGAAGAGGGAGAGTCCTCAGAAAGCTCTAGTGCACAGTGCTGGAGGAAGATTGGGCTCAGGTAAGTATGAGGGGGGAGCTGCACAGAGAAGGTTTTTTTACCTTCATGCATAGAATGCATGAAGGTAAAAAACCTTGAGTCTTTAGAACCACATTATAGTGGTGGCATCACATGTAACTACAAGGCCATACAGTATGCACTAACAAGTTAAATAAGGAGGTAACAGTACTAGAATTAACCAAGGCAGTTTTACACTAGACACAATTCTCGTTTTGTAATGTTGCTATTATTACATTCATTATTATATTAATACTACTTTTGGTACTACAACAAGCATTTGTGTTATTCCAACTAATACATCATCACCATAGGCGTGTGCACAGGGTGTGCCAGTTGTGCCCAGGCACACCCCAATCACCCTGTGAACATTAGTGTTATCGCTCTGTGTAGCAGCAGAAACAGGGGAAAGATCTCCCTCTTACCGGCTCTGCCATAAGAGAAGTGTTTATGCTCTTCTCTTTCACTGTGCCGGCAGGGAGATCAATGTGCCAGGGTCATATATATGTAGACACCCGCACACGCATGTGTGTTTGAGCTTAAGGGTGGACACCCTAATGCAATAGGCTGCGCACACCTATGATCATCACTACTACTGCTGCTATTAGTAGTAATAATAATACTTCATCGTTCTTACTATTCATGTTATTGCTACTGACAACTTCACCAGTACTGACTTCTTTATAATGTAACTACTAGCACTATTACTACTACTATATCACATTTACTACTTTTACTATACAACTAGATTGCTACTACTGCTACTATTAATGACTACCATCATTAACACCATTATTTCAAGACATTAAACTGCTACACAATCTGTCACATAAATTATTTATAAAGACTAATATATATGGTAATGTAATTTCTATTAATATTTGGTGTAATAGTATATAGGGGGTAATTTACTAAAACTGGTGCACACAGAATCTGGTGCAGCTGTGCATAGTAACCAATCGGCTTTGAGCTTATATTGTCAAAGCTGAATTAAACAAGATAAAGTTTGAAGCTGATTGGTCACTACGGACAGCTGCACCAGATTCTGTGTGCACCAGTTTTAGTAAATCTCCCCCATAGTGTAATTAGCATCCTGTGTTTCCATTAATAATGAGTTAATTTTGTTCCTTTTACACTTCTGTTTTCAGTATATAATTATCCAAGTGTAATTTAGCTCATAATTGAATTGATTAGTTCTATACCATTAACAATCAAATTACACAATGTAAATTTCTTTTGAATCTGACTGCATGCTTTAGATTCTATGCACACCCATCATATTCTCATATATAAAGGTTGTTCAATTACATTGACTGCATGATTTACCATTTTTGCAATGTCCCATAGCATTATTTAAGTGGAATAATCATAATTAATATTTAACATATGAATGCAACTGCAACGTGACTATAATTCTATTGTGGATCTTTGTTATTATTAGTATTATTATTATTATTAGTCTTAGTAGTCGTAGCAGTAGTAGTAATGTCATTATAGGTGTGTGCGCGGGGGGGGGGGGGTGCCAGGTGTGCCTGGGCACACCCCAAACACCCTATGTGGTGCCACTTGCCCTATTGCCCAGGCTTCCCCCCATGCCCCCCCCCCAACCCCAGGACAAGCAGTGCTGTTGGCTTCTCTTCTCTTCCCTCGACTGCTGCGGGGGATATTTCAGCATGGAGAGCAGAGGAAAGGGCTAGTCAATATATAAATTAACTGGCCCCTTTCTTTTCTAAACGAACACAGTAAACACACTCACTCACTGTGTTCATTCATAACTGAAGCCTAGTAAACTGCGTTTGCTATCTGATACGTACACTGTCATAGTGCTGGTGATTGTTGTTAGCTGATTTCAGTTCATGCTTCTGTAGCTGATTGTAAATATTTTATGATTTTTAAACTATTTTACTTTTTTATTTGTTCACATGATAAGGTTTTTTACTTTCCTGTAACATGTACTCATGCTTGCACCTCTTTGTTAAGGCTTTCACCCCTACTGTGGACTGCAGTTGCCTGCACAGAATCTGACTCTTGACTATTCACACTATGCTTCTGACTTTTGATTTCGTACCTTGACCTTGGGTTGTACATTGCCATCATTTTTCACCTAGTTTTTGCTAATGGTATTACCTGGCGTCATAGCTCCCAACTGTCCCTGATTTTGAGGGGCTGCCCCTAATTTGGAGCAATGTCCCTCTGTCCCTCATTCCTCCTCATTTGTCCCTCATTTTGGTCTGATCTATATAGCTGCATATAAAATGCACTTTTTATCTATCAAAAAGTGTTTTCCAGCACTAAACCTTTAATCTGATTTCTAAATTGCTGCATTTGTAAATTACAAAAGCCAAAATAAAGGAATAGTAGTGGTAAAAAAGCGCTTGTGGGTTTAACTTGTTTTTTTTGTACAATTCTCCTTTAAGAGGGCGTGGCAAGGGGTGTTTCCTATGCCTGCATACTTTTGCTAATAGGTGTCCCTCATTCCCATCTCAAAAAGTTGGGAGGTATGCCTGGGGTGCCTGCTTCCTGGGAACTCTGCAACAAATATCAGGTCACAGATTTCTGTTTAATGGCTCTCAGTGGCACTTCTATTTTTAAAATGGACCCTCTACATATGCCCCTCTAGACTAGCTGCCAGAGTGACTGATTGCTTACACAGGAAACCTACAGGCTACAGCTGGCCATAGATTAATCAAATTTCAGACAGTTCAGCATGTATCAGCTGAACTTCGATCCATGTGTGGCCGTCCCTGTTCAACAGATATTGATCACTACTCCTAAAACTGGCCATACATGATTACAGTGGGCTGATCAAAAAAAATAAAATAATAACTGATTCCCACATTCACATGTTCAATGTGGATGGGGGATTCACTGAGCTATTGTATTCTGCCATTGGGTAGCCTTCCCCTTCGGCAGAATACAATGCCAGCGGCACTGACTTTTCAGAAAACAATGGACAGGCTGCTTGTACACAAGTTGATTGATAAATCATTTTGTGCAATACCAGCTAGCCTATACATGGATTTAAATTTGTCCAGTTCAGCATGTACTGTATGGCCAGCTTAGCAAATGTTTATAGGGTTTAGCCTGATTTGAGGATCTAAGTAAGGTTGCTGTGAATAACTCACGTGAGATTTGATGAGCAAACAAAACAATGACCAGGCCTTTGAAGTGGAAAAAGTCCCAGTAACACAATTGTGAAGCTGGAAGTTGTATACGATGTACAGTATCTCACAAAAGTGAGTACACTCCCTCACATTTTTGTAAATATTTTATTATATTTTTTCATGTGACAACACTGAAGAAATGACACTTTGCTACAATGTAAAGTAGTGAGTGTACAGCTTGTATAACAGTGTAAATTTGCTGTCCCCTCAAAATAACTCAACACACAACCATGTCTATACCGCTGGCAACAAAAATGAGTACACCCCTACGTGAAAATGTCCAAGTTTGGCCCAATTAGCCATTTTCCCTCCCTGGTGTCATGTGACTCATTAGTGTTACAAGGTCTCAGGTGTGAATGGGAAGCAGGTGTGTTAAATTTGGTGTTATCACTCTCACTCTCTCATACTGGTGACTGGATGTTCAACATGACACCTCATGGCAAAGAACTCTCTGAAGATCTGAAAAAAGAATTGTTGCTCTACATAAAGATGGCCTAGGCTATAGGAAGATTGCCAATACCTGAAACTGAGCTGCAGCATGGTGGCCAAGACCACACAGAGGTTTAACAGGACAGGTTCCACTCAGAACAGGCCATGGTCGACCAAAGAAGTTGAGTGCACATGCTCAGCATCATATCTAGAGGTTGTCTTTGGGAAATAGACATATGAGTGCTGCCAGCATTGCTGCAGAAGGGGTGGGGGGGTCAGCCTGTCAGTGCTCAGACCATATGCCGCACACTGCATCAAATTGGTCTGCAATGTGAGGGGTGTACTCACTTTTGTGAGATACTGTAGATAAACACAACCACCGGTTTAAATATTGTCCCATATATTAGAATACCCAATATTACAAACAGTATGTTACAAAAGCAAAATATCCTTTGCACTTATCAATATAGCTATTTGGATACAATTATTGGGCTTTACAGCCCATTGTACACCACAGTAAGTTTACATAGGGGTTTATTCATAAAAAAAATAGCATAACAATTTGCCCAGTGAAATTGCATGTTCGTTTTGTGCTAACAGGGCAAACAAATTAATGTTATTAGGCTCTTTCTGGAAAAGAGTTCTATTGATTTAATATTGAAAATACAGAATTTCTTGACTAGAAGGTGCTAGGTATCGTGGGAAATACCTATGATACTGAGCACCATCTAGTGCCCAAATGTGGTATTTTCTGTTTTAAATCTATTAAAAGCATTTGCAAACAAGCCTAATAAAATTAGATTATTCCTCAATGAATGCACATACACTTTCATTAGATGAATTGCTATACAAATTGGTATTAGAAACTATTCCTTATATTATGTTGCACGATATAATACTGTTGTCTCTATGTTCTCTTGTCCTATTGCAAATCGTCTTGCCATGTTGTTCTTTGATTTTTTGTTGGTTTTACTGACAGTCACAGTATCATTTCTGAACTGATTTTTATAGCAATTTTCCACTATGGAATTAAACATGTACATCTGTAAAACAGAAATATTTTTGTGTCAGTTCTTGCTGTTGCTGAGGAAAGAATTATGCAGCATTAAACATTCATACTTCAGCTTCACATGTCACATGTGTTATCATAAAAGGATTAAAAAATGGTTTGGTGCTGGGAGGTAGAGGTTACATTTTTACATTAAATAATTATTAAAGAAATGTAAAGCAGCTTTTGGAAACATTTCAAGATTTTGAAGTTAAGGATCACTGAGGAGTTTCCATAATCTACATACTCCACATTAATCCAAAGTCAGGTTTCTACTTTATAACCACTCTGTTCTGCATTGCATTGAGGCAGAGCAAATTTTATTCCATTTGCTCATCTTTAATCAATATGCAATAGACCACTATTGCAGTAGTCTATTTCCTCAGGGGAAAGCAGGGTGAGTATAATTAGCTCTGCTCTAGTCCAATAGGGCCACCAGAGCTCACAGATAATTTAAATAATATCAGAAACTTCCCTGGAGTGGTTTGTGTCTCTGACACATCTCATAATGACAAATTTAATTCACTTGCAGTCCGATTCCCTAATTAATTAATTATTTATTGCAAAGTAAGAACTCCTTGCATGGACAGAGTACTAACAGCACTGGAAGAGAATCCAGTCAGGACTGTTGGGAGCCTGTTGAGCTGTAAAAAGATGTGTATGCAGCTAGTGAGTTGAGAGTAGAGGATGAAAATACAGAACTGGGCTCTTTTCCTTCAGAAAAGAGCTCAAATACATGGAGGCTGGGGGAGAGCAGCCTTCTCTTCTTCATGAAAGCAATAGGGTTGTGCTAAATAATTCATACTACACAAGAGACAGACAAGGGAATTCAAATAATTACACTTTTCTGGTGGTAGTTTCCTAAAAGCAGAACTAAATATTGATATGCTTTTCAACCAAGTAAGCTGCCATCTTAGACTATGTTTGATTTGCAACTGCTATGATGCTGCACATTTGATGGTTTGACAGTTTTGGTTGAGAGCACAAGCAAATGTCATAGTTAGCATTCCCGTCATGTTGGGGTGTAACTTTTTTATGTTTTATGTTTTTAAACCATTAAATTGATGGCTTTAGTTTGGTTTTAAGAACCTGAATACCAGTACCTAATTCAGCCAAGCAGTGTCAGTAACATTATTAACATTTGTGGCAAATTAAGGTAGTTCTTACGATAACTGCTTTAAGAATCTTTTACTAAGGCAGCAAAAAATTCTTAAGGAATTATCACCAGTTCTCAAATTAGGAAAGTTGCAGTGATTAAGACCAACCCTGAGCTGGCATTCAGAATGGGCCCTACCTGTGCTGGAAAACTGTCATGTATGTGACCGTTTCCTGCACAGTGCTGTATCCCTGGCCCCATCCAGCTGTCAGCTGGGAGATTCCCTGGGTGAAAGCTAAATGTAAGCAGGGATATAGGTCATGTCATTACCCAAATACGGGTAATGTCCATATTTGGAAAATGACTTATCACTGTCTGGGGAAGCCTGATGAGAGGTCAGCATTGCTTTTGATTGACTGCGCATGGCAGTAGGCAGTTTCATAAGCTGCTACTGGACTGAATAGCGCCTACTGCCATGCTCTGTCAATCATAAGTAAAGTGGAGCTAATTGGGAACTAGTCTTCCCCATCAGGCTTCACCTACCCCAGTAAAAATCGCCATGGCAATGCATCTGTCAGTGTGACAAGTGCAGTGGCCAGAAAGGGAGGGTGGATATGAGTGCACTGAGGAAAGAGTTTCTAGTGTAGACACTTCAACCTCAGTGCAGACATGGACACAATAACCACTTCAGCCCCGGAAGAATTTACCCCCTTCCTGACCAGGCCATTTTTTGCAATACGGCACTGCTTCGCTTTAACTGACAATTGCGCGGTCGTGCGACATTGTGCCCAAACAAAATTGATGTCCTTTTTTTCCCACAAGTAGAGCTTTCTTTTGGTGGTATTTTATCACCTCTGCGGTTTTTATTTTTTGCGCTATAAACCAAAAAAGAGCGACTATTTTGAAAAAAAAACACAATATTTGTTACTTTTTGCTAGAATAACTATCCAAAATTGTCAGCAGAAAATTTTAAAGCCTGCCATCCAACATTTGTTTGCGGAAAATCCAACAGCAATTGTCCGATGGAGCTTACAAACGGTCGGATTTTCCACCAACAGCCTGTCATCACACATTTTCCGTTGGAAAACCCGATCATGTGTACACGGCTTTACAGTAGGGGAGTGCAGAAGGATGATCAATGTGCTGCTGCTCTTCATTATCCACACTGGCAATATAGTTTATATGCATTTAGCTGTTTACCTACAGTTACAGTAAGCTTTGATTTACATTGGTAATTAACCTACATAATTTTTTTTGTTTATTGTCATTCAATTAATTCTATATTCAAAAATTAAAAAACTATTAGATAAGCACCTGAACGACCACAACATACAGGAATATACAAGGTAATACTGACATATAATCACACACATAGGTTGGACTTGATGGACTTGTGTCTTTTTTCAGCCTCACCTACTATGTAACTATGTAACTATATTGAATTGCATTGGGTATGGGCCCTTCAGTAAAGTTCAGCAACTTGTTGCAGGCTCTTGTTCCACTCTCACTAGAGTTAGATTTCAGTTATATCTACAGTTTACATTATGTAGTTTTAAAAAGCATAGTAAAAGGGGTTGTAAAGTCAGAAGGTTTTTTATCTTAATGCATTAAAATAAAAACCCTTCTGTGTGCAGCAGCCCCACTCAGTCCCCACTAATACTTACCTGAGCCCCATCTCTATGCAGCAAAGTCCATGAATGCCTCAGCCATCCGAGACTCTCTCCTTAATGACTGAGACACAGCAGCGGCGCTGCTGTCAATCAAACCCAGTTAGCCAATCAGGAGAGAGGGGGTGGGGCCGAATGCCATCTCTGTGTCTGAATGGACACAGGGAGCTGTGACCCAGCTCGGGTGCCCCCATAGCAAGCTGCTTGCTGTGGGGGCGCTCAGCAGAAAGAAGGGGCCAGGAGCTTCAGTCAAGAACCCGAGAAGAGGAGGATCCAGGTTTCCTTATGCAAAACCACTACACAGAGCAGGTAAGTATGACATATTTGTTATTTTAATAGAAATAAAAAAGGAGACTTTACAATCACTTTAAGACATGTTTTCATGGACATTTTCTCACTGTAGTGGTCTATTTGCTTGAAGTTCTGTTCACTGCCTTGTGATTGGGGTGGCAGAATTTCTGAGCCTTACATGGAATGTATCAGTTATTACCTTTTTATCAGTGTTCATGTTCTTATTGGTTAGCTTTTCATGCTTAGTCAGAAATGTAAGAATACTTCTAGGCTCCTACAAACAATGACAGAAAATATGACCACGAGCAAGCAGAATAAATAAATACAGAAAGCATATCCATGTAAATATTAGGATAATATGGAGTTTAGTTTCTTGCAAATAAAATATTATTTTACGTTATCATATCTATCCAATATACTGTATTACCATAATGTACTTACAGACTACCTTGGATCAATTTGTTGTGTTATATACAATGCACTATATCTACAAAGAAGTTATTACTTTTTTTTACAGAGAAAGTTGGAGTAACTTGGAAGCAAACTAAATTAATATTTTAAAAAAGTATACTTTATCTAAATATATATTGTTTTCATATGACAGCTTTTATATGTCATTATTTATGTAACTACAGTGTACAAGCACAATTAAAGTTGTAAATTATATTGTTCTCCATAAAGTCTTTTTGCTTATAAAGCATTAGGGGGCAGCAGAACATTACAAAGACTTAGGAAACCTCATTTAACTTTATTAGTGTTGCTCAGAAGTTCGATGCTAGCTTTTTGAAGACAGACTTAATGGAAATGCATTAGTGTTAATTTTTACAAAATCTTTATGAATAGCATTCCGTTCATATAGATGTACAAGGAGTACTGAATCTTTTCCTAGATTTAAGGCACATAATAATGTATCCAAAATAATTTACTTATCTAATACAACTTGAAAGCTTTTAAAACAGGATTTAAATATTTTTCTTTTTCTTTAAATTACAAATCATAGAATCTCAACTGTTTTAAATAGCGGAGTTATAAACTGTCAGATTTTTTTTTGGAGGAGAATGGACCCATATCACAAAAATGAAATGTTTATGATATGGTATTATGTCTTTTGAAGTTGGAAACATCTCTGAGTGAGATGCCTGGGAATAAAGAGAAGATAAAGACACTTTAACATGCTACACTCCTACGTCTCTGCTGTACAGAGACTACAGGAAGGTGATATCAAGTCAAATTCAAGTACCGTATTTATCGGCGTATAAGGCTGGGTTCACACTGGTGCGACACGACAGCCGTCCTACTTTGGATCCGACTTTGCCCTGCGACATGAAGCCGGCATGTGTCCGACTTTCAATGAACGGGGATCCGACTTGGATCCCCGCCAATGCTCGGCATTGTGTTTGGTATGAATCTTTAGGGGGAACTCCGCGCCAAATTTTAAATAAAAAACCGGCATGGGTTCCCCCTCCAAGAGCATACCAGGCCCTTGGGTCTGGTATGGACCTTAAGGGGAACCCCCTACGCCGAAAAAACGGCGTGGGGGGTCGCCCCCAATCCATACCAGACCCTTATCCGAGCACGCAGCCCGGCCGGACAGGAATGGGGTGGGGACGAGCGAGCGCCCCCCCCCCCCTCCTGAACCGTACCAGGCCGCATGCCCTCAACATGGGGGGGTTGGTGCCTTGGGGGAGGGGGCGCGCTGCGGCCCCCCACCCCAAAGCACCTTGTCCCCATGTTGATGAGGACAAGGGCCTCTTCCCGACAACCCTGGCCGTTGGTTGTCGGGGTCTGCGGGCGGAGGGCTTATCGGAATCCAGGAGCCCCCTTTAATAAGGGGGCCCCCAGATCCCGGCCCCCCACCCTATGTGAATGAGTATGGGGTACAGCGTACCCCTACCCATTCACCTAGGAAAAAAGTGTCAATTTAAAAAAAAACACTACACAGATTTTTAAAGCATTTTATTAGACAGCTCCGGGGGTCTTCTTCCGACTTCGGGGGTCTCTCCGGTTCTTCTCCACGCTCTCCGGATCTTCTGCCGGGCTCCTCTGCTCTCTTCTGCTCTTTTGCCGCTCTTTTGCTAAAGCGGAGGAGCCTGGTCTTCAATCTTCTGCCTTCTGCCTTCTGCCCTCTTCTCCTGATGTTGACACGACGCTCTCTGGGGCTAGAATGCTCTCTGTGCGCTCTGCTCTGACTTATATAGGCGGTGACCCCGCCCCTGGGCATGCTGGGACCATGACGGCATAAGGGGGCGTGGTCATCGGGTGATGACCACACCCCCTAAAACGTCACAGTCCCAGCATGCCCAGGGACAGTGACGGCATAAGGGGGCGGGGTCACCGCCTATATAAGTCAGAGCAGAGCGCACAGAGAGCATTCTAGCCCCAGAGAGCGTCGTGTCAACATCAGGAGAAGAAGGCAGAAGGCAGAAGGCAGAAGATTGAAGACCAGGCTCCTCCACTTTAGCAAAAGAGCGGCAAAAGAGCAGAAGAGAGCGGAGGAGCCCGGCAGAAGATCCGGAGAGCGTGGAGAAGAACCGGAGAGACCCCCGAAGTCGGAAGAAGACCCCCGGAGCTGTCTAATAAAATGCTTTAAAAAATCTGTGTAGTGTTTTTTTTTAAATTGACACTTTTTTCCTAGGTGAATGGGTAGGGGTACACTGTACCCCATACTCATTCACATAGGGTGGGGGGCCGGGATCTGGGGGCTCCCTTATTAAAGGGGGCTCCCGGATTCCGATAAGCCCCCCGCCCGCAGACCCCGACAACCAACGGCCAGGGTTGTCGGGAAGAGGCCCTTGTCCTCATCAACATGGGGACAAGGTGCTTTGGGGTGGGGGGGCCACACTGCGCCCCCCATGCCTCAAAGCACCCCCCCATGTTGAGGGCATGCGGCCTGGTACGGTCCAGGAGGGGGGGGCCGCCAGCTCGTCCCCACCCCCATTCTTGACCGGCTGGGCTGCGTGCTCGGATAAGGGTCTGGTATGGATTTTAGGGGGGACCCCATGCCGATTTTTTGGTGTAGGGGGTTCCCCTTAGATCCATACCAGACCTAAGGGCCTGGTATGCTCTTGGAGGGGGAACCCATGCCGGATTTTTATTTAAAATTTGGCGCAGAGTTCCCCCTCAAGATCATCTGAGCACAAGTCGCGTACCAAAGTCGGATCATGCAAGACGGCAATCCGACTTTGATCCGACTTCAATGATAGTCAATAGGCTGAAGTAGGATCAAAGTCGGACCAAAGTAGTACAGGGAGCATTTCTAAAGTCGGAACGACTTGTGTCGGACCAGTTAGGACGGCTCCCATAGGGAAACATTAAATTTCACACGTCATGCGACATGAGCTCCCAATGTCGGAGCGTTTGTCGGATCAGTGTGAACCGAGCCTAACACGCACTTTTTTCCCCTTAAAATCAGAGAAAGTCGCAGGTGCGTGTTATACGCCGATTCCCTGCGATCCCGAGCTGTCAAAACTTAAAAATCGCCGACCGCGATTTGAAAATGGCGCCGCTGGAGCCGAAATACACAGAGCCGGTCCGCTCGGGACTACGAGTGGAGCCGAAAGTGAACGAGAGCCGCCGGAAAGAGCAGAGGACCGGCTCTGTGTATTTCGGCGCCAGCGGCGCCATTTTAAAATCGCGGTCAGGGATTTTGAAGCCCAGGAAGCAGGGACAGGGGATCGAAGGCTGCACTGGGGCAAGGCTGCACTGGGGAAGGCTGCACTGGGGAAGGCTGCACTGACATGGCTGCACTGACATGGCTGCACTGACAAGGCTGCACTGACATGGCTGCACTGACAGGGCTGCACTGGGGAAGGCTGCACTGACAAGGCTGCACTGGGGCAAGGCTGCACTGAGAAGGCTGCAATGTTGGGCATTTAAATGTAAGTTTTTTTTCCCTTCAACTTCCCTCCTAAAAGTTTTTTTTTCCTTAAAATTCCCTCCTAAATTGGGGTGCGTGTTATACGCCGGTGCGTGTTATACGCCGATAAATACGGTACTTACATAGTTAAAGATGTATTAATAAATTGGGCCGCACTAATGTGCATACTATCATTATCAACTTTATAGTTAAAATTGCATAGACCTAAAGTCCCCATAGATATTACGACAGTCTCCTGTTCTGGACTTTTTTTTTTTTTTTTGGTTGGACAGGTTGACAACAGTAAATCTATGGGGTAGCCAAGTAGCCCAAAGTAAGCGTTTTCAGGGAACAAAGTGTTTGTCATGGGAATATCAGCAGACAATAAAACACTGCAAATTCAGGGCTTGTACCTTTTGTGATATAGCAGGGGAGTCTTGAAAAGATCTAGGGTTAGAGCTCATAGCAGTGAAGTAAAGAAAGTTGGAATAACAGTTGCTCCAAAGCTTAGTAAATGAGCAGAAGCTCTGCTGACTTTCATCATCCAATCGTGTGCAAGCAAAAATGCAGTTTGTTTATTTTTCTCGCACGTTGATTGGGTATTCTTTGCAAAGTGAAGCCTTCACTTATTTACTAAGTTCTGGAGCAACTGCACTTTGCAAAGTGCACAGTATATTTGCCTTTAGTAAATCAACCCCATTGTGTCCAGCTGTGATCCTCGCAGGTAATTGCTGGCTGTGTAGCCATGAATAGCTTTGGCCACTGGCAGCCTGTCATTGCATTGTATGGGCTCGGTGGCTGCAGCTATCTGCTACCAGCTGTCAAATTCTGCAGAAGGATTCTATAGATTTCTGCTGCTAGGAATTGCATCATGGCTGAACGCCTGTGTGAATCTACCCGTAGCTTCCATCAGAAGCCTGTGTGAAAGGTGAAGATGAAAACACAACAGCAGCACTGCGAGACAGGAATAGAGGGCTGTTACCCTAAAACATCAAGTGTCTAACCCCTAAAACCCTGCAACAGCGTGCTGCAAACCTGTGCATTGCATTATGTGGTGTTTAAAGTCAGCGAGTGTCTGATCAAGGGTGTCCTTGTTCAAGCATGGTCTTTTTTGTCTGAACTGACTGCTGTCACCCTTCAATTCTGATATTCACAACCAGACATTGTAAGAGTTTCTGCTTCAGTGAGATCATTATGTTGCTGTTTTTGGTGATGCAGATGATCAAGGACCGGTTCACACCAGATGCTGTCCTGTGCTTTTTTCTTCTGCACCAAAAATGCATTGACACTATGTTACATGGATTCCAATGGTCCAAGTTCCCACCTGTGCAGTGCGTTCCAGTGCAGCCAACAAAAGTAGAACAGGCTGCATTTTTTCTGTATGGAACTGCACTGTGGCAAAACACAACAAAATAACACTGGGACACATTACAAAAAAAAAAAAAAACGAAAACTTTGGCAAAAAAAAAAAGCAAGAGGGAATGGAATGCATTGAAAACACATGTCCATTCAGAAATGCACCTGGATCACATACAGTACCTGCAAAACTGTAAAATCAAACTAAGGGAACAGTTTGTAGTAATCCTGCTTTGTAAGTTTCTCCCCCTCTGAACTGGATTTCTTTTTCCATTGACTCTGTGTGACCATTCAAAGCATGTGAAGTACTGTACATTGAAATGCATTAAAGTGTTAAGAAATGTTCTGAATTTTTTACAATCTTCACATTCATATACAGTTTCTGATCAGACTTCTGAAGCACAAAATAAAAAGAGGAGGAGGGAGAGAAAGTGAGGGTGAGAGATTTGGCAGACAGAAGGGAGAATAGAGGAGGGGGGAGAGCTTTGTCACAATGTTTACTCATAGGCTTATCCCCGGAGGCTCGGGCAGTGTTCATGTAAAGAAGATAGCTGCTGTTTCAAGGTTCCCACCCACACATCCTCTTCACTTGCATAGCACAGCCACGTGAATTGGAGTGAGGGGGAGGGGCGGGAACAGGAGTAGATTGAGGCTTCCTGATCTCCTGTTTGTGTGGAGGGGTTGGGGGCGGGACTGCACTGGTTGGGCTCTATGAGAATGTCAGATTCACGCAGCCATGACACATGCAGCCCCGACTGCTGCACCCGGTAAGAAACTCTGGGCTATGGTCCTCAGATTCGGGGCTATAGCCCCAGTAGCCACTCCCTAGTGATGTCACTGTGGTGGAGAGTATTCATTAATACTCATGCCATCTTTAGGATAGTAATAGTATTCCTGCAATAATTATCTTAATAAAGTAAAAATATTATAATAATAATAAATATCCATAGTAAAGACATACCTCCTACCTTTTTTAATTGCTGTAAATGTAACTATTTTTTTACAGTTGTTTCAGAAAACCTGAGATGTTTAGATACTAAACTTAGTGAGCATTCAGCTCGCCAGGTAAACATATGTGTACTCCTTTAGTAACTCCTTGACAGCATATACAAATCACAATTAAATAAAAATCTATGTTTTTTTTGTAGATATTACACATTTTTATCCATATAAAGAGACTAAATATTTTTTTTATACTGTATATTTTAGGTCAGGTAAATATAAAATATTTCATATAAATATGTTGTCCTTTCATCTTCTAGCCAGCTGTTGGAACTCTAGGCTCCTTTCAAATGTTGCTTCTCTATTTTTGGCTGCTCTGTTGAGAAAAGTCTGTTGTTTACAGATTTCAATTGTCAAGCTGAAATTTACAAAGTGATTCATTCTCCTCTCCATTCCCTACCTGCCTACTCTATTCAACAGGACCATATGGTGTTTAAATCAGAGGTAGATTTGGGTGCCAAACCTCTTTGGTTGTATTCTCTCTTGGGAAAATCCATTATAACCTCCATCATGGGTGCATCCTGTTTTTAAATATATTTATAAAAAACTTATATTTAAAATATATATATATATTTACATTTTATTAATTTTATATTTATAAATATATTTAAAAAATAAAAATTGTATTTGTAAAATAATAAAAAATAACTTCAGCTAAAATATATTAACTTAAAAAAATAATATAATATAATTGACCTCTAACAGTTATTAACATACCTGATCTTTACACATACTTTCTGAAAGTCTTGACACATTTCATGGATTGAGATTTTAACTTTCACCAGTTTCAAATAGTTTGAGCAATAAAAAATAATGTCTTCATTTATTTGGCATCACGTTTTCACCCACCCTGTATGGTTGCAGTGCATTTCTGCAAAATGCTACTCACCTTATCAAAAAATTACAGGTCACTTAATTATAAACAACTTTTTATTTTTGAGCAGGAAAGTTAACAATGTGAATTTTGCCAAGTAATATTGGCAAACACTTTAAAATGTCACAGTGAAGTGAATTATTTCTTGTTATGTTGCTCCAAATGATCCCACTTTTTGAGAGATGAACAGAAAAAAAAAAGATTAGAATCTACACACCAAACAGTTTTCCTTAAACAGCTTAAATTGCTCTACTAAAATATCTCAGAAAACACTGATGGTTATCGTCAAGGTAAAACAATTATGTGCTTTTTAGGTAAAATGGGATAGCAGGATATTATTAGATTTCCTTATAGGCAGATATATTAGTAATTCAGTGTTTTATTGACAGAAAGCATCTGATTCTGTTTTTATATTACTAAATGTTGGTTCTAATGCTATTCTGTTAAGGAAAAGGTGACTATGACACTTGCTTTATTCTGCTTGAAGGCCTTTCACATAATTGCCCACCCACAGTATCAAAAATGTTATAACGACAGTTTCACCAATAAATTGAGGACTTTGCTGCAAGACATTGTAATATCTATTGCTAGATTAATTGTCACACTTTCTGTGGTTGTCTTTATAATAAGTATTTTCTTTTTTTTGTCCTTTTAGATATTTACCATGAAAATAGAACTCACATTCTTGTAGCTTTATGATAACCTCAAGGTGAGTTTTTGATGGCATTTCATTCTGCAGCTTTTCTGAAGTGTTACATTTTTGAACTGTGTGCTGGAAACATCCATTGGTTGAATATAAAACCACACATTAAATGTAATGGTGTAGTTTTATGTATAATGCTAGTGTATTGGGTCTGAAAGTGTTTGTCCACTAACATGCTCCATCAAAACCCACTAAAATGGAGGCACTTTGCAGCACTTAGGTAATGGTTATATACCATTTTCCATTTGCCAGCAGTCTTACATCCCAAGTAATAACACTTTTAGGTGGCAAATGAAAGTATCCTCTTTACCATTCTTAGACAAGTGAGGCTGAAATTGCTCATTGCACATTTCTTTGACTTTCCTTTTAAGCAGCACAAACGGTAAGTTTGCTATTGACTTTTCTAGGAAGGTGAAACAATTTTTTTGCAAAAAAATTCTAAAACACGGTGCAAACAAAGATTTCCAAAATAAGTACTTTAAACAAACAAATGACAAAAAGTGTGCATCTTTAAAAAATAAGAATATCACTGTGGATTGTGGTCCAACTGATTTTAACTGATTTTCTTATGGAATTCATTATATAATTATGCTCGTAAAAAATCAATGGGGTTGATTTACTAAAAGAACCTAGATTGTTCACGTTACAAGCTGTATTCACTTTAATCATCCAAACACAAGCAAGCAACAATCCAGTTTATTTTTAAAATTCCCCTTGCACATGATTGGTTATTCAAATACACAACGTCACCTTATTTACAATACTATAAGAAAAAGGAAAACAATTGGGACTTTATATGAGGCGGTGACCTGGTAATTGCCTCCTCCCCTACCTATATGTCAAAAAGGAGGGAAAAGGGGGTCATCACATCACACGCCCACCAACGTCATGTAGGCATGCACTGCAGGAGGGAGGCATCCTTGGCTGGGCAGGGAGCCGCCCGGCAGCACTATCAGTACACTCCTCCATCTAGTCGCCAGATGGCACTACCGCGGAAAGGAGGCGTGGTGCCACAGCAGTGACACCAACCCTGCAACACACAGAAGGTGGCGTTGCTGCATGGTGCATGAACATCCACCCACCCTAAGTGAAAGGGGTGGAGGAGGGTCCACAGCATGCACCACAGCTCCCGGGAGGGATGGGAGCCAGAGGGCTCCTAAACCAGATCACATGACACACTGAGTAGAACAAGGAAGGTATATCTAATCAAGTGATTGGAGGTAACAGCCCCATCCTAAGGGTGTTGGCCCTAAAGAGAGAGGGAATTGAACAAACTAGTAATATGGGGATAATTACTAGATGTGTAGATGTTATCAGATCTAGCTAAATATAAACTATGTGTTTCCATCCCTATATTGCTATAAGAAAAAGGAGAACAATTGGGACTTTATATCAGGCGGTGACCTGGTAAGGTCAATTGCCTCGAACCCTATCTATATGTTAAAAAGGAGGGGAAAGTGGATTGGGACTTTGAATGAAGCACGTAAGTGTAAAGAATTCAGTTTTATTATATAAATTAACATACAAACGCATCTTCATGAATAAGTGTATATCCAATACAATTCAAATAACTGGTTGAATTTGGGCAGGATCAGACCATACAGCAGCTCTTTCTATTATATTTTTTATTGAATTCATGTGCATGCTCCTGAATAGTGGATCAATCCACAAAATGCATAGAGCTACTATATGCCGTGTCTCTATGATTCAATTGATATCTGTTAGTATGTATCATGTTTTATATTAATCGTTTATAATCATGTGGAAACCCGCCTATATTGTATGTATAGATATACATTTTTATGAATTGTACCAGGTATTTGAATTGTATTGGATATACACTCATTCATGATTATGCGTTTGTATGTTAATTTATATAATAAACTGAATTCTTTATACCTACGTGCTTCATTCAAAGTCCCAATTCCCTTATTTACAATACTCACTTTGCAATGTACATGAACATAGTGAACAGTTACTTTTCTGAGTGATCAGCCTCTATTTCTTTAGTAATCCAACCCCCATTAACATTGATATATCAAGGAGTAATTTTTCACTTCTGTTTAAACTTAAGTTCCAAATATTTTTTTTCCAATATATTTTTTTTTTGTTTAGCATTGGATAGCATGTGGAAGGAGTAGATCCTCTCTCACTTCTTCTCCTGGAGACATCCAGTACATTGCCATACTACTTGATTCCCCTCTTTGGGGTGCACTTTCCAGATAATCCTGCTATCCACTGGGGGGCAATGACAGTGTTACTGGTTACAAAATGCATGCTTAATGGAAAAAAAAATTATGCACTCTAGAAAAGGTAAATCTAAACAAGATAACGAGACTATAGCAATAGGGAATAACAAGGAAATGATCATTTTCCCACATTGTCAACGTGAAAAAAAGTTAATCAGAGTATATCATAGCAGGCCAAGAACATATTCCATGAATGCAATATACTGTATTGACCTGAATTTTATTTAAATAATTTCAGATATGCATTCCATCCTGATTATTTGCAACAGAATATCAATGCGCACTGAAATATTAATCAAGCTAAAAATGTATATCCAAATGTGGCTCCAAAATCTATCCAAACAAGTTACCAGCCTAGCTGTAAAGCATCAAATCCCCATTACGGTAAATGTCTTGCCATATTATTAGCCATCAAAATAAGGAAAAAATTACTTGAAGCAGAGTCCTTATGCCGTGTACACATGACCGGTTTTGCCGTTGGAATAAACTCAGAAGGTTTCTCCAACGGAACTCCGACGGAATTCCATTCAAGCGGTCTTGCCTACACACGGTCAACCCAAAGTCTGACCGTCCAGAACGCGGTGACATACAGCATGTACGACGGGACTAGAAAAAGGAAGTTCAATAGCCAGTAGTCAATAGCTTCCGTCTCGTACTTGCTTCAGAGCAAGCGTTGTTTTTGGTCCGTCGGAACAGCATACAGATGAGCGGTTTTCCCGATAGGAATTGGTCATTTAAAACATGTTCTATTTCTAGGTCCGTCAGAATTTTCAAAAAAAAAAGTCTGATGAGGCACACACACGATCGGAATATACGATGAAAAGCTTCGGTCTGACTTTTTCTGTCGGACATTCTGCTCGAGTGTACACGGCTTTAGATATAATAGAGGATATACACTTATTAGGATTTTTTCCCAAATACCTGTAGCATAATGCATTTGGCTTACCTTTATGAGGGAATTTTATTTATTTATTTATTTATTTTATTGGATATGTGTTATAACAGAAAGTAGAAAAATTGTGTTTTTTTCTTTTCAAAATTTTTTGTCTTTTTCATTTATATACTAATAATAAAAAAAAAACAAGTGGTAAATTAATCAAATCAAATACCACCAAAAGAAAGCTCTATTTGGGTGAAAAAAATGATATAAATTTGATTTGCATACAGTATCGCATGACCAGGTAATAGGATTAGGGCATTCTAGTGCCCTAATTGGATGAAGCCTTGGTGCAAGGCTTTGCCAATTAGGGCACAGAGCACTGTCAGAGCTCTGATTGGACAAATTGATGGTGACTTTGTCCAAACACGGCTCAGTGCTCATAGTCCCACCCCACACTATAAAAGGTTCCTTCCCATAGGAACCTTTTGCAGTGGTGTTGGAGAGGAGATAAATAGAGCAGTTTGCTACTAGTGTATTCACTTTTTGTGACTGAGCGTAGAGTGTTAGTGTAGTGTTAGTATAGTATGTGAGTAGAGTGTGGGAGTATAGTGTAGTGTTAATGTAGTGCAGTGTTTAACACAAAATTATATAACATTTAGTGCTGTATACCATTTTTTTTGTCTTTTTTTTTGTCCCCTGCCTGCTCCTTTTTTTTTTAATTTAATAGTCAGCCGCAGTTTTTCTGACAGCGATGCTGGTGTCCCCCCCCCCCCTTTTTTTTATAGATTTTACATTCCTGTCAGCATCAGTCCTCATTTTAAAGTGCACCAAACACCAGTTTTAAATTAATAAACTGCATCCAACACACATTTCCCAGTTTCTATTCAATTTTGCTAATAAGCCCAGCATCATGTCTGGGAGGCTAACAAGGAGAGACTGACATTCTCATGCCACTATGGGGGGGGCAACATGTCTGTGTCCACAAGCAAAGGTGGACGTGGTCTGTCCTCAGCCAGAGCACATTTGTACCTGTTTAGTGATGTTGCCCGCGCTATCCAGCCACAGCATGCAGAGGAGGTGGTGGACTAGCTTACTAAACCATCCTTATTCTCCTCATCCTCTATCACCCAAGTTGAGACTAGTGCACAGTCCACCGCAGCTGCCAGAGCAGCTCATTCTGCCTCCTTGCCCATAGCTACTCCTGCTATAGCCCCAGCATCATGCATGGAGGAGTCAGCTGAATTATTTGAACACAGTGGGGGTTAATTACTAAAGGCAAATCCGCTTTGCTCTACAAGTGCACTGAAAGTGCACTTGCAAGTGCAGTCACTGTAGATCTGAGGGGGACATGCAAGGAAAATAAAAAACAGCGTTTTAGCTTGCACATGAGTGAATGATAAAATCAGCAGAGCTTCCCCTCAGATCTACAGTGACTGCACTACCAAGAGCACTTGTAGTGCAAAGTGGATTTGCCTTTAGTAAATCAACCCCGTAGTTAGCCACTTGCTTCTTGATGATGCACAGGCATTACTTTATTCTAATGTTGGTTCTGACGTTGGGGAAGGTAGGAATATGAGCCTACAGTGAGCGGGGAAACACTGATAAACAACAAATTGACAGTCATGTTCTCCCAGCTGCAGTGTATTGCCAAGTTGGGTCCAGTGATGATGAGGATGGAGGGTATAATGATGATGAGGTCACTGACTTTATCTAAAAAAAAATGTTAATCTTGGCCTGAGTGTACAATAAGTTGACTTATTTGCATAAAGTTTGCTCACTTTGGTGCAAAAATTTGTTATTTCCATCCAAAGTCGGCCGTAGAGACACCAAAACTTGTTCTGAATGCACTAAATTGTGGCCTCATCATACAGACTGGCTCCCCAAGCCCCAAGTCGGTTTTGCTGCAGCAGGTTGAATACACGGTACATATGTGTCACTTTACAGACAGATTAAGGGGACCCCCCAGGCACTATATTTAAAGGATTTTTTCATTTTTATTGTTTCACTTTAAGCATCGTTAAGAAAAAGAGAAAGGTTTCCCCTAAGCGGACTTTTAAGGCAACTAATAGTATCACATGCACACATACAATGGGGCAAAAAAGTATTTAGTCAGCCCATCAGCAAGGGCATTGAACATGAAACGTGGCGGGGTCTTTCAGCATGATAATGATCCCAAACACACTGCCCGGGCAATGAAGGTCTCCAGATCTCAACCCCATAGGAAACCTTTGGAGGGAGTTGAAAGTCTGTGTTGCCCAGCGACAGCCCCAAAACATCACTGCTCTAGAGGAGATCTGCATGGAGGAATGGGCCAACATACCAGCAACAGTGTGTGACAACCTTGTGAAGACTTACAGAAAACGATTGACCTCTGTCATTGCCAACAAAGGATATATAACAAAGTATTGAGATGAACTTTTGATATTGACAAAATACTTTTTTTCCACCATAATTTGCAAATAAATTCTTTCAAAAATCAGACAATGTGATTGTCTGGATTTGTTTCCACATTTTGTCTCTCATAGTTGAGGTATACCTATGATGACAATTACAGGCCTCTTTTTAAGTGGGAGAACTTGCACAATTGGTGGCTGGCTAAATACTTTTTTACCAAACTGTATGTAGGTATAGCAGTAGAAAAAAAAAATATTAATAATTTATACATAGTTAAAAATGCATATCAAAATGAAATATTGATTTATCTAGACAAACTCAGCTAGTATCACCGTGCTGAAGGGTATATGAGAGCCTCCTTACACCCAACACGTTTCGGGGTACAGTTTAATCCTTCTTCAGGGGTGCATAGAAAGGAGAAATTCATATAGTGTTGAAGAGCAGGGTGGTTTTCAATATTTCATTGTATGAACATTAAAAAGGTAAGTAGATAACACGAAGAACTGTGTCGATGGGGTTGCTATCTTAAGGCCTATGGGCGTCAAACAAAGCAGATAAAGAATTTCTACACAAGAGATTTGTTATCGTAAATGTCGTCCCCTGGGGAGAAAGTAATCTCCTCACATTTCCAAAGCAGCAGAGTGACCAGAAGGATATACTGAGGACAGAATGTGGAAATCCCTAAATGTCGTGGATACATGCAAACAAAAAGCAGCAGAGGAAACCACAAGTAGTTGGAGGATGAATTTACAGCAACTTGTTTGGAGAGTAGTTGTAGAAGCCAGCCGCACACCCCGACATCCAGCAGGTAAGTGTACACTTATCCATAACACTCAGGGATTTCCACATTCTGGCCTCAGTATATCCTTCTGGTCACTCTGCTGCTTTGGAAATGTGAGGAGATTACTTTCTCCCCCAGGGACGACATTTACAATAACAAATCTCTTGTATAGAGAGTCTTTATCTGCTTTGTTTGATGCCCATAGGCATTGAGATAGCAACCCCATCGACACAGTTCTTCGTGTTATCTATTTACCTTTTTAATGTTCATACAATGAAATATTTAAAACTACCCTGCTCTTCAACACTATATGAATCTCTCCTTTCTATGCACCCCGAAGAAGGATTAAAATGTACCCTGAAACACATTGGGTGTAAAGAGGCTATCTCATATACCCTTCAGCACGGTGATACTAGCTGACTTTGTCTAGATAAATCAATATTTCATTTTGATATGCATTTTTAACTATGTATAAATTATTAATAACATTTTTTTCTACTACTATACCTACATATGTGTACATGTGATACTATTAGTTGCCTTAAAAGTCCGCTTAGGGGTAACCTTTCTCTTTTTCTCGAATACTGGATGTGGCACAGTACAAGCACAGACTTTGCCTTTCGCTCCCCTTTCTTTTTAAGCATCATTAAAATCACTGCTCCTTTAAAAGCAATCTTTTTTTAAAAGTTTTTTTGCATTGATATATGTCCCCCAAGGCAGTACCCAAGCCCCCATACCATTTTTATGGCAAATAACAATGGGGTTTGGAGTTCGGGTCTGAACTTTTGCAAAGTTTAAGAGTTCTGGCACAAACTGAACCAGGGTGTTCGGCCCAACTCTACCTGGCATCATCCCTTTGCAGTATTTGTACAGCAGAGATTAGACTGGCAAAGGGAGAAGCAGCAAAATGAGCCAATTAGCTGTGCTGCCAAGCTTATTTGCTACCAAGATAGAAAGAGAGAGCAGAGTGGCAGAGAGATGTGCTTATCAGCCGCCTGCTTCTCTTTTCACCCCAGATAGCAAGTAATTGTGCTGCAATTTTGAAAATGACTTGCTAATGTTCTTGTTAGACTTGCCAAGCTTCACAAGTTTGTTGCACATTTGCAGCAAGTCCACATCGCATGACTCCAGATCAACTTTCTTTGCAAACATTCTGCAAGTCTGCTGCAAGTTCTGGTTCAATTATGTTGTGTAATAGTTATCCCACCACAGGGGGTCACTGTGGCTGAATTTTCATCATTGCTCCTTATGCCCCGTACACACGGTCGGATTTTCCGATGGAAAATGTCCGATGGGAGCGTGTTGTCGGAAATTCCGACCGTGTGTGGGCTCCATCGGACATTTTCCATCGGATTTTCCGACACACAAAGTTGGACAGCAGGAGATAAAATTTTCCGACAACAAAATCCGATCGCGTCAATTCCAACCGTGTGTGGCCTGTTCCGACGCACAAAGTGCCACGCATGCTCAGAAGAAATTCCAAGATGGGACAGCTCATTCTGGTAAACTTAGCGTTCGCAATGGATACAGCACTTTCATCACGCTGCAATGTTAAAAATGGTTTAATACAGCGCACTCTCTTCTTCTTTATAATGTGACAAGAATTAAGTAGTTTTGCTGCTCATATTCACACACACTTCTCACAAAGTTTTATTTGTGTTTTTTTAGTGGGATTCAATGAATATATTGTTATTAGTTGTCACATCTGACAGTTTTATATTAATTTTTTTTTTGGATTTTAAGCCTTTTTTTTCTTTAATGTTTGGATTTTTTCCATGGCTGATCTTTGTTCAATGTTATTTTTATTTTTACTCCAGAATATTTTTGTGTGTGTTTTGTGTGTCAAGTTACCCCAACACCATTGATATCTTTTATTATTTAATCTCCAGGAGATTGTTTGGTGTTGGTGTCCCTTGTTCATTTCACATTGTATATTTGTAATGTACCTGAATCCTCACAAACCAACTGTCCTTTTTGAAGTAAAACACATAGGAGAGTATAATTCAAAACAAAAATCCTTTATTAAGGGATCAGAACCAAACAAAGAGGAAGGATACACTGGATCAACAGGAGAAATTAGCAAAGCCTGGGACCCCCACGGCAGACATCAATTCTTGAACATCAAAATTGGTGGCCTGAGGAGTCCATATGTAAGGGAGGGCAGTCTGGTCCAGAATTCACAGAGATCCGGATAGCAGCAGATGACATGTGTGTCCCCAGGCTGTGGACAACAAGAGGCTGCATTTTTTGGCTGACCAGACTGAACCCAGGGCAATCACTGTCTGGTCTTCCTTCCACGCTTCCTTCCAGACTGTGGCTGTGCAGTTGGAGATGTGGCAGGAGGAGGAGTAGGACCTGGAGGAGGAGGAGGACTGGGAGGACCTGGAGGAGGACTGGGGGGACCTGGAGGAGAAGGAGGAGGAGGAGGAGGACCTGCAGGAGGAGGTGGAGGACCATCACAAAGGTGTGTCTGAGGTGTCATTTGGCCCCTCATACCTTTCTCAAGAGCCTCCAATATGAGCACCTCACACATGGCTTGTTGGCCCTCCTCCATCCTCTGCATTTTATAGGCAATGACGGCAGCAATGTCCTCCTCCATGGTGTGTGGTGCTCCCAGGACCTCTGTAGCCCTCCAAAAGAGTCCTCCGGTAGCCTCCTCTAGGGCACTCCTCCTACTGCCACTTTCTCTTTTCAGGGGGGGTGGAGGGACCTGCAGATCAGCCAGCCAGCTCGGCCCGGCCACCTCCTGGCTGAGACTTCCCTGTGTATGAAAAAGGGACATGGTTGTAATGTTTTGCATCATCAATTACAATCCTAAATTATTACTCCAAACTAACATCTAGTTAACATCATTGATTGGACAAGCAGAAACATTTAGAGGAATGCTATACCTGGCTCAATCTGGGCTCCTCCTTGTGTTGTTGCCTGGAAGGCCCAGGTTGGGCGTCAGAAGCCTCAGCCGGGGGGGGGAAGGAAGCGTGGAAGGAAGACTGGAGAGGGATGGCCTGGGTTCAATCTGGCCTGCCAGAAAGTGCAGCCTGTCGTAGTACAACATCCTGGGGACATAGATGTCATCTGCTGCTCCGGATCTCTGTGAATCCAGGACCTTCTTGCACTCCCTTAGATATGTGCTCCTCAGGCCACCAATTAAGATCTTCAAATAGGTGATGTCTGCCGTGGGGATCACCTGCTTCACAATTTCACACAATTGCTCCAGTGCTGCCTTCCTCTTTGCTTGGTTTTTGAAATGGGGGTGGTTAATCACCCACAGACATGGCAGCTCCCTTAGCATCTCTACGAATACTGACATGAAGTCATTATCTTTGAGTAGCATATCCATGTTCACTGCAAGACACAACACAAGACAAAGCCTAATGTCAGACAAAACTCTCCTAATCTTGTTACAATATAAGCCTCAATCTAGAAGCAATATAGGCACAAGTTTGTCTCTTACCTTTCTTCTTACGATCGGCGCGTCCAATGCTCCTTCCTCCGCTCACAGATCGTACGTAATACGCACGCGTGTTATGCTTTATACACACTGCGCATGCGTGTAACTCCGCCCGCCCCTGACGTTCTTTCTATTCTATTCCCCGCCCCTTTTTGTTCGGCGCAGTGGGGGAAGAGCACATGGCGGAGTCACAGCAGGTGCGTGCTAATTGCAGGAACGAGGAGGAGGAGGAGGAAAGCCCGGATCTGGACACGTCCGGATCCAGAAGGAGACGTTTTAAGGCCACAAATATGTCCTTTGGGGAGATGTTGGAGATGGTCGACATCATGAGGAAGTCTGACTATGACGGGAAGTATGGGCCTTACCCCAACCCCAACATCAGAAAGGCCAAGATCATGGCGAAAGTGGTCAGGGGTCTTCTGAGGAATTTCGGGGTCCGAAGATCGAAAGATCAGCTCCGGAAGCGGTGGTCAGACCTGAAATTGAGAGAGCCAGAGCAGTACCGAAAGATCCGGAGAGTGCTGCAAAAAAGTAAGTAGTTGTGCTGTGTTCCTATTCTTTCTGTCTTCATTCCGTTCGTGCTGCTCCATATGCTTTTATTAATTGTAACATTTAAAAGGGCAACTTTAATGTTCATGGGCCCATTATTCGTTCGTATCAAACATTTTTCTTTCGGCCTCTAAAACATCATTGTTTAGGCCATATGCATTTTCTCACATTTTTTTGGGGCCTACTTGGATGCCAAATATTTGTTTGTGTAGATGGGTTTGTTACTAGAATGAAATGCCAGCTAGATTGTGTGTAAGGAGAGGACACTGAGCAGCTGTTTTCACATCTGGACACTGGAGCTCTAGTGTGGGACACAAGCACACCATTTTTATTAGGGGGGCCACACAGGTGCTCCAGTGTATACTATAGGGGGGTCTCCATCTGTGAAGCTTGTACTAAACAGGTAAAGTATTGCAGCTTGACAAAGGCCAATAAAAAAAATACATCTTGGAACTCGGCTAAAATAGACAATTGTACCCCACTTCCAAGCAATGTTTCCTATTTCTAGTTCTGCCATCAAATATCTGTGTGCTAATTATACCATTTTTGTTTTACATAGGGGAGAAAAGACCCGGAGGACACCCCTCATCCGAGGAGACCACAGACCCCCCACCTATGGAAGAAGGTGAAATACCCCTAAACGAAGCTGAGCAGGAGGAAGAAGAAGATGTGGTGGAGATTGGCACCACAACAGGTGAGTGTCTGCGACCACAGACTCAGGTAAAAGAGATGGATGGTGGCAGATTTTTGATACCTGTTTTTGTTTTGTTTCTCTCTTTTTAGGTGATCGTGAGGTTGTGGATCCCGAACGCTTTACTTCAGAAAGTGCCCAGATCCTGATTGGGGAGATCATGGGGTGTAATCTCGAATTGCACAACATACAGCAAAAAATCAATGATGTTATTAAAAAAAATAATAACATCATTGATGTTTTGGGGCGAATTTAAAACCCCACAAAATATATTTTTGGGATTGTGTTCCAATTTTTAAAATCTGTTTGCAATGTTTTGAAAAGCCAAATTTGGAGGATGCACACAGTGTGTCAACATGTGCTATCTGCCATCACGGGAGATCAATGGACGCGTTTTGGGGGTGCAACCCCTTCCTCAATATTAAAGTAGCGTTGAGAAAGGGCTTGCTCCCCCAAACACATCCCTTGATCCCCCCTGATGGCAGATAGCACATGTTGACATTCGTAAATTGGTGTGCATCTTCCAAATTTGGCTTTTCCAGGGGTGATTTCCCCCCATCTGAACGCTATATCAAACCCAGTTCCTAAATATTGATGTTTGATATAGCCTTCAGGTTTTACCTAATGTGAACTTTGTAAGTTCAAGTTTTTTGGCTTTCTTGTTGGTTTTACACAGGCCTGTTTTATCTGAAATGGACATTTCGATTTTTGATAATGCTACTGCAAAAATTGTTATACAACAAACATGTTGGTTTGTTTTAAAAACCTTTGGTAAATGCACATGTGATTGTGCAGGTATAAAAAAGTGGCTTACTCAAGAATGTGTGGATTATTGTCTCAACACTACTACACTTTTGGGGTGATGTAATAGCTGTTTTATGCAAAAATGGGGGTTATTTCCTAAGGGCAAATCCTCTTTGCACTACAAGTGCAGTTTCAGTGCAGTTGCAAGTGCACTTGTAGTGAAATGTGTTTTTGCATTTAGGAAATAACAGCCAACAGTGCTTTGTATAATAAGGTTACACAATCACAACATTTTCTGGACTCAACACATTTCTGTCAGGGTCAGCTAAAATAAACACAAGCAGTAAATGTCCACAAAGAATTTCTTTTTTTTAATTTTTATTATAAAAAGGCTTCACATATTGTCTGGCATATTGATAGCCCCCCTACCCGCAAAGAACTCCAGGTAGCGTAACCGGACATCACGGGCACTCAGGGAGGACAAGCCAGGACGGCCACTTTCAAGCGCCGTCAGTGTGGTTTGATGTAGGATTCCGGCCTCAGGCCCAACTGAGCCAGCATAGTTGGCCGAATGTTTCCTTAAAAAATTATGGAGAACACAGCACGCCAGTATAATATGGTTCAGTTTATACTCCGCCATATGGATGGGTGTCAGAAATAGTCGGAACTGGCTGGCCAGGATTCCAAATGTGTTCTCCACCACTCTTCGGGCTCTTAAAAACCCTCTGTTCCCGGGGTGAGGGTCCTCATCGGGAATGGCCGCATCAGGTGGTCCCCCAGCGCAAACACTTCATCAGCAACGAACACGAATGGGAGTCCTTCCACATTGTCCTCTGGAGCTGGCAAGTCCAAGCTGCCATTCTGGAGACGCCTGTAGAACTCCGTCTGGGCGATGACTCCACCATCGGACATCCGGCCATTCTTCCCCACGTCCACATTCAAGAAGTCGTAATTAGCCGACACCACCGCCAACATCACTATACTATTAAACCCCTTGTAATTATAATAGTATGACCCCGAGTTGGGTGGTGGGACGATGTGGACGTGTTTCCCATCAATTGCCCCTCTGCAGTTAGGAAAGTCCCAGCGCTGGGCAAAGTGGGAGGCCACAGTCTGCCATTCCTGTGGCGTGGAAGGAAACTGTTGAGGAAAAAACAATAAACATTACTATTTTTTCACAGAAACATGGCAAGCAGATTATACACAAACATTATGGGACAACCTCCAGATAGCATTTAGTAAGGGGAATTTAACAAGGCCAAAGTATAAGGTACACCTATCATATTCCCCCTCCCCCCCTCTCATGGGCCATTTCTAACATTATGGGGTGTGTGGAAATCTTGGACAGGTAACTCTCTTCACTTCATTGAGAGATGAATGCCTAAATAATGGGTATTACTTTGAACAGACCCTCCTTAGTTACACTATTGGAAGCCCACTGGACAGGTAAGAAGTGTCATAATACAAAGATATAAATACACACTGTACACATTTGAGGACATGTGGATATTCTGCTATTACCTATCAAGATAATAATAGGATACACAAACTTTAAACAGTACCATTTGAAAGTATACAGGCAGGCCCTTGCACTACATGCTTTGGGTAATTCATCCATAAATCTGAGCACTAAAGAGGTGGGTATAGTGTGGGTTTGGCAAAGTCAGCAGATAGATGATTGAGGATAGAGAATTGGAATCAGCTGACTTAGCAGTTGGGGGAGGGAGGGTTACTAGAAATTATTTGGGGACACCACAAAAAAAAGCCTCTGCCACTCTGCCTGAATTTAAATCAAAAATAACATTTCCAAACATTTTAGGGGGTGTTTGGGGTAAAGCACTACTATGGAGCTGATTAAATACATTGTTAAGTGACTACATGAGGTGAATATAGGGCAGGAGACACCATGCTGGGGAGGTTAGTGAAGGGCAAATATGTATGAAGGACATAAAATAATAATTACATAAAAATCCAGCATGCATGAGGACAAAGGGGACATTCCCAGCATATTCCAATCATGGTAATTAGGGAATGAGGAAAGAAATACAATATATTAGCAAACATTCAATACAATAAAATGTGATATTAAAGGATAAAAATCTTACCTTCATATACTCCTTCTGCAGGACCTGGATGATGGCAGAACAGGTCTCTGGGATGATGATACCCAGAGCCTGGGGGGAGATGCCTGTCGAGAACTTTAAGTCCTGCAGACTTCTCCCTGTGGCCAAATACCGCAAGGTAGCGACCAACCTCTGCTACGGAGTGATGGCTTGCCTCATGCAGGTATCCTGCCTGCTGATATAGGGGGTCAGCAAAGCCAACAAACGGTGAAATACGGGGTCCGTCATCCTGAGAAAGTTCCTGAAATCATCAGGATTATTCTCACAGATCTCACGGAGCAAAGGCATATGAGAGAACTGGTCATGCTGAAGCAACCAATTCTTGGTCCATGAACTCCTCCCCACCCTGTTTATGGACTGGACTTGTGTCAAGGTCAGGACCCCAACACCAAGCCCCCGCACAGCACGAACTCTACGAGGAGTACGCATACGAAACATGGCTAGAAAACGGTCGGCTGCTCAGAACGAAGTAACAGAACACACTGAAAAACAGCAAGGCCTGTGAAGAGCGACCTGAAAAACAGTAACGAACGAACAAGAATACAATGACTACCTAAAGTCACGCGGAACTTGCTTGCACGCACTGAAGAGCAGATACAAACCCAAAAGCACAAACTGAACGGCAGAAAACGATCAGAAAGCCACGAGTCTGAAAAAGCGTGAATTGTCTCTCACCAAACTTTTACTAACACGAAATTAGCAAAAGGAGCCCAAAGGGTGCCGCGCTTGGTTCTGAACCGGCCTTTTCTAGTCTCATCGTATGTGGTGTACGTGACCGCGTGGTTGGCGATCGGAAATTCCGACAACTTTGTGCGACCGTGTGTAGGCAAAACAAGTTTGAGCCAACATCCGTCGGAAAAAATCCTAGGATTTTGTTGTCGGAATGTCCGAACAAAGTCCGACCATGTGTACGCCCTATTACTGTGTGTAAGGTTTTTCTTTACTTGGTGTATAGAGAGGTGAGTGGTATCCATGAGATCTGATATGGGTGTACGGTTAGCAAACAGAGAAGAGCCGAGATCCTCATGATCGCGGCTGATCTCTCAGGTGTGCCAATTTATGAAGCTGAGATGAGGAGTGGAGAACATGTTTTTCACTTCTCGTCACAGAACACACCCTTCTGTCATTCACTTTTAGGCCGGGTTCACACTGGTGCGACATGACAGCCGTCCTACTTTGGATCCGACTCTGCCCTGCAACTTGAAGCGGACATATGTTCGACTTTCAGTAAACAGGGATCTGGCTTGGATCCCTGCCAATGCCAGGCACTGTGTTTGGTATGAATCTTGTGGGGAACTCCACGCCAAATTTTAAATAAAAAAACTGCATGGGTTCCCCCTCAAAGGGCATACCAGGCCCTTGGGTCTGGAATAGATTTGAAGGGGAACCCCTATGCTGAAAAAACGGTATGGGGCCCCCCCCATTTTTTCCATACAAGATCCTTATCCGAGCACGCAGCCCAGCCAGTCAGGAAAAGGGGTGGGGATGAGCAAGCGCCCCCCTCCTGAACCAGACCAGGCCGCATGCCCTCAACATGGGGGGGTGGGTGCTTTGGGGCAGGGGGCGTTGGTTGTCAAGGTCTGCGGGCGTGGGGCTTATCGTAATCCGGGAGCCCCCAGATCCTGGCCCCCTACCCTATGTGAATGAGTATGGGGTACATCGTACCCATACCCACTCACCTGGGGAAAAAAGTGTCAATAAAAAAACACACTAGACAGGTTTTTAAAGTAATTTTTTAGGCAGCTCCGGGGGTCTTCTTCCGACTTTAGGGGTCTCTTCTGACTTCTCAGCGATCTCCGACCTCTTCTCTGGTTCTTCTCCAGCTCTCCGTTGTCTTCTTCCGGGCTACTCCTTCTCTGTCTTCTTCTTCCCTCCAGTCTTCTTCCGATGTTGACTCGATGCTCTCTCCTGCTGTAATGCAGCGTGCGCAGTGCACGTCTTATATAGGCATGGGGCAGGGGTCACTGGTGACCCCCGCCCCTTATGATGTCACCGGGGGCATGATGGGGCAGTGATGTCATAAGGGGGCGGGGTCACCAGATGACATCACCCGGTGACCACGCCCCATGCCTATATAAGTTGTTGCGCACCGTGCACACAGCATTACAGCGGGAGAGAGCACCGAGTCAACATTGGAAGAAGACCGGAGGGAAGAAGACGACGGAGAAGACCGGGCCAACGCTAGTAAAAGAGCGGGCAAAAGAGCAGAAGTTAGCGGAGGAGCCCGACAGAAGACACCGGAGGGCGGGAGAAGAACCGGAGAAGAGGCCGAAGATCGTGGAGAAGTCAGAAGAGACCCCCGAAGTCGGAAGAAGACCCCCGGGGCTGCCTAATAAATTACTTTAAAAAACTGTGTAGTGTGTTTTTTTTTCATTGACACTTTTTTCCCCGGTGAATGGGTAGGGGTACGATGTACCACATACTCATTCACATAGGGTGGGGAGCCGGGATCTGGGGGACCCCTTATTAAAGGGGGCTCCTGGATTCCGATAAGCCACCCCGACAACCAACAGCCAGGGTTGTTGGGAAGAGGCCCTTGTCCTTATCAACATGGGGACAAGGTGCTTTGGAGTGGGGGGGCGCAGGGCACCCCCCTGCCCCAACACGCCTACCCCCATGTTGAGGGCATGCAGCCTGGTAAGGTTCAGGAGGGGGGCGCTCGCTCGTCCCCACCCCCTTTCCTGACCGGCCGGGCTGCGTGCTCAGATAAGGGTCTGGTATGGATTTTGGGGGGACCCCCATGCCTTTTTTTGGCATAGGGGGGTTCCCCTAAAAACCCATATAAGACCCAAGGGCCTGGTATGCTCTTGGAGGGGGGAACCGTTTTTTTATTTAAAATTTGGCGTGCAGTTGCCCCTCAAGATCATCAGAGCACAAAGTCGCATCATGCAAGACAGCGATCCGACTTTGATCCGACTTCAATGATAGTCAATGGGCTGAAGTAGGATCAAAGTTGGATCAAAGTAGTACAAGGAGCATTTTCAAAGTCGGACCGACTTGTGTCGGACCAGTTAAGACATCTCCCATACGGAAACATTGATTTTCACACGTCATGCGTCCAATGTCGGAGCGTTTGTCGTACCTGTGTGAACCTGGCCTTACACAGATGACCAGTTTATGAAGGTGCAATCTGAAGATCTTACTAGCCATCTCTGTAAAACAGTGGTCATCAACTCTTTCCTCAGGACCCACTAACAGGCCAGGTTTTATGTATTACCTTGGGGATACTGCAATCACCGAGCAGCAAATTATATCACCTGTGATGTATTTCCGTTATCTTACAAACCTGGCCTGTTAGTGGGCCCTGAGGACAGGGTTGATGACCTCTGCTGTAAAATATCTCTGTCCCAGATTCCCCAGCCCAGAGTTGGAGAATATGGGTGAGAAGCTGCTGTAATGTGAGGAAGGAGGCTTCTTTCTTCCTAATATCAGCAATAGCAAGTTTAAGGATTGATATAAATAATAACTGTATATGTTTATGTGTGTATATATGTGTTTTTATATTTAGTATATACATTTACAATATATATATATATATATACACACAGTGTCTCACAATACAGTACACCCCTCACATTTTTGTAATTAATTATTTTATTATATCTTTTCAAGTGACAACACTGAAGAAATGACACTTTGCTACAATGTAAAGTAGTGAGTGTACAGCTTGTATAACAGTGTAAATTTGCTGTCCCCTCAAAATAACTCAACACACAGCCATTAATGACTAAACACCTTGCAACAAAAGTGAGCACACCCCTAAGTAAAAATGTCCAAATTGGGCCCAAGGTGTCAATATTTAGTTTGGCCACCATTATTTTCCAGAACTGCCTTAACCCTCTTGGGCATGGAGTTCACCAGAGCTTCACAGGTTGCCACTGGACTCCTCTTCCACTCCTCCATGATAACTGTAAGGAGATTCCATATTACATTTCATTATTGATTAATTGTTGATTTCACTCTGTTCATGATATGTTCAGGGTTTTGCTTATTTTGCTTTAATAATCAGAAAAATATCTTAGTATATTTTAGTGAAGGTCAGACTGTCTTATGATTTTACTAAAATATATCATCCTGTCTGTTTTTCCTCTTTTAATGTCTCCATCTGAGGAAACATCTGCCTGTGGTTTTATCTCTGTACATTGTTGTTGGGCATAACAGCTAACATTAGTTTTTTTAGGGAAGCTGTGGTTGTCCAGCAGACAGTGACAGAGAATAAGGAATTTTTTGACCTATTAACTTGAACTACAGGGGTCACCATTTTAAGATCACAAGATGAAGGCATTATTAAAAATCACAAGATTAAGAAATTACCGAATATGCTAATATGTATTATTTTGATTGGCCCCCAAATTGGGGGCAGAGTCTTGTAAAGACAGCATATAACAGCGAATCCTAAAATAAAGAATTGTAATCATTTCAGCATACCTAGTGTGTGTATGTGTTATTGATTAACCGCCGGCGAGGACCTCCACTGAGCCACCTCCAAGAGCCTAGGCCACAAGGAGAAGACGGGCACCTAACAGTTTTGGTACCAGAAGTGGGGTGTTTTGAACAGGTAAGTCACCTCCCTTTTTACCTATTTTTTGGTAACTGGTGTTGATGCTTGCCTTGTTCAAATAACCTTGTATGTCCACCCACTTACATAACTGTGCCTTCGCAACGGGCTAGGGCTGGCCCCTTGGAGGGTTAAGGGCTCGCAGGTTTTTTGGTTTTTTGTAGTCTGACTAGGTTGGTCTGACAGTGTTAAGTAGATATATATATATATGTGTGTTTAAAACTCGGGAAGTATAGAATACGCCCGTAGTATAAGGAGTGGCTTAGTGGACGCCCAATTTTTGGGAAAATATTGAAAAGTGCACTTATTATACTTATTATAACATGTTCATATAATGTAACTTTATTTTGCCACTGAATATATAAGATTTTGCTTGTTTTTTTGCTTGTTTTGCTTTTAGGTACCACCGTAAGTATTTAGAGTGTATAGAGTATTAGAGAATTAGAGATAAGTGTATGATAATATATGTGTATGACAACTGAATGTAAAGTACTGTATTGATTTAGAGGGATTTTTTTTTATATTGTATTACACATATATGTACTAAATGAACAACCTAAGACAGGAGCCTGACTGTAGTGAGATAGCGCCCGCCTGCCCACATTGCACCTTTGGTCTACTGTTCCTTAGTGTTGACAGGACGTGGATCCTGCTCACTACTAGACCAACCGGATTTTCATACCGGCTTGGTGCAAGGGGGGTATATCCTGCCACAAGAAGGGGCACTTTACACCGGGTACTAAGAGTTAACCTTCATAGCTATTTCAGCCCCACTGCCATAAGAGACCAAGGGACTTACTCCCAAGTCAGGGAACAGATTATAGCACAAACAGGTTGCTTTCATCTCTGTCCCTGTACTAGTCATACACTACCAAGGTTGTTAGATGGGGAATTCTGCGGCAACCCAGACCATGGCCAATCCATCTCCCTATGAGTATGTTAAAAACACACTACCGGGATCACAGGTAGAACCGTTTTGGACACAGGTCAGAGATAGGTGCCAACAGCTGGGGATACATGACCCAGGGCCAGTGGGACCCTGTTCTGAGGACGAGTGGAAGGAAGTGAGCAAGGTGTGTCAGGTACACAAGCACTCCTACCCACCTGGGAAATGGGAAGACATCCAGTATATGAAAAATTGTTACAAGATATGGAATAAATGCTTAGCCAAATATAAAACAGAGTATGTAACTAAAGCCCCCACACCAAAACCTGTAAATTCACCCGCCCTTTCACAACAACCCGAAGCACCCCCCCCTTATGTGATGGTTAAACAGGAGGATGGAACATTGGGTCCATGTCTTCAGCTGTATCCATCTTTGGATCCAGCAGTATTAGCTACCATGGTATATGGTGCAGCTGATCAGGCGCAGGTTACACGATGGGAAAACGAAAGTAGAAACAGGGAAGAGGAAGTCCGGGCAGAAGGTATACGTAGGAGGGAAGAAGAGAGGATTAGGAGGTTGGATCCGAAGGAAAGGGAATTAGAAGAGAAGTTAAAAGAGCTCAAGAAAAGGGAGGAAGAGCTAGAACGTTACAAAAGAGAGCTAGATAAGAGGGATGGTGAGATGAGAGAGTATTCTGCGATAACAAAGGAAGAAAGGGATGGAATGTCCCTGGAAAAGGGAGAAGAGGAAGGAGTCAGGAAGTTAAGCCCCAGGGAAAAGGAATGGGAGGAGAAACAGAAAGAATTTAATAAGAGACAGCAGGAAGAGGAAGAAAGGATACAGAGGAAAAGGGAAGATTTAGAGGCGTACGAGAAGAAACTAGAGAAAAAGGCAAGAAGGATTAAGGAAGCTGAGGAAAAGATAATTTCACAGCCATCCACTACACTCAGAAGCCAGAAACCCCCACAGGAGGAAAGGGAGCAGGGTGAATCCTCTACTGTAGAGGAAAGAGAAATGGAGGTGGAACAGGAAACTCTAAGTGCCACCTTTAAAGCACCATTCATGCATATAGGGGAGACGGTAGTCCATATTCCCCTACCCCTAGGCACACTGTCAAAAATAAAGGAGTTATGCCCCAGCCCAAAGAAAAGCCCTAGGGAGGCTGGTGCTTTCCTTGCAAAATACAGTGCAGGGACAAGCCTGGATAAAGAAGATATAGCAGGGATTCTTAGTATAGTTGACCCTGACAGCCCAGAAGGGCATCCCGTAGAGGCCTTATGGACAGCCCACATAGAAGAAAATAAAGATTGGGTGTCTTTTTGGAAAGGTATGGGGAATCATTGGTCTGCTATATACAAGGGTTCATCTGCACTTCAGGAACTTGTCCTAGCAAAACAGGGACCGAAGGAAAAGTTCTATGAATTTTGTACCCGGGTATATGGTCTGTGGAAAGCAGTAGATAACGCCAACCCCCAATTGTTCACCACCACCATTATGGCTGGTGGCGATATGAAGGTGACACAGTTGCTCAAATTCACTAATCCAAAGTGGGCAGAACAACCCCCAGATGAATTTATGAAAGATGCTAGGTCACGAGAAACATCAGGGGTATTTGAACAGAAGGGTGGCATTTTTCCCTCCCTAACACCAACCCAGACTCTGCCAACTGGTGGGACTCCGCCCACCCACATAATGACAATGCAACCTTATCCACCAATGCAATCTTATCCCCCAGACCAGGCTTACCCACCAGACCAGGGGTGCTTTAACTGTGGGGAACTGGGGCACTGGAAGTCCCAATGTCCCTACAGAATTAGAACAAACGCCCAGAGAGGAAGAGGTAGGAATCTTAACACCGGCCCCCGTCGCCTTCAGGATATCAGGTATCCTCACCCACCACAACCCCAACCACCCCCATCACAACCCCAACCACCCCCATCACAACCCCAATACCAGCCTCAGCCTAACAGACCACCCCCACGCATTCCGATGCAGTGGCCATCCGCTCGGCGGACACCACAATAGGGATGCCAAGAGTATGTCCCGTCCCTCAGCCTTGTGTGTTATAATCCATCGTGGAAAAGTCTTCCACAGGTACTATTGCGGGTAGACAATCACCTGATATGTCTACTTTTGGATTCAGGGGCTACATTCAGTAGTCTGAATGATGCCATATATGACACACCGCACTGCACTGAGGGAAACTCTATTGGTATAAATGGGACATCAGTTACCCACCCCATCACTCCACCATTGCCCGTGGCTACTCCAGAAGGGCAGGAACTGTGCACTCAGAGTTTTGCTGTCCTTGTGGATTGCCCAGTATCTTTAATGGGGAGGGACCTACTCTCAAAACTGAATATCACCATTAAATTTGACAGAGGGGGCTCCCTCACTGCCAGCTCACCGTTCTGTGATTTACATGCCCCAAAGAGACACACTTTCAGGGGACTCTTTGCATCATTGCCACCCACTCTAGAAACACATGCTATATGGGCAGACAACAAAGGGAGTGTGGGTTTTATCAACTGTACACCCTACACACCACAAATGCGTCCAGACGCTGTAGTACAATATCACAAGCAATACCCCCTGCCACTTGAAAAAATTGAAGGCATCACACCATTAATCAATGATTACATAGCAAAAGGGATTCTGAAACACATCATAAGCCCCTGGAATACACCAATCTACCCTGTGAAAAAGGCAAATGGGGAATGGAGGCTTGTACAGGACCTAAGGGCCGTGAACAAGCAGGTTATACCTCTGCCACCTTTGGTGGCAGATATTTCTTTCATCTTTTTGAAAATACCTGCTGATTCCCTTTGCTACACAGTAGTAGACCTGGCGAACGCGTACTTTAGCATCCCGATCGATGATGGGGTATCGCCCATGTTCTCATTCTCATGGGGGAGGAAAAAGCAGTTGACCTGGTCAAGATTACCTCAGGGGTATGTGGACAGTCCCGCAGACTTCTCCATGGTCCTTAATGAGACAATTAAGTCATGGACTGCTGAGCGCGGGTTGGTGCTAATACAGTATGTGGACGACTTGCTCCTGTGCAGTCGATCTGCTGAAGATTGTGCGGTCGATTCCACATCTCTGTTACATCACCTGGCCAGGTCTGGCCACCTAGCATCGCGGAAGAAGATACAATGGTGTCAAAGTCAGGTAGAATACCTGGGATGCATTCTGAAGGAGGGAACCAGGCTGGTATCCCCCAAACGTGCCGCAGCCCTGCAGGCTCTCAGTCCTCCAAGAGACAAAGCAACTTTGCTCTCATTTTTGGGCGCAATTGTATATTGCCGCCAATGGATCCCAGATTGTTCATATTATGATGGCATTCTGAGGGAGGCTACCCTGTCCACCGCCCCAAAGACAGTAGATTGGACAACAGAAAGGCTCTGTGCTTTTCAGGCCTTGTTAAAAAGTCTGACTCAGGCCCCCGCCCTGGGATTGATAGAATATGGCAAACCCTTTCAATTATACTGTGTGGTATTGGGAAATTCTTTTGCTGCGGTTTTGACACAGCAACATGGAACCGGGTACCGACCAGTCTCCTATCTCTCAAAAAAGTTGCCTACCCAAGTACAGGGGATGCCATCCTGTCTACAAAACCTTGCTGCTTGTGCTATGGCAGTTCAGGAGGCTAACAAATCAGTATTAGGCCATGAACTGACTCTCTACACTACTCATTCAGTAACTCACCTTCTACAGAACATGAACACACAGCATATGACAGCACAAAGGCTTAGTGGGTATGAGATCACACTTCTGAATACTGATAACCTCACCCTCAAACACGCACCACCAAGTAATCCCACTGTCCGTCTTTTACATTCTTTGCTCAAGCTGCCACGAGACCCTGATCAGAAGCACAATTGTGTTGAACAGGTTGCAGCAATAACCAGCCCTCGCCCAGATCTCACTGACATTCCCTTACCAGGAGTACAGGACGTCTTCATAGACGGCAGTTGTACTCGCCCCTCTGATGCAACATTCCTGACAGGGTATGCCATTGTCCAACTACCTGATGTGGTGTTGGAAGCAAAAGCCTTACCACCCTCCTCGGCACAGGTAGCAGAATTGGAGGCACTCACAAGAGCTTGCATACTTTTCTCTGATGAGGAGGTAAACATCTACACAGATAGTAGGTACGCTTTTGGCGTAACGCACGACTATGGCGTAATCTGGGCGAATAGAGGATTTAAAACCGCTGACAACAAACCAATCGCTAACTCTACGCAAATTAAAGCACTCCTGCAAGCGATTCTTCTCCCAAAGAGGATAGCGGTCGTCAAGGTAAAGGCACATTCATCGGATAACAGCAGAGTTTCCAAAGGAAACGCTCTGGCAGACAGAGAAGCAAAAAAAGCCGCTGCCCTGTACATTGGTCAGCCAGCCCCCACAACAATGTTCTTCAAAGAACATTTTACATCACCCAACTTTAAAACCGTTGTGGCACAAATACAGGGATTAGCTACAGAGGAGGATATTTCTTTTTGGGTCAAGGATGGCTTGACCAAGGACCAAGAAGGTCTTTGGTCAAAAGAGGGGAAGATATTGGGAATACCAGAATCAAGCAGTGTTCTCATACTTTCCTATCTCCATGGTCCAGGACATATAGGTACCACCGCCCTAACAAACATCTACACAAAGTCTTTCTGCACAAACAACTTAAGTAAACAGGCGAAACTCCTCACCAGCAGTTGTCTGACCTGTGCACAAAACAATGTCCAAGGGAAAAATCATGGATTACATGGCCACCTGCCCTCACCCCTGGGTCCCCTAACAGATTTGCAAATAGACTTCACACACATGCCCAAACAAAAAGGCAATTTGAAATGCCTTTGCGTGATCGTATGCAAATGGTCAGGTTGGGTTGAAGGAATTCCTTGTACAGGTGAGACTGCTAAAATTGCTGCCAAATGCCTACTGAACCATTGGGTTTGTAGGTTCGGAATACCAACGGCCATATGGTCAGACAGAGGGCCTGCCTTCAGCTCCTCTGTTACACAGACTTTAGCTAAGTTACTAGGCTTACAGTGGAAACTGCACATCCCTTACCACCCACAAAGTGCAGGAGTAGTGGAAAGAATGAATAGGAACATTAAGGACAAGTTAAAAAAGGCCACGGGGGGCACCATGAAAGGATGGTTGGATTACCTTCCTTCTGTCCTATTCCAGATCAGGACAACACCACATGCTAGAACAAAACTCTCGCCCTTTGAGATTTTGATGGGAGTTCCTGCAAACATAGAGCTGCCCCTCTTAGATCAAAATACTGACATTAACATCTATTCTCAACAGGAAATGTACGTGAAAAATCTGGTAAGTATGCTACAGGATATGAACGAACAAGTCTCTGTCACCTTTTCTCCTCTTTCAACAGAACCTACTCATCCCTTCATCCCAGGAGACAAAGTACTGGTGAAACAACTGGCACACAAAAAGAAGGTTGGACCCATTTTCTCTGGACCTTGGAAGATAGAGAAGGTTTCCAGAACTGCTGTACTGACCGATCTAGGAAACACCTGGATCCACGCCAGCCGGTTAAAGAAGTGTCCACAGCAACCCCAGACCCCTGACCCTCCACCAGTATCCCAAGACTTCTCTCTTCAGGAACAACAACCAGATTTGAAGGACATTCAAGAAGGCATAAAACAAATCTCTCTGGACGACGAGACGAATCCCCCACCAACAGGAAGAAACGTGTAACAGAACTTTGCACACAGTACCTGACAAAATGATTTCCACCTTTGTGTCAGGAAAAACATTATGCCTCTGGACATGTCTGATTCTGATAGTATTCCTACCTACTTGGTTAATAGCGAATTGTGTGTATCATCCAGAAGGTTTAGGGCTACTAAAAGGGATATGTGGAAAGGCCCAGACAGCCAAAGCACCTAGCATAAAATATAAAAGAAGTATGTCCCCCACTGAATCCCCTTCAGGTTTCACTGACAAGATGTCGTTGTTGAGGTTTAAGTACAGTTATGCACAAAAGTCTGGTTTTGAGAAATGTTGGATATGTAGCAAACTCCACCCCAGTACAGCCAGAATCCCATTGATGGCCATTCCCTTAAACATCACTCCTTTTCTAAATGGAACACCCCCCATAATTCTTGCCAATGTCATAAGAAAAAGTCCCAATAAGCCCCTCAGTTTTCAAATTGTGGGCAGGAGCCACGCTCCAGATTGGTGTTTCATACTGGGAAACATTTCCAGGGGAGCTGAGGTGTGCAAACGGTCAAAACTTAATGCCTCCATGGCTTCCCTTACCGACAACTCACTTTTTCGCACCTCAGACCCTGTGATAAATGCTACCATCTATGACCTTTTTAATTCTAGTTCCCACTCCATGGTCGCACAGTTGTTAGCTCTGCTGATGGCATCTGGTCATTCAAAGGGTGCAAGGACCGTTGTTAGTCAACGACCCTTGGCATTAGGTAACACAACTAACATCTGTTGTGGCAAACTGCTCTGTTACCCATGGATTCCTGAAGAACCTCAGGGATGGTGCTACCTTGCTAAAATAGTTCCTGTAATGGGAGTAGTTGGGGATAATGGGCAAGGACACCTACTTAAAGCTAGCACCCACCCAAGATACCCTCTAAAACATCTTGGAAAGAGAGAAATGTTCCTAGAGAAAGATATGACCTGGGCTTGGTTCCCTTCCTGGACAGGTTGGGGAATAGATTTGATGAAGAGACTAAATAACTACACCTCAATCATTGATGAGATCTTGGAGAAGGACTCTGATGACATCTCAAAATTAAACCTAGAAACCAGAGCTATTAGAAAACAACTGGAGCTACATGACCTGGCAATAGAAAGCATGAGCGCAGCCCTCACTGGCCTCTGTGAAATTACTGAGGACTATGAATGCTGCACTTGGATACACAACACGAGTATCGAGATCCCTGATTACTATGACATTATTACACAACACAGAAAAGAGGTAAACAAGCTACAACAGGATGCAAGGGATATTGGGAAAACATGGGACCCTTTCTCTACCGGGTTCAGTTTGGGAGGTCTCACTTCATGGTTTAAGAACACTGCGATGACAATTTTTACCATACTGCTTTTCATATTGTTCTTGTATGCATGCTTCATGTTACTCAAATGCCTCTACAAAAAGGGTAGCGAAGCACCTTCCGAAACCATGAAGCTGACTTCCATTACCAGAGATCCCACTGTATGGTACGAGAACCAGGAAAATAAGGCCGAGGGATATGAATCCTTAAGGCATGACGAAAAGGTAGCCGAGGAATATGACTCCTTGAGGCGTGACGAAAAGGTAGAATGACCATTTCGATGATATCGAATGGTCAAAGGGAGGATTGTAAGGAGATTCCATATTACATTTCATTATTGATTAATTGTTGATTTCACTCTGTTCATGATATGTTCAGGGTTTTGCTTATTTTGCTTTAATAATCAGAAAAATATCTTAGTATATTTTAGTGAAGGTCAGACTGTCTTATGATTTTACTAAAATATATCATCCTGTCTGTTTTTCCTCTTTTAATGTCTCCATCTGAGGAAACATCTGCCTGTGGTTTTATCTCTGTACATTGTTGTTGGGCATAACAGCTAACATTAGTTTTTTTAGGGAAGCTGTGGTTGTCCAGCAGACAGTGACAGAGAATAAGGAATTTTTTGACCTATTAACTTGAACTACAGGGGTCACCATTTTAAGATCACAAGATGAAGGCATTATTAAAAATCACAAGATTAAGAAATTACCGAATATGCTAATATGTATTATTTTGATTGGCCCCCAAATTGGGGGCAGAGTCTTGTAAAGACAGCATATAACAGCGAATCCTAAAATAAAGAATTGTAATCATTTCAGCATACCTAGTGTGTGTATGTGTTATTGATTAACCGCCGGCGAGGACCTCCACTGAGCCACCTCCAAGAGCCTAGGCCACAAGGAGAAGACGGGCACCTAACAATAACATCACGGAGCTGGTGGATGTTAGAGACCTTCCGCTCCTCCACCTTCCATTTGATGATGCCCCACAGGTGCTCAATAGGGTTTAGGCCTGGAGACATGCTTGGCCAGTCCAACACCTTTACTCTCAGCTTCTTTAGTAAGGCAGTGGTGCCATTAATTGTTAATGGCACCCCAAAAGTGGCTAGCAAATGTGCTGTTTGACAAAATACGCATTAAAAAAGCAAATCAAAATGCAAGTTAAAAAAGTGTCAAACTACATGCTAAAAGAAGCAGCAAAATGTGCGCTACAAACCATACCAAAATGCTGTTAAAATAACCTGTGCCAAAATGTGTTCTAAAGGGCCAAAAGGTGTGTTTAAAAAAGCTCCAAAATGCACAATAAAAAAGCCACGTCCAGATGCGCGTTAAAAAAATATGGTATGTTAAAACCGGCAAAATGCATGTAAATAATGCTAAAATTAGCAATAAAAAGGGCCAAAATACACATTTAAAGAAGGTGCCTAAATGTGTGTAAAAAAAAAACGAGTTAAAGAAAAGCATCAGTGATTATTATTTTCAGGTAATTACACGGTCTTTTTAACTTTGGTTTCACGTTTAAAACTCAGCTGCTCTGTAGACACACAGATGTCTCACGAGATCACAGGCAACCCTCCTCCTACTCAGATCTCAGGTGTTTTTAGAGGAAAAACTTCTCATCTCTTCTCCTTCTGAGAAAAAATGTTCTCCACTTCATAAACAGGGTGCCATAGGAGAAGATTTTTCTTTGAGAACTGAAATGAGGTAAATTATCTCTGTTTGATAAACGTACACCATGGAGTTCAGGGAGGTAGAAATCAAGGAGTGACTAAAGCCTCGTACACACGATCGCATTTTCCACAGACAAAACCTCAGACTTTTGTCCGAAGGCGTGTGCCTGGATTTTGTCTTCCAAACAAATGGCAAGGAATTATCGTCCAACAAACACAAACGTAGTGACGTACTACGTGGTTTTTCAGATCTTTAGCACCACCCTTTGGGCTCCTTCTGCTAATTCCGTGTTAGTAGAAGTTTGGTGAATGTTGATTGGTGTTTTTCTTTTAGCGTTTTTCATTTAGCGCTTTTAAGTTTGCGCTTTTCATTTCGTGCTTTTCAGTTAGTTTCTGAACAGCCGTTCGTCAACCAGAAATGTTGCGGAATTTGAGGAGATAACGTGTTATTTATTATTGGCCTTGGAGTTATTACTTTGACCCAAGTCGAGTCCAGGAACAGGAGGAGGAGGAGTTCTTGGACCAAAAATTGGTTGCTTTATTAATCGTGACCAATTATGTCATATGCCTTTGCTGCGGGAGCTCCAGGAGAATAATCCAGATGATGGACCCCTACTTTCACCAACTCTTGGCATTGTTGACCCCCTATATTAAGAAGCAGGACACATGCATGAGGCTTTTATTTTATTTTTTGGTTGAATAATAATGATTTGATTTGTTATATTTTTTATATTTTTGGATGCATAGAATGTACTTTTTGGTTAAGTTCTATTGGCAGATAGCATGTCTAATTTTATTTCTTTTCTTTTTTTAATGCACAATAAGAAAATTGTGGAGAATACTACTTGGCTATGTGTTTTACTTCAAATGACAGTTTGGGAGTAGGCATTTACATTTAAAAAAATACAATGTAAAATTGACAAGGGACATCAACATAGTTGTATCTTTGATCTTAAAAACTACGGGATAATGGTGTTGTGGTAACTTGCCCAAAAAAAAAAAAAAAAAAAAAAAGCATAATAATATTATTGATATCACTAGAAAGAAAAAAATGCCTTTGAAAATGTGTTTGCAATAACTCCATCAGTATCACCAGCAAAGCAGCTTCATTATTAATCCAATAAAGAAGAGAATGTGTGCTGCATTTCATAATTTGCCACATCACGAATGTTAATTCTCCACTACGAATGCTAGTTTACAAGACCAACCGCTTCTGGCTCGTTCTTGCTTCCGAGCATGTGTGTTTGTACTTTGGACTTTTGTCCGACGGACTTGTTTACACACTTTGGAAAATCGGACAACAGACATTTGTCCGTGGAAAATTTTGAAACCTGCCATCCAACATTTATCCGCGGAAAATCCGACAACAATTGTCCGATGGAGCCTACAAACAGTCAGATTTTCCGCCAAAATCCAATCGTGTGTACACAGCTTCATCCTAATATTGGGTGAAGCACAATTTGGTGGAGCACATTGGTGGAGCACAATTTGGAATGTTTTATTTTTCCTTGTTTATATGCAAGCAGCTCAAAGACCACAACAGGTTTAGTGGCACTTTTAGGAGAAGAGAGGAGAGTGGAGTGGAATGTTATTTTCCATAAAGGATCCATATATTAAAGCCTTGTCAGACTAGCTGTGGATTTCAATGCAGGCGAGGAGAGGAGAGTGGAACGTGAACTGCCATTAAGACTGGGTTCACACCTATGCAAATTGGATGCGCCGCATCCAATTTGCATGGCAGGAGAATGAGACCATCTCTCTATGGAGCTGGTTCACATATCTCCAGGGCGGCTGTGCCAGAAATGCTGTGCATCTTTGGCTCCATTTTAGGGCCAAATTCAGGCAAAGATTCAGCTCTGAAATGAAGAACAGGGACGTGCAGCATTCCTGTGCGATCCACAGCCAGTTCCAGTGTGAACCGAGCCTAAGGATTTGTATACCAAAGCGCCATTAGACCTGTTGTGACCTTTGTTTAAGGTGAGCTGCTAGGGCACACTTCTGGTGGATGCTTGGATGGTGGGAACAATTGTGTTCACAACTTTCAAGAACTGTTTTTTGAGCAGGTGATCTTCACATCTCATTACTTTTTGATGCACATGCACTTTATTATTTGGGACTTATATTATTGTTTTTTATGTAAAATAAGATGAATATCTGATTTTGATTCGAGCACTTTTATCACTGTTTCACATATTATTGTATTTTTTTGTTTCTCTTTTAAATTAGGGATAGTCATTTATGCATATATGACTTTTTGCTGTTTAGCTTCTTGAATTAGTGCACGTTATCTCTGTTTCACATAGCATCATACATTACTGCAATTTTTGTTTTGTGGGTTTTTTTTGTATCATTTTTATTGTCTTTGAGAATGTTTTTCATATTATAAATGTTCTTTTTTTATGTTTTGTTAAATGTTCACATTAATAAAAAAAAATAACTAAGGTGTAATCCAGTGATATGTATTGATTTTATTCAAATATTTTAATAAATGTTTTTTTAAAGATCAGTTTTGTCTTAATGCCCTATTCATTGAACTGAGGTAGATTTTTTTAGGGGAATGGTAAAATATAGGCCAAAAAAGCTGACCTAACAATATTTTAATGAGAGGGGGGCGTGAGCGGCCGCGGAACGAGATGGCAGCATGAGAGCTGAGCTCCACTTCCCAGAGACAGACATCGGCACACAGCAGCTTTCCATGGGGGTTTTCACCCCATAAACGGAGTGGTTTACACACCACTACCCTGGGAACAATGGCAAGGAAGAGGAAAGAACACAGCAGACTCCAGAAACCGATGGAATTCTTTACATTGCGGCCACATGGAGGTAGGCAAGATGGCGCCGGCAACACATCTACCCCGGCCCATAGCTCACACTCCCTCTCAGCCAAATCTGCATCCATCAGCAGAAATAATGGGTCCCCCACCAGCCAGCAGTCCTACCCTAACACTCCCCAGTTTGCTAGCCTACCAAAGCCAAATTCCAGATGGATGGCTCTGAATGCAGTCCCACAGCCAACCCAAGCATTGATTCTGGGGAAGACACAAGAGAACTGCCTGCTAACATAGAGGTCTTCCCCACTAACAATCAATCTGTAATGGACACAGTATTAAAAGATATGCTATTATCCTTGGGAAGTTCACTCCAAACTGATATGATGTCCTGCATACAGAGGTTTAATAAGGAGATACAGGCAGTAGAATCAAGAGTGGGGCATATTGAAAACAAGATGGAGGAGTTTGCAGATACATGCATACCCCACTTTTAAGTACAAAATGGGGTTTATTTACTAAAGCTGGAAAGTACAAAATTAAGCTCACTTCAGCATAGAAACCAATGAGCTTCTAACCTTGGCTTGTTCAATTAAGCTTTGGTAATAAAACCTGGAAGCTCATTGGTTTCTATGCAGAAGTGAGCCTGATTTTGCACTTTCCAGCTTTAGTAAATAAACCCCATTGTGTACTTAAAGTGGGGTATGCCTGTACTGTGAATGACCTGGTAGATGCCCATGATGAAAGTGATGAGGAGATAGAAGGGCTCAAATCAAAAATGGCGGACATGGAGGACAGAGCTAGAAGGAATAATCTAAAGATAAGAGGAATCCCTGAGTCTGTTCAGCAAGGGGACTTGAATACAATATAGCTCTATACAAAGGAATCCTCCCTGAGCTCTCTGAGCTTGAGGTAACTATAGAGACGATCCATCGCCTGCCTAAACCAACATATCTCCCTGACCAGATACCAAGAGATGTTATACTACGCATACTCTTTTACCACACAAAAGAAAAATGAATGACAGTAATGTGTACTAAGGAGCACATTCCTCCACCATATCAAAACCTGCAATTTTTTGCAGTCCTATCGCAGTATACCCTCCAAAAGAGGAGAAATCTCACTACAATTACTAAGGCCCTCAGGAACCATAGGATCAACTACAGATGGGGATTCCCCACAAAAATCACTGTCACCAAAGATAGTCACACCTTCATCATAGACTCACTGGAAAAAGGCCTATCCCTGCTCAAAGAGTGGCAGATCCTACCAGAACCTGATGGCGGACCCAAATATCCCAGGAGAATCCCTCGTGCAGACCCAGAATGGCAAAAGGTCACAGCAAAGAATGCTAAAAAACACTAATTATCTGGAAAGCAGGAAAGTTTTATCTACAGCTCTCTGGGGAGAGTAGTCTCTCTCAGTACACAAACTCACCCCTCTGAGATTACCTGAGCAGGTAATATCCTTTGGTCTTGCCCCAATATAGCCACCTTCTGGACAGGAGTGTTTTGTACAATATAAAAATACCCATGTCACCAGGTTTCGCACTCTTGTCATTAGACACAGAATCTTTACCACCTGATGCCAGAACAATAGCCACCCACATTCTCCTGAGTGCAAGGTTAACGTTGATGGGCCATTGGAGAGATCATTTAACCATATCGCTCCAAGAGGTAATATTAACAAATAACACCCACGCAGCGTACGGGATGTTATTCGTCTTAACGCAAAACAATCACCAAAGGGCTAATGACATGTGGAGGAAATGGGTGGAATGGTACGCAACCACACATAAGAGCTAAATAACTAATTAACTATGTTAATAAAACGAAAGTTTGGATTCTTTCAAGAAAATGGGATTTTTGTAGGGAGATGGTACGTCTATTTTCCAGTAGGCATAACCAAGTAAAGTAGTTAAAATATCATTTTTATTTGAATTGTAATAAAAAATATACAAAACAGATATAAATATATACAAAGGTATGACCATCCAGTAATGTGTTCAAAATTCATTCGTGCCTGTTAGCCAACATGTTTCGCTAAGAACTAATTGCTTCATCAGAGCATAAATCGACATCACTGGTTCATTTGAACTATATAGACAACAAATAAATAAACCACAGTTATATGGTGGTCATACATAATTATGTAACCACATAAAGTGCAAAAATATTTAATCAAAACATTCAATCTAGTAGTCTCACCTACTGGTGCAAGTCTAAACCTCACTCATTTATTTTACGCTTCGGCATAATGTGAGTGACAATGTTTTTCAACTGTCATACTACACATATTAATTATATTCTCCCCTGGATTAGGAATTTATTGGCTCTATTTTTCTTTTCTTTTATATATTTTATTAGACTCTTGCCCTGCTATTGTGTGGTCCAGTTCCTCTGTTGGTATTATCCGGTTGGGATCTGGCACCCTTGGATTTTTTGCACCAGTTGGTACAGTGGATGACGCCTGGCAATGGTGGTGTGTGCTTTGATTTTAGACTTGCACCAGTAGGTGCGACTACTAGATTGAATGTTTTGATTAAATATTTTTGCACTTTATGTGGTTACATAATTATGTATGACCACCATATAACTGTAGTTTATTTATTTGTTGTCTATATAGTTCAAATGAACCAGTGATGCCGATTTATGCCCTGATGAAGCAATTAGTTCTTTGCGAAACATGTTGGCTGACAGGCACGAATGAATTTTGAACACAATACTGGATGGTCATACCTTTGTATATATTTATATCTGTTTTGTATATTTTAAAATTACAATTCAAATAAAAATGATATTTTAACTACTTTACTTGGTTATGCTTACTGGAAAATAGACGTACCATCTCCCTACAAAAATCCAATTTTCTTGAAAGAATCATAACTTTCGTTTTATTTGCATACAATTAGGGATTGGGAGACTCGTCTGAACTAATTCCTGTCTGTGTCCAAAACCCCCCATCATCTGTAAAAATCATAATTAACTATGTTATCTTACCCAAAGAACATTAAATTTAATACTTTGTATTTTACTTGTTCAACCTAGTTATTCAGTTAAAAATCTTTTTGTAAACTTAGGCTAATAATAGACATCATCTGATAACGCTCATGTATAAACAGCAATAAAAGACCACACTACTTTCTAATGTATATCTGTAAAGACAACTTGTTGGAACCAATAGGGCAACATTGAAATGCAAAAATGGGCTGGGTCGTCCTCCTTCCAAACACAGCTTGCTCCCAGTTGGGGTGTTTGGACATGGGGGACAACACTCCTTACTCTATGATTCACAATTAATATAAACTATACTTTTCACCTCAGATTGCTTGTTTACTATATAATACATTTCTATTCAAATAACTCTCATTATTGTGCCTCACTGTAAGGCAGTTTATGTCTAATGCCGCATACACACGATCGGAATTTCCGTCAGAAAAAACTTGGATGTTTTTCCGACGGAATTCCGCTCAAGCTTGCCTTGCATACACACGGTCACACAAAAGTTCCCTGAACTTTCGACCGTCAAGAACATGGTGACATACAACACTATGACAAGCCGAGAAAATGAAGTTCAGTGCTTCCGAGCATGCGTCAAATTGTTTCCGAGCATGCGTGATTTTTTGCGCGTCCGAATTGCATACAGATGAACGCATTTTTGGATAGGAACTTTTCCTGACCGAAAAATAGAGAACATGCTCTCAATCTTTTGCTGGCTGGAATTCCGCCTGCAAAAGACCGATAGAGCATACACACGGTCGCATTTTCTGACAAAAGGCTTTTATTGGAGTTTTGCTGACAGCATTTCCGATCATGTGTACGTGGTATAAGTGAGCTTTTTTCTCTGTTTTTTCTATGTTTTGTGAAAACTTCAATAAAAAAAAAATTGAAACCAAAATATTTCAATGAGAGCTTTTTTTCTTTTTCTAATAAAAACGGACACTTGGACAAACAAGAATGACTAGTGCCAAAGATATTAACGGAAGATTGAAGGATTAAATAAGGTTGCCATCACCTAAATACCCGTGAATCACTAGCATAGGTGTGTGTAGCCTATTGCATTAGGGTGTGTATATGTGTGTGAGACATACATATATATATCATACATACACACACACACACACACACACACACACACACACACACACACACACTCTTATGGTAGAGCCAGGACAGTGAAAGAGAAGTACGGTAGCACTTCATGAATGGCAGAACTGGTCAGAGGGAGATATTTCCGATCTCCCTGCCTAGACACAGAGCGATAGTGCTAATGCACTTGGGGTAATTAGGGTGTGCCCAGGCACACAGCCTGTGCATACATATGATCACCACTTAATTTGCAAGAAAAGAGAAGCAAGCAGCGCAAATCTATAATCCCACAATCAGGTGATAGGGAACCCTCTGCTATTAACCTAATCCCTTACTGTACACATGTGAAATGCATTCAATGCAACAATCATGTATAATGATAAACTCTGTGTCATTGCATACAATAATTCATTTATGATACAAATACTATTTGTTTCTATGAAACAAACCAAGTGCGAATACTGTTAAAAAAAGTGCAAAAAAAAAACCTGTGTGCTGACACAGTGAACAAAAAGTGCTTAGTGCAAGAAAACATTATTCATTAGTAAAGTACATGCATCAATATTTCGAACACATATGAATTTTTGATGCATGCACTTTACTAATGAATAATATTTTCTTGCACTAAGCACTTTTTGTTCACTGTGTCAGCACACCATTATTTCTTTTGCACTTTTTTTTAACAGCATTTCCACTTTCCATTTTGTATGATAGATTAATTATTTTATGCAATGACACTGGTTTTATCGTTATATATGATTGTTGGATTAAATGTATTTCACATGTGTACAGTAAGGGATTAGGTTAATAGCAGTGGGTTCACTATCACCAGATTGTGGGATTATAGATTTGCGCTGCTTGCTTCTTTTTTCTTGCCAAAAATGGAGACTTGCATAACTCTGGCTGTAGACTTGTGGGGCTCTTGCTATAGACTTGCGGGGCTCTTGCTATAGACTTACCACTACAACTTTGCTCTTGGTAGAGACTTGCCACGCAAATTTGCTACAAATTGGAAAAGTGTCAACTAGAACTTGTGCTTCAAGTACTCTGCAAGTATACAACTTGCCAGGGAAGATGTGCAGCAAGTTCACAAGACTTATGCCCCGTACACACGGCCGGACTTTGTTCGGACATCCTGACAACAAAATCCTAGGATTTTTTTTGACGGATGTTGGCTCAAACTTGTTTTGCGTACACACGTTCGCACAAAGTTGTCGGAATTTCCGATCACCAACAACGCGGTGACGTCAACCACGTACGACGAGACTAGAAAAGGCCAGTTCAGAACCAAGCGCGACACCCTTTGGGCTCCTTTTGCTAATCTCGTGTTAGTAAAAGTTTGGTGAGAGATGATTTGCGCTTTTTCAGACTCGTGGCTTTCAGATCGTTTTCTGCCGTTCAGTTTGTGCTTGTGGGTTTGTATCTGCTCTTCAGTGCATGCAAGCAAGTTCCGCGTGACTTTAATTAGTCATTGTGTTCTTGTTCGTTCGTTACTGTTTTTCAGGTCGCTCTTCACAGGCCATGCTGTTCTTCAGTGCATTCTGTTACTTCGTTCTGAGCAGCCGACCGTTTTCTAGCCATGTTTCGTATACGTACTCCTCGTAGAGTTCGTGCTGTGCGGGGGCTTGGTGTTGGGGTCCTGACCTTGACATAAGTCCAGTCCATGAACAGGGTGGGGAGGAGTTCATGGACCAAGAATTGGTTGCTTCAGCGTGACCAGTTCTCTCATATGCCTTTGCTCCGTGAGATCCGTGAGATTAATCCTGATGATTTCAGGAACTTTCTCAGGATGACGGACCCCGTATTTCACCGTCTGCTGGCTTCCCTGACCCCCTATATCAGCAGGCAGGATACCTGCATGAGGCAAGCCATCACTCCGGAGCAGAGGTTGGTCGCTACCCTGCGGTACTTGGCAACAGGGAGAAGCCTGCAAGACCTCAAGTTCTCGACAGGCATCTCCCCCCAGGATCTGGGGATCATCATCCCAGAGACCTGTTCTGCCATCATCCAGGTCCTGCAGAAGGAGTATATGAAGGTAAGATTTTTATCCTTTAATATCACATTTTATTGTATTTAATGTTTGCTAAGATATTGTATTTCTTTCCTCATTTCCTAATTACCATGATTGTAATATGCTGTAAATGTCCCCTTTGTCCTCATGCATGCTGGATTTTTATGTAATTTTTTTTTTTTTAGTCCTTCATACATATCTGCCTTCACTTACCTCCCCAACATGCTCTTCTGCCCCTATATTCACCTCATGTAGTCACCTAACAATGTATTTTATCAGCTCCATAGTAGTGCTTTACCCCAAACACCCCCTAAAATGTTTAGAAATGTGATTTGTGCTTTAAATTCAGGCCAGAGGCATTTTTTTGTAGTGTCCCCAAATCATTTTTCTAAACCCTCCCTCCCCCCAACTGCTAAGTCAGCTGATCCCAATTCTCTATCTATCCTCAATCATCTATCTGCTGACTTTGCCAAACCCATACACACTATACCCATCTCTTTACTGGTCAGATTTATGGATGAATTCCCTAAAGCATGTAGTGCAAGGGCCTGCCTGTATACTTTCCAATGGAACTGTTTAAAGTTTTTGTATTCTATTAATATCTTGATAGGTAATATCAGAATGTCCAAATGTCCTCAAATGTGTACAGTGTGTATTTATATCTTTCTATTATGACACTTCTTACCTGTCCAGTGGGCTGCCAATAGTGTAACTAAGGAGGTGCTGTTCCAAGTAATACCCTGTATTTAGGCATTCATCTCTCAATGAAGTGAAGAGGGTTACCTGTCCAAGATTCCACCCCCCCTATAATGTTAGAAATGGCCCATGAGAGGGGGGGAGGGGGAATATGATAGGTGTACCTTATACTTTGGTGTTAATTTCCCCTTAATAAATGCTATCTGGAGGTTGGCCAAGAATGTTTGTGCTTAATCTGCTTGCCATGTTTATGTGCAAAAATAGTAATTTTCCTTCCACGCCACAGGAATGGCAGACTGTGGCCTCCCACTTTTCCCAGCGGTGGGACTTTCCTAACTGCGGAGGGGCAATTGATGGGAAACACGTCCACATCGTCCCACCACCCAACTCGGGGTCGTACTATTTCAACTATAAGGGGTTCAATAGTATTGTGATGTTGGCGGTGGTGTCGGCTAATTATGACTTCTTGTATGTGGACATGGGGAAGAATGGCCGGATGTCCGATGGTGGAGTCATCACCCAGACGGAGTTCTACAGGTGTCTTCAGAATGGCAGCTTGGACTTGCCACCTCCAGAGGACAATGTGGAAGGACTCCCATTCGTCTTTGTTGCGGATGAAGCATTTGCACTGGGGGACCATCTTATGCAGGCATTCCCGATGAGGACCCTCACCCCGGAACAGAGGGTTTTTAATGACCGGCTGGCCAGAGCCAGGAGAGTGGTGGAGAACACATTTGGAATCATGGCCAGCCGGTTCCGCCTATTTCTGACACCCATCCATATGGCGGAGTATAAACTTAATCATCTAATCCTGGCGTGCTGTGTTCTCCATAACTTTTTACGCAAACATTCTGCCAACTATGCTGGCTCAGTTGAATTCTACATGATACAACCCTGACGGCGCTTGAAAGTGGCCGTCCTGGCTTGCCCTCCCTGAGTGCCCGTGATGTCGGTTAAGATACCTTGAGTTCTTTGCGGGTAGGGGGGCCATCAATATGCCAGACAATTTGTGAAGCATTTATCAAATTAAAAAAAAGCTAATCTTTGGTGACATTTACTGCTTGTGTTTGTTTTAGCTGACCCTGACAGCAATGTGGGGAGTCCTGAAAATGGCGTGGTTGTGTAACCTTATACAAAGCACTGTTGGGTGTTATTTACTAAAGGCGTATACACTTTTTATACTACAAGTGCACTTGAAACTGCACTGAAACTGCACTTGTAGTGCAAAGAGGATTTGCCCTTAGGAAATAACCACCATTTTCTCAGAAAACAGCAATTACATCACCACAAAAGTGTTGTAGCGTTGAGACAATAATCCACACATTCTTGATTAACAAACTTTTTAATACCTGCACAATCACATGTGCATTTAGAATAGGTTTTTAAAACAAACCAACATGTTTGTTGTATAACAATTTTTGGGGTGGCATTATCAAAAATAGAAATGTCCATTTACGATAAAACAGGCCTGTGTAAAACCAACAAGAAAGACAAAAATCTTGAACTTACAAAGTTCACATATGGTAAAACTTGAAGGCAATATCAGACATGAGTATTTAGGAACTGTGTTTGATATTGCGTTCAGATGGGGTGAAGTCACCCCTTGAAAAGCCAAATTTGGAAGATGCACACCAATTTACGAATATCAACATGTGCTAGCTGCCATCATGGGGGATCAACGGACGTGTTTTGTGGGAGCAACCCCTTCCTCACCGATACTTTATTATTGAGGAAGGGGTTGCACCCCCAAAACGCGTCCATTGATCTCCCATGATGGCAGATAGCACATGTTGGCACACTGTGTGCATCCTCCAAAATTGGCTTCTCAAAACATCGCTCAAAAATTTTTAAGATTGTAGCACACAAAAAAAGAAAGTGATTTTGTGTGGTTTTAAATTCGCCACAAAACATCAATGATGTTTTTATTTTTTTGAATAACATCATTGATTTTTTTCTTGAGGTTTTCCAATTCTAAATTACACCCCATGATCTCCCCGATCAGGATCTGGGCACTTTCTGATGTGAAAGGATCTCGATCCATAACATCACGATCACCTAAAAAGAGAGAAACAAAACAAAAACAGGTATCAAAAATCTGCCAGCATCCATCTCTTACCTGAGTCTGTGGTCGCAGACACTCACCTGTTGTGGTGCCAATTTCCACCACATCTTCTTCCTCCTCCTGCTCAGCTTATGTTTGGGGTATTTCCCCTTCTTCCAGAGGTGGGGGGTCTCTGGTCTCCTCAGATGAGGGGTGTCCTCCAAGTCTTTTCTCCCCTATGTAAAACAAAAATGGTCTCATTAGCACACAGATATTTGATGGCAGAACTATAAATGGTAAACATTGCTTGGAAGTGGGGTACAATTGTCAATTTTAGCAGAGTTCCAAGATGTAGCTTTTTTAGTGTCCTTTGTCAACCTGCAATACTTTACCTGTTTTGTACAAGCTTCACAGATGGAGACCCCCCTATAGTATACACTAGAGCACCTGTGTGGCCCCCCTAATAAAAAGGGTGTTCTTGTGTCCCACACTAGTGCTCCAGTGTCCAGATGTGAAAACAGCTGCTCAGTGTCCTCTCCTTACACAGAATCTAGTTTGCATTTCATTCTAGTAACAAAGCCATCTACACAACCAAATATTTTTCATACAAGTAGGCCCTAAAAAATGTAGGAAAATGCATATGGCCTAAACAATGGTGTTTTATAGGCCGAAATAAAAATGTTTGATACGAACGAATAATGGTCCCATGAACATTAAAATTGCCATTTTAAACTGTACAACAATTAAGAAAAGCATATGGAGGAGCACGAACGTAATAAAGACAAAAAGAATAGGAACACAGCACAACTACTCACTTTTTTGCAGCACTCTCTGGATCTTTCTGTACTGCTCGGGCTCTCTTACTTTCAGGTCTGACCACCGCTTCCTGAGCTGATCTTTCAATCGTCGTACCCAGAAATTCCGGTGCAGACTTTTGACCACTTTCGCAATGATCTTGGCCTTTCTGATATTGGGGTTGGGGTAAGGTCCATACTTTCCATCATAGTCGGCCTTCTTCAGGATGTCCACCATCTCCAACATCTCCCCAAAGGACATATTTGTGGCCTTAAATCTTCTCCTTCTGGATCAGGACTTGTCCGGATCCAGGCTTTCCTCCTCCTCCTCCTCGTTCCTGTAATTAGCACGAACCTGCTGTGTATCCGCCATGTGCTCTTTCCCCACTGCGCAGAACGAAAAGGGGCGGGGAATAGCCTAGAAAGAACGTCAGGGGCGGGCGGAGTTACACGCATGCTCAGTGTGTATAAAGCGTACCACACGTGCGTATTACGTACGATCTGTGAGCGGAGGAAGGAGCATTGGAGGCGCCGATCGTAAGAACGAAGGTAAGAGACATACTTGTGCCTATACTGCTTCTACATTGAGGCCTATATTGTAACAAGATTAGGAGAGTTTGGCCTGACATTAGGGTTTGTCTTGTGTTGTGTCTTGCAGTGAAAATGGATATCTTTCAAGATAATGACTTCATGGCAATATTCATTGACATGTTCAGGGAGCTGCCTTGTCTGTGGGAGATTAACCACCCACATTACAGGAACCAAACAAAGAGGAAGGCAGCGCTGGATCAATTGTTGGAAATTGTGAAGCAGGTGATCCCCACAGCAGACATCACATATTTTAAGATCCTAATTGGTGGCCTGAGGAGCACATATGTAAGGGAGCGCAAGAAAGTCATGGATTCGCAGAGATCCGGAGCAGCAGATGACATCTATGTCCCCAGGATGTGGTACTATGACAGGCTGCATTTTCTGGCAGGCCAGACTGAACCCAGGTCATCACTCTCCAGTCTTCCTTCCACGCTTACTTCCCCTCCAGCTGAGGCTTCCAGGCAGCAACATGTGGAGGAGCCCAGATTGAGCCAGGTATAGCATTCCTCTAAATATTGCTGGTTGTCCAATCAATGATGTTAACTAGATGTTAGTTTGGAGTACTAATTTATGATTGTGATTGATGATGCAAAAACTAAAACCATGTCCCTTTTTCATACACAGGGAAGTCTCAGCCAGGAGGTGGCCGGGCCGAGCCAGCTGCCTGATCTGCAGGTTTCTCCCCTACACCTGGAAAGAGAAAGTGGCAGGAGGAGGAGTGCCCTAGAGGAGGCTGCCATAGGCCTCTTTTGGAGGGCTACAGAGGCCCTGGGAGCACCACACACCATGGAGGATGACTTTGCTGCCATCATTGCCTCTAAAATGCAGAGGATGGAGGAGGGACAACAACTCATGTGTGAGTCGTTAATATTGGAGGCTCTTAATAAGGGGATGAGGGCCCAAATTACATCTGATACACACCTTTGTGAACTCACACATGGTCCTCCTCTTCCTCCTGCAGGTCCTCCTCCTCCTCCTTCTCCTCCAGGTCCTCCTAGTCCTCCTCCTCCTCCAGGTCCTACTCCTCCTCCTGCCACATCTCCAACAGCAGAGCCACAGCCGGGAAGGAAGCGTGGAAGGAAGACCAGAAAGTGAGGACCCTGGATCCAGTCTGGTCGGCCAAAAGATGCAGCCTCTTGTGGTACCACAGCCTGGGGACACAGATGTCATCTGCTGCTATCCGGATCTCTGGGACTTCTGGACCAGACTGCCCTCCCTTACATATGGACTCCTCAGGCCACCAATTTTGATGTTCAAGAATTGATGTCTGCCCTGGGGTTCCCAGGCTTCGCTAATTTCTGCTGTTTCTCCAGCGTTGCCTCCCTCTTTGTTTGGTTCTGAGCCCTTAATAAAGGATTTTTGGTTTGAATTATACTTGCCTATGTGTGTTTTACTTCAAAAAGGACAGTTTGTTTGTGAGGATTCAGGTACATTTCAAAAATACAATGTGAAATTAACAAGGGACACCAACAACAAACAATCTCCTTGAGATTAAATAATAAAAGATATCAATGTTGTTGTGGTAACTTGACACACAAAACACACACAAAAATAGTCTGGAGTAAAACTAAAAATAACATTAAACAAAGATCAGCCTTTGAAAAAATACAAACAAAAAATCTAAAAGAAAAATGGCTTTAAATATAAAAAAAAATGTCAGATGTGACAAATAACAATATATTCAGGGAATCCCAAGAAAAAAAAAAAAAAAAAACTTTGTGAGAAGTGTGTGTGAATATGAGCAGCAAAACTACTTAATTCTTGTCACATTATAAAGAAGAAGAGAGTGCGCTGTATTAAACCATTTTTAACATGCAGCGTGATGAAAGTGCTGTATAAATTGGGAACGCTAATTTTACCAGACCGAGCTGTTCCGTGTCGGAATTTCTTCTGAGCACTTTGTGCATCGGAACAGGCCACACACGGTCGGAATTGACGCGATCGGATTTTGTTGTCAGAAAATTTTATAGCCTGCTCTCAAAACTTTGTGTGTCGGAAAATCCGATGGAAAATGTCCGATGGAATGTCCGACAACACGCTCCGATCGGACATTTTCCATCCGAAAATCCGACCGTGTGTACGGGGCATACCAATTCAATTTTGTCACAAATGTGTGGCAAGTTATCCTTGCTATCAGCGACTGTCCATTCACAGAATGGTGCGGTAAAGTAAACTTTTGGTGTTACTTAACTGCAACAAAGAAAATGTGGTCTCTCATCCTGATAGACTGATAAGGCTGTGCTGTGTAATAAAACTGTAATTATCAGGCCTGAACAGGCAGAAATACAAATACTTTGGCAAGCAAAACTGTTCTCTCATGCATTTCATCTAGGTATTTTTCACTGTTTACTTGGGCATCGAGAAACTAGTAGTGCCCTGTTAAGTCTAAGTGATGTGTTTAATCCCAAGGTTCCAAAACTTTATTACATGACTCTAAATAACTCTGGATCCTAGCTGTCAAATGCTTCATTCTCATGATGTCTTTAGTTCATATGTAAAAAATCTGGTAATGAAGAGCTTTTACCCAGATAGCAAGGATAACTTGCCACACATTTGTGGCAGTATTGAATTGTAAGTCTTGTGAACTTGCTGCACATCTTCCCTGGCAAGTTAAAAAAAAAGAAGATAGATGAATTATTGTATGCAATGACACAGAGTTTATCATTATACATGATTGTTGGGTTGAATGCATTTCACATGTGTACAGTAAGGGATTAGGTTAATAGCAGTGGGTTCACTATCACCAGATTGTGGGATTATAGATTTGCGCTGCTTGCTTCTTTTTTCTTGCCAATTAATTGTTGATCGTATGTATGCACAGGGGGTGTGCCTGTGCACACCCTAATCACTCCAAGCTCGTTAGCATTATACCATAGTGTGTGTCTGTGTATATATATATATATATATATATATATATATATATATATATATATATAAAATCACAGACACACATATACACACGCATGTGTGTTTGATCTTTGGGGTGCGCACCCTAATGCAATAGGCTACACACACCTATGCTGGTGATTAACCAGTACTTAGGTGGCAGCAATTTTATTTAATCCCTCAATCTTCCATTAATATCTTTGGCACTAGTTTTTTGTTGTTTGTCCAAGTGTCCATTTTTTTCGGGTCTACTCACTAATAAATGAACAGAGGTGAATTGTCAGAAAAATCTAAGCCAAAGTGGCTGAAGCAGAAAAAAAAAAAAAAGCTCTCATTGAAATATTTTTAGTTCAGCTTTTGTGGCCTATATTTTACTATTTCCCTAAAAAATGTACCTCAGTTTACTGAATAGTGCATTAAGACAAATCTGATCTTTATAAAAGCATTAAACTATTTGAATAACATTTAACAAAACATAAAAAAGAACAATTATAATATGAAAAAACATTCTTAAAAACAATAAAAATGATACAACCCCCCCCCCCCAAACAAAAATTGCAGTAATATGCGATGCTATGTGAAACAGTGATAAAGGGCACTAATTCAAGAAGCTAAACAACAAAAAGACAAATACCGTATGTATAAATGACTATCCCTAATTTAATAGAAGAACAAAAAAATACAATAATATGTGAAACAGTGATAAAAGTGCTCGAATCAAAGGCATATATTCATCTGATTTTACATAAAAAAACAATAAAATAAGTCCCAAATAATAAAGTGCATGTACATCAAAAAGTAATGAGATGTGAAGATCACATGCTCAAAAAACGGTTCTTGAAAGTTGTGAACACCATCCAGGCATCCACCAGGAGTGTGCCCTATATATATATATATATATATATATATATATATATATATATATATATATATATATACATATAAAAAACACATATATACACACATAAACATATATAGTTATTATTTATATCAATCTTTCAATCTTTAAGCTTGCTATTGCTGATATTAGGAAGAAAGAAGCCTCCTTCTACACATCACAGCAGCTTCTCACCCATGTTCTCCACCTCTGAGCTGGAGAATCTGGGAAGGAGATATTTTACAGAGATGGCCAGTGAGATCTTCAGATCTCACCTTCATAAACTGGTCATCTGTATAAAATTTATTGACAGAAGGGTGTGTCCTGTGATAAGAAGTGAAAAACATGTTCTTCACTGCTCATCTCAGCTTCATAAACTGGCACACCTGAGAGATCAGCTGTGATCATCAGGATCTCGGCTCTTCTCTGTTTGATAAACGTACACCCATATCAGATCTCCTGGATACAACTCACCTCTCTGCACACCACGCCCCCAGCACCAATTGAAGAAAAACCTTACACACAGCAGGGAGTAGGGATAAGCCGAACACCCCCCCCGCCCCCGTTCGATTCGCATCCAGAACATGCAAACAGGCAAAAACTTTGTTCGAACACGCAAACACTGTTAAAGTCTATGGGACATGAACATGAAAAATCAAAAGTGCTCATTTTAAAGGCTTATATGCATGGTATTGTCATAAAAAGTGTTTGGGGACCCGGGTCCTGCCCCAGGGGACATGTATCAATGCAAAAAAAAGTTTTAAAAATGGCCATTTTTTGGGGAGAAGTGATTTTAATAATGCTTAAAGTGAAACAATAAAAGTGTAATATTCTTTTAAATTTCGTACCTGGGGGGTGTCTATTGTATGCCTGTAAAATGGCGCATGTTTCCCATGTTTAGAACAGTCTGAGTGCAAAATGACATTTCTAAAGGAAAAAAGTCATGTAAAACTACTATCACTAGCGCCAGCTATAATGGATTGCAGTCCGGACATAAAAGTTCATTGATAAAAACGGCATGTAATTTCCACGAACCACAATTTTGAAAAAAAAGTGAGGGGGTCCCCCCAAATTCTATAGCAGGCCCTTCAGGTCTGGTATGGATATTAAGGGGAACCTCACGCCAATTTTTTTTAAAAAATGGAGTGGGGGTCCCTCTCAAATTCCATACCAGACCCTTCAGGTCTGGTATGGATTTTAAGGGGAACCCCGCACCAAAATGGCATGGGGTCCCCCCAAAAATCCATACCAGACCCTTATCCAAGCACGCAACCTGGCAGACTGCAGGAAAGGTGGCCGCTCCCGCTTCTTTCTCTGCTGCTTCCTCCAGTCTTCTTGTCCGGCATCTTCCTCCGGCTTCTTCTCCGCTTCGTCCTCCGCACAATCCGCCTCAGTGGAAGTCTTCTGCTGTGTGACACTTCTGTTGAGGTGACAGTTCTTATATAATGAAGGGTGGGGCCACACGGTGACCCCGCCCCCCTCTGAGGCACAGGGAAAGCCATAGGGAAGTCTTAAAATCTAAAGAGGTAACCTGTAAAGGCTTTTAAAGCATTGCCCATGGATAGTAAAACTTACACCATTTGTTGCTGTTGCACGGGGGTGCACAATTTTAAAGCGTGAAATGTTTGGTATTTATTTACTCAACATAACATCAACTTTTATATATTAACAAAACATGGGTTATGTATTGTGTTTTTTTACTTTAAAATTCAAAAAAGTTTTTTTTTTTGGTATTTATTTACTCAACATAACATCAACTTTTATATTTTAACAAAACATGGGTTATGTATTGTGTTTTTTTACTTTAAAATTCAAAAAAGTTTTTTTTTTCCCCAAAAAAAAGCCGTGTGACATAAAAATTGCAACAACAACAATTTATTCTCTAGGGCCTCTGCTTTAAAAAATATATAATGTTTGGGGGTTCTAAGAAAATTTCTAGCAAAAAATATCAACTGTTACATCTAAACAAAAAGTGCTGGAAAAGGCGTGGTCTTAAAAATGTCATGCTTTATAAAATTCTGCCTTTCAAGAAGAGTGTTTTTAATATAATTTCAACAAGTGTAAAATCTGAAAACTGCAGCGTTTTAAAGGGGATTTTGGTGTACTGAGTATGACAAATGTTGGAGAAAAAGATTGATTAGATACATTTATAAAGGTTTTCATGTATCTAAGTCTTGGTATATCTAATAGTAGTTAGTCACATTAAAGAGGAATTTCAGCCCTGCCCGCTGTATCTCTCAGAGGAGGAAAGGAGAAATCTGACTGGTCATGTGATCGCAATCTCGGCAGTGAAATTAGGTATTTGCAGCATCTATTTTTATAAATCACACACAGAGGGGGTCCTAGCAGCCAGTGTCCGCGACAGCTAGTAAATATACATTGGAAAAGCAATGTATTTCAAGGGAAGCAGTTAATACTAGCGTGTTGCACCCATGTATGCTGCTTTGCTCTGAAGAAAGTAGAACATTCTCCACTCTTTTCAGTGCAATGTGACACAGCGGGGTTGATTTTAGAAGTGCAATTTTTTCTGTCTGAATGTATCTGGATCTCCGAATGAAATAGTAAAGAATTTTGTTGAAATTTGTTTAATTTCGTTTTGTATATTCGTTTCCAACTAATTCCACATTTTCAAAACAATTTGAATTTGGATTGGTTGAAAAATGATCGACCGATTCTAATTCTGTCTCCAGAATGGTCGTTAAAGAGGAAGTAAACTTCCTCTGCAAACTTCTACCTGTAGGAAAGCCCATAATAATACCTATAGGTATTGAAAATATCTCCAAAACCTGTACAGTTTAGGAGATATTTCCAGTGCATGCAGCCAGTGACATCACTGGCGCATGCACTCTAAAGGAAAGGCCCGTTCCTGCCAAGCCTGTGCCGTCATCGTGGCTCCGGCCAATCACAGCGCAGGAGCTGCGAACCCGGAAGAAGCTCTGGGAAAAATGTTGGTAGTGACAGCGTTGCGCGGGGTCTGCTGTAACAGCTTCATTTTAGGGTAAGTATTTCATAATAAGCTAGTATGCGATACATACTAGCTCATTATACCTTTGTCTTGCAGGGTTTTTTTTGGGGGAGGGATTTTTTTCAGAGGTTTACAACATCAGGAAGCTGGCCGCCACGTCCTTGACAACTGATGACTCATCGCCTGTGAGCGGGCTTCCCCACTAACAGCTGCAATGTAAATAAAGTGCTGGCAATGAAAAATTAAGACAAAATTGTAGGGTCCCCCTGATGTCTATACCAGACCTTTATCCGAGCATGCAGCCTGGTGGGCCAGGAAAGTGGGGGAGATCAGCTAGTGCCTGCCCTCCTGAACCATACCAGGTCACATGCCCTCAACATGTGGGGGGCACTTTGTGGTGGAGGGGCTCCGCAGAACCTTGGTCATGGGTTGTGGATTCTGCAGGCAGGGGGCTTATGGGATTTCCCCCCTATGTGAATGAGTATGGGGTACATAGTACATAGTACCAATACCCATTCACCCAAAAAGTGTATAAGTGAGTAAAGACACAACACACGTTTTTGAAAAGTCCTTTATGTAAAAAAAAATGTGCCCCGGTGTAGATCCATCATCAATCACGATGCTCGATGCACTGCTGGACCCGAAAAAAAAACCTCCAGTCTCATTGAAGGCTCCCACCATCTGTCAGCTCCGCTGTCTGACAACTCTTAAAATAACTAAGCACTTGTCAAAAACTTGTGTTGTATCTTTGCTTACTTTTTACACTTTTTTGGTGAATGAGTAGGGGTACTATGTACCCCTACTCATTCACATGGGGAGGTGGGTTCTTGGGGCCCCTTGATTCTGTCAGGGTTGTGGGGAAGAGTTTCTTGTTCAGGGCATGTTGCCTGGTATGGTTTGCTTGTCCCTACCTTTTCCTGGCTTGCCAGGATGCAGGCTCAGATTAGGGTCTGGTATGGATTTTGGGGGGATCCCACACCATTTTTTTTTTTTTACATTTTGCCATTGGGTTTCCCTTAAAATCCATACCAGACCTGGAGGGGTTCTCACTTTTTTTCTGAATTTTTCATTGTCAGCATTATTTTGTTTACATTTCAGCTTTCAGCTTCCCGGCCTAAACAAACAAGTAATTCTTCACAGAATTTGAATTGGTAGATAATTTTTCAACCAATCCAAACTTAAATCGTTATGGAAATTTGGATTGTATTAGAAAATGAATAAACAAAGCTAAATTAAACTAAATTAAATGAATGTGGGAATGAATCAACAAAATTAGTAACATTACAAATCTATCTGTGATGAAACTAAACAAATGTTTCCATTCTGTACATTTCTAGTTGATTTACTAAAACTGAAGAGTCTAAAATCTGGTGCAGCTCTACATAAAAACCAATCAGCCAACGTTTTTTTATTTTGTCAAAGCTTAAAGCGTTTGTTACCCTAAAAAAAAAAGAAGCAGATCCTGTTTCCTTAAAGCATGAATAACAGCACAGTGCTTGTGCTGTGTAATGTGGCTCCCTGTATCATATAAAATACCTAGCTGATCCTGGCTTGTTCTGCTCTCCTACCTGTAAACTAACCACTGTTTATCATGGCTGCTGAGCCCTGACACTGTGGTCAGTTTACAGGCCTCCGTCATCCACAGCCCTGCTCTGTCCTCCTCTCCCCTCCCCTTGGCCCTCTCCTCCTCTCCTCCCCTTCCCCCGGCTGACATCAGCGGGAGTTATCAGCCCCTCCTGCTGTAGATGTCAGCCCAGGAGAGGAGAGAGCCAAGCAGTCATGTGAGCACTGGGAGGTGCTGTAAAATAAGGTAGAAATTAGAATTTTTTTTCATCTAGCACAGACACTGGGGTACATATTGTTATTAAATAGAGGGGATTGTATAAACATAAACAAGTGGCTTAACAACCACTTTAACTGAACCATTTGAAGTTAGAAGCTGATTGACTACCATGCACAGCTGCATCAGATTTTGCACTCTCATGTTTTAGTAAATCAACCCAATTTGTGTAAATACATGTAAGAGCGAAACATTGTTACCAGCACACCCCAGATCTCCAAAATGGGTCCAAAGCTTTTAGCTTTTAGCCATATGACGGCCAGGCAGCGCGGCTCTCGTTCTTGGAGGGCGTCATATGATGCCCTGCCCTTTAAACAGGGAATGTGTGTGATCGTGTGCGTGCATCACTGTACCCTCGGTGGCGGCGTGTCACGGAGACACAGCTCGCCACCGAGGGGGATAAACAGCCATTGGGCATGGCTGTTTACCACATGACAGATGGTACCGCCCCCATTGTGCACAGCGCATACACGCAATCGGGAGCGCGCCATGCGTGCACATCGGTGGCGGCGTGTTCCCAGGACCACTGCTTGTCACCGACGATGGTAAACAGCCATTGCGATCGGCTGTGATCCTTTCACAGCCGATCACTAAATGTAAACACAGAGCGGTAACTACCTGTTACCAGCTCTTCCCTCCTCACACACCGTTTCCAGTATGAGGAGTGAAGAGCCAGGAGCAGTGAGTTACCGATCTGTGTCTGTATTGTACTGCACCAAACACAACACTTGTCCCTTCGCCCCCCCATTGTCATCTGTCACCCAACAGTTACCACAGTCACCCTATAAAGGGCACCTGTCACATAAGACTGCCATCAGTGACCGTCAGCGGTGCACATGTCAGCCATCACCCGTCACCCATCAGTGACCATCAGCCATCACCTGTCAGCTATCACCCGTCACCCATCAGTGACCATCAGCCGTCACCTGTCAGCCATCACCTGTCACCCATCAGTGACCATCAGTCATCACCCGTCACCTATCAGTGACATCCGCCATAACCCGTCACCCATCAGTGACCATCAGCCATTACCCATCACCCATCAGTGACCGTCAGCCATCACCCATCAGCCATCATTGACCATCACCCATCAGCCATCACCCCTCAGTGACCATCAGCCATCACCCATCATTGACATCAGCCATTACCCATCACCCATCAGTGACCGTCAGCCATTACCCGTCACCCATCAGTGATGTCAGCCGTCACCCATCAGCCATCACCAGTCACCCATCAGTGACCATCAGCCATCACCCACCACACATCAATGACATCAGCCATTACCCGTTACCCATCAGTGATGTCAGCCGTCACCCGTCACCCATCAGTGACCATCAGCCGTCACCTGTCAGCCATCTCCCGTCACCCATCAGTGACCATCAGCCATCACCCGTCACCCATCTGTGACGTCAGCCATTACCCGTCACCCATAAGTGACCGTCAGCCATTACCCATCACCCATCAGTGACCGTCAGCCGTCACCCATCAGCCATCATTGACCATCACCCATCAGCCATCACCCATCACCCACCAGTGACCATCAGCCATCACCCTTCACCCATCATTGACATCAGCCATTACCCGTCACCCATCAGTGACCGTCAGCCATTACCCGTCACCCATCAGTGACATCAGCCGTCACCCATCAGCCATCACCAGTCACCCATCAGTGACCATCAGCCATCACCCATCACACATCAGTGACATCAGCCATTACCCATCACCCATCAGTGATGTCAGCCGTCACCCGTCAGCCATCACCAGTCACCCATCACACATCAGTGACGTCAGCAATTACCCATCACCCATCAGTGAAGTCAGCCATTACCCATCACCTATCAATGATGTCAGCCATTACCCGTCACCCATCAGTGACCGTCAGCGGTGCACCCATCACCCATCAGTGACCGTGGCCTGTCACCCGTCTGTGACCATCACCCATCAGTGACCATCACCCGTCACCGTCTGTGGCCTGTCACCCATCAGTGACCATTGCCTGTCACACCGTCATCACCTACCAGTGAACGTCACCTACCACCCATCTCACAGCCCATCAGTGACTGTCACCTGCCACCTGTCACACAGCCATCAGAGTCATGCCCAAAAGATTATACACCAGTGAGGAGGCGTTCCAGATCCTCTCCATGACTGATGAGAGCAACGGGGAGTTCTCATCAGATTCCAATTCTGATTCCGAATCAAATTCGCCATTTGAACCGAATAGTGAATCTGCAAATGATTCGGAGGAAGACTGGGTCCCTCCTAAAAGGGCATGCACTCTGGAAACCAGGATTATATTCCAAGGCCCAGTACCAGCGCTACCACCAGCAATAGGCCCCAAGAACAAATTCCCAGGCCCAGTACCAGTGCTGCCACCAGCGATAGGCCTAGGGAACAAATGCCAAGTACCAGCGCTGCCGCCGGCGATAGGCCCCAGGAAGAAATGCCCAGACCCAGTACCCGTGCTGCCACATCACGCCTGAGTACCAGCACAGGAAATTCAAATCCCCAACTACTGGACTGTCACGTCCCCCAAGAGCCAGAGCCTCTACATATATGCCAGATGGTCTTGCCAACCCAACATGGCGGCTATCCGACTCGGGATCACCAATTATTCCCCCTTTCACAGCACAGCCAGGTGTGCAGGCCAACACCCAAAATTTCACAGAGATGGATTTTTTGAATCTATTTTTGCCTGACACTTTGCTGCAATTCATTATGGACCAGACAAATTTATATGCCTAGCAGTATATTGCCAACAACCCCCAATCATCCTATGCCCATCCGTTTGAGTGGAGAGATCTGAATTTGAAGGAGTTCAAATTGTTTATGGGCCTCACCCTAAACATGGGGCTTACAAAAAAAAATGAAGAACATGTCTATTGGTCCACCAACCCCATCCACAACATGCCCATTTATTCTGCCGTAATGGCCAGGTCCCGATACGAAATGATAATGCGCTTTCTTCATTTTAGCGACAACACTCAGTGCCCTCCCCGCAATCATCCAAATTACGACAAATTATATAAACTTCGCCCACTGATAAATTTATTTTCCCCACAATTTGCAGAACTCTATGTCCCCAATCAGAATATATGTGTCGATGAGTCCTTGGTACCCTTTTCAGGCTGGCTAGGAATAAAGCAATATATTCCTAGCAAAAGGGCCAGATACGGAGTAAAATTATACAAGATCTGTGAGAGAGCCACGGGATATTTGTATGCGTTCCGCATATATGAAGGAATAGATTTCCAGCTCCAGCCCCCTGAGTGCCCGGCCTACATGGGCACAACTGGAAAGATTGTATGGGAATTGGTATAACCACTTCTGAACAAAGGATATCACATATACCTTGACAATTTCTACACTGGCCTGCCCCTTTTCAAACACCTATACATTGCAAAAACCCTGGCCTGCGGAACCTCCAGAAAAAATAGGAAAGGCTTCCCACAATCTCTAGCAAACAAAAAGCTGCAAAGGGGGGAAAGAGCAGCATTGAGATGCAATGAAGTGCTGGCCTTGAGGTGGAAGGATAAAAGGGAGTGCACATGATGTCCACCATCCATGATGACACTACAATTGAGGTTCAAAGAAGACGAGGTCCCATTGAAGATTATAATCTCTACATGGGGGGGTGGATTTCAATGATCAAATGATTCAGCCCTATTTGTCGATAAGGAGGTCTCGATTCTGGTACAAGAAGTTAGCAATTTATCTCATCCATTTGCCGTTTATAATTCCTACGTAGTCAACACCAAACCCACAGAAAGCCCCGCCCCCTTCTTACAATTCATAGAAGAAGTTGTTACCTCCCTTATCTATCACCAAGGACTCCCCCAGAAGGCCTTCGCTCTGAGGCTGTTTGCCGACTTCATGAGCGCCACCTCCCCTTCAACATTCCACCATCTGAAGCAGTTTGGACCGTTTGGACTGCTTCCACATGAACTGACCCTGGCCTGTTTTTTGACTATGCCTCTGCCTACCGTTTGGACTGCTTCCACATGAACTGACCCTGGCCTGTTTTGTGACTATGCCTCTGCCTAGCGTTTGGACTGCCTCCACGTGAACTGACCCTGGCCTGTTTTATCAACTAAGCTACTACCTACCGCTTGGACTGCTTGCACGTGAACTGACCCTGGCCTGTTTAATGGACTATGCTTTTGCCTACCTCTTGGACTGATCTGTTGCGCTGCTACTGTAGTACACAGGGGTCTCACATATGCGAGGTGCTCCAGAATTGTTTTTCCGGATGGAAAAAACATTTTTTTTTGTTTTCTCCGGGTTTCAGGATTTCCGGATTAGGGTCTGGAGTCCGGAGGCTTCATAGAGATTTGGGTGGGTCAAAGCCTCTACCCCTGTGCCCCTGTGCAAAGGTCTTATCTGATTGCGGCCCTCAGCCTGCTGCTGACTTACTGCCATCATGCCTCTGCCTGCCACATGAACGGACCACACTGCTACCTGGACTATGCAAATAATTAGCTGTAGCAAGAGGCAGTATGTTTATGAAGGGCTGAAGAGTGGTACAATGAGTGTCTGCAGGTAACAGTGTACCAGGACCAATATTATGGCTGTGCTGGCTGTCTCTGCCTGGACAATTTCTATGGACTGTGCTGTGCTGACAATATCCTTGTGCTGATTATAGACAATATTCCTGCCTGCTGCCTGGATAATTACTATTGCTGTCGCTAAGAACATCCCTGCCTGCTGCCTGGACCAGTGCTCTCCTCTGTGGATACTACTAAAAGCACAGGTAATGCTTTTTTTACCCTTTCCGCAATTGAATTTACTTTGTATTGTAATTCTTGGTATGTACATGCTATGTGTTAGAAATATGAAGGGCTTACAAAAATGATAGGTTGCCAGGAAATTATATATGTCATTTATGCTCCTAGAATGCCTGATGGTGCTACTTGGATGTTGGGCCTCTGTATATGGCCAGGCTGTGTAAAAGGCTCACACATGTGGTATCTCCACACTCAGGAGGAGTAGCAGAATGTATTTTGGGGTGGCATCTTTGCTTTCCAAAATGGGGTCATTTGGGGGCAATTCCATTGTCCTGGTGCTCCAGGGCCTTCAAATGTTTAATTGATGGTTGAGAAATGAAATGTGTAATTTATGCTGGTAGAATGCCTGAAGATGCTACTTCAATTTTGGGCCTTTGTATGTGGCCAGGATGTGTAAAAGTCTCACACATGTGGTATTGCCATACTCAGGAGGAGTAGCGGAATGTATTTTGGGGTGTCCTCTTTGCTATGCACATGCTATGTGTTGGAAATATCTGATAAATGGACAACTTTGTGTAAAAAAAATGCGGTCATTTTGGGGGCAATTCCATTGTCCTGGTACTCCAGGGCCTTCAAAATTGTAATAGGTGGTTGAGAAATGAGATGTGTCATTTATGCTTGTAGAATGCCTGAAGATGCTACTTCAATGTGGGGCCTTTGTACATGGCCAGGCTGTGTAAAAGTCTCCCTCATGTGGTATCGCCATACTCTGGAAGAGTAGCAGAATGTATTTTGGGGTGTAATTTGTTGTATGCATATGCTCTGTGAAAGAAATAACCTGTTATTATGACAATTTTGTAAAAAAAAGAGAAAAAAATCTTAATTTTGTAAAGAATTGTGGGAAAAAAATACAACTTAAAAAAACTCACCATGCTACTCACTTAATACCTTGGGATGTCTACTTTCTAAAAAGGGGTCATTTGGGGGGTATTGTACTTTCCTGACTTGTTAGTGTCACAAAAAATGAGATAGGCCTTCAGTACATCAGGTGTGATCAGATGTGAACAATTTTCAGTTATTGGCACCATAGTTTGTAGACTCTATAACATTCACAAAGACCAAATAATTTACACTTATTTGGGTTATTTTTACCGAAGATATGTAGCAGTATAAATTTTGGACAAAATTTATGAAGAAAAATGACTGATTTGCAAAATTTTATGCCAGTAACAAAGAAAAGGCATTTTTTTTCACAAAATGTACAAACTTTTTTATTTAATGCACAAAAACTAAAAAACCCACTAGTGATTAAATACTACCAAAAGAAATCTCTATTTGTGTGAAAAAAAGGATGCACATTTCATATGGGTACAGTGTTGCATGACTGAGTAATTGTCATTCAAAGTGTGAGAGCGCTGAAAGCTGAAAATTGGTCTGGGCAGGAAGGGGTTGTAAGTGTACTGTATTGATGTGGTTAATCAGCAATCACATTGTTACAGAAGAAACAATATTTCAGAGCCTCTCAGGAACCTTTCATCAGGCATGTGATGATCACATGCCTGATGAAGGGCTCCTACGAGGCTCTGAAAGGTTGCTTCTGCTGTAATGATGTGATCGCTGATTAAAGCTTTGGACCCATTTTGGAGATCCATGGAGTGCTGGTAACATTCTTTCGGTCTGATGGTTCCATTGTACAAATTTTGTTTCAGTGATTAGTTCATTGTAATAATTTACATTTTTTCAGGGCTGGTATATTGTATGATAAATTATCTGTTATGAATTGCATAAACAATATGTGATTATAGTTTTTGTTGTGGTAAAGTTTTAGTACAATAGATAAATGAGAACCTGTTGCCGACTTACAAAAATTGTAAAGGCACAGAAAAATCCATTATACTTGTATATTCATATTTATTTTTATTTATTTGCAATGTTCTTTTAAACATGCTAGAAAAGTAAATTCCCTAGCACAGTCAGCCCCCTTGCACATCATAACCCTTTCCCTTTCTGGGATAATATTTTACTCTGTGCTTCTCCATTCTTTGCCCGTCTACATAACCTTTTTTAGCTAGGGGAGAAGCAAAGGAGAAAAATATAGTGTCACTTTTGTGACAGCTCTAAGTTTGCTTGGGCTGCAGTCATCACATTCAACATTAGAGGTGCCCAGCATCAATTACATGGCTTTTGTATTTTTACAAAAGGGATGTTTTTACAGGTAAAAAATATGCATAAGATTTGTTAAATGCACATAAAATTTTATGCAAAGATTTTTAAATGAATGGCCTGACTAAAGAGCCAAGAAAAGACTTGTCCATCTACTTCAATTATTCCTTCAGTTAAAAGCTTTGGGCCTATGTCCATTGCTGCACTTATGGATTATGTATTTTATAACAAACAGGCCACAAATGGTGAGAATAGGAGATCAGATGTCTAACACTATTATTTTGAATACAGGGGTACCACAGTGATGTGTGTTAAGTCCGGCCTTGTTTACATTGTTCACGCATGACTGTACTCCCATACATGCGTCTAACACTATAGTGAAGTTTGCTGATGACACCACTTTAGTGGGACTCATACAAGATAATGATGAGACAGATTATAGGCAGGAAATTCAACATTTGGTTGAGTGGTGTAGAGAAAATGATTTAATACTGAATACGGCAAAAATTAAAGAAATAATAGTGGATTATAGGAGATCAAGGAAGATCAATCATGGCCTGGTTTATATATGTGATGAGGAGGTGGAAAGGGTGGACACTATTAAATTTTTGGGAGTGCATATTACAAGGGAGTTGTCATGGTCTCAAAATACTTTTTTTCTAGTGAAAAAAGCACAGAAGAGATTGTTTTTCCATCAGAGACTGAAGCAGGCTGGATTGCCCTTAAGGCTTCTGGTCAATTTCTATCATTGTACCATTGAGAGTATTCTTCTCTACTGTGCTGTAGTGTGGTATGCCAGCTGCAGGGCGGAGTATAAGAAGTGCCTGTCTCGCGTGGTGAAAGCAGCACAGTGGATCATAGGAACAGAGCTACCGAATTTGGACACAGCACATGCCACCTGATAAAAAGAGTGTGCAAAAGCTATTAGTATTGATCCAACCCACCCAGGTTACAGTGTGTCTGTCCCACTGCCATCTGGGAAAAGATATAGGACACTTAAAACACACACTAAATGCTTAAAGCATAGTTTTTTTCCCTAGGGCTGTATTGTTCATAACCCCATCAGGTACAGTGTTTTAGGAATTTTATGTGGAATTCTAAAAAAAAAAAAAAAATGTTTTTTTTTTTATTTTTTATTTTTTAAATAACATTTTATATTTTGATATATTTAAATAGATATGTGGGCATGTGCTAGTAGTATGTATGTGTGGTTTTGTTGAGAAATGTTTTATTGCTGCTGTAAAGAGAGTATCCGGAAAAAAATTGTTGTATGTATGTGTAGCAATAACTCACGGTGGAGCTGCTGATTTAAAGCGGGCTGTTTCCGTTACCTTTTTAGCTGTAGTTTCACCAATACCAGACTTATGCCCCATACACACGGTCGGATTTTACGCTGGAAAATGTCCGATCGGAGTGTGTTGTCAGAAATTCCGACCGTGTGTGGGTTCCATCGGACATTTTCCATCGCATTTTCCAACACACAAAGTTTGAGAGCAGGCTATAAAATTTTCCGACAACAAAATCCGTTGTCGGAAATTCCGATCGTGTGTACACAAATCCGATGCACAAAGTGCCACGCATGCTCAGAATAAATAAAGAGATGAAAGCTATTGGCTACTGCCCCGTTTATAGTCCCGACGTTTGTGTTTTACATCACCGCGTTCAGAATGATCGGATTTTCCAACAACTTTGTGTGACCGTGTGTATGCAAGACAAGTTTGAGCCAACATCCGTCAGAAAAAATCCTAGGATTTTGTTGTCGGAATGTCAGAACAAAGTCCGACCGTGTGTACGGGGCATAAGAGTCCACGTTGAACTTATTATCTGACAATGTAGGCACCAGTCACTTTAGTACTTTTCCAATGCTTTAATGGGAGATAACTGGAAGAAGTAGCAGGAAAGAGGTAGAAGAAGAGTTGCAGGGAAGTTCAAATACCTTTTCTTGGTGTAACACTAAGGAATTGAAATCTCAGGGATGAATGTATCTTCAATTCAGGATTAGATCTTTGCTTGCCCGGATAGGCCTCTCTCACTAACCTAGCAGCCGGAGCGCAGCACAAACAGAAAGTCTCTGCCACAGACTTGAGTAGATCAAAACTGTACGATCCTCTGCCACAGGATATAGTAGTTTTTGATGTACAGCAACACAGTACCAGAACCTTTAAGCTGACCCGGCAGTACTATGTGGTAGGTTAACTTAAGATGTGTCCTCCAATTGAGTCACCAGGCCCCTCTCCAGACCAGCATTCTGCATGATCCTTCCAAGACGGGTCCTCCCCTGGATTCTTCTCAATTGTCCAGCTTCTTCCCGCAGGACAGACAGCACAGGACCATCTCCGCAGCAGTTGTAGGAGGCCCCAGACAGACTTCTGGGCCCACCCACACGCTGCAGCAATGCAGTCCTCCGGCCCGGAGGATCATGAGGTAGGACTCCTAGCACATACCTGTCGGCCAGGAGGGCCAGCAGGCGGGTTGAAAAGACCCTGAAATATGGCGTTTGTCCCTTAAATACCCCTTCCCAGAGTGCACCGCAGGGGACAACCTCTGCCGAGTTACTTCTGAGAAAGAAGAGCACTCAATACACCTCAGTCTGTTGCTTTCCAGCTCTGGTCTGTAGTGACACTGACATCTACAGGCGACGGAGTGGAACTGCACGCAACACAACCAAGACTGAAACAGAAGCTAATTTAGCCATAGATTAAATCTGAACTATGTACTGAACAGATGACCCACTAAATTTACATACTGTATAAGCGGTAGATTAAAAATCTACCAGCGCTACATATGTATACAATGAAAATAAAGTATATCTTAATTCTTAAAAACTGTAGTCGCTGCAGATGAGAGAAAGGTAAACCAACCTACCTCCAAGGCAACTGTGGCCAAACTGACATAATTGGAGGAATAAAATGATTTCCTAACCCAAAAAAAGTAGTCAGTTTAATTCTGTGGATCAAAACATTAACATATTACTAAACAGTAATCACCATTTTGGATTCCATTAAGTGCTAAAGAAATAATCCAGTCTTTTACTTCAGCCCCGGAAGATTTGGCTGCTCAATAATCAGGTCATTTTTTGCGTTACGGCACTGTGTCGCATTAACTGACAATTGCGCGGCCGTGCAACATTGTACCCAAAAAAAATTGATGTCCTTTTTTCCCACAAATAGAGCTTACTTTTGGTGGTATTTGATCATCTCTGCAGTTTTTATTTTTTTCGCTATAAACAAAAAAAGCGCAACAATTTAAAAAAAAACACAATATTTTGTACTTTTTGCTATAATAAATAGCCCCAATTTTTTTTAAAAAAGCTAATTTTTTCCTCAGTTTAGGTTAATATGTATTCTTCTACATATTTTTGGTATTAAAAATCGCAATAAGCGTATATTGGTTTACGCAAAAGTTATAGCATCTACAAAATAGGGGAAAGATTTATGGCATTTTTCTTCTTCTTTCTTTTTTTTACTAGTATTGGCGGCGATCAGTGATTTTTATCAGGACTGCGACATTATAGCGGACAGATCGGACACTTTTGACACATTTATGAGACAAATGGCATTTATACAGCGATCAGTGCTATAAAAATGCACCGATTACTGTGTAAATGTCACTGGCAGGGAAGGGATTAACACTAGGGGGCGATCAAGGGGTTAACTTTGTTCCCTAGGGAGTGATTCTAACTGTGGGGGGAGGGGACTGAATGACCGTTGTTCATATTTAGTATGAACAACAGGTCACTCTCCTCACCCTTAACAGCATGGAGATCTGTCTGTTTATCTTGACAGATCTCCGTTCTGTCTTTGTGTGGAGCGATCACGGGTGCCCGGTGGTCATCGCGACCGCCAGGCACGCGCATCGGCTCTGGCGTCACTCCGCAGCACGTGCTCACACCTTTGGCATTGCACCACAGGCACTCGTGCCTCTGGCGACGTGCCACGGGCACGTGCGCGTGCCTCCAGTCGCGCGCGCGTGCCCCTAGTGGTCAAAAGGCAAACCGACGTATAGTTACGGCGGTTCGCCCAGGGGAGCCAACTTGCCGCAGTACAACTGCAGTGGCTGGTCGGGAAGGGGTTAAAAAAATAATAATTATCATCACTATATCATGTGGCAGAGCAATCCATCACTTTCACTGTAAAGATCCCCTTCCTCTGCTGAGTTTCATATTTTATAACTTTCAGAAATGTCCTCCATATCCTATTGGTAAAATATGAAATATAATTTTGCTGTTCTCCATATCCTATTGGTATAATATGGAATTTAATTTGGATGTTCTCCATATCCTATAGGTAAAATATCAATTTACAATACAGAGGTTACCAATCAGCTTCTACTTATCTTGTACATGGTTGAAGGCTTGTGACAAAAGACAAAAGAGCTTCCCTAATGCCACGTAGCCACGTGGTTGGACTTTCCAGCAGGAAATCAGGAAAGTCATCTGACTTTTTTTTCGAAAATTCTGACGGACATAGAAATAGAACATGTTTTAAATCTTTCCGACGGAATCAATTCCTATCGGGAAAAACGCTCGTCTGTATGTTGTTCCGATGGACCAAAAAACGATGCATGCTCTGAAGCAAGTACGAGACGGCAGCTATTGGCTACTCGCTATTAAACTTCCTTTTTCTAGTCCTGTCGTACGTGTTGTACGTCACCGTGTTCTAGACGGTCGGACTTTGGTGTGATTGTGTGTAGGCAAGACAGTTTCAGCAGAATTCCGTCAGAACTCTTTCAGAGTTTATTCCGACTGAAAAAACGGTCGTGTGTACACTGCATGACACCTCTGATCCAAACACCCTTGTAATGATGACAGGGTGGTTGAATTACTAAAGGCAAAAAGACTGTGCAATTTGCAAGTGCGGTTGCTCCAGAGCTTAGTAAATGAGGTGAAGCTTCACTTTGCAAAAAACACCCAATCACATGCAAGGTAAATAAAAAAAACAGCATTTTTGAAACGTTGCTGAGAATTCAGTCCACGTGTGAACCCTTCTGGTAGATGACTTGTCAGGGAGATGCTTATGCAAACTGCAGAAGAGATCACCAAGGAATCTGGTGGGTGTGCCACTGAGTAGCAAACTGGAACAGTGGCTGGCTGATATAAAGAAGACAGCATGGGAGGCAGAATCATGGTCAGAAGGCGTTCCAATGTCAAACCGGGAAGTCAACAGAATTGTGATCAGAAGCCAAGGTCACAGACGGAAATCAGGAGAATCATGGTCATGAGCTAGCTAGAGCAGCAATAAGAAGATATCTAAAGACAGGACCAGAATGAAGCCACAGAAGGTCAGAGTAGAGATGAAACCAGAGGCAAGCCAAGTCCGCAATGGGTATGCAGATCAGAGGAGCAGGTGAAGGTTCCAGTAACAGAAGAACAGCTGAATACAATTCAGCAACTTCCTGATTTCACTCTGTTCTTTAAATAGGCCATCTGGTGGCAAGATTGGAATTAGGTGTGTATGTTTGTGTACCTGTATGCACAAACCTTCGTGTGGCATGCCTTCATGAATTATTGAATTCACACAAACAGACATGCACATGGGACTGACTGTCAGAAACCCATGTTCTGTATGTTGGTTTCTTTTGAAGCTGTCCTGATACTTCCAAGGTCTATTCATCTACGTAAACATTAGACAGATGTCAGGTTACATCAAGCATCTATACATTTTTAAATTCCTTGATTAAAGTGATATCTCCCATTTGGGAAGAACTTCTCATAAAGTTGCAAAATTATCCAATTGTTTATGAAAAGTCAGAAAAAACTGTGACTTAATAATTAGACAAAAAATAAATCTCTTCAGCAAAAAGGAAGGGTTCTTAATATGTAACCAGTTTATCAAGGATTACAGGAAAAATTCTGATATGCAATGAAAATGGTTCTGAACAAATAAAGCAACTGACTTTAGTCATACACATGTGTGGTGTTGGTAGTTATGTTAACAATAGAAGATGAGAAAAAGAGTTTAGTAATAGTGGGTTGGAGAGTGAGCTACCTGTGAAAGCATGCTCCTTAATATTATAATGGCATATTTAAAAGGCCAACTCAGTCTGTGAAATATTTTTCAGCACATATAACTACAATACCTATTTTTCTGTTCTAGGAATAACATTATCAGCAGTGTGCAACCAGTGGAACTATTTGATTTCACTTTGGTTAAACTAACCCTGTTCTTTGTCCATGCAGGGCAAAGCAACAGATTGATTTTAATGACCCCCCTCACCATCATCATGTACTCACATTTTCTTTGCTACCCTGCCACTCTATTACACTACAGATATTGGGAGAAGCCTACTGTGTAAGCTAAGGGGCCTACTTAAGTTCTATTATTAAAAAATGATTGTAAATCCTTATACATTTTTAAATAACAAACATGTTATACTTACCTGCTCTGGTCAACGGTTTTGCAAAGGGTAACCCCAGTTCTCCTCTACTTGGGTCCCCCGCCGGTGTTCCTGACTCCCCCCCCCTCTGAGTTCCCACCATACCAAGCTGCTTGCTACTACATAAAGTCAATGGACTCTTACCACTTGACAGCTCAGGTTTACACAGTCACATGGAGTGAGCCACAAATTCTTCCACAACAGGAAGTATTAGGTATTTTCATCGCTCCCAGCAACTAAGCAAAGGTGAGTAGGTTTCCTAGCTTGGGGGATTAAAGCAAACTGGTTGCTTCTCCTGGGTTTACTTTAACATTTATCTATGGTCAATATTTAAAACCATCTATTTATTTCCACATACAATTTCAATTATTTCTAGCCTACTACTATTATTCTGAATGATATAGAGGATTAAATACTTACTTTTTAAAGGATGTCACATATTTACTTCCTCAAATTTTGTGACACACAGTAACTATGTCCTATGAATATACACTGCTTGTGTCACATATCAGCCTACAGAGGTGCTGAGAAGATGGGTTTCAGGAGGCAGAGTCAGTAAAGGAAAAGGAAACACACCATGGCATTAATGCTTGCAAGCAACAAGGTACCATAGGACATTTAGTCCTTAGAATTAAAGGTAAACCAAAGGAATGAACAGAGAGGAAGCTGCAACACACTTTTAGAAAGAGATGACCAGCAGACGGGCAGAACTCACAACAATAAAGGAAATTTGTCAAGTAAGTTTATATTGGAATGTCAAAAAATACTGTTGTTATTTAACTATTGTTTGTATTACTATTACAATGCTGATGTTAAAAAATGAATGTTTTAGATCTACTTTAAAGTGATTGTAAGCCTTAATTTTTATAAAATTTTTGTTTACCAAAGATATTTATTTTTGTTGAAAAAGAAAAAGACAAACTTTCAAATTACAAGTTATAGTCACGTACATAACAATTGTAATCCATTTTAGGATAATCTGGTTATAATCATATACCAAATATAATTAATTACAGGTAGCATGAATAACATTAACAAACACATATGACTGCCCTATCTGGTACCCGAAATTACCATTATTGTATTAGAGGAATATCCTAAGGGCATCACATACTTAAAACCCTAAGAAAAGAAAAGGAAAAAGAGAAAAGGAAAAACAAAAAGGGGGAAAAAGAGTAAATGGGGGGGCTCTGACATAATGACTGTAAGGTACCTTGCACAAGTATATCTACAATCCCTGGACCTTAAAGATCAAAGGATGACCAGGGGGCCCACTTTCTTTCATAAACTGGCATAGTGTGCATCAAAGTGTGGTGGACTCTTTCTATTAGACAGATCGCCTCCATGCGTCATAGAACCTGGTCCCAGGGAACTGCTGGTGACCTCCAGTGCAAGGCTATTGCCCAATGTGCTGCACTTAAGAGCGTATGGGTGAGTTTCTGAGCCGGGGGGTGGCCTCTGGAAGGTCAGTGAAAAGAAGGCCCATCTGGAAAGTTATATTATAGTGAGTTCCTGTTGTAATGGAAATTTGTACGTTCTGTCTATAATTGTATTGTATTTTGTATGTATTGCACACTGCCCTCACTGTGCACACAGCACTAATAATGTTTTCAGTAAATGTTTACATTCTTTCAAGTCCTGATTAGAATTAGCCTGCCTATGTAACTCCCCTTGTTACCATAAACATACAATTGTAATATTAATGTGATACCTACGTAATCATGTGCATAAAAACCTTCAATTGCGTCATAATAAAGCAGAACAGTTATTTGGAAAGATGCTGAGCGTATCTTTTGTGTCTGTTCCCTACTGCAGTAGTTATTATTAATTTGTAACCACTAATCAATATGAGGATAGGAGTTGCCTATCATCAATTTAACCAAGTCAGCATGGCAAGCCAGCCAGGAGGGGATTCCAGGTGACCCTGAGTATCCGAAACGAGGAGCTTGGGACGATCCAGGAATTTCTGATAATGAGCCGGCTGAGGTAAGCCTTTTGCTTACATTTGAGTTATCAGACTTCCTTGATCGGTAAGGCATTTTCGGGACAAAGGGTACCTATTTTACTTCCCTTAATCGAACTGTATTGATTGGTGGTTATATGTTATATTGTCCCTGTCTATTGTCCATTGGAGTGTTATAGATAAGAAAGGGAAAAATAGTGCTGTTCACAGGTATATGTAGTACATCTGCTAGATAAAGTAGTTTAGAGGCAAGAGGGTATAGGCACATGTAGAGAAGACTGGCCAGTCATTATGGGCATTGAATTAAGTAAGGGAATGAAGGGTAAGAGACGCTCAAAAGACGAGCACTATATATGAACCAAAGGTGCGGTTCCGCCTATACTGAGCCCCTAGATTAATGGTTAAAGGGGACAGGGATCCACAATGGGTAACTGGGTTACCAAGGTCCACAGGGACTAAGAATCATGCAGAGTAAACAGCTAGAGAAACAGCTATCTATGTGAGCGGGATGGATTAAGGGTGACAATTAACACTAGACAAAAAAGGACATTTTCATGTTAAGTTGTGGGATGAATTTGGGGTCAGGCACTACAACTATTAGAATCAGAAACAGAGAAATGAGAGGTAAAACAGAATACTTTATATGTTGTCAGAGAGGGAAGATGGGATGAGCACTCTGGCTGCCCATCTGATCATAGAAGCTAGATATAAAAGATATCTGAACAAAATAAGGAATGCAGAATTTAAGGCAGGGAAATATTAATGAGAGTTAAAAGAAAGTGAGAGAATGATATGCATGTGTTGTGTACAAATGGGAAAAATGTAAGCGATTTTATAGAGATATTGGTGTATGCGTGTGCGAATGCTGGGACCTTTGGTTCTATTGCTTGTGTGTGCCATGTACGCAGATGTGACCCCCTCCTTTGTGCTCTCATGAAAGAAATGTGGCTGAGATGAGAGGTCAGTGATAAGCTGGAAGGGCACCATGCCAATTCCAGTTTTTTAGACAAAACATTTATAACAAAATGTGCCGGGTTAACGAATCTAATGGTAAACAATGTGATCACAATTATTTTGGATCTGTTTTCCAGACGTGGTAAAATGAAGGTTACATTTAACCGTGTATTACACAAATTGAATATCCTTTGATAGTGCAAACAGTGTATTTAAAAAGGGAAATTAAGTAAAATTAAGTAATAATGAGTATTCATTTCTAATATGAGTTCAACAATTTTATTAATAATATAGATATATTGAAACTGGTTTAGACAACCTTTGGTTGGAAATGAAATCCAGGTTATTGGGGAAATTTGTAAAAATGGGATTAGTTTAGATTAAGATAACAATTTTGTAATTTTACAATTATTCAATACGCCCTTATTGAGAGAAAAAAAGATTAAGATAAGGTTGTTATTTGGAATAAAGCTGCCATAATATTTAACAAAGCCAAGATGGATGGAATACATAAGAAGTTTTTCTACAAAAATGACATTTTAAGATTTTTGATAAAAACTTGATGTGCGGTCCAAGATGTGAGAGTTATAATAAATAAAATTAAATATAACAGACCCATCACATCAAGTCCACACACCCTGTTAGGATAGATGCCACCTGCAGCCTGTTTTATAGTTTTTGATGCTTTCTGGTCCATCGTACAGATTGTTGATCCTTTGTTTTTATTTTTTAAATCCAAAGCAGAATGTGTGGATTGTGAAATGATGTGCCCCTTTTCCTTGTAAGTGCAGTGGTATAAGCAGAAGAATATTTTGGATATATGGGCATCTCTGCATGACTGCAGGGTATTGTTATCATTTATTATAATATTGCCAGAAAAAAGTTGTCTTTTGAAACATGAAACTGGAGTTCTTACACAAACAGCATGATAGAAAACAAGGCATTGTAATATATTTATGCAAGCTGGACCCAGTAATGAAGGGTTCACCCCGATATATCAGAGCTGTAGCTTTTATGCAAAGGTGTTATTAGACAAAGTTAGATATTGTTTTGGTCAAACATTTAATTTTGAATGGTCCGACATTCAGCGCAGCAAATATATAGCTAACTAAATGTTTGTCTAATGAAAGGTTTAAAATATGAGTTTGTTTATGTACAAATCTCACAATGAAAAACGCGTACATTTATTCAAAAGAGAGGAAAAACCACATGTGTTAAATTGATGACGTAGGAATCAGCTGCTGTGAGCCCAGTGCAGGACACACTCCCTGAAGACCCAGATATTACATTTTTTGTAGATTTGAGTATGCAGTTTATCACCCAGAAGGATACTCTGTATTCAAAGTCATTGGATCCTTTTTTCCCCAGCTCAAGAAGCAGAGCTCCATGTTTTAGCAAAGCCTGTGAGCTACAAAAAGAGTGTATATTTATATAGATAGTCGAGATATTGAGAGCTTTTGGTTCCATTGAAGGGCCAGAAGTTTGTTTTTACTTCGGCAGGTAAACCAATAAAGCATGCCAAGTTAATTTGATTGGCTGTTTTCATCCTTCCAGCGTCTCGCTGAGGTAGCCATATTAACTTTCACACATGGAAACAGACCAGGTGACTAAGGATGCTGCATTTACAGCCCCGGACACTTGATGGGTCTGTGCAACTCACAAATTCCACCCTAGTTCTGGCCCAGTATAGCTGGGATTAATAATTCAACTTTAAGGACCCCAGAACGAGAAGAACAAGTAGTCCACAGGCGGCAACTTCTTATGAAACAGGACTTTGGAAAAAGTGATCATTTATGTCTGCCAGTCACTCTTTTCCCTCCAGCTTGACACATGGACCGTGTTATCAGTCAAGAAGTTATGGCTGCCTTAGTAAATGAGCATGGGATAGAGCCAGGGTTCTCCACAGTTGTTTTTATAACATACCACTTCTTGTTTTACCTGTTACCAAAGGTGTTACCAAAAGCTGAACATCCCTTCCAGAGATTATAAAAAGATATATCCAGATGCCCAAGTTAGGATCTTACAAGTATGCATTTTGTCTGTATGGACATGTTTTTTGGATGTCCAGTGGCAAATGCTACTGCAAAGGCCACAGTAAAAAGTGTTATCAGAAGTAGTTTGTAAATATAGAATACAGAGTACAGAGAGTAACAGAGGAAATTATTTTTATAGGAGAGTCCTTACTAGAAGTTTTGAGGTTTTATTTTTACACCCCCTACTGTCTACAATGTAGCGGGCAAAGTAGAGTAAGAAACTAGAAGACTTTTGCCTGAATGTTTTCTTATATTTTATCAAGCCCCCAAGGGGGATGTTGGACTCTCTCCCTATAGGATTTGGTTTGGGAGTGTGTTACTCACTTGCTTATATTTTGTCTCAGCAGCTGAAGTCCTCCATTTGGATCTCACAGAGAACGTTGCTGATCTTTTAAGGTTTTTTGACAAACTCATTTATGTGTTTTCTCCCCAATTCCAGATCCTAAAAGTTTGGAAGGATCTAAAACTAAAGCCAGGTGACTTGTGGATTGTTAAGAGACATTTATATATAAGGAAATGTTTGGAGACTCATAACAGCATCTATTTCATGTACAGTTTTTTAATAACTTGAAGGAAAAGTCACCTGGATGCATACCTAACACTGCAAAAATGACTAAATTAAAGAAATCTCTGTATTTGATTTGTTTCCCTTTTGTGATCACAGTCTAGGATACTTTTTTATCCAATTACTTTAATTGTAAGGGATATATATTTGAAAAGTAGTTTAGCCATGTTTAAGTCATATTTTGTCTTTTGTACGTCTTCCATTTTATGTAGAATTGTCTGTGTTTACATATGCTGATAAGTCAGCATGCCAACAATTCAGCTAGAAGGCCATTCTGGCCACAGGAGTGTACAGCCAGTACTCTGTAAATATGTCTTATCAATCATTTGCTTTTCACAATGAAAAGTCATTTTGTAATGAAAAAGTTGCTCAGCTATTATTTTCCCCACAATGGAGTTTTTTTTGACACTTTGGCCAGGACTACCTCCACCTAAGCATGTGGAGGTTCCAGGTTAAAGGTGATAGCAGGTATGGTTAGCGATCAAAATATTGATCTGTAATGGAAATTTGTACATTCTGTATATAATTCTGTTGTATTTTGTATGTATTGCACACTGCCCTCACTGTGCACACAGCACTAATAATGTTTTCAGTAAATGTTTACATTCTTTCAAGTCCTGATTAGAATTAGCCTGCCTATGTAACGCACTTTGTTACCATAAACATACAATTGTAATATTAATGTGATACCTACGTAATCATGTGCATAAAAACCTTCAATTGCGTCATACATAATAAAGCAGAACAGTTATTTGGAAAGATGCTGAGCGTATCTTTTGTGTCTGTTCCCTACTGCAGTAGTTATTATTAATTTGAAACCACTAATCAATATGAGGATAGGTTGCCTATCATCAATTTAACCAGGCAACTCTGTTGGCTATATTTAGCCATAGAAGCTGGAGGACCTTGCAGCTCCAAAAAATATGGAGGTGAGTGTCTCTATCCGGACATCCTCGGAAGCAGCTCCCCGGGACCAGGGGGTTGAATCTGTTCAATCTTGAGGGGGTATAATACCATTTTGTGTGGCGTTTTACCACTGTTTCCCTTACCACCATGGATTTTGTACATTTTCTCAAATTTGATACCATATCTGTCCAATCATCGGGGGCTATTTCTAGACCTGTTTCTGCCTCCCAGCTAAGCATTGCTTTTGACTTTGAGGGGAGGTCGCGGTTATTGAGGTATTGGTACATAGTGGAAATAGTTTCTTTATCCCTGGAGGAGGACCGACATAGATGTTCAAATGTGTTTGATGTACTAGGCCCCTCCCTTTGATAGTGAGTAGCATAGAAATGCCTTATATGCAAGTATTTATAAAATTCCATCTTAGGCAGATCATGCCTCTCCTGCAAGAAGGAAAAAGAGCTAAAGGGGGGTTCTTGGGTCAGGGCCTCAAAGGTGAAGTCACTTTGTATTTAGAGGGAAAATGTTGTAGGTGTGTTATAGGCTGCCTGGAATTTGGGGTCGCCTAAGAATATGACCATAGCTGTAATGATTGGCCAACTACTCCGTTTAATGGTTTTAGGTCTTTGGGCCTTACTCCATCCACCCAGAGTAGACCTGGGAGGTAATATGGGTCCACCGAGGATCCCTTAAACTGAAGCCATGGGACACTTCTCGAAGGGGAGTGCCACTGTGCTATTTGTATCAGTCTGGCGGAAGCATAATATAGCCACAAGTGCGGTAGCCCCAGCCCCTCCATCCTCGCTGGCCGGTAGAGTAGTTTTTTATTTAACCAGGGTTTTTTTAGCTTGCCAGACAAAGGCATTGACCTCAATTTGAAAAGTCTCTATGGTCTTGCAAGAAACATATAGAGGTAGGGATCTAAAATAGAAGAGAAGCTTAGGAAGTATGGACATCTTGATGGTCTGTATCCTACCCAAAAATGAAATGTGGTAAGTAGCCCACATGCGTAGCAGTTGCTTAATATGAGCAAATACCTGGGGGTAATTGTGGAGGGAAGTGGCAAGCTTAATCCCCAGGTAAGGTAATGTTTCCCCACACAAAGTGAAGCCAAAACTCGACTGGATTCCTATCAGTGTATGCTGTGGAATGTTGATTGGAAGTGCAGCACATTTTGATAGGTTGACCCCCAGGCCCAACAAGTTATGGAAGGTGTTTAAGATGGGGATCAAGTTTGGCAAAGAGACCACCGGGTCAGATAGAAAAAGGAGTACACCGTCCACGTACATACTTAGTTTAAATGCCTGCTTCCCCTTCACATATCCCCTAATGTTGGGGTTCAGGCAAATCGCTCTGGCCAGGGGCTGAATCGCCAAAGCGAAGAGCAAAGGGGATAGGGGACATCCCTGCCTGGTCCCCAGGCCCACTGTGAAATACTCTGAGGTACAGCCCGGGAGTTTAATGCAGGTGCAAGGATGGTGGTATACAGCTCTGAACCCATGCACAAACTCCCCCCCAAACCCAAATTTGGACAGGACAGATTCTAAGTAAGGCCAAGTCATGCTATCAAATGCCTTATGTACATCTAGGCTCAACAGTAAGGACTTTTTTGAAGAACGTGTCTGCGTCTTCAATTATATTGGAGGCCAAGCAAATATTGTCCGTGATTTGCCTAGTGGGGATAAAGCCTGTCTGATCCAGGGAGATCAGCATGGGGATTATGGCCAAGAGCCTATCAGCTAAGAGGTGGACAAAAAGCTTCAAGTCATTATTTATGACTAAAATAGGTCTGTAATTTTGGGGGAGAGAATGATCTTTGTTCGGCTTGGGTATCAGGGACATGTTCACCAGCAACATGTCCTCTGGGAAGGTGTGGCCTTCAAGTATATGGTTAAAGAGTTTTACTAAATGTGGGATCAACTGCCCTGAAAATTTTTTAGAATATGTGGAAGTAAATCCGTCTGGTCCTGGGGCTTTAGGGAGGCAATCATCACCCGGATTTCCTCAGCGCTGCAGGGGGCATTCAGGGCCTTGCTTTGTTCTTCAGTTAGTGAAGGGAGGGTCAGTCTGTCTAACCACGTTTTGAATGAGGGGCCAGGCAGGGATGTAGGGGTTCATTTTTTTTTTTAATTTAAAATAACAAACATGTCATACTTGCCTCTACTGTGCAGTTTGTTTTTGCACAGAGTGGTCCTGATCGTCCTCTTCTGGGGTCCCCGGCGACTCTCATGGCTCCTCCCCGCATCAGTTAACCCTCTAGGAGAAGCGATCTCCTGGGGTGTTACCTTGCGGGCGTGCTCCCGAGTCCAGCATTTGGCATTCATAGACATGAATGCCAGACTTAGCCCCGCCCCCGGCGCCTGCGTCTTTGGATTTTATTGACAGCAGCAGGAGCCAATGTCTGCGCTGCTATCAATCTATCCAATCAAGAACCGGGACCCCGTGCAGAGAGGGACAGTGCGCTTCTGCCGAGGGAAATATGGGGCTCAGGTAAGTAAAACAGGGGGGCCAGTCACTGCCAAGCTTTTTTTCACCTTAATGCATAGGATGCATTAAGGTGAAAAAAACATGAGGGTTTACAACCCCTTTAAGTTATAATGTCGTGAATGTAATGTTATTCCCCTAACTTTAATCTTTAGGTCAGAGCTACACAGCATTCCCTAAATAGAGCTTTTTGGGATTCCCGAAGTGGAGAAACTGATTGGATGGAGACTGTCCTTTTTCTTTTTTTTTACAATTTTAAACTTACATACTCACCTATGTGGATTCAGCACAGATCTGATGCTGCAGCTGCTTCCCACCAGGCACACGTTTTTACCGTGATTTTACTGTTATTTTGTCACATTTTTGCCATGATTTTGTTCAGGTCACCAATGTAAAAGGCAGAAAAATGCCTGTAATCTGCCCCAAAGAAGCTTCTTTTTTGAGCTTAGGGCATTTTTCAGGCATTTTGCGTCAGGTGACAAAACGCTCAGATGTGAACAGGTGCCATTGAAATGAATGGGATTGTGCTTGTTGGACGCTTTTTTTAGGCGTTTTTTCGGGTTTTACAAGCGTTTTATGAGCTGAAAACTCTCAGGTGTGAATGCAGCCTCTGACTGACAACTGAGCACTCACATGACCACTGATTGCTAATTTCTCAGTCTTCACTGAGCAGAAAGGGTTGGCTGTTATTCACTGGCTCTCTGCTCTGCCCCTCCTTTTCGCTGAACTGTGGACGGGATGGGAGCCACGAGCTTAGGCTCTCAGCAGTGCACTGAGAGGCTGAGCCAGCTGCCAGTCAGTCCTTTGGATGCATCCCAACATTAATGTTGAAATCCTTTCAGAGCTATGTGACATCAGCCGACAATGGGCTTTAGCACGTTGTTGGCTAATTCTGGGTCACAGGAGTGCAGAATTAAGTGTGACTGGTCTGGAGTCAGTGGTGGCTGGTGCTCAAAATTTTTGAGGGGGTGTAAACAAACTGAAAAAAAAAACATCAATTGCAGCCTCACTGTACCATCAATTGCAGCCACTGTGCCCATCAAACACTGCCACTGTGCGCATCAAACACTGCCACTGTGTACATCAAAGGCTACCACTGTGCCCATCAAAGGCTGCCTCTGTGCCATCAAGTACTGCCACTGTACGCATCAAACGCAGCCACTGTGCCCATCAAACGATGCCACTGTGCCCATCAAACGCTGCCACTGTGCTCATCAAAGGCTGCCACTGTGCACATCAAAGGCTGCCAATGTGCCCATCAAAGGCTGCCACTGTGCCATCAAATGCTGCCACTGTGCCATCAAGTGCTCCCACTGTGCCCATCGAATGCTGCCACTGTGCCCATCGAATGCTGCCACTGTGCCCCCCACCTGCTGTCTGCCCAGCACTTACCCTGTCATAGTGGGGCAGCGGGTGACGGTGGCGAGCGGTTTCCTCCATGTCCTCGATGTCTTCTCCCTTCTGTTCCTCCGTCTTCTCCTATGATTGGACGCCTGATAGCCATCCAATCACAGTGCCTGTTGTTTCAGCCAATCAGGTGACGGGTAACAAACCTAAGCACCTTATTGGCGGAGAGGCAGTTTAGTGTTAGGAAAGCGAATATTCATTCACTTTTCTAACACAGCTGAGTGTTCTAACACACCAATCGTGGCGCTCGCTGTTTACCTTTTTTGACGCCTATTAGAGGCTATGGCTCTAATCAGGTGCTTCAAAAAATACCCCACCGCTGTAATTCAGGCACCCGGAGCCCGAAAAGGGGCTGGGAGCCTGAATAGGGGGTGGCAGCAGCGGCCATAGATAGATTCATGCAATGCATGAATCTATCTATTGGTGATAGAGGGGTGGCTGGAGAGGGGGGCAGCACCCATGAGCCCTTATGGATGCACCGCCACTGTTTGGAATATTATGTATATTGTTCTCCAAGGGTCAACAAGCAGTGAACATGGTCTAATTCTACTTGTGTCAGATGCATGTGTCCCCTAATAAGTACCATGGTTCCATTGTTTGTTTTGCATTTGTGTCAGGAATTGCCTGAATGATTAATTAATTTGAGTAATTTTAAAACCAAGCAGAAATCTTTACGAAAACATCAGATTGATGTGACTACAGACTGGTTATTGATAATAAATTAATATTTATTCAATAAGTCAAATATTCACAATAAATTGTGTTGGACTAGTAGATGGACATAGATACTACAGTACAATCTTACATAAAAACAACTACATTGTGTACAACAATTGATGATATATATATATATATATATATATATATATATATATATATATATATATATATATATATATATATATATTTATATATGTACAATGAAATTCAATAATTTAATCTCCCCCCCCCCGGAAACACAATAACCATTTATAACTAATTATCAGACAATAATCTGTGTTTTATGGAATCCAACGGTTTCTCCCCTGCACAAGGAATAAGTGTTATACTGCGTAAAATGGTACGCCACTATGGCCCAAAAACAGAAAAATAATAATCAAATGGAAAAGAAAAAATACAATTAATGAAAAATTTAAATGGTTATAATATTTAGGGAGAGCAAATAAGGTATCAAAACAAATATGACAACTAGCTTTCAAATGAATCAACAGTATATATTATAGTTACCCCTACTAAGATGGCTGCTGGTTTTAAATGGTTGTCTCCTAAGAAGGCTACCCTTCCAAAATGGCGTCTCACTATGTTGGAGCTGCGTCTTGGTGTTCCTGAGGTGTCAGATGATGAGGCGAAATGGTGGGTGTATATCCGATGGAGTCTTTCTGGATCGATGGATGTATTGGGATTGATGGATGTGTGTCTGTATGAATGTTGTGGATGTCCCTAATGGATCCCACAGCTTGTCCTATATTCAGTTCTGAACAATAAGGTCATAAACATTTCATTAAGCTTAGTCAGAAGGTGATATTTACTTTTTTGTTAGTTAATTCGGTTACCAATCAACTCGGTGTTTGTACACGCATTACCGCCTTTGGCCACTAGGTGTTACCCTATGACAAGGAGTGTCTGTTCTAAATAAATCTTGTAAAATAATCTGTTATTGGAGCATTTAATTTCTTACTATAACAAGTGTGGCCATGTGATGTTTCTAATATATAGTGTGTGTGTGTGTGTGTGTGTGTGTGTGTATATATATATATATATATATATATATATATATATATAGTTTAGGAGATCTGGTAACTGCCAATGTGCAGCAATATCTAACATAAGCATCTTAATTAAAAAGAGGTGTATTACCTATATACTGAAAATCCACTTTGCACTACAAGTACACTGCAAGTGCACTTGGAAGTGCAGTCGCTGTAAATCTGAGGGGGACATGCAAGAAAAATAAAAAACAGCATTTTAGCTTGCACATGTTTGGATAATAAAATCAGCAGAGCTTCCCCTCGTTTCAGATCTACCCCTCAGATTTACAGAGACTGCACTTCTAAGTGCACTTGTAGTGCAAAGTGGATTTGCCTTTTGTAAATAACCCCCTCTGTGTATTTTGCTTTTGAAGCTTAGCTGGTATTTACCACTTTCAAGTGTAGCACTGTCCCTGTAGGGCTTGCTGTGTGTTGACTTCTTAAGCCTCCCTCTGATTACCTGCAGACAGTTGCTGGGGATTTTTCACATATCCCTTCTTACTCCTGTTTGCTCATTACTCAAACAGCCCAGGGTATTTGGGTTTTTGTATTTATTGTGGAACTTGGATGGGAGAAGGGAATAGTGGGATACTCCAACTGAACTATTCACAGTAGAGGCCAACTCTCACTTGGCCTCACCATAATACTTGTGGAAGGAGACACACTGCTTTTAACATTTAACATGCCACTTGTATGGAAGAATTAAGTCTTCTTGCTTTCTCTATCAGCAGACTTGAAGCAACTACTTTATCTTCAGGACACTCTCTAGCATCCCCTTGACTGACACCCATCCTCTGACTCTTCTAGCTGAAGGGATGGCCCTCACAGGACAAGCCCCATTACACATATCTGTACTTACAGTGGGCAGTATCAGATCCTTCTTGGTGTCTCCCTTCCAGTCAGCTCTGCAGGACCTCTGGATTCAGCTTCTCTCTTACTTTCAGGGCCTCAGGTTGACTACCCAAGGCCAAATGGCAACTTCTACAGAGAAGGGGCAGCTGCCACCTCCCTCTGGGACCACGCTCTCCAGCCAAAGACCCCAAGCACATGTGCCCCTGACATTTATACAGTCACCCAGCATGCAACGAGGCACTTTCCTCTGCCAATAGCCAGGGCTGTAGCAATGCCCGTGCCCTCACTTGTCAGGTTTCCTCCCACTGTCCAATATACCTCCCTATTGGACCTGTGAAAAACATTCAGACAAGCTGAGCTGCACCTGAGCGCCATGAGCAGACCCTATAAATAGATCATGCTCCTTTGTAAGCAAAGAGCACTCTAATGGCCCGTACACACGGTCGGATTTTCCAATGGAAAATGTCCGATCGGAGCGTGTTGTCGGAAATTCCGACCGTGTGTGGGCTCCATCGGACATTTTCCATCGGATTTTCCGACACACAAAGTTGGAGAGCAGGAGATAAAATTTTCCGACAACAAAATCCGTTGTTGGAAATTCCGATCGTGTGTACACAAATCCGACGGACAAAGTGCCACGCATGCTCAGAATAAATAAAGAGATGAAAGCTATTGGCCACTGCCCCATTTATAGTCCCGACGTACGTGTTTTACGTCACCGCATTTAGAACGATCGGATTTTCCGACAACTTTGTGTGACCGTGTGTATGCAAGACAAGTTTAAGCCAACATCCGTCGGAAAAAATCCTAGGATTTTGTTGTCGGAATGTCCGAACAAAGTCCGACCGTGTGTACGCCCTATAACTTTACCTGGCAATCTCCCTGGTAAGCAGAAAGACCTAATAATTATACTCTCTTCTAGCACCTACCTAGGAGGGTGCTACACAAGGATTATTAAACAAGCCTTATTTGGAAACAATAAATATAGTCTTGTCCAAGGCTTCAGGTGGGGGGAAGTACACCCTCATTGTTATTATCATGAGTCCTGTATACACTTCATTTGCAAATACAAAGTGTCTTAGGGTGAAAAACTGACATGACTTGAGGCCTGAAGTTGACCTTTTTGTCTCTGGCTCATTCAGTCTTAAAACATTCATGATTCCAACATTGAAAACAATAAATAATTCCTGTTTCCTCAAAGTTTCTGACATCTTTTTCTCATACATTACTAGAAGGCTCAAAAGTGAAGTAAGGGGTCAGAAGAAACCACAGTATGTGGTGGGAGACACGGCCATACAACACTCCCAGAAGGATTGAACGCCGAAATGGCTGATGATGGTGCAGCACTGGAACAAAAGGAAGGTATAAGACATGGGCTGCGGAGAGGAGAGTATCATACTAATTCTCTTATAGGAACCATTCAGCTTAATTTTCTAAAAATTGGTAAGGTTTCTTTAAAAGAGAAGTATGGTGAAAGCTTTTTGGTCATACTTCTCTTGTGGATCACAGGAGTGCACTTACTTTTGTACTCCTGTGACCCAAAATCAATAGACAGTAGGCTATTGGGTGACCTCCAGACTCTGGAAGGACCAGGGCTTTTTTTCTTGGAGAATAGGTGCAGGAACTCCCCCCCAGTCTGAGTCACCCCTTCTCTCTGCCCCTTCCCCCCTGTGTCCACCGTCCCTTGATTCCACCCCTACCCACCTACCAGCACTGCCCCTTTTAGAGAATACAGAACCAAGTATCATTTTGTGGTGCTAAATCATTTGTATTGAACATGTTAATGATAAAAAAGCAGTAAAATAGATCCCCTGCAGCCAGGAACAATAGAGTTCCAGCAATAGATCCCCACACAACAATAGACTCCCCCAGCAACAATGGACTCCACCCCAACAACAATAGATTCTCTGCAACAACAGTGAACCACCCACAACAAAATATCACACCCAGTAACAAAATATCCACCCAAGCAATATTAGACTCCCCACAGCAGCAACAACAGATCTCCCAGCAGCCAGCATCAATAGATCCTCCAGCAGCCAGTAAAAATAGACCTCTCCCTCAACAGTAGACCCCTTCCAGCAACATAAGACCCCCCAGCAACAATAGATTCCCCATCAGCAACAATAGACCTCACACAAAATCAAATCCCCACCAGTGACAATAGATCACCAGCAGCCAACATCAATAGACCCTCCAGCACACCCCACACCCCATGCTATTGCATACATTTAGTGCTGGAGGTGCCAGAACTGCGTTCCCCCACATTCTCGCTGAAAAAAAGCCCTCTTAAGGACCCTAAACATATTGTGCGGCTGAGAACTGAAACCAGTTGCTCCTGCCCCTTCTCCTGCCTGGTGCTCCAGTGAGCACTGGAGGAGAACAGCAGAGGGAGGTGACTGAAAGTAAATGCTCTCTGCTCAGAGGTGACTGAGAACTGAGTGATCTTCAGTCATGTGATCGCTTAGTTCTTTGGCAGAGAACAGTGCAGCATCAGATAGAAGCTGAAGCATGGAAGTCAGCATGTATGTTTGTTTTTCCTATCTACCCCAAACTTATTAAACTACGTATGCAGGCTATGCATAGCAAAACTATAACTTAAATCAAGAAGAAAAAAAAAAACCTCAAAGGAAAAAATCTTTACCAGGAAAATGAAATATTCTAAGGAAATATGACTATTTCAGTGAGTTTTGTTTTCCAGTGTTTCTTGTGTAATTCCATACAGCAGTCTACTGCATTTTAAAATACATAGATGAGTAATTAATACTACCATCATATAACAGTTTATCTACAATATGTATTTGAATTGAAATGGCTGTTGTAAAATATTGCATCTACATTTTTAAATATAATATCCTCAAGGCTTCCTTGCCTTTTTCATTAATCATCAGGCTTTCAAAACTAGGGAAATATTATGACTAACATATTTCAGTGTTGAAGATCCTATCCTGAAGGATCTTTTAAACAGTTTTATGATAAGTAATATCTCTTATGTTATTGACTAGCAAAGAAATAAGACTTTTCCATCCATTTTTCTAAACACTTCACTAAATCCCAAATGAAAATGGAAGTTTAACAAAATAATTCTGTGACCACTGGTAAAGAAAAGTAATAAATGTAAATTACAGCTTATCAATCACATTGTATTCAAAGTTTTTAAAATGACTGGAAAACTGCTTTTAACAACAAGATGAACTACCAAAAATTTAAAGGCCATCTCCGAGCAAAATGTTTTTCCCAATGCATTGGGGCTGTGCCAGCACTGCGTGGGTCAACTGCTAATTTTTTCTAGGGGTGAGCACAAACTTTATGCTCACCTGACCCGCTGATCCTACAAAAAACTGTGCTACCCCATGGTCAAGCAGTGGACTGTTCCCATCAATGGAGTATTCTCTGGGCATGCTGTTTTTAGGAACAGTCCATTTTCAAGACCACTGAAGTGCGGGGGTGCCGGACTGGTCTTGTGTGGGGAGGATTGGTCCGTCAGATAAGTATATTTCTGCTGCCTACTCCCATAGAATAAAATGAGCAGTTAACCCATGCAGTGCAGGCACAGCCCCACTGCACAGGGAAAAAAATGCCCAGAGTTGTGCTTTAAGAAAAGCAAGAAGTGTTCAAAGAGTAGTCTACCTGACCAGGTCTGACAATTGCCTTTAATAAACCTCTCTAGGATTTTTTGTATTTCTTTCGTAACCTGAGAGGTAATCATGTCTTATTTAGGCAATTTCAATTATAAGGTAAACTTTTTCAAACAAGTAATTTTTCTTCATAAATTTAAGCCAACGGTACACTCATACACTTAACTACTTGGGCATCCTATTCACACCCTCTTACTCCCTATTTAATGCCAACTTTCCCCCTATGTTCATGGAAATAACTCGTCTTTTAAATCACTGGACCTCTCTCCCTATATCTCTTCTTGGAAGAATTAACGTTCTCAAGATGTCGATTCTTCCCAAACTGCTATATTTATTTGAGATGCTCCCAGTCTCAGTTCCAATGTCACAATCGAAAGCTCTCCAAAGGAAATGTCTCCACTTTGTATGGAATAACACCTCCCATAGGATCGCAAGCTCAGTAGTCCTAGCCTTAAGAAATAGGGGGGGGGGGGAATGGCTGCTCCGGACATAATTAAATATTATTATGCATCTCATCTCTGAGTATTGACTTCCTGGACATCTAGGAAGGCCCCAAATAAATGGGCTGAAATTGAAATGGGGGTTACCGCCCTGGTACACCCATGTTACATGTTCTGGCCCTCCTCGAACAAACACATGCCTCAATTAGACATGTGCAGGATGAAAAAAATTGTTTTGTTTTGTTTTGATTCGTTATTTAACTAAATTCATTCAGTTAAATTTGTTGCATTCGTTACATTCGTTTTCGGGATTCCTTTCGTTTTGTATTCAAATTCGAAAAAAAATCTACTGCATTCGAAAAAAAATCTACCGAATTTGAAAAAAACGATAAAAAACAAAATAATTTTACTGTATTCGAAAAAATTGGACCGGATTTGAAAAAGTAAACTATATATAACCATTTTCTGAAATTCAAAATTTGTATAGAATGAAATCGAATTTTAATAGAAAAAAATTAGAATAGAATTGAAAATACTAGAAAAGAATAGCATAGAAAAACAATAGCACAGAGCAGAAAAAAATATTATATATATACAGTTGCAATAAAAAGTATGTGAACCCTTTTGGAATGATATGGATTTCTGCACAAATTGGTCATAAAATGTGATCTGATCTTTATCTAAGTCACAACAATAGACAATCACAGTCTGCTTAAACTAATAACACACAAAGAATTAAATGTTACCATGTTTTTATTAGACATGTGCATTCATTTTCGTCCGAATGCATTTTCGTCCAAATTTCAGGTATTTTCGTTATCGAAAGTTCAGAATCCGAAAAACGAAAGATCAGACATAAACAAATGCTTTATTTTCATTTTCGTTGCTACAACAGTTTGATATAGATAGGAGATTCGACATGATGATGACAATAACAATCTGTGTCCATCAAACCTGTGGTCGAATGCGCCTAACCTTAACTTTATTAGTCCAAGATTATTCTACATAGAGAGAAAAGATTCGACATAGAGAGAAAAGATTCGGCGTAGGGGAGAAAAGATCGCTGCTGGTATTGGGTGGGGGAAGTAAAATACAAATAATGATGATGATGAATGTTATTGGCTGATTGTAACCAAAGAGGAGGAGCAGTAAAATAGCTAGAACTGAGTACAAACGTACTTTGGCTTATGGTGTCTGTTGAAAGTTCTAAGAAGATTCGACGGAGCAGGTAAACTATATGGCGTCGTACAGTTTAGCTGCTCCGTTGACTCTTCTTTGAACATTCAACAGACACCATAAGCCTTCAATGACAGATTTGACCTCAATTTGGATTTTTGGACAAATGCAATTTTTAACGAAAAATTAAATAAATAAAAACTAATTTCGGGAGTAACTAAATAAATGTATTTTTCGGACGAAAACGAAATTCCGAAATGAAATATTTCAGTGTGCACATGTCTAGTTTTTATTGAACACACCATGTAAACATTCACAGCGCAGGTGGAAAAAGTATGTGAACCCTTGGATTTAATAAATGGTTGAACCTCCTTTGGCAGCAATAACTTCAACCAAACATTTCCTGTAGTTGCAGATCAGACGTGCACAATGGTCAGGAGTAATTCTTGACCATTCCTCTTTACAGAACTTTCTCAGTTCAGCAATATTCTTGGGATGTCTGGTGTGAATCGCTTTCTTGAGGTCATGCCACAGCATCTCAATCGGGTTGAGGTCAGAACTCTGACTGGGCCACTCCAGAAGGCGTATTTTCTTCTGTTTAAGCCATTCTGTTGTTGATTTACTTCTATGCTTTGGGTCATTGTCCTGTTGCAACACCCATCTTCTGTTGAGCTTCAGCTGGTAGACAGATGGCCTTAAGTTCTCCTGCAAAATGTCTTGATAAACTTGGGAATTCATTTTTCCTTCGATGATAGCAATCCGTCCAGGCCCTGACGCAGCAAAGCAGCCCCAAACCATAATGCCCCACCACTATACTTCACAGTTGGGATGAGGTTTTGATGTTGGTGTGCTGTGCCTCTTTTTCTCCACACATAGTGTTGTGTGTTTCTTCCAAGCAACTCAACTTTGGTTTCATCTGTCCACAGAATATTTTTCCAGTACTGCTGTGGAACATCCAGGCGCTCTTGTGCAAACTGTAAATGTGCAGCAATGTTGTTTTTTTTTGGACAGCAGTGGCTTCCTCTGTGGTATCCTCCCATGAAATCCATTCTTGTTTAGTGTTTTACGTATCGTAGATTCACTAACAGGGATGTTAGCATATGCCAGAGACTTTTGTAAGTCTTTAGCTGACACTCTAGGATTCTTCTTCACTTCATTGAGCAGTCTGCACTGTGCTCTTGCAGTCATCTTTACAGGACACCCACTCGTAGGGAGAGTAGCAGCAGTGCTAAACTTTCTCCATTTATAGACAATTTTTTTACCGTGGACTGATGAACAGCAAGGCTTTTGGAGATACTTCATTAACCCTTTCCAGCTTTATGCAAGTCAACAATTCTTAATCGTAGGTCTTCTGAGAGCTCTTTTGTGCAAGGCATCATTCACATCAGGCAATGGTTCTTGTGAAATGCAAACCCAGAACTGGTGTGTGTTTTTTATAGGGCAGGGCAGCTGTAACCATCACCTCCAATCTCATCTCATTGATTGGACTCCAGTTGGCTGACACCTCACTCCAATTAGCTCTTGGAGATCTCATTAGTCTAGGGGTTCACATACTTTTTCCACCTGCAATGTGAATGTTTGCATGGTGTGTTCAATAAAAACATGGTAAAATTTAATTCTTTGTGTGTTATTAGTTTAAGCAGACTGTGATTGTCTATTGTTGTGACTTAGATGAAGATCAGATCACATTTTATGACCAATTTGTGCAGAAATCCATATCATGGGCGGCACAGTGGTGTAGTGGTAGCACTCTCACCTAGCAGTAAGAAGGGTCGCTGGTTCGAATCCCAACCAGGACACTACCTGCCTGGAGTTTGCATGTTCTCCCTGTGCCTGCGTGGGTTTCCTCCGGGTACTCCGGTTTCCTCCCACACTCCAAAGACATGCTGGTAGGTTAATTGGATCCTGTCTAAATTGTCCCTAGTATGTATGAATGTGAGTTAGGGACCTTAGATTGTAAGCTCCTTCCAAAAGGGTTCACATACTTTTAATTACAACTGTATATAGATATATATATATATCTGGAATGAGGATTGGAATGATATGGATTTCTGCACAAATTGGTCATAAAAAGTGATCTGATCTTCATCTAAGTCACAACAATAGACAATCACAGTCTGCTTAAACTAATAACACACAAAGAATTAAATGTTACCATGTTTTTATATATATATAACATCTTCTGAAATTCGAATTTCGTATAGAATGAAATTAAATTCCAATAAAAAAGATTAGAATAGAATACAAAAAATAGAAAAGAATAGCATAGAAAAACAATAGAACAGAATAGAAAAAAATATAATATATTCTATTCTAATCTAATCTTTTCTATTCGAATTTGAATTAATGCTGTACCAAATTTTATATCTACTGTATATATATAGATATCTATATATATATATAGATATCTATATATATATATAGATATCTATATATATATATATATATATATATATATATATATATATATATATATATATATATATTTCTATTCTGTTCTATTGTTTTCTCTTTTCTAGTCTTTTCTATTAGAATTCGATTTCATTCTATATATAAATAACATATATATATATATATATATATATATATATATATATATATATATATATATAGTATAAAACCGTTTTCCGACATTCAAGTTTCATATAGAATGAATTAGAATAGACTGGAAAAACAATAGAACAGAATAGACTAAAATATGATATATATTATATTTTATTCTATTCTGTTCTGTTGTTTTTCAATTTTATTCTTTTCTATTCTTTTCTACTCTAATTCAAATTCATTCTATACGAAATTAGAATTTCAGAATTTCTGAAATTTCCAAAATTTGAATAGAAAAGATTAGAATATAATAGAAAGTAATAGAAAAGCATAGAAAAGGAATAGAACAGAATAGAAAAAATATAATATATATTATATCTTATTATATTCTGTTCTATTGTTTTTCTTGTCTATTCTTTTCTATTCTTTTCTATTTGAATTTGAAATAATTCTATGCAAAATTCGAATATATATATATATACACATCTTGAATTTGAATTTGAATAGAAAAGATTAGAATAGAGAGATTAGGAAAGAATAGTCTAGAAAAACAATAGAACAGAATAGAACAAAATATAATATATGTATATATATATTATATTTTATTCTATTCTGTTCTATTGTTTTTCTTGTCTATTCTTTTCTATTCTAATGTTTTCTATTCAAATTCTGATTCATTCTATAAGCAATTCAAATTTCAGAAGCCATCTTCCGAATTTCGAATTTCATATAGAATGAATTTGAATAGAAAAGTTTAGAATAGAAAAGAAAAGAATAACATAGAAAAACAATGGAACAGAATAGAAAAAAATATAATATATATATATATATATATATATATATATATATATATATATATATATATATATATATATATATATATATATATATATATATATATGAAATTAGAATTTCGGATAATGGTTATATACACATATAATATTTATATATATATAACCATTTTCCGAAATTCGAATTTCATATAGAATGATTTTGAATTCAAATAGAAAAGATTAGAATAGAAAATAATAGAAAAGAATAGAATAGAAAAACAATAGAACAGAATAGAATAAAATATAATATATGTTTTTCTAGTTTATTCTTTTCTATTATTTTCTATTCAATTCTAATCTTTTGTATTCAAATTCAAATTCATTCTATGCGAAATTCAAATTTTGGAAGATGGTTACATATATATTATATTTTTTGTGTTCAGTTTTATTGTTTTTTAGTGCTATTCTTTTCTATTCTATTCTAATCTTTTCTATTCAAATTTGATTTCATTCTATATGAAATTCAAATTTCGGAAGGTGTTTTATTTTTATATATATATATATTTTTTTTTCTATTCTGTTCAATTGTTTTTCTATTCAAATCTTTTCTATTCTAATTCAAATTCATTCTATACAAAATTTGAACTTCAGAAGTCATCTTCCGAAATTTGAATTTTGTATAGAATGAATTTGAATTTGAATAGAAAAGATTAGAATAGAATGGAAAATAATAGAAAACAATAGCATAGAAAAACAATAGAACAGACTAAAAAAAAAAATATTTATATATAATATTTTTTTTAGTCTGTTCTATTTTTTTTCTATGCTATTTTTTTCTACTCTTTTCTATTCTATTGTAATCTTTTCTGTTCAAATTCAAATTCATTCTATACGAAATTTGAATTTCTGAAGATGGATTATTTTTTACTATATATTTTTTTACATTTTTGTATTTTTTTACTGGTTGCATCTTTAGTCATTAATTCATTTTTTTTTAAACTTTTTCTTTCCCTTCATCTCAGTTTTCAAGGCTGGTATTATATCAGTCACACATTACTGTCACGGGGTGGATTTGAATTCACTGATATCACATTGCAGCTTCATTGCTGGTTGCATTATTTGTATACATTAGAGTGTCACACTGTACCAAGGTGTTTGTATGATTTTTTAAGGTTACAGTAATAGGGGATGCCAATTGGTTTATGCTTTTGAATTTATTCATAACCTTAGAGATTCAGTGCACCTCCAGCTCACTCTATACTAGGGAGGGCGGTAGTGCCTGGCCCATTCCCACAACTAGTGGGGACAGCGCCACTATTCATCTTCACAATTAAAGGGTGGATTCAGTTTATACATATTTTACATTTTAAGTGGCAGCTTTTATTGTGTTCCTCTTTTTATTTCATTAAGCGCAGAGGTGGTAATACAGGCCTGGGCGGATTTACTTGTTTTCAGGTCTCTTTGGTGCTAACTATTTGTTACTAGTAAATATACGTTGTTGATCCGAGATAGAAAACCTTAATATCTGACTATACCATACTTTTGATATGTCTCACTCACTTATACATGTAATGCCTTTCTTTTTTTTATATGTTGAAATGCTTTACTCTATGTACCGCATTGTAAGATTTCTAAAACGGTTATAAATAAACAATTAAAAAACATTTGAGCCAACATTTATGCTAATAAATTTCTTTGGTGAAAAAAAAACCCAAATCAGTGTACATTATTTTGTCTGTGCGAAAGTTATTGAGTCTACAAGCTATGCTACATTGATCAATCCTAATAAACTGAAAGCCTAATGCCCCGTACCCACGGTCGGATTTTCCGATGGAAAATGTGTGATAGGACCTTGTTGTCGGAAATTCCGACCATGTGTGGGCTCCATCTGACTTTTTCCATCGGATTTTCCGACACACAAAGTTTGAGAGCAGGCTATAAAATTTTCCGACAACAAAATCCGTTGTTGGAATTTCCGAACGTGTGTACACAAATCCGACGCACAAAGTGCCACGCATGCTCAGAATAAATAAAGAGACGAAAGTTATTGGCTACTGCCCCGTTTATAGTCCTGACCTACGTGTTTTACGTCACCGCATTCAGAATTTTCCGACAACTTTGTGTGACCGTGTGTATGCAAGACAAGTTTGAGCCAACATCCGTCGGAAAAAATCCTAGGATTTTGTTGTCGGAATGTCCGATCAATGTCTGACCGTGTGTACCGGGCATATGTCATTTCTTGAAGCCCTAAAATTCCAGGACTTTACAAATACCCCCCAAATGACAGTCCAACGTATTTAGTAAGAGGCATGGTGACATTTTAGAAGTTGTCATTCTTTTCCCATGATTCTTTGGAAAATTAGGAAATACATTTTTTTCACAAAATTGTTATTTTAACAAGTTTTTTCTCACACAGCATAGGCATACTTGCAACTAAACACGTGTGAGACTTTTTCACAGCCTAGCCACATAGAGAGGCCCAACAACCAAGAAACACCTTCAGGTGTTCTAGGGGCATAAATTGCAAGTCTAATTTCCTGACTACCTATCACATTTTTGATGAGCACCAAGAAAATTACCAATAGTTTTAGTAGTGCAGTTGTCAACAGAGGAGAACATTGGTCCAGGCAGCAGGCAAGGACATGGTCAGCAACAGCGAAAGGAATCATCCAGACAGCAGGCAGGAATACTGTCCATAAACAGTCCATGGTCAGTACAGGCAGCAGGCAAATATATTGTCAGCACAGCCAAAGCATTGGTCCAGGCAGCAGGCAGAGATGTGGTCAGCACCAGTCAAAGGAATTGTCCAGGCAGCAGGCAGAAACATGGTCAGCACAGCCAAAGTATTGGTCCTGGCAGTTGGTAGGAACATAATCCATAAACAGGCCAGAGTCAGTACAGGCAGCAAACAGAGGTGAGGTCAGCTCGGGCAGCAGACATGATCAATTAACAGGCAAGGGGAAGTTGGCAGCAGGCAGAAATATCAAGCTTAGGGACTTGGTCAGTTAAGACCTGGGCAAAAAGATAAAGGCTTATTCCCACCCAAATTTCTTCAAAGGCTCTGGTCTCCAGATCCTAACCTGGGAATTACAAAATATGGAGAAAACCAAAAAGCATAGTTTTCTCCACTGTGAAAAACTACTCTGGAGCCCCTCACATATGTGCGACCCCCTATGTTATCTTGAATCCCACTACTACGGTAGCAGGGCAAAAGATCAGTCCAAGCGGCAAGCAAAAAACGTGGTCAATTAACAGGCTGAGTTCAGTTCAGGTGGAAGGCAGAAACATGGTTGATGAACAATTTAGGAGGCAGGTAGAAGCATAATTGATAAACAGGCCAGGATCTGTTTAGGTGGCAGGCAGAGGCATGGTCAGTTTAGGCAGCAGGCAGAGACGTGGTCGAATAACAGGCCAGGGTCAGTTCAGGAGCAGGCAGAGGCATGATTAGTGTGAATGCAAATGGTCAGATATGCAAAAGCCTGGTTGGGATGGACACGTGGGGCAGTAATAAATGGTGTCTCATCTAACTCCCCCCTACCCACATTTTTTTTACGTTTTTGGCCTGTTTCTCTGGGAGGGAAAATGTCGTTCAGGGAGTCTGCTCACTGCATCTGAGTGAATGTAACAAATTCCTCCTGATATCTGAGAAAGGATTTGGGTCTTTCAGTGGATTCATGGTAGATAACATAGGAATTATAAATTGCCAAATTGAAGAGATAAATGGAGACTTTCTTGTACCAGTGGTGACTGGTTCTCAATCTTTTTTTTTATTTATTTCCCAATTTTCAGCATCTGTAACTCTGCTCAATTCTTCCATCAGCACATCATTTATAATTTGACACCCCAGCCTAATCTTTGGTTTTATATAGCTTCCACACACTCATTGTTATATCACCTTCTAATTTCCATGCTGTTTGGGCAGTCCAATCCCATATCACCATGGAGTTTATGATTATAATCCACATCAATCATTCAACATTTATTTAATTATTTACAGATACATTGTGTTTCTCCCTAGAAGTTTGAGACGATCAATCCCACATCACCATGGATTGTTTGATGATGGCCCGATCACACAGCATCAGCACATTATTTTTTCTGTTCCCTGATACCATGCCACAGATGCCACCTCAGCTCCCATGTCAGTTGTTGACCCCAGCCCACCGTTGGTGGCCCTGCCACACCCGAGGACCCATGGCTAGTTCTGTAAGTATGAGTGGATGTTATATCATCTCCCCTCAACTTAACTAAAATGTTTCATTAGTGCAATCAGTCTGACTCATTATTTATATTTTATAGGCTTTTGGCCACAATTTCTCCTGATGAGTGGTAATCAACCATGAAATGCGTTGAGCTACGGATTCTACACCTATGCATCTTTTACTTACAGTAACATTCAGATATGTGCAATATTGTGCCTATCCAATGCCAGACTAGATACTTACCTTTTATCATGTTATTATCCATCTTTAAAGCTACTTACATTGAACTTTTATTGTGCCTTGCATTTATGTGTGTGTACATATATGTATTGACTCTATATGTATATATATGAAATTAATTTCAGACTCAAAGTGCTGCGCGTCTTGTTTTGTTATTATTCATTAATATATGAAATAAACTTGTCACGAATAGTTATTTATTTTCAAAGTGCATGCTTCATTCAAAGTCCCAACCCTTCATTTATTTTCGTACCAATGGTGGGTTCTTCTTGTTGCAAGATAGGGCTAGATCATCTGATCGTTATAATTGACTTCTCCATGAACATATTGCACTTATGTACATATTCAGGTTTCTGGACTGGGTAATTCCTTCTGTGGATTTCCACGGAGGTGTCATTGTGGATTGGGGAAAGCATATATACATCTCACTTGTCCCTTCACTTCATAGCCAACACTTCTTCATTCCGCAAACTCACCAACTCCCCTCTTTTTAGTTCTGTATTCCCCATCCTTTGCATAAAGCCCTTCTACTAGCTGTTACTGTGCTGCATGCTAGTGTTTGCTTCTGGTAAAGTTTGCAGAAAAGGGGCAGGCTGGTAAAATAGTTATCAACGTATAAATGATGCCCCTCTTTGAAGAGTGGGAATACTAGATCCCAAATGACTTTTCCACTGTTACTACTATAGTTTGGGCAGTCAGGGAGATGCAGCTGGGTGTCCTTTCCTTTGTACATGTGGAAGGCATACATGTAGCCTGTGGCTCTGTCACACAGCTCACACAGCTTCACCTCATATCTGGCACTTTTACTGGGGATGAGCCTGCCAGTGAAATGGACAAGCGACTCATCCACACAGATGTTTTTGTCTGGGATACACAATTGGAAAAATTGCTCAAAGAAAACATTACTGTGTGTTATCACTGAAACAGAGGAATCAGAGAGAAACTCGATGGATCTTTCTCCTAAAATGTTTGTTCCCTAGAGGTATGAACATAGAACTGGACCTCAACTGCTTCATCAGTAACAGCTAACTATGTTAAACACATGGGCATAGTTTAGAAGTCAGGGGGACACATAATGGGTACATTATTGGTCCATCCACAAATTTTTTCACTATTGTTGAGATATCCACAAATTATTTATATATTTTTTTCATTATTGTTGAGATATTAGAATGCAGTTTGCACATACATATATTATACACATTAATTAAATAGTGATATCACGGATTTGAAATGGTCACTTTTCACGAGAGACTATGTCACACATGGGGAAATTGAGAGACGTGTATGATATAATGTAGCAGTTCATATTTAAATATGATTGCACACTTATAATTTCATATTATGATTTACACTGTACTTATGTCGTTTATGCTTACTCCTACATGCATGTATATTTGTATATGCAGATGTCTATATACATGCATGTTTTTCACTAGGAATTATTATTTATTGTATAGTTTCCTATCACTATTTTCTCCATTTTTTTCTTTTTATATTTAATTTTATTTTAATTTTTATTTTATTTTTTATTTTTAATTTTTATTTTTGATTTTTGATTTTTATTATTTTTTATTTTTTATTTTTATTTTTGATTTTTATTTATTATTTTTTATTTTTTATCTTTATTTTATTTTTTATTTTTTATTTTCATTTTTTATTTTTATCCTATTCTTTATTCTATTTTTAATATTTTTCACAAGAATATTTTTCACTATGTATATTCATTATGAATGTGGATATGTACTGACTTCTAATGTGGGGTAGAAATGATTCGTTTTAAGACAATTCAACCTTTGTGAGAAATATCTAGGAAGTAATAACCCCTTGGTATGATGGTTAGCGTTCTAATGTAGAGGGAAGGGATATTGTTAAGCTGATCGCCACACATTTACCTGTAAAATACCTTTTAAATATTGATTGATATATATTCAATATAGAACTGTGAACCAGAATGAAGAGAAGGGCTATAGATTGCTCACACGGAGACACAGGAAGTGTGTGAATGCTGAGTGAATTGCACCCGCCCACTCTAATTCTGGTGTGGTTAAATAGTTTGATTCGCCGGTTAGCCAACCCCATGATTAAATCTTTAATGATGAAACATGTCGGGGCATAGCTGCATGGTGATCTTACACCAGTGCTAGAGGAGGGAGTGAAGGGGGACAGAGCAGAGCTCCAGTGAAGGGACGAGTGCTGCGGACGGGTGAGACGAACGTGAGCACACACACCTCCTGGGTCTGCCGTGGCCTGCCTGTTGTTATTTCAGTTGCTATTGCTTGCTGTGCTGTGGGAGTTCTCCATTTGCCGTGAAGTGACTTGCCTGTTATTTTATTTTAAATGTGAGTTCATTATAAGTTGTTTTATATGTGATTAAATCTTTTAAACAAGATTACACTATTGGAGCTTCTTTTATTTTTATGTCATATTACCAACCTGAGAAAAGCGGTGTTCCTATGGAGCAGTGGAGGTGTATGCTCGCATGTTAACCCCCATGTAAGTGGGTTAGAGGCTCTGTCAGGCCAAACACGAGAGTGAGAGGCCTTAACAGCTGGTGAGTTTGAATTTCAGCAGGGAGTGGATTCACGTCACAGAGGTGTGGTGGATGTTTGAAAACACAGCTGAGCAGTTTTGGAGTCACCCTCACTCTTTTTTTGGACTTTCTTCAAATATTTTCACGATTATTTTTCACGATTGATTGGTTTCTGGACTTTTACTGTGTTCAATTTTTATTATATATTTTGTCTTGGATTTATATATTTGTATATCACTTTCACTGAGTGTTATAATTTATATTAGCTCATATTGAATTTATTGAATAATTTATTTTATTTAATATTCATTTTTACTTTTTGGGATATTTAGCAATATATGTTTTTTTCACTTTTTTTCTAGTCACGTCTGTATTCAGCTCACTGGTTGGATAAGAGTGTCTGGCATCTCCCCACCTGGGGATTAGCGCCACTATTTCATCCATAATTTTCTTTTGGTGAATTCGGTTTAGAAACAGAGGAATCGCATGATCATTAAATATTGTGTTCTTGGCATAACAAATAAATAAATGAGCATTGAATGAATGGGGTGGGTGGACTAGTAAGTGTGTACTCCACTGTTAATGGTTTCCAATCATACATAACTTGAATTTGGGTTATTGGTGATAAATTTGCAGACATAAAGATTGCACTAGTCCACCATTAAATGTAATAAATCGTTGGTGAAAAAAAATAAATAAAAAATCAATGGGTGCAAAAATTTCTGTGTTGGCCTGAACACCTGGCTGTGCAGTAAAACAGGGGTATAGTAGCTACTCCAGAGTTATGGGGAAGCTTTGCCAGGTTTTCAAGTGCATCTGGGAGACTGGCATTGGCCCTAACCCTCTATGTCAGGCGTGAAACCCCACTAGTACCTGGCCTTTCATACAGTGGTACTGCACTACTGACGGATTGCCACTGCACTACTGATGACTGCCTGCTCCTCACCAGAATGCCTTGGTTTGGTGGGTACCCTTTCCTCCTCTGCTTCTGTTACAGACCCACTACTTAACACCAGTTAATCAGAATCAGACAGAGAGAGCTCCCTGCTGCTCCTGTTGGTCATACTGAGGATTTGATATGCCTCCAAGCTGCTAAAATTTGTTTTAGATGATGTGGTTGCACTGATGAGGCTGCACTGACGAGGATGCCATGAGGTGCGCTATTGAGGTTGCACTAATGGGTGCTGATGAGGCTTCACTGATGTGCGCTGATGAGGAAGCACTGAGGTGAGCTATTGAGGTTGCACTGATGGGCACTGATGAGGCCATTCTAAAGGGTGCTGATGAGGCTGCTCTGATGGGTGCTGATGAGGCTGCTCTGATGGGCGCTGATGAGGCTGCTCTGATAGGCGCTGATGAGGCCGCTCTAAAGGGTGCTGATGAGGCTGCTCTGATGGGCGCTGATAAGGCTGCTCTGATGGGTGCTGATGAGGCTGCTTTTATGGGTGCTAAGGATGCTGTACTGATGGGTGCTGCTGAGGCTGCATTGATATGCGCTGATGGGCACTGATGAGGCTGCACTGATAGACATTGATGAGGATGCACTGATGGTTGCTGATGTGGCTGTACTGATGGGCACTGATAAGGCTGTATTGATGGGTGCTAATGAGGCTGCACTGATGGATCCTGATGAGGCTGAACTGATGGGTGCTGATGAGGCTGCACTGATTTTCACTGATGGGTACTGATGAGGCGGCACTGATGAGGCTGCACTGATGGGCACTGCTGAGGCGGCACTGATAAAATACACTGATGAGGTTGCTCTGATAGGGTGTTGATGAGGCTGCACTGATAGGTGCTAATAAGGCTGTACTGATGTGCACTGATGAGGCTACACTGGGCACTGCTGATGTGGCACTGATAAGCCATACTGATGTTCACTGATGAGGCAGCACTGATGGATGCTGATGCTCCACTGATGAGTCGGCACTGATGGGCACTGATGGGCACTGATAAGTGGCACTGATAAGGCGGCACTAATGAGGTGGCACTGTTAGCCTGCACTGACATGGCTGCACTGATATTAGGGCACTGATAGGGCTGCACTGATATTAGGGCCCTAGTGAGGCTGCGCTGATGATCAGTGTGACTGATGTGTGGCACTGTGGCCACTCTGTAGCCATCTTGTCAAGAACAAGTTAAAGCAGAGCTCCACCCAAAAAGGGGAGCTCCACTTGTCAGCCTCCTCTCTCCCTCCGCTGCCACATTTCGTATCTTTTGGGGGGAGCGGGTACCTGGGCCGGAAGTTTGCCCCCTCTCCTTCCTCTGCAGCCAACCCATTCACAAAGTGCAGCTCGCTTCATGCGCAGTAGGAAACTGGTTGTGAAGCCACAAGGCTTCACTGCCACTTTCCCTTAGTCAAGATGGCGGCACCAGCACCCAAAAGCCAATTGACAAATCGGCTCGGGTGAGGACATCGCTGGATTTCTGAACAGGTAAGTGCCCTAATATTACAAGTCAGCAGCTACAGTAATTGTAGCTGCTGACTTTCATTTTTTTATGGGAGCCTGGAGCTCCTCTTTAATGACACTGCCAATCAATCAAGCTAGGATATTAAGGACATCTAGTGGCAGAAAGGAATTACTTAGGTGTTCGGACTGAAGGTACTGCATGGGACAGATCCAGATGTAAAGCATACAGCTGGACCAAAGCCCTTCACATAAATTTGCAAATGTATGCAACAAAAAACTATTTTTATAAAACTATTATTTTTAATGCAAAGTGTTAAGCCATTTGAACTTATTTATATATACTATTTTGTATTTTATTGTTGTGTGAACTGTCCTGCCCATGAGCATTTTACTTAAAGACATTTATAAATTAATCAGAGCAGGCACAGTTTTTACTTTGCAAATGCTGCTTTTATTATTTTTACTTTTCTTGATCAATTTGTTTTGCCCCAGGAGTTCAGCTTTAAAACAATGTCTGAATTTTAACTAAATATTCATATTCTTGCATATGCTCAGTCAAAGCTGCTTCTCCTAACCATTTGATATTCAGGGCAAAATAAATTAGACAATATGAGTCAACCAAATTAACCTAATGCAGTCTAGATTGAATCAAAAACTGACACTTTAGAAGTTTTCGTGTCTGTATTTCAAAAGCTGCAGTGTATTATATTCCATGGTACAATTTTAGTTTTTCTTCTAATTGCTTCCTAAATGACACCTCCTGTCAAAAATATTTTATGCAGCTTATAAGTGCATATATTTTTAAACTCCTTACCACTGATTGCTATAATTAAGCAGAACATTAGAATAGGTGATTTTATTTTTAAAACCAAAACTGAGGAATCTTGTGTAACAAAACATTTTATCTCTTTCTCAGTTGACAAATTGCGGCACATTACAGCATATTGCTGAAAACCTTTTTTATTGACAAGAGGCAGTCAGGCCTAGCAACCCTTTCATTCTTGTCTGTTATCTTAGAATCAATTGCACAGCCTGGTGCACTGATTAATGACTGGAGAGAGTTCTGCAGAATTTGACCCATCTGGTCACTGAGGAAACCCACCCCATGGGCTTCTCATCGATTTACCAAGAACTTTCTTCTACACAGAGGTGACCTCAAAGATTTCACCTGGCCTGATATTTTAAGAAATGGTTGTCTCTGTATTATAGTCTAAAAGGAATAAAAGTAACCTTAAGACTAGTAGATACTCAGCTTTATTTTTAATTTAGATCTTATAGTTCAAGTGAATCTATCTTATAATCTAAGAAAAGATCACAAGCTTTATAGGTCACAGTCAATATTATCTGGAGCTGTGACTGGTTTTAGTTGCTATGTACCTAGATTCTGCAGTTCATTTTAAAACACATTTTATTTTGGAAACAACAATCAAAGTAAATTATTTAGCAAATAATTGTTGTGGAATTGATTACTGGTACATAATAAATTGCCTAAATGGTGAAATAACTGAATATGCTAAAATTTGCTCGAACAGACAATTCGTTTGCATTTCCCGATTAACCACTTCCCGCCGGCAAGGCGTACATGAACGTCCTCCGGTTTCAGGGGTTATCCCGGGATTATGCCTGCACCTACAGGCACCATCCCAGTATCAATCTTTTCAACCGGTGAGTCTGTGCAAGGCAGAAGTGATTTGAGTGGATAATTAGCCACTCGATCACTTCTGAGGGTGGCGGAAGGGGGTCCCACCGCCACCTCTCCCGGGCTCTCTGGTCCCATCCCGGAGGCCAGCAGCAATGGCTGCCCTGTACAGGGAGGGAGGAATTAGCATTATTCCTCTCTCTGTAACCTCAGAAAATGGGAGCGAAGAGTAGTTTGTCACTTCCAGTTCTGCCCCTTTGTTTTCCATGGCCACCAAAGGCCAGGTAAGAAGCCGATCAGACCGATCTGTGTCTGATCGGCTACATGAGAGGTATAATAGACCCCAAATCTTTCCATAAAGAGGACCTGTCACGGACCATGCTATCACTAGGGATGTTGGTTCATCCCCTGTGATAGCAATAAAGTTAGTACAAAAAAATTAAAAAATTATATTTTTGTATAAAATAAATAAATAAATAATAAAAAATAAATTCAAAGTGCCCCTGTCCCACCGTGCTTACATGCAAATGTGAAAGCATATGTTACTCCTGCACACATACAGCGGGGACGGAAAGTATTCAGACCCCCTTAAATTTTTCACTCTTTGTTATATTGCAGCCATTTGCTAAAATCATTTGAGTTCATTTTTTTTCCTCGTTAATGTACACACACCCCATATTGACAGAAAAACACAGATTTGTTGACATTTTTGCAGATTTATTAAAAAAGAAAAACTGAAATCTCACATGGTCCTAAGTATTCAGACCCTTTGCCGTGACACTCATATATTTAACTCAGGTGCTGTCCATTTCTTCTGATCATCCTTGAGATGGTTCTACACCTTCATTTGAGTCCAGCTGTGTTTGATTATACTGATTGGACTTGATTAGGAAAGCCACACACCTGTCTATATAAGACCTTACAGCTCACGGTGCATATCAGAGCAAATGAGAATCATGAGGACAATGGAACTGCCCGAAGAGCTCAGAGATAGAATTGTGGCAAGGCACAGATCTGGGCAAAGTTACAAAAAAATTCTGCAGCACTTAAGGTTCCTAAGAGCACAGTGGCCTCCATAATCCTTAAATGGAAGATGTTTGAGATGACCAGAACCCTTCCTAGAGCTGGCCGTCTGGCCAAACTGAGCTATCGGGGGAAAGGAGCCTTGGTGACAGAGGTAAACAAGAAACCAAAGAGCACTGTGGCTGAGCTCCAGAGATGCAGTCGGGAGATGGGAGAAAGTTGTAGAAAGTCAACCATCACTTCAGCCCTCCACCAGTCTCGGCTTTATGGCAGAGTGGCCCGACGGAAACCTCTCCTCAGTGCAAGACATATGAAACCCCGCATGGAGTTTGCTAAAAAAAACCTAAAGGACTCCAAGATGGTGAGAAATAAGATTCTCTGGTCTGATGAGACCAAGATAGAATTTTTTGGCCTTAATTCTAAGCGATATGTGTGGAGAAAACAGGGCACTGCTTATCACCTGTCCAATACAGTCCCAACAGTGAAGCATGGTGGTGGCAGCATCATGCTGTGGGGGTGTTTTTCAGCTGCAGGGACAGGAAGACTGGTTGCAATTGAGGGAAAGATGAATGCGGCCAAGTACAGGCATATCCTAGACGAAAACCTTCTCCAGAGTGCTCAGGACCTCAGACTGGGCCGAAGGTTTACTTTCCAACAAGACAATGACCCTAAGCACACAGCTAAAATAACGAAGGAGTGGCTTCACAACAACTCCGTGACTGTTCTTGAATGGCCCAGCCAGAGCCCTGACTTAAACCAGGAACGGTCCTGGCCGGGGTGCACGGGGTGCACCGCACCCCAGCGCTGTCATTTTTGTTCAGAAGAGGGGCGCCGTCGCAGCCCGAGCTAGAATCGCCGGCCAAGCGATTCTAGCTGTGTAACAGAGTGACGTCACTCAGGGACGCCGCGGCCGCCCCAGCATTCAGAGCGCGCCGCGTCCGCCCCAGCATTCCTTGCGCCGCCTCCGCGGCTAGTACAGTCTGAAGCTCAGAGAGCTGAGAGCTCCGCCCACCTCAGCCATCTTCGCAGACAGCGTGAGCGCTCAGCGTGGCTAAGAGGGGAGCGGAGCCGAGCCGAGCCGGAACGGAGAGTAGACTAGTGCCTAGCTCTGGCTGGTCTGAAGACATAGAAGAGAAGAAGAGCATATCTGCGGCTGCCCGCCTCCCTGTCCCTGCACTGCACCAGGCAGCGTCCGTCCAGGCCGGTCAAGGAAGGAAGTTGGAACTTGTAAGTAGTAGTAGTCTGACTGATGCACTGCTGCCCATCAAACACACAGCTACTGTTGTGCCCATCAAAAGCTGCCACTCTGCCTATAAAAAGCTGCCACTCTGCCTAAACACAGCCACACTGTGCCCATCAAAACCTGCCACTCTGCCCATCAAAAGCTGCCACTCTGCCCAAACAGCCACTGTGCCCATCAAAAACTGCCACTCTGCCCATCAGACACATCCACTGTTGTGCCCATCAAAAACTGCCACTCTGCCCATCAGACACATCCACTGTTGTGCCCATCAAAAACTGCCACTCTGCCCATCAAAATCTGCCACTGCCCAAACACAGCCACTGAGCCATAAAACGCAGCCACTGTGCCCATCAAATGCCCACCGTGCCCATCAAAAGCTGACACTGTGCCCATCAAAAGCTGACACACTGTGCCCATCAAACACAGCCACTGTGCCCATCAGACACAGCCACTGTTGTGCCCATCAAAAGCTTCCACTGTGCCCAAACAAAGCCACTGTGCCCATCAAAACCTGACACTGTGCCCATCAAAACCTGACACTGTGCCATAAAACGCAGACAATGTGGCATAAAACGTACCCACTGTGCCCATCAAATGCCCCCTGTGCCCATCAAAAGCTGACACTGCCCATCAAACGCAGCCACTGTGCCCATCAAAAGCTGCCACTGTGCCCAGCAAAAGCTGCCCCTCTGCCCATCAGACACAGCCACTGTTGTGCCCATCAAAAACTGCCACTCTGCCCATCAAAAGCTGCCACTGCCTAAACACAGCCACTGAGCCATAAAACGCAGCCACTGTGCCCATCAAATGCCCACCGTGCCCATAAAAAGCTGCCACTGTGCCCATCAAAAGCTGACACTGTGCCCATCAAAAGCTGACACACTGTGCCCATCAAACACAGCCACTGTGCCCATCAGGCACAGCCACTGTTGTGCCCATCAAAAGCTTCCACTGTGCCCAAACACAGCCACTGTGCCCATCAAACGCAGCCAATGTGCCATTAAACGCAGCCACTGTGCCATAAAACGCAGACAATGTGGCATAAAACGTAGCCACTGTGCCCATCAAATGCCCCCTGTGCCCATCAAAAGCTGACACTGCCCATCAAACGCTGCAATTGTGCCATCAAATGCAGCCACTGTGCCCATCAAAAGCTGCCACTGTGCCCATCAAAAGCTGACACTGTGCCCATCAAAAGCTGCCACTCTGCCCATCAGACACAGCCACTGTTGTGCCCATCAAAAACTGCCACTCTGCCCATCAAAAGCTGCCACTGCCCAAACACAGCCACTGAGCCATAAAACGCAGCCACTGTGCCCATCAAACGCCCGCCGTGCCCATCAAAAGCTGACACTGCCCATCAGACACAGCCACTGTTGTGCCTATCAAAAACTGCCACTCTGCCCATCAAAAGCTGCCACTGCCCAAACACAGCCACTGAGCCATAAAACGCAGCCACTGTGCCCATCAAACGCCCACCGTGCCCATCAAAAGCTGACACTGCCCATCAAACACAGTCACTGTGCCCATCAAAAGCTGACACTGTGCCCATCAAAAGCTGACACTGCCCATCAAACACAGCCACTGTGCCCATCAGACACAGCCACTGTTGTGCCCATCAAAAGCTGCCACTCTGCCCATCAAAAGCTTTCACTGTGCCCAAACACAGCCACTGTGCCCATCAAACGCAGCCAATGTGCCATTAAACGCAGCCACTGTGCCATAAAACGCAGACAATGTGGCATAAAACGTAGCCACTGTGCCCATCAAATGCCCCCTGTGCCCATCAAAAGCTGACACTGCCCATCAAACGCCGCCATTGTGCCATCAAACGCAGCCACTGTGCCCATCAAAAGCTGACACTGTGCCATTAAACGCAGCCACTGTGCCATAAAACGCAGACAATGTGGCATAAAACGTAGCCACTGTGCCCATCAAAAGCTGACACTGCCCATCAAACGCCGCCATTGTGCCATCAAACGCAGCCACTGTGCCCATCAAAAGCTGCCACTGTGCCCACCAAAAGCTGACACTGTGCCCATCAAAAGCTGACACTCTGCCCATCAGACACAGCCACTGTTGTGCCCATCAAAAACTGCCACTCTGCCCATCAAAAGCTGCCACTGCCTAAACACAGCCACTGAGCCATAAAACGCAGCCACTGTGCCCATCAAATGCCCACCGTGCTTATAAAGAGCTGCCACTGTGCCCATCAAAAGCTGACACTGCCCATCAAACACAGCCACTGTGCCCATCAGACACAGCCACTGTTGTGCCCATCAAAAGCTGCCACTCTGCCCATCAAAAGCTTCCACTGTGCCCAAACACAGCCACTGTGCCCATCAAACGCAGCCAATGTGCCATTAAACGCAGCCACTGTGCCATAAAACGCAGACAATGTGGCATAAAACGTAGCCACTGTGCCCATCAAATGCCCCCTGTACCCATCAAAAGCTGACACTGCCCATCAAACGCCGCCATTGTGCCATCAAACGCAGCCACTGTGCCCATCAAAAGCTGACACTGTGCCATTAAACGCAGCCACTGTGCCATAAAACGCAGACAATGTGGCATAAAACGTAGCCACTGTGCCCATCAAAAGCTGACACTGCCCATCAAACGCCGCCATTGTGCCATCAAACGCAGCCACTGTGCCCATCAAAAGCTGCCACTGTGCCCATAAAAAGCTGACACTGTGCCCATCAAAAGCTGCCACTCTGCCCATCAGACACAGCCACTGTTGTGCCCATCAAAAACTGCCACTCTGCCCATCAAAAGCTGCCACTGCCTAAACACAGCCACTGAGCCATAAAACGCAGCCACTGTGCCCATCAAATGCCCACCGTGCTTATAAAGAGCTGCCACTGTGCCCATCAAAAGCTGCCACTGTGCCCATCAAAAGCTGCCACTGTGCCCATCAAACACAGCCACTGTGCCCATCAGACACAGCCACTGTTGTGCCCATCAAAAGCTGCTACTCTGCCCATCAAAAGCTTCCACTGTGCCCAAACACAGCCACTGTGCCCATCAAAACCTGACACTGTGCCCATTAAACGCAGCCAATGTGCCATTAAATGCAGCCACTGTGCCATAAAACACAGACAATGTGGCATAAAACGTAGCCACTGTGCCCATCAAATGCCCCCTGTGCCCATCAAAAGCTGACACTGCCCATCAAACGCTGCAATTGTGCCATCAAACGCAGCCACTGTGCCCATCAAAAGCTGCCACTGTGCCCATCAAAAGCTGACACTGTGCCCATCAAAAGCTGCCACTCTGCCCATCAGACACAGCCACTGTTGTGCCCATCAAAAACTGCCACTCTGCCCATCAAAAGCTGCCACTGCCTAAACACAGCCACCGTGCCCATCAAACGCCCACCGTGCCCATCAAAAGCTGACACTGCCCATCAAACACAGTCACTGTGCCCATCAAAAGCTGACACTGTGCCCATCAAAAGCTGACACTGCCCATCAAACACAGCCACTGTGCCCATCAGACACAGCCACTGTTGTGCCCATCAAAAGCTGCCACTCTGCCCATCAAAAGCTTCCACTGTGCCCAAACACAGCCACTGTGCCCATCAAACGCAGCCACTGTGCCATAAAACGCAGACAATGTGGCATAAAACGTAGCCACTGTGCCCATCAAATGCCCCCTGTGCCCATCAAAAGCTGACAATGCCCATCAAACGCAGCCACTGTGCCCATTAAAAGCTGCCACTGTGCCCATCAAAAGCTGCCACTGTGCCCATCAAAAGCTGCCACTGTGCCCATCAAAAGCTGCCACTGCCCATCAAACACAGCCACTGTGCCCATCAGACACAGCCACTGTTGTACCCATCAAAAGCTGCCACTCTGCCCATCAAAAGCTTCCACTGTGCCCAAACACAGCCACTCTGCCCATCTAAAGCTAACACTGTGCCCATCAAATTGTGCCACTATGACAGCCCACTTGCCATCTGCCCGGCACTTACCCTGTCTTGGTTGTGGCAGGTGACGGCGGTGAGCGGTGGGACCTTATAGCATGTCAGACAGTGACTCCTGTGTCCTCCATGCGTCTCCTCCCCTGATAGGCGTCCAATCGTAGCGCTTGTCATTTCAGCCAATCAGGTGACAGGTAACAGACCCACGCATCTGATTGCCTGAGAGGTGGTTCAGTGTTAGGAAAGCGAATATTCATTTGCTTTTCTAACACACCTAGGTGAACTGCTTAGCGCTCGCAGTTCACCTTTTTTGAAGCCTATTAGAGCCTATGGCTCTAATCAGGTACTTCAAAAACTCCCCCCCTCTGCTGTAATTCAGGCGCCCGGTGTCCGAAAAGGGGCCAGGTGCCTGAATAGGGGGTGGCTACAGTGGCCATGAATAGATTCATGCTATGCATGAATCCATCCATTATACACAGAGGGGGGTGGCTAGAGAGAGGGAGCGGTACCCGTGTGCTCTTAATGGACGCACCGCCACTGAGGAGCGGTGTATACACTGCTCCTAAAGTGCCCCTGCCTTTCTTTGGCTGCTAGTGGAGGTTAAAAGCGCCCCACTAGCGGCTGAAAAGCCGCTAGCGCCTCAGTGTGAAAGTGCCCTAAGTGTTCACAACACAAAAAGGGAGAAACACAGCAACCCGGCCCAAAAGGTGAATCAACAAAAAGGCTTCAAATGAAGACTCCACCCAGGCCAGATCTCCATAATTAAGGCCGATGGTGAAATGCATCAGGGGCCATGGCTTGGGTTGAGTCAGGCTGAAGTCGTCATGTTTGCTCACCTCTTGGGCTGAGTTCCTGTGTGGCAGTGCTTTTCCCTTTCTAGTGTATGCTAAAAAGCCAATGGGTGGGCTCTGTAGCCACCTGCACCCTTGAGTAGGAGTCACCGGAGTTGAAAGTATTACTAAACCCAGGACCCTATAGCAATTTTATGGTCCTGGAGGTTGCTGTTATTCACAAAATGCAGTTACATTTTTTTTTTAAACTTCATCTTTATTTAGAATGCATTAACCAATCCCTCCTTGCTTTTGCTTGGTAGTCTGCCCAGTTGAAAAATACCTTTGCATGCAAAGTAGACCCCCGTGCTGGAGGACAACGTACAGGAGGGGCACGCAGCATGCTTCTAAACCACAGCAGCTTCAATCATGTATATATACACAGATGACTGAGCCTGCATGTGCTGCCCCGCTGCAGTATATCTTTTTGGGGACCAGTGGCACTAATACAGTGATCGTTGGTAAAAATGTGCACTGTCACTGTACTAATGACACTGGCTGGGAAAGGGTTAAAAAAAAGGGCGATTAAAGGGTTAACTGTGTGCCTAGCTGTTTCTTGTGCACTGTGTGGGAAGTGCTTTTTTGACCCCAGGTCTCATATTTAAGAGGGAAGTGCTTTTACTAGGGTAAGGAATGGATCCTGTCTTCTTGCAAACAGACGTAATGACGGCCTGCCTTGTTTGCATATGCAGAACGCCATTCTGGCTCTCTGCCTAATGATAGCCAGTTTCTGGTGGACATCAAGTCTGCGGTACCCACAGATCAGCTCCCACTGCGTGTAATCACAGCGGGAGAGGGTTGCCGGCGGTGTGTATGCACTCCCCAGACCCGGGAGTCTCAGATCATATAATACATAGATCTCTCCCCTCCCCCTCTCGTTCCCATACTCCGTGTTGTATGTTGCATAGTCCTAACCAAAGTGTTCATTCTCTCAACAGTTACTGATTGTAAAGAAGTTCTTCTGTAAGGTAGGCTCAGACAAAGGGATATCATTCTTTGTGCAAATGTTATTGAAAATTAAAATGTTTTAAAAAATGATTGCGTAGCCCTAGGTGTATGTGTAGCTGTGAGGCTGTCAGTTGTGGTCAGTAATTAGGAGAATTTTGTGGATAAATAGACTGGGGCATAGGAGTGCAGTGCATAAAGTGACTAGGCCCAACTTCTGACCATAATAACGCTTTTTCACAGTGTGCTATATCACTACAAATTGTATGATTGAATCGGTTCTGATATCAATGTTTTACTAACCTAACAGATTATTATTCTAAAGAGGAAACCTTCATTTTGTTTGCAAATATTAAAGATTTACTACCAGGAAGAATGAGTCCTTACATTAAAAGAGCACCTGTCATTTCAGATCCATCATGGCAGTGCCTGTTAGCGGTGTCCACTCACCTGCTGCCGCCACGTCCCTCACCTTGTTGTGTCACTGCCGCATCACCAGCCGTCCCATTTAAGTGAATGGGACTGTTGGTGAGTCAACAGCGAGTCAGAGGAGAAGCTGGTGGGGGACAGAGATGACAGCCACTCTTTAAAAATTATGATTTCTATCGAGTGGATTTAAATCAACCCTTTTTACTAGTGATTTAAATCCAATCCACCCTGCATTGCATGCTATTATTAAGCTTATGATATACCAGATCCTTTACCACCATTGATCCCCCAGCTGATCTCCTAGTATTTATGATACATGCATATTCTTAGACCCAAGTGCATAACTACATTTATCAACATGAAACCTAATTTTGCCACATAGTTGCCCAATAAAACAGTGCATTGAGGTCGGGTTGTAAGTTGGAGACGTCCTGTAAGGATGTTATTCCACTGCAAGAACTGCTCAAGTTCAGTTACATTTGATGCTGACCGTTTGTGGACTGCAGTCTTCATGTAATTCCACCGATTTTCAATGGCGTTTAAGTCTGAGCTCTGACTGGGCCATGAAGGGCACTCACCTTTTTCTCCTTCAATTACTATGTGCTCATTGTTCTGTGTGCTTTGGGTCATTGTCATGTTGGAAGGTAAACCTTCTTCCCATTGACAACCTTCTGGCAGTGGGCAGCAGATTTTCCACTGCAGAGAAATACCCCCATACCAGGATCTTACCACCCCCATACCAGGATCTTACCACCCCCATACCAGGATCTTACCACCCCCATACCAGGATATTACCACCCCCATACCAGGATATTATCACCTCCGTGGTTTACTATAAGAATGGTGTTATGTGGATGGTGAACTGTATTTGGATTTCTGCCAGACATATTGTTTGGTATTGAGGCCAAATAATTCAATTTTAGTCTCATTGGACGATAACACCTTTTTCCATGTGGCCTCAGAATCTTCAAGGTGTGTTTTGACAAAGCTCAAGTAAATGCAGGTGGTTTTTCTTGAGGAGTGTTATTTTTTTATTGCAACCCTCCCATACAAGCCACATTTGTGTAGAATGTTAGATATTATTGTCACATGCACACAATGACCACGCTTTGTTCTTTTAAATCAGGGATATGCAATTAGCGGACCTCCAGCTGTTGCAGAACTACAAGTCCCATGAGGCATACCAAGACTTTGACAGCCACAAGCATGACACCCAGAGGCAGAGGCATGATGGGACTTGTAGTTTTGCAACAGCTGGAGGTCCGCTAATTGCATATCCCTGTTTTACATGTAGTCTTTCATGGGGCCTGGAGGGGACTTTTTCTATAAGAGACTCTCCAATGGTCACAGAGAGGGCCTATGTTAGAGAGCCCCCTCCAGGATCCATTGGACCCCATTGTAGTTTGTAATGGGGCCTGGTGGGGGCTCTAAAGGACCCTCTAAGGCCCCTTTCACACGAGGCGGACTCCGCTTCCACGGAGCCCGCCTCGGTCCGCCGGCTTAGCGGGAGATCTGTCCATTGATCTCCGCTGAGCCGGCGGATGACAGGTCCCTCTCTGCTCACTGAGTGGGGGGGGCTTGTCAGGGGCCGCTGCCGCCTATGAAGGGATCGGATGAAAACGGACAGCATGTCCGTTTTCGTCAGATCTCACCCGATCCGATCCGCCAGCGACGGACCTGGACGTAGGGCCATCCGTCTGCTTTTAGCGGATCGGACCAGGTCGGATGTCAGCGGACATGTCTCCACTGACATCCGACGCTCCATAGGCTAACATGGAGCGCCCGTTCAGGTCCGCCGTCAAAACTGACAGTCGGACCTGAGCGGTCCGATCGTGTGAAAGGGGCCTAATGGACACGAAGAGGGCCTCTGGTAGAGAGACCCCCCTCCAGATCCAATTAGACCCCATTGTAGTTGCCTAATATATCCGATACCTTGACAGGTGCCATTGTAATGATATAATCAATGCTATTCACTTCACCTGTCAGTGGTTTTAATGTTGTGGCTGAACAGTGTAGTGTACATTTGCTTTTCCCCTTAGATGGCTAGCAAAAAACCAAAGTTGTCAGGACATCAAAGCAAGCTACAGTGGATAAGAAAGGAAGAAGCTTTGAAAAAAATTACTTCTCCCATCACAAGCTTCTTACAGCCACAGTCTTTATTAAGCAGTGGTCAAGATTCCCTTTGCACAGATACATCCACATCAAGCAAAGAGTTAAGGTCCAGTGTCACAGACATTTCACATGGTGGAGAAGGTGAAAAAAATACAGATTTAGGAGAGTCATCAGAATGTGATGATGATCTGGTCCTGAGTGTGTCACTGAGCGAATAACAACTGGAGATGTAACTTCAGGTTACATTGTTTCAGCAACAGAGCATTTTGACATTGAAGAGGAAGATGTTTCTGAGGTTTCCTCTAATTCAGACACTGAGTCTATTGTACTTATGGATGAGGAAACGGAAATGGAACTTGAACAGCCATCAACATCAAGTGGAATCTCAAGTGATCCTGCTTTCTGGCCTGAAAATATAGATGACCAACACAGACTAACTTTGATAAAAATTGGTCCTGTTCAATAAAAGTTATCTATGTTCCCAAAAGATGATACCAGCAGGAGCTTTTCTGTCTCATACTACCAAAGAGTACTGGATAATGGAGAGAAGATACAAAGAAATTGGTTGATTTATTCCATATCTACTAATTCAGTCCAGTGCTTTGCTTGCCGGCTATTCAACAGTCACAATATGGCTTTGGCCTCAAAACAAGGCTTTAATGATTGGCAGCATCTGTCAAGACATTTAAGCCGACATGAAAAAAGCACAATCCATGTCACAAATTATAAGAAATGGATGGATCTTTCAAGAGCTCTGGAAAAGGGAACAACCATTGATCATGTCAATCAAAAGATCATTAAACAAGAAGAGAAACGCTGGTATTCTGTCATACAGCGAATAATCTACATTATCCAATATTTAGCAGGACAAAATCTGGCGCTTCGAGGCTGTGATGACCGTTTGTTTCAAAACAATAATGGTAACTTCCTGAAATTGGTTGAAATGATAGGGAAATTTGATCCCATCATTTCTGAACACATTCAGAGAATTCAGTGCTCCATTTCACAGCATTCACAAATGCCACATTATCTTGGTTACAAGATTCAGAATGAGATAATTGCCATAGTTGGAACCAAAATACGAGAAAAAAAAATTATACGAAGCCTGAATGAGTCCAAATATTTCTCCATTATCCTGGATTGTACTCCTGATGTGAGCCACATAGAGCAGATTAGCATTGTTGTCCGATTTGTTGTTCTAGATCAAAGTGAAAAAAAAATTGAAATCCGAGAACACTTCCTAGATTTCTGCCCAGTATACAATACAACATCTGAAGGACTGACATCCTTTTTACTGGCCTACTTAAAGAACAATCAGATTGCAATTGAGAATATGCGTGGCCAAGGCTATGACAATGGCGCAAATATGAAAGGAAAACATAATGGTTTGCAGCAAAAAATACTCAATATCAACCCAAGAGCCTTTTTTGTTCCATGCAGTGCACATACTCTCAACTTGGTTGTGAATGACGCTGCAAAGATTTCATACCTGACAATAGATTTTTTTGGCATCATTCAAGAACTTTATGTGTTCTTTGTCTCATCCACCCAACGATGGCAAGTACTCAAAGAGCATGTTACAAATCTAACTTTAAAACCACTCTCCAATACCAGATGGGAAAGCAGAGTTGCAGCAATTAAACCCTTGCGTTATTTCCTACCTGAGGTATTTGATGCACTGTATGACATCTCAGATGATGACAACAGGGATATTAACACCAAACATCAGGCTCAATCCTTGGCAACGAAAATTAAATCATTCAAATTCATTTGTTCCATTGTCATTTGGTATGAATTATTGTCAAAGGTGAACGTAATCAGCAAAATACTGCAGCAAACAACATTAAACCTATCAGGCTGTGTACAGGAACTGGAAAAGTTGATCAAGCACTTGGTGGAATACAGATCTGATGAAGGCTTTGAGAATGTGCTATCTGATGCCAAAGAAATAGCTGAAAAGCTTGATTGTGAAGCGCGATATCCTGATGCCGTTACAATTAGACCTCGACGGAGAAAGAAGATGTTTGACTATGAACATGAAGATGAGTCTCTTGCAGACCCAGCACAATATTTTAAAGTGAATTTTTTCTTTGCCGTTTTGGACACATCCATCCAGTCCATAAATGAGAGATTTACGCTACTTCAGAGCCACTGTGACACATTTGCGTTTTTATATGAAATCCCAAAACTTGAAATGGACAGAAATTATATATTGAAGTGTTGCATGGATCTGCAAAACAAGTTAACTGACAGCCAGTTATCCCACTCTGACATTAGTGGAATAGATCTTTGTGATGAACTGGACACCATTAGACCTTTTCTAACTCAGGAGATGACAGTCACCAACATCCTGCAGTATCTAGTGGAGAATAACTTGACCAACACATTCCCTAACCTTTCTATTTCACTGAGAATATTGATGACACTTCCTGTAAGTGTAGCTGCTGGGGAACGTTCATTTTCAAAACTAAAGCTGATAAAAAATTATCTCCGTTCCACAATGTCCCAGGCAAGACTTTCCAACTTATCCATAATATCCATTGAAAAATCCTTCTGTGAAGACTTGGATATACATGATGTGATTAGAAATTTTGCTGTTGCCAAGGCTCGAAGAGTTAGTTTTGTTTGATTAAATAATCAAACAATGTGTACACACTGCATCCTTCCCTAGTGTCTCACAACTGGAAGGTAATGTACCAAACGTTTTTGGGAGACTGCAGATGTGTTTTTGCAATATTTTGCTGAGTTTGGATGTTTTTATTAAGAAAAAGCTTGCCACTCTACCCCATAACCCAGACATATGAATAATACAGGAGATTATTGTCACATGTAGCACAGCCAGATATTCCTGCAGCTCCTTTAATGTTCCTGTAGGCCTCTTGGCAGCCTCCCTGACCAGTTTTCTTCTCGTCTTTTCATCAATTTTAGAGTGACGTCCAGTTCTTGGTAATGTCACTGTTGTGCCATATTTTCTACACTTGATGATGACTGTGTTCACTGTGTTCCATGGTATATCTAATGCCTTGGAAATTCTTTTGTACCCTTCTCCTGACTGATACCTTTTAACAACGGGATCCCTCTGATGCTTTGGAAGCCCTCTGTGGACCATAACTTTTGCTGTAGGATGCGACTAAGAAAATGTCAGGAAAGAACAGCTGAACTTTATTTGGGGTTAATCAGAGCACTCCGAGGCTAGGTTCACATCTATGCTGCTGCGCTTGATGCATTTTTTAGGCACATTTTGCACTTTTAAACCCTTGTTTTTGCATGCAGTTTTCATGCATTTTGCGGGTTTTTTTCTCTTTAAACACACTGTATATGGCTGGTTGCTAAGGAGGATGGGAAGCCAGCCGCTTTAACTTTATTTAATTGATATTTGCACTGTTTTGTGATTGTATGCATTATGCAAATCTGTTATTTGCACTTTAGTGATTGTATTTATTGAAAATATAAAAAGTACAGAATCAATCTATCTTGCATATTTTACATCTGTAGTTATATATTTTCTGCTGCCTCATTTTCTGTTCAAAAGTTTAATATTGTTCAGTTCATATTTATATTCCAAGTTTTTTTTTCTGATACACTTTTTGATTTACATGCACTTGACACAGAATTGTCAATAAATAAAACATTTATTTTGACTTGTCAAAGCCGTTAACCAAGTTATTGTCAAAGCAAAGTGGTGGGGCTTACAGATGGAGAGGTGGAGTTGTTGCCATAGAAACATTAATAAAGGGGAGGAGTTAGTAAGATGACCACGCCCATGTGGGGGCGCCAGACATATTTCTGCACCCAGGCTCCTGTGACCCTAGGATCGGCCCTGACTTAAACCCAATTGAGCATCTCTGGAGAGACCTAAAAATGGCTGTCCACCAACGTTTACCATCCAATCTGACAGAACTGGAGAGGATCTGCAAGGAGGAATGGCAGAGGATCCCCAAATCCAGGTGTGAAAAACTTGTTGCATCTTTCCCAAAAAGACTCATGGCTGTATTAGATCAAAAGGGTGCTTCTACTAAATACTAAGCAAAGGGTCTGAATACTTAGGACCATGTGATATTTCAGTTTTTCTTTTTTAATAAATCTGCAAAAATGTCAACAATTCTGTGTTTTTCTGTCAATATGGGGTGCTGTGTGTACATTAATGAGGAAAAAACTGAACTTAAATTATTTTAGCAAATGGCTGCAATATAACAAAGAGCGAAAAATGTAAGGGGGTCTGAATACTTTCCGTCCCCACTGTATGTAAACGCCGATCAAAAAACAGATGTGAGATATTGTCGCGAATGTTAGAGCGAGAGCACTAATCCTAGCACCAGACCTCTTGTGCAACTTTAAACTGGTAACCTGTAAAGGCGTTTAAAGCATTGCCTATGGAGAGTTTTAAGCACCATAATTTTTTGTCATTCCATGGATGGACGTAATTTTAAAGCGTGACATGTTAGGTATCTATTTACTCGGTGTAACATCATCTTTCACATTATACAAAAAATCTGGGTTAACTTTAGTTAACCGATGCGCAAATATCGCGTGACATAAAAAATTGCAACACTTGCCATTTTATTCTATAGGGTTTCTGCTAAAAAAATATATAATGTTTGGGGTTCTAAGTAATTTTCTAGCAAAAAAAGTTGATTTTTACATGTAGGAACGAAGTGTCAGAAATGGCCGGGATGGTAAGTGGTTAAGGAGGAATTGACCTCTGGAAAATTTGCCCCCAAAAAGGACAGACAAAGGGTAAAACAGTGGCGGCCCATGCATTGTGGGCGCATGGGCGTCACCCCCCATCTCTGCCTCCCTATCCATGTGCCCTGCCCCTTTCAGGACACTGGACGCATGGATTCCTATGGCGGGGGTGTTTTTTTTAATCACCTGATTAGAGCAAGAGGCTCTAATAGGCTTTAAGAAAGGTTAGGCTCGGGGCGCACAGAGTGCGCCCTGATCCCACCCAATTGTGTGACCATAGCAAATTAATTTTCACTATTATCACACCACAGTGCCTCCCCACCAATCAGGAGGCAGGACAGTGAGACCTGCTTCCTGATTGGCCAAAGCGCCAGGCTATCCTATTGGATGCCTTGGCGCTTTGGCGGAAGAGGAGACACAGAGTGGAGGAAGCATGAGAAGTGGATTCCTCCACTGCCGCTGCTTCCTGCTGCCCACTGAAGGAAACACAGCAGGAGGAGAGGACAACACAGTGGTAAGTGACGGACCTCCTGAAGAGAATGGGGGGATGCTGTCAGTGTGTCCCGGAAGCCCAGTGGGTTGGCTGGTGGTGCTGTCAACATGTCCTGTGAGTCCCTGAGTGAGTATAAGCAGCATGTACTGACAGTTTTTCATGATGGAGGTTTAATGTCACTTTAACTGTATTTGATAGAGATACATTCCCAGACGAGCTTCTAGCTGGTTTTCCCTTGGCAAATCTAACAAAGGACTAAAAAGTTTCTCACTACCACTCATCAATTTAAACTTTGAAGGTTAAATGTAATTTGGGAGAAAGTGACACAGCCCATGCTTCAAGAAGTCAATTCCAGTAACCTCCCTGAGATGTTCTCTCAAATCTGGCTACAAAGAATTATAGAGAACCCAGAATGAAATGAATTTTGCGGATTTTGGCACAGTTGCAGTTTTTACTGGGATAGAATTAGTATCTTGTGGCCTGTAGTTGCTCTCACCTGCACATTCAAAGGAAAATGACAGTGCCCCCTGATAGCTTACCTCCCCAGCTATGGTATACATACCTGCCATCATCATCTCCCTGCTGAAGAGGTTTACTTAAGCTACTAAACTTCTGTGATGGATGGTGTCAAGGGTTAGCTAGGTTGATGAAAGAAGATATCCATTTGCTAAAGGCACTTGGTTGCATTAGGGTGACCACATTTCCAAACTGCCATTCAGGGACCCCCCCCCACACCCATTTTGCAGGCGGATTTAACCACTTTTCGCCTGCTGGTGGGGGGTAAAAAATAGCTCCGCTTTACCGCTGACGCCCGGGGCGGCACAGTGTGAAAGGGGTCTAATACCAAGGTGGTCACCCTATTTGGAATAAGATAGCCAGACTTTCCGCCACACAGAAATACATATGTGAAAAAAAAACAAAAAAACAAAAACAAAATAGGAAATTCTATTGTTACGAACATACAGTATCAGATTCTAGAAGGAACATTGTTAAAAGCAACACATGATTCATTGCAAGCATGCATGTTCTCATAGAATAGTATTAGTGAGTGAGTAGTGTACAAACCTGGAAGTTTGGCTGGCGGCTCGGGTCGCAGCCCTCGTGGGCGGGAGGAGGCTCAGGAGGAGAGAAGTTGGGCTGCTGGCCTGGCAATGAGCTGCAGTAAGGTGACCACATTTCCAAACTGCCATTCAGGGACACCCCCCCCCCGCACCCACGCCCCCCCAACAAATCATAGGGGCAGCGCTGCTATACCGCCGGCAAAATGCCCCTGCGGCGGCATTTTGCAGGCGGATTTAACCGCTTTTCGGCCGCTGGTGGGGGGTAAAAAATAGCTCCGCTTTACCGCTGACGCCCGGGGTGGCACAGTGTGAAAGGGGTCTAATACCAAGGTCACCCTATTTGGAATAAGATAGCCAGACTTTCCGCCACACAGAAATACATATGTGAAAAAAAAAAAAAAAAAAAAAACAAAAAAGGAAATTTTATTGTTACGAACATACAGTATCAGATTCTAGAAGGAACATTGTTAAAAGCAACACATGATTCATTGCAAGCATGCATGTTCTCATAGAATAGTATTAGTGAGTGAGTAGTGTACAAACCTGGAAGTTTGACTGGCGGCTCGGGTCGCAGCCCTCGTGGGCGGGAGGAGGCGGGGAGGAGAGAAGTTGGGCTGCTGGCTGCTGGCCTGGCAATGAGCTGCAGGCAGCGGGAGTAGTCGGCCCCTGGACTGGCACTAGGCACAGGCTGCCGTGGTGGATCCTGGCTTACCAGCAGTGCCAATGGGATGGACGGGGGAACGTGGGATGGACAGGGGGACAGTGGGATGGACAGGGGGACAGTGGGATGGACAGGGGAACAGTGGGATGGACAGGGGGACAGTGGGATGGACAGGGGGACCGTGGGATGGACAGGGGGACCGTGGGATGGACAGGGGGACCGGGGAACAGTGGGATGGACAGGGGGACCGTGGGATGGACAGGGGGACCGTGGGATAGACAGGGGGACCGTGGGATGGACAGGGGGACAGTGGGATGGACAGGGGGACAGTAGGATGGACAGGGGGACCGTGGGATGGACAGGGGGACCGTGAGATGGACAGGGGGACAGTAATGGACTGTACATACCTCTCTCCTGCTGTCCCGTTCTGTAAGCTGTGGGTTGCACTTGCTCCCTGTACACTGGCTGCTCCTTCTGCTGGGCTCCTGCAAGAGCGCTGCATTGATAGAGGCAACAGGGTCAGGGCGGCCGCTGCTTTGCTCTGCATGCAGAGAGAGGGACTGAGGAAGCCAGAATTAGGAGGTGGAGCTGAGGTGGACCGAGGAGCGTGGTGGACACGGAGGCGTGCTGATCAGCGCAGGGCAGCACTGGGTAAGCCTCGCTCAGCCGACGTCACTGGCTGCTAGATGCGATGTGGGGCAGCCCTAGCAACCAGTTAGTTCGGCTGAGCGATGCAATGTTTATCAGGGTGGCGGACTGGCAGTATGTTTTTTTTTTCATTCCGGGACACTGTATTGTCCCGGAATGAAGGTGCTCGGGACCCAGGACACAAATATGCATTAAGGGACAATCCCGGGCAATCCGGGACACGTGGGCACCCTAAGCTGCAGGCAGCGGGAGTAGTCGGCCCCTGGACTGGCACTGGGCACAGGCTGCCGTTGTGGATCCTGGCTTACCAGCAGTGCCAATGGGATGGACGGGGGAACGTGGGATGGACAGGGGGACAGTGGGATGGACAGGGGGACAGTGGGATGGACAGGGGGACAGTGAGATGGACAGGGGGGCCGTGGGATGGACAGGGGGACAGTGGGATGGACAGGGGAACAGTGGGATGGACAGGGGAACAGTGGGATGGACAGGGGAACAGTGGGATGGACAGGGGGACAGTGGGATGGACAGGGGGACCGTGGGATGGACAGGGGGACAGTGGGATGGACAGGGGGACAGTGGGATGGACAGGGGGACAGTGGGATGGACAGGGGGACAGTAGGATGGACAGGGGGACAGTGGGATGGACAGGGGGACCGTGAGATGGACAGGGGGACAGTAATGGACTGTACATACCTCTCTCCTGCTGTCCCGTTCTGTAAGCTGTGGGTTGCACTTGCTCCCTGTACACTGGCTGCTGGGCTCCTGCAAGAGCACTGCATTGACAGAGGCAACAGGGTCAGGGCGGCCGCTGCTTTGCTCTGCATGCAGAGAGAGGGACTGAGGAAGCCAGAATTAGGGGGCGGAGCTGAGGTGGACCGAGGAGCATGGTGGATACGGAGGCGTGCTGATCAGCGCAGGGCAGCACTGGGTAAGCCTCGCTCAGCCGACGTCACTGGCTGCTAGACGCGATGTGGGGCGGCCCTAGCAACCAGTTAGTTCGGCTGAGCGATGCAGTGTTTATCAGGGTGGCGGACTGGCGGTATGTTTTTTTTTTCATTCCGGGACACTGTATTGTCCCGGAATGAAGGTGCTCGGGACCCAGGACACAAATATGCATTAAGGGACAATCCCGGGCAATCCGGGACACGTGGGCACCCTAGGTTGCATAGATCCTCAAATGTATATTTTTTATCTGAATGTAAAAAGTTGTTACCAGCTAACTTAGCAGTTTTTTTTTTTTTTTTGCTGGTTACCTCAAGGGGCAGAATTTCTTTAAAGTACTTGTAAAGTAATGGATGCCCTCAGGTAGTAGATTGAAAACCTAGAATGCAATATAGTCTTCCAGTGTGTGGGTATGCACTATATTTCTAACCACAGCACAGTGCTGTACCACTCTTCACCCAATCTACCACAGTCGCATTGTACAGTAACTGCAGTAAAAAGCCTACTTTAGGGGGTGCTATCAGTGTTCCTCGATCCCCACTGGGGGCGAGAGCTGTCCGTGTGTCCTGCGAGCCCTGAGGTGGGGGGGGGTGCTATCAGCGTGCCTCAATCCCAACTGGGTGGGGAGGAATTGCTGTCAGTGTGTCCTGAGAGCCCCAAGGTGGGGGGTTCTATCGGTGTGCCTCAATCCCTGCTGGGGGGGATTGCTGTCAGTGTGTTCTGCGAGCCCCAGGTGGGGGGGGGCTGGCAGTGTGCTGTTATTGTGTCCTCCACTAGTGTGGGGGTGCTAATGATGTGCTGTGAGATCAGTATGTGATATACCAATATACCAAATATGTGATGCTGCTGATCTATATAGCCTATATGTAATGCTACTGATCTATATACCCTATATGTGAAGCTGGCGATCTATATACCCTATATGTGATGCTGATGATCTATATACCTTTATGTGATGCTGCTGATCTATATACCCTTTACGTGATGTTGCTGATCTATATACCATATCTGTAATGCTGGCCTATATACCCTGATTTGTGAGGCTGAGCTGCATACTCTGTCCTGTGATGCTGGGGCTGTATACTCTGCCCTGTAATGCTGGGGCTGTATACTCTGTCCTGTGATGCTGAGCTGTGTACTCCTGACACTATATGGGTGGAAGCAAGTGGAATACAGGGGACAGAGTGGGTGGATTCTATAAGGGGTGGGGCTTATGAGAAGTGGGAGCGGTCAAAAAAGGAAGGGCGGGGTCTCGCACCCCCCCATCCTAAAACTTCACCAGCCACCACTGGGGTAAAGGTTTAGTAAACAGTATTGCCTGTGGTATCTTCATGGCTGATCTTTTCTCATTACTGACTATGTCTTGTTGTGCACTGTGCCTCTATGTAGGGGCAGCCATCTTGGTAAAAAGGCAAATTTCTGCTTCTCTATTTCAGAGCCACTAGCAAGAATGACAATGACCAGTACAGTGGTGACAAAACAAAATTTCACTCCAAATCTTATAAGACTAGCCGTTAGAGGCAGCAGTGCCTTCAATCCTACATTACATACTGTATATGATGGGATAAAACAGAAGTGCTTGTGTGCCCTCGTGTACCAGGAGGTGCATTGCTAATTTTCAAGAGAAGTCAGACAAAATGTACATTTTTCAGGGTACTTCTAAGGCACAGTTAACATCCCTACATTTTCCTAACAGCAGAGCAATTTTTTTTTTTTTTAAAGTTCACCTGTGTGAATTTTTCTGACCTGGAAGGGGGAATAAAGATTTTTATTACTGGGTATGGCAGCTAAACAGCAAATCATTTTAGTCTTCTGAATGTGGAGGATGATGGACTTGGGCTGGGCAGAAAAACCAACATTAACAGAGATGGACATTTAAAGTTATTTTTATAGCACAGAAAATTGAAGTTCTGATTAGGGCCTAGAAAGAAAAGTGCAGTTTATGAAGAAGGAGAAGAATCTGTTTGAGAAAAAAAATGTAAAAAAAATCTGTTGATAGGATTTGCAATACAGATTGCAGGCAAGCAATCTACACATGATATTTGCTTCATGGGTGGATTCAGATGCCCTCCACTTTGGCTCTTCCAGGGCTGAATATGAAGTGCCTCTCAATCCACATCCCACTCTGGGGCACATCAATGAGGTCAGGAGCACAGTGAAGCACAGCAAGTGTGCTAGTATCGAAGGGAGCAGGAGATGACCAGAATGGATGGCCTTTAAGTCTAATGCAAATTTAGGAAAATATGCAGTACATCTGTGCAATACCCAAACTTTTAAAGTCCTTGCATGTACAGAAAAATACTTGTTGATCAGCAGGAAATGCGCTTAGCTCCTTATTTCTGTTGTGGGCTGCCAACACACACCATTTTTATAGACTGAGTGTTGTCAGCTACAAGTTGTCTTTTACCAAACTACCACATAGTCTATTCTACACAATGTACAATGTAAATGTATTCTACACAATGTAAAGGCTACATGATTGGTAGTCCCTGATGAAGACTAAGGGGACTAAAATTATTCTTTGAGAAAACACAGGACAGCTTTGAATTTCTGACAAGATTAGCACTTTTTTGTTTAATTATTAAACATTCAGAAAAACTCTGTCAGTAGTATTAAACAGCCCTAGATTTAGAGAAGATTGATAGGGATTACATATTGAAAATCGTGGTCACTTAACTCAAAGGAAACCAGCAACGAAAAAAATAAAAAAGTGTCTAGGCTACCTATGAGAACTGCTTGTGAAAAAGTAGTTCTTGATAGCCTGCAAATAAAAGCAAGGAAGCACACGATCTAGAAATAAACTTTATCATGGGGCAAACTTCCCCCCCCCACCCCCCACGCAGTGCTGCTGGCTTCCCCTCACCTCTCTCCCATCGGCCGTTGTGGGGGATCTTTCACGATGCAGAGTGGGGAAGGGGTCAGTAAACCGGCTCTTTCTTTTTCTGAATGAACACAGTGCGTACCAATCACTCACTGTGTTTTTTTTATAACTGGAGCATACTAAACAGTGTTTACTTTTGAACTTGGTGTTGCGTTATTCACTTTAAGGTCATTACAGAGGACAAGGGGGCACTCTTTACATCTAGAGGAAAAGAGATTTCGTCTCCAAATACAGTAAGAGCTGTGAAAATGTGGAATAGACTCCCCCCAGAGGTGGTTCTGGCCAGCTCAGTAGATTGCTTTAAAAAAGGCCTGGATTATTTCCTAGGTGTACATAATGTAACCGGTACTAACATTTATAGGTAAAGTTGATCCAGGAAATATCTGATTGCCTCTCAGGGGGATCAGGAAGGAATTTTTTTCCCCCGCTGTAGTAAATTGGATCATGCTCTGCTGGGGTTTTTCGCCTTCCTCTGGATCAACTGTGGGTATAGGATTGTGTATATCGGATTGTATAGTTGTGTTTTTTTTGTTTTGTTTTTTATTGGTTGAGCTAGATGGACTTGGGTCTTTTTCAACCTGTCTAACTATGTAACTATGTGACTGTGCTTCAGTTTGTGAATGAACAGGGAGACTGTGCAGAGCTCTTCCTGTTCATTCATTCTCTGCAACTGAGGCTGCAGAGATAGTGGTTGAGGACTGTATCATCAATCACTTTTGTTGTCTCGTAAAGACATCAGGGGTTTGTTTTGACTGCTGATATTTCACCAAAGCCCCCCAACAGGGCTGGTAAAAAAAAATTGTAAAAAATAAAACTTTAAAAAATAATAAAAAAATAAAACTGTAAAAATAATAAACAATACAATTGTAAAAAAAGAATTAAAAAAAAGACTTATGCCCCATACACACGGTCAGACATTGATCGGACATTCCGACAACAAAATCCTAGGATTTTTTCTGACGGATGTTGGCTCAACCTTGTCTTGCATACACACGGTCACACAAAGTCGTCGGAAAATTCAATCATTCTGAACGCGGTGACGTAAAACACGTATGTCGGGACTATAAACGGGGCAGTAGCCAATAGCTTTCGTCTCTTTATTTATTCTGAGCATGCGTGGCACTTTGTGCGTCGGATTTGTGTACACATGATCGGAAATTCCGACAACGAATTTTGTTGTCGGAAAATTTTATAGCCTGCTCTCAAACTTTGTGTGTCGGAAAATCTGATGGAAAAAGTCAGATGGAGCCCACACATGGTCGGAATTTCTGACAACACGCTCCGATCGCACATTTTCCGTCGGAAAATCCGACCGTGTGTATGGGGCATTAAAGTGGATGTAAACATGATTTATGAAATTTGACCTGGGCACATATATCTGCAGTGTTTTCTTATCTCTCTTCAAAGCCCTAAGTCCCGTATCTTTTTGCTGCTCCATTCTTCTGTTATCACCATGATAACTTCTGACAAGTTCTCTGACAACCGAGTTAAAACCAGCCTGAAATTTGTGTCGGGTGGGTTCTATAAATAGATTACCAGAGAGCTGGTCTATTCACAGCACAGCTCTGCACATTTCTTTCTTTCTCTGCCTATGTGGAGTGGGGGTGTGTGCCTTTCCTCCAATCAGCTGTCACACAGTGCCAAGACTTCACTCCCAGTGCTGAATAGGAAGAGAACATTTCTAACACGATGTGCATTTTCTAAAGAATTAAGAAAACTGAAGAGAGCAGATATGCATGTAAAACTTATGTAGGGAGATTTGTTTCATCTCTGTGTATCATCTGAGGCTGTTCACTTGGTATATGTGAGGGTGTACATCCACTTTAATTAACCGGTTGCTGACCAGCCACCGTCATTATACTGAGGCATGAATGGAGGAGAAGATTTGGATGCTGCACACCGGATCAAGCCTACTTTGTCTAGCATTCAGCCAGCACCTGGAGCTCTTCTGCTCTGAAACTTCCACTTATACCTGGGTCAGTGTCAGCCTGAGTGGTGGAAACACTTTCTTTGCTTGTCTGCATCTAAGGATTATACTGAGGCAGGTTGGCACCGCTGCGAGAAACGCTGTAGGTGGACGTGGGGCTTGCGTGCCCCCGGCATCCCTGCGGTAATCGGATTTGTTAGAGAACTGATCGGTCTCCAGGCCCCGGCCAATGATTTCTGGCCTGGACCTGGTGATCGGTTCTAAGGAATGGCAGACTGTCTTCTGCCTGTGTAATGTAAACACAGGCAGAGGAAGTGATGTCACCTCCCCTCGTGGAAACCTTTTCAGTTCCTGTGCGAGAGGAGATGACATCTCACTATGAGTACATAACACTACACTGACACCAGTACTCGTAGGTACACTTGGCACCCCCTGATTGCCCCCCCTCAGTTAACCCTTTCACTTCCTGTCACTGTGTCACCAAGTGCAGTTTTCAGATTTTTCACTGATCACTGTACTGGTGTCACTTGTGACACTATTCAGTGTTAGGGTAGTTGATAGTAGGCCCAGGTAGGGTTAGGGTACTCCTCATTAACCCCCTAACAAAGGTTTAACCCTCTGATCACCCCTCAGATAATCCTTTCACCCCCTGTCACAGTGGCACTAGTATAGTGTACAGATCTCTTTTCTGATCACTGTATTTGTGTCACTTGTGACTCACAGCATTAGGGCAGTTAGCTGTTGTCACAGATACATTTAGGGTACCCGCCATGTAGTCCCTAATAAAGGTTTAACTTCTTGATCACCCCCCAGTTAACCCTTTCACTCCCTGTCACTGTGGCATTAGTAAAGTGTACAGATATTTTTTTCTGAACACTGTATTAGCATCACGGGTTAGCTAGTTATCATTAGCTAGGTGTCAGCATCAGTTAGCGACAATCCCAGACAGAGTCAGATTTTAACACTTTGATTGCCAGTAGCGCTAACACCCATGCACACACCATACACCTCCCTTACTAGTATAGTGTTTGAACGGATCAATATCTTTGATCTGATCAGATCTATACTAGCGTCCCCAATAGTTTAGTGTTCCCAAAAACACGGCATTAGCAGGATCAGCCCAGACACCCACTAGCACCTGCGTTTAGCCCCTCCACCCAGCCCAGCCCACCTAAGTGAAGTATCTATAGATCACTGTCACTTACAAAACACAACACACAAAACTGCAGCGTTAGCAGAGTCAGGCCTGATCTCTGCTAGTGCTAACAGTAAATTTTTTTGTAGCAATTCAAGCAGTCACTGACAACCAGTTGCTCTTTTGCCGATGAGTCACACTAGCTGTACCTATAAATTTAATGACCAAAATGTCCAAACAGAGGTACCCTAGTGAAGAGACCTACACGTTGTTGAGCATGATGGATGAGAGAGAAGGGGAAGCCTCACTGTCAGATTCAGGCTCAGTATACAAACCTGTAGAGAGCAGCGGCACCCTGTCAGATAGCTCTGATGATGGAGTAGTGGTCCCTGCTAAGGTCAGGCATACCCAACCCCGTTCTGGTGAACTGGCAAGCACCTTCTGGTGAACTGGCAAGCACCAGTGGCCTAGTTCATCCTGGTTGTAGACAAACCAGCACTGCAATAACACTTGGTGATGTGGAGAGTCCAATAAGTGCAGTTCAAGCTGGTGAGGTGGCTAGCACAAGTAGTGCCCTGCAGCCACCAAAAGTTCAAAGACAGGTCCGTAGAGCCCATAGTGTTCTTCCTGCTGCATATGCTAATCCTGATTGGCAGCCCACCACTTCTGCAATGCCCGTACTTCCCCGATTTACTGTCCAAACTGGAATTCAGGTGGAAAGTGTTTTGAATGGAGATTGGCGATGGTGATTTGAATGGAGAAATCTGTTCTAGCCCACAGGCTGCATGAAAAAAAAGAACATTACAATATATACCAATATATACAAGGACCAGCGACATACTGGTATGTTGCTGGACTTTGAGTGGGTATACCAGAATGATGCCTGCAGGTTTAGGTATCATCTTGGTATAATTTTTTCATGTAAAAGCAATTCTAGCGGCTAATTTAGAAGCAGTGAGAGAGAACGTCCCCCTCCCTCCTCTTCCATCGTTTTCTCGGGCTGACCATAGAGCTGATCGGAGACCATAACAACTCCAATCATCTCTATGGCCTAAGAAACTGGAAGCTACGAGCATTTCATGACTTTGGTTTCGCCAAATATAAACAAGGCCATTGAGAAATTGGGAAAGCATCTTATCACACCGATCTTGGTGTGGTTAGATGCTTTAATGGCAGAGGAGAGATCTAAAGTCTAATAGACCCCAAATTTTTCAAGAAAGAGTACCTTTACATTCCCTGTGATAACAATAAAAATGATAAAAAAAATTAAAGGAACAGTGCAAAAATAAAATAAAAAAGCAAAATAAATAGTAAAAAAATAGAATTAAAATTAACCACCTGACGACCGCCTCACGCCGATGTACGTCGGCAAGGCGGCACGGGCAGGCAAAATCACGTACATGTACGTGATTTGCCTCCCGCGGGTGGGGGGTCCGACCCCCCCCCCCGCCGCCCGAGGCGGTCCCGTTTGGTCCCCCGGCGATCGGAGACGAGGGGGAGGCCATCCGTTCGTGGCCCCCCCCTCGCGATCGCCGCCGGCCAATCAGATCACTTCCTTTGCTGCTGTATGCTAAACAGCAGCAAAGGAAATGATGTCATCTCTCCTCGGCTCGGTATTCCGTTGCAGCGCCGAGGAGAGAAGACTGAACTGTGAGTGCACAAACACTACACAACACAGTAGAACATGCCAGGCACACAAATCACCCCGATCCCCCCCCCGATCGCCCCCCGATCCCCCCCCAATCACCCCCCCCCCTCCCTGTCACAAACTGACACCAGCAGTTTTTTTTTTTTTCTGATTACTGCATAGTGTCAGTTTGTGACAGTTACAGTGTTGGGACAGTGAGTATTACCCCCCTTTAGGTCTAGGGTACCCCCCTAACCCCCCCTAATAAAGTTTTAACCCCTTGATCACCCCCTGTCACCAGTGTCGCTAAGCGATCATTTTTCTGATCGCTGTATTAGTGTCACTGGTGACGCTAGTTAGTGAGGTAAATATTTAGGTTCGCCGTCAGTGTTTTATAGCGACAGGGACCCCCATATACTATCTAATAAATGTTTTAACCCCTTGATTGCCCCCTAGTTAACCCTTTCACCACTGATCACCGTATAACCGTTACGGGTGACGCTGGTTAGTTCGTTTATTTTTTATAGTGTCAGGGAACCCGCCGTTTATTACCAAATAAAGGTTTAGCCCCCTGATCGCCCGGCGGTGATATGCGTCGCCCCAGGCAGCGTCAAATTAGCGCCAGTACCGCTAACACCCACGCACGCACCGTACACCTCCCTTAGTGGTATAGTATCTGTACGGATCAATATCTGATCCGATCAGATCTATACTAGCGTCCCCAGCAGTTTAGGGTTCCCAAAAACGCAGCGTTAGCGGGATCAGCCCAGATACCTGCTAGCACCTGCGTTTTGTCCCTCCGCCCGGCCCAGCCCAAGTGCAGTATCGATCGATCACTGTCACTTACAAGGCACTAAACGCATAACTGCAGCGTTCGCAGAGTCAGGCCTGATCCCTGCGATCGCTAACAGTTTTTTTGGTAGCGTTTTGGTGAACTGGCAAGCACCAGCCCCAGGCAGCGTCAGGTTAGCGCCAGTACCACTAACACCCACGCACGCACCGTACGCCTCCCTTAGTGGTATAGTATCTGTACGGATCAATATCTGATCCGATCAGATCTATACTAGCGTCCCCAGCAGTTTAGGGTTCCCAAAAACGCAGTGTTAGTGGGATCAGCACAGATACCTGCTAGCACCTGCGTTTTGCCCCTCCGCCCGGCCCAGCCCACCCAAGTGCAGTATCGATCGATCACTGTCACTTACAAAAGACTAAACGCATAACTGCAGCGTTCGCAGAGTCAGGCCTGATCCCTGCGATCGCTAACAGTTTTTTTTGTAGCGTTTTGGTGAACTGGCAAGCACCAGCGGCCTAGTACACCCCGGTCGTAGTCAAACCAGCACTGCAGTAACACTTGGTGACGTGGCGAGTCCCATAAGTGCAGTTCAAGCTGGTGAGGTGGCAAGCACAAGTAGTGTCCCGCTGCCACCAAGAAGACAAACACAGGCCCGTCGTGCCCATGATGCCCTTCCTGCTGCATTCGCCAATCCTAATTGGGAACCCACCGCTTCTGCAGCGCCCGTACTTCCCCCATTCACATCCCCAACTAAATGCAGTCGGCTGCATGAGAGGCATTTTCTTTATGTCCTCCCGAGTACCCCTACCCAACAAACCCCCCCCAAAAAGATGTCGTGTCTGCAGCAAGCGCGGATATAGGCGTGACACCCGCTATTATTGTCCCTCCTGTCCTGACAATCCTGGTCTTTGCATTGGTGAATGTTTTGAACGCTACCATTCACTAGTTGAGTATTAGCGTAGGGTACAGCATTCCACAGACTGGGGCACACTTTCACAGGGTCTCCCAAGATGCCATCGCATTTTGAGAGACCCGAACCTGGAACCGGTTACCGTTATAAAAGTTAGTTACAAAAAAAGTGTAAAAAAAAAAATATATATATAAAATAAAAAAAAATTGTTGTCGTTTTATTGTTCTCTCTCTCTATTCTCTCTCTCTATTGTTCTGCTCTTTTTTACTGTATTCTATTCTGCAATGTTTTATTGTTATTGTTATTGTTATTTTGTTTTATCATGTTTGTTTTTCAGGTATATAATTATTTATACTTTACCGTTTACTGTGCTTTATTGTTAACCATTTTTTTGTCTTCAGGTACGCCATTCACAACTTTGAGTGGTTATACCAGAATGATGCCTGCAGGTTTAGGTATCATCTTGGTATCATTCTTTTCAGCCAGCGGTCGGCTTTCATGTAAAAGCAATCCTAGCGGCTAATTAGCCTCTAGACTGCTTTTACAAGCCGTGGGAGGGAATGCCCCCCCCCCACCGTCTTCCGTGTTTTTCTCTGGCTCTCCTGTCTCAACAGGGAACCTGAGAATGCAGCCGGTGATTCAGCCAGCTGACCATAGAGCTGATCAGAGACCAGAGTGGCTCCAAACATCTCTATGGCCTAAGAAACCGGAAGCTACGAGCATTTTATGACTTAGATTTCGCCAGATGTAAATAGCGCCATTGGGGAATTGGGGAAGCATTTTATCACACCGATCTTGGTGTGGTCAGATGCTTTGAGGGCAGAGGAGAGATCTAGGGCCAATTTTTTCAAAAAAGAGTACCTGTCACTACCTATTGCTATCATAGGGGATATTTACATTCCCCGAGATAACAATAAAAATGATTAAAAAAAAAAAAATGAAAGGAACAGTTTAAAAATAAGATAAGAAAGCAAAAAAATAATAAAGAAAAAAAAAAAAAAAAAAAAAAGCACCCCTGTCGCCCCCTGCTCTTGCGCTAAGGCGAACGCAAGCGGCGGTCTGTCGTCAAACGTAAACAGCAATTGCACCATGCATGTGAGGTATCACAGCGAAGGTCAGATCGAGGGCAGTAATTTTAGCAGTAGACCTCCTCTGTAAATCTAAAGTGGTAACCTGTAAAGGCTTTTAAAGGCTTTTAAAAATGTATTTATTTTGTTGCCACTGCACGTTTGTGCGCAATTGTAAAGCATGTCATGTTTGGTATCCATGTACTCGGCCTAAGATCATCTTTTTTATTTCATCAAACATTTGGGCACTATAGTGTGTTTTAGTGCATTAAAATTTAAAAAAGTGTGTTTTTTCCCCAAAAAATGCGTTTGAAAAATCGCGGCGCAAATACTGTGTGAAAAAAAAAAATGAAACACCCACCATTTTAATCTGTAGGGCATTTGCTTTAAAAAAATATATAATGTTTGGGGGTTCAAAGTAATTTTCTTGCAAAAAAAAATAACTTTTTCATGTAAACAATAAGTGTCAGAAAGGGCTTTGTCTTCAAGTGGTTAGAAGAGTGGGTGATGTGTGACATAAGCTTCTAAATGTTGTGCATAAAATGCCAGGACAGTTCAAAACCCCCCCAAATGACCCCATTTTGGAAAGTAGATACCCCAAGCTATTTGCTGAGAGGCATGTCGAGTCCATGGAATATTTTATATTGCGACACAAGTTGCGGGAAAGAGACAAATTTTTTTTTTTTTTTTGCACAAAGTTGTCACTAAATGATATATTTCTCAAACATGCCATGGGAATATGTGAAATTACACCCCAAAATACATTCTGCTGCTTCTCCTGAGTACGGAGATACCACATGTGTGAGACTTTTTGGGAGCCTAGCCGCGTACGGGACCCCGAAAACCAAGCACCGCCTTCAGGCTTTCTAAGGGCGTGAATTTTTGATTTCACTCTTCACTGCCTATCACAGTTTCGGATGCCATGGAATGCCCAGGTGGCACAAAACCCCCCCAAATGACCCCATTTTGGAAAGTAGACACCCCAAGCTATTTGCTGAGAGGTATAGTGAGTATTTTGCAGACCTCACTTTTTGTCACAAAGTTTTGAAATTTGAAAAAAGAAAAAAAAAAATGTTTTTTCTTGTCTTTCTTCATTTTCAAAAACAAATGAGAGCTGCAAAATACTCACCATGCCTCTCAGCAAATAGCTTGGGGTGTCTACTTTTCAAAATGGGGTCATTTGGGGGGGTTTTGTGCCACCTGGGCATTCCATGGCCTCCGAAACGGTGATAGGCAGTGAAGAGTAAAATCAAAAATTCACGCCCTTAAAAACGCTAAAGGCGGTGATTGGATTTCGGGGCCCCGTACGCGGCTAGGCTCCCAAAAAGTCCCACACATGTGGTATCCCCATACTCAGGAGAAGCAGCTAAATGTATTTTGGGGTGCAATTCCACATATGCCCATGGCCTGTGTGAGCAATATATCATTTAGTGACAACTTTGTGCAAAAAAAAAAAGTGTCACATTCCCGCAACTTGTGTCAAAATATAAAATATTCCATGGACTCAATATGCCTCTCAGCAAATAGCTTGGGGTGTCTACTTTCCAAAATGGGGTCATTTGGGGGGGGTTGTGCCACCTGGGCATTTTATGGCCTCCGAAACTGTGATAGGCAGTGAAGAGTGAAATCAAAAATTTACACCCTTAGAAATCCTGAAGGCGGTGATTGGTTTTCGGGGTCCCGTACGCGGCTAGGCTCCCAAAAAGTCCCCACACATGTGGTATCCCCGTACTCAGGAGAAGCAGCTGAATGTATTTTGGGGTGCAATTCCACATAGGCCCATCATTTAGTGACAACTTTTTGTAAATATTTTTTTTTTTTTTTTTTTTGTCATTATTCAATCACTTGGGACAAAAAAAATAAATATTCAATGGGTTCAACATGCCTCTTAGCAATTTCCTTGGGGTGTCTACTTTCCAAAATGGGGTCATTTGTGGGGGTTTTGTACTGCCCTGCCATTTTAGCACCTCAAGAAATGACATAGGCAGTCATAAACTAAAAGCTGTGTAAATTCCAGAAAATGTACCCTAGTTTGTAGACGCTATAACTTTTGCGCAAACCAATAAATATACGCTTATTGACATTTTTTTTACCAAAGACATGTGGCCGAATACATTTTGGCCTAAATGTATGACTAAAATTGAGTTTATTGGATTTTTTTTATAACAAAAAGTAGAAAATATCATTTTTTTTCAAAATTTTCGGTCTTTTTCCGTTTATAGCGCAAAAAATAAAAACTGCAGAGGTGATCAAATACCATCAAAAGAAAGCTCTATTTGTGGGAAGAAAAGGACGCAAATTTCGTTTGGGTACAGCATTGCATGACCGCGCAATTAAAAGTTAAAGCGACGCAGTGCCAAATTGGAAAAAGACCTCTGGTCCTTAGGCAGCATAATGGTCCGGGGCTCAAGTGGTTAAAGCACCCCCCGTGTGAACGCAAGCATTGGTCTGGTGACGTATTTAAACAGCAATTGCACCATGCATGTTAGGTATCACCATGAACATCAGATCAAGGGCAGTAATTCTAGCAGTAGACCTCTTCTGTAAATCTAAAGTGGTAACCTGTAAAGGCTTTTAAAGGCTTTTAAAAATGTATGTAGTTTGTTGCCGCTGCACAGTTGTGAATAATTTTAAAGCATGTTGTGTTTGGTCTCTATGAACTCCGCATAAAATCATCTTTTTAATTTTACCAAACATTTGGGAAATATAGTGTGTTTTAGTGCATTAAAATTAAAAAAGTGTTTTTTTTTCCCCAAAAAATTGCATTCGAAAAATCACTGTGCAAATACCGTGTGAAAAGAAAATTGCAACACCCACCATTTTAATCTGTAGGGCCTTTGCTTTAAAAATATATATAATGTTTGGGGGTTCAAAGTAATTTTCTAGCAAAAAAAAATATGTTTTCTTGTAAACAAAAAGTGTCAGAAAGGACTTGGTGGTTCAAGTGGCTAGAAGCGTGAGTGATGTGTGGTATTGTTGGGCATAAAATGCCAGGACAGTTCAACCCCCCCAAATAACCCCTTTTTGGAAAGTAGACACCCCAAGCTATTTGCTGAGAGGCATGAGTCCATGGAAAATTTTATATTTTGCCACAAGTTTTGGGAAAAGTACATTTTTTTTTTTTTTACACAAAGTTGTCACTAAATTATATATTGCTCAAACATGCCATGGGTATATGTGGAATTACACTCCAAAATACATTCTGCTGCTACTTCTGAGTATGGGGATACCACATGTGTGAGACTTTTTGGGAGCCTAGCTGCGTAGAGGACCCCGAAAATCAATCACTGTCTTCACGATTTCTAAGGGCGTAAAAACTGAAAATTTCTTATCAAATACCATCATTTTCCTTTCTTGATGGACTTCATGGCAGCCTACATTTGGGTCAACACTGGCTCCTCTCCAATGCTATAGGACCCCACTCCCATAAATGTGAGCTTACCGCTAGAGACTGCGTTCCATAATTAGTCAACTCTTGACCAAAGGGTGGGACCTCCATCTGCCGTGGAGTCCATCAGGAAAGGAAAATTACGGTAAGTATTTGATAATAAATTTTCAATTTCCCTGAAAGACTCCATGGTAGCTTACATGTGGGAAATAATTAGCCAGTCCAAACAGGTGGGTATGCTGATCAAAGAAAAAAATGTAATATAACCCGTCAACTGACAGGACTCTTAAACCAAAGTTCACAGAAGATAGAGATGCAGGCTCTATACAGTAATGTGACATAAAGGTATTAATGGAGGCCCATGAGGTCGCTTTGCAGATGACATCTGGATCCACGAAGCCACCATACCCCTGATGGAATGTGCTGTCCCTGCCTTAGAAAGAGCCAAGCCCTTAGCCCTATAAGCCTGCTGAATAGACTGGACAATCCAGGCTGCAATCGTTCTGGTCGAAGCTCACCTCCCTTTGATACTGCCAGAGTGCAAGACAGAGAGGTAGTCGGAGCGTCTAAAGGAGGAATAACTTGTAGGTATTCCTTCAGTAATTCACCTACATCCAGAGGATGAGCTTCAGTTGGTAGTCAGAGCATCTAAAGGAGGAAGTAACTTGCAGGTATTCCTTCAGTAATTCACCTACAGAGGATGAGCTTCAGTTAACCCCTGGGCCCTAATGTAGGTAGGACAATTTCTCGGTTTTCATGGAACACTGAGGTGACTTTCGGGTTTGAGCGTAAACATAAGAGCACTGTTTGTAGGTTCAAATGGGGAGGACAAAAAAGGAACACAGTCTCTAGTGGTAAGCTCAAATTTATGGGAGTAAGGTCCTATAGCATTGGCGAGGAGGCGGGGTTAACCCACACGTAGGCTACCATGAGTCTGTCAGGAAATGATTTTACTCCTCACTACCTATCACAGTTTCGGAGGCCCTGAAATGTTAAGATAGCACAACCCCCCTCCCCCCAAATGACCCCATTTTGGAAAGTAGACACCCCAAGGTATTTGCTAAGAGACATGGTAAGTATTTTGCAGCTCTCATTTGCTTTTGAAACTGAAGGAAGAAAAGGAAATTTTTTTTTCTTTTTTCAATTTTCAAAACTTTGTGACAAAAAGCGAGATCTGAAAAATACTCAACTTGCCTCTCAGCAAATAGCTTGGGGTGTCTGCTTTCCAAAATGGGGTCATTTGGGGGGAGGGTTGTGCTATATTGGCATTTCATGCCCTCTGAAACTGTGATAGGTAGTGAGGAGTGAAATCAAAAATGTATGCCTTTAGAAAGCCTGAAGTTTTTGGGGTACTGTACGTAGCTAGACTGCCAAAAAGTCTCACACATGAGGTATCCCCATACTCAAGAGAAGCAGCAGAATGTATTTTGGGGTATAATTCCACATATATCCATGGCATATGTGAGCAATATATCATTTAGTGACAACTTTGTGTAAAAAAAAATACATTTTGTCATTTTCCTGAACTTTATGGCAAAATATAAAATATTCCATGGAATCAACATGCCTCTCAGAAAATAGCTTGGGCTATCTACTTTCCAAAATGGGGTAATTTGGGAGGGGTTGTGCTATCTTGACATTTCAGGGCCTCCAAAACTGTGATAGGTAGTGAGGAAGTGAAATCACAATTTTAAGCCCTTAGAAAGTCTGAATGCGGTGATTAGTTTTGGGGGTCCTGTACACGGCTAGACTGCCAAAAAGTCTCACACATGTGGTATCCCCGTACTTAGGAGAAGCAGCAGAATGTATTTTGGGGTATAATTCCACATATATCCATAGCATGTGTGAGCAATATATCATTTAGTGACAACTTTGTGTAAAAAAAAGAAAGAAAAGTTTTTGTAATTTTCCCGAAATTTGTGGCAAAATATAAAATATTCAATGGACTCAACATGCCTCTCAGAAAATAGCTTGGGGTGTCTACTTTCCAAAATGTGGTCATTTGGGGGGCGGGGGTGCTATTTTGGCATTTCATGGCCTCCAAACCTGTGATAGGTAGTGAGGAGTGAAATCAAAAATTTACGCCCTTAGAAATTCTGAAGCCGGTGATTAGTTTTTGCAATCCTGTAAGCAGTTAGGCTCCCAAAAAGTCTCACAGTTGTGGTATCCCTGTACTCAGGAGAATCAGCAGAATGTATTTTGGGGTGTAAGTCCACATATACCCATGGCATGTGTGAGCAATATATCATTTTCAGTGACAACTTTGTGTACATTTTTATTTTTTTTTTGTCATTTTTCAATTATTTGTGACAATAAAATTAAATATTTAATTGGCTCAACATGCCTCTCAGCAAAATCCTTGGGGTGTGTACTTTCCAAAATGGGGTCATTGGGGGGGGGGGGTTGTAGTGCCCTGCCATTTTAGCACCTCAAGAAATGAAATAGGCAGTCATAAACTAAAAGCTGCGTAAATTCCAGAAAATGTACTATAGTTTGTAGACGCTATAACTTTTGCGCAAACCAATAAATATATGCTTGAATTTTTATTTACCCAAGACATGTGGCTGAATACATTTTGGCCTAAAAGTATGACTAAAATTGAGTTTATTGGATTTTTTTATAACAAAAAGTAGAAAATATCATTTTTTTTCAGAATTTTCTGACTTTTTCCTTTATATCGCAAAAAATAAAAATCCCAGAGTTGATGAAATACCACCAAAAGAAAGCTCTATTTGTGCAAAAAAAAGGACACAAATTTTGTTTGGGTACAGCATTGCATGACTGCGCAATTACCAGTTAAAGCAGTGCGGTGCCAAATTGTAAAAAGTGCTCTGGTCATTAAGGGGGCAAATCCTTAAGGTCCTTAAGTGGTTACATAGTTACATAGTTACATAGTAGGTGAGGTTGAAAAAAGACACAAGTCCATCAAGTCCAACCTATGTGTGTGATTATGTGTCAGTATTACATTACATATCCCTGTATATTGCGGTCATTCAGGTGATTATCTAATAGTTTCTTGAAGCTATCAATGCTCCCCGCTGAGACCATCGCCTGTGGAAGGGAATTCCACATCCTTGCCGCTCTTACAGTAAAGAACCCTCTACGTAGTTTAAGGTTAAACCTCTTTTCTTCTAATTGTAATGAGTGGCCACGAGTCTTATTAAACTCTCTTCTGCGAAAAAGTTCTATCCCTATTGTGGGGTCACCAGTACAGTATTTGTAAATTGAAATCATATCCCCTCTCAAGCGTCTCTTCTCCAGAGAGAATAAGTTCAGTGCTCGCAACCTTTCCTCATAACTAAGATCCTCCAGACCCTTTATTAGCTTTGTTGCCCTTCTTTGTACTCGCTCCATTTCCAGTACGTCCCTCCTGAGGACTGGTGCCCAGAACTGGACAGCATACTCCAGGTGCGGGCGGACCAGAGTCTTGTAGAGCGGGAGAATTATCGTTTTATCTCTGCAGTTGATCCCCCTTTTAATGCATGCCAATATTCTGTTTGCTTTATTAGCAGCAGCTTGGCATTGCATGCCATTGCTGAGCCTATCATCCACTAGGACCCCCAAGTCCTTTTCCATCCTAGATTCCCCCAGAGATTCTCCCCCCAGTGTATAGATTGCATTCATATTTTTGACACCCAAATGCATTATTTTACATTTTTCTACATTGAACCTCATTTGCCATGTAGTCGCCCACCCCATTAATTTGTTCAGGTCTTTTTGCAAGATTTCCACATCCTGCGGAGAAGTTATTGCCCTGCTTAGCTTAGTATCGTCTGCAAATACAGAGATGGAACTGTTTATCCCATCCTCCAGGTCGTTTATGAACAAATTAAATAGGATTGGTCCCAGCACAGAACCCTGGGGGACCCCACTACCCACCCCTGACCATTCTGAGTACTCCCCATTTATAACCACCCTCTGAACACGCCCTTGTAGCCAGTTTTCAATCCATGTACTCACCCTACGGTCCATGCCAACGCACCTTATTTTGAACAGTAAACGTTTATGGGGAACTGTGTCAAATGCTTTTGCAAAATCCAGATACACCACGTCTACGGGCCTTCCTTTATCTAGATGGCAACTCACCTCCTCATAGAAGGTTAATAGATTGGTTTGGCAAGAACGATTCTTCATGAATCCATGCTGATTACTGCTAATGATATCATTCTTATTACTAAAATCTTGTATATAGTCCCTTATCATCCCCTCCAAGAGTTTACATACTATTGATGTTAGGCTAACTGGTCTGTAATTCCCAAGGATGTTTTTTGGGCCCTTTTTAAATATTGGTGCTACATTGGCTTTTCTCCAATCAGCTGGTACCATTCCAGTCAATAGACTGTCTGTAAAAATTAGGAACAACGGTCTGGCAATCACCTGACTGAGTTCCCTAAGTACCCTTGGATGCAAGCCATCTGGTCCCGGTGATTTATTAATGTTAAGTTTCTCAAGTCTAATTTTAATTCCGTCCTCTGTTAACCATGTAGGTGCTTCCCGTGTTGTGTCATGAGGATAAACACTGCAGTTTTGGTTACTGAAGCCCCCCGATTCACTCGTGAAGACTGAGGAGAAGAATAAATTCAATACCTCTGCCATCTCCCCATCCTTTGTAACCAGATGTCCTTCCTCATTCTTTATGGGGCCAATATGGTCTGTCCTCCCTTTTTTACTGTTTACATACTTGAAGAATTTCTTGGGATTTTTTTTGCTCTCCTCCGCTATGTGTCTTTCATGTTCTATCTTAGCCATCCTAATTGCACCCTTACATTTCTTATTGCATTCTTTATAAATTCTGAATGCTGTGGATGATCCCTCAACCTTGTATTTTTTGAAGACCTTCTCATTTGCTTTTATATGCATTTTTACATTGGAGTTAAGCCATCCAGGATGTTTGTTCGCTCTTTTAAATTTATTACCCAATGGGATACATTGGCTAATGCCCTTATTTAATATGCTCTTAAAGCAAACCCATCTCTCCTCTGTATTCTTTGTTCCTAATATTTTATCCCAATTTATGCCTTTTAGCAAGGTTTGTAGTTTAGGGAAGTTGGCTCTTTTGAAATTCAGTGTCTTTGTGTTCCCTTCATGTCTCCTATTTGTGTGATTTATACTGAAACTAATTGACCTGTGATCGCTGTTACCTAAATTGCCCCGTATTTCCACATCTGTTATCAGGTCTGTATTGTTGGTAATCAGTAGATCTAGTAATGTTTTATTTCTAGTTGGTGCGTCTACCATCTGACCCATAAAATTGTCCTGCAAGACATTAAGGAACTGGCGAGCCTTAAATGAATGCGCGGTTCCCTCCGCCCAGTCTATGTCTGGATAATTAAAATCCCCCATTATGATAACACTTCCCATCCTTGCTGCTAATTCAATTTGTGATAGGAGATCCGTCTCCACTTCCTCCCTCAGGTTAGGGGGCCTATAGCATACTCCCAGTATTATTTTCCCCTTAGCTTCATCCCTTTGGAGCTCTACCCATAAAGATTCCACCTCCTCCCTAGCCCCCTCAGTGATGTCATCTCTCACATTCACTTGTACATTATTCTTGATATATAGGCATACCCCTCCCCCTTTTTTACCCTCTCTATCCTTGCGGTATAGGGTATACCCTTGAATGTTTGCCAGCCAATCATGAGAGCTGTTGAACCAGGTCTCTGAAATTCCCACAAAATCCAAATCCTCCTTGTACAACACTATCTCTAGTTCACCCATCTTGTCCGCCAGGCTCCTGGCATTGGTGAACATGCCACATAGTTTAGACCGGTCGCATATTGTCCTCGTATTGGGTGTTTCAAGATTGCAACTTGGACTTGCTACTATACTCACCTTGCGTTTTTGTGCTTTGGTTAACCTACCACTAATGCCCCCAATACTACCCTCTGGAATATCTTCCGCGCTGGCTATCACTGTCTCTGGACCCTCCCCCCCATCGCCTAGTTTAAAAACCCCTCTAACTTTTTGGCCATCTTCATTCCCAGCAGATCTGCACCCTCCTCATTTAGGTGCAGTCCGTCCCTTCTATAGTACCGGTTACCGACTGAGAAGTCGGCCCAGTCCTCCAGGAACCCAAACCCCTCCTTACTACACCAGCTCTTCAGCCACTTGTTTACTTCCCTAATCTCCCTCTGCCCCTCTGGTGTGGCTCGATGTACCGGTAGTATTCCTGAGAACACTACCTTGGAGGTCCTTTTCCTCAATTTAGCTCCTAAGTCCCTAAAATCGTTCTTTAGGACACTCCATCTGCCTCTGACTTTGTCATTGGTGCCAACGTGCACCATGACAGCTGGGTCTTCCCCAGCCCCTCCCAGTAATCTGTCCACAAGATCCGTGATGTGCCGAACCTGAGCGCCCGGTAGACAACATACTGTTCGGCGCTTCAGGTCTTGGTTACAGATTGCCCTCTCTGTCCTTCTAAGAATTGAGTCCCCTACCACCAGAATCTGTCTTTCCTTTCCCTTTGCTGCCCCCCCCACTCTCACTGGAGGAGTTCTTCCCCTGGCAGCTAGGAGAGTCCCTCAACTCCAGCAGTGCTGGTCCCTGACTGGTTACACCAATGTCACTCAATGGAGCGTACTTATTGGGATGCTCCAGTCCTGGATCGGCCTCCCTGGCACTTCCCCCTCTACCCCTCCTGACTGTCACCCATCTACTCTTTGCTAGTGCCTGCACCTCTTTGTCTCCACCCGCCTCTGTGCTGGCCCCTGCCGGCACCTGCCGTGTACGTTCCTGGCTCACCTTTAGTATGGAGGGACTTCTCAGTGCTGACAGTTGCTTCCCCAGATTCAGAACCTGGGCTTCCAGGGAAACAATGTGCTTACATTTTGCACAGCAGTATTCGCCCTCGATCGGATGATCAAGGAACGCATACATGCGGCAAGATGTACAAAGAGTCGCCTCTCCACACCCGCCGGGCATTGTACCTATTAAATTTAGTGAGGATTTGGGGATTTTACCCTGTCCAAATTACCTAACAACTAGCTTCCTGGCACTAATACTCAAGACAATACACAGGTACACGACAAGACAATACACAGGTACACAATACACAAGTACTAATGATCCACACACACTACTCAGACAACACTCAGATACTCACACTACACAGGTACTATGACCCCTGTTATAACCTCCTGTTTTAAACTCTTGTTTTTAACTCCCACTTAATCCAGCTCCACTTACACCAAGCTCCACAGCTTCAAACTGAGCACGCTCAAACTGAGTCCTACAACAAGTAGGCACCTGGGCACCTGTGAGCAATTAACCACTCCCCTTAATTGATAGACTGATGAAACAGAAAAAAAAAAAAAAAAAAAAAAGCTATTTAAAAAGTGACAGCAAAAGGCAAATTAAAAACTAAAAGGAAAAGTCCCCAAAATGCAACCCAGCAAACACCAACAGACAGCAGCAAACACACACCAACAGACAGCAGCAATACACACACCAACAGACAGCAGCAAAACACACACCAACAGACAGCAGCAATACACACACCAACAGACAGCAGCAATACACACACCAACAGACAGCAGCAATACACACACCAACAGACAGCAGCAATACACACAACAACAGACAGCAGCAATACACACACCAACAGACAGCAGCAATACACACACCAACAGACAGCAGCAATACACACACCAACAGACAGCAAACACCAACAGACAGCAAGACTTGTATACTCTAACACTTGTTTTTAACTCCCACTTAATCCAGCTCCACTTACACCAAGCTCCACAGCTTCAAACTGAGCACGCTCAAACTGAGTCCTACAACAAGTTAAATAGGCACCTGGGCACCTGTGAGCAATTAACCACACCCCTTAATTGATAGACTGATGAAACAGAAAAAAAAAAAAGCTATTTAAAAAGTGACAGCAAAAGGCAAATTAAAAACTAAAAGGAAAAGTCCCCAAAATGCAACCCAGCAAACACCAACAGACAGCAGCAAACACACACCAACAGACAGCAGCAATACACACACCAACAGACAGCAGCAATACACACACCAACAGACAGCAGCAATACACACACCAACAGACAGCAGCAATACACACACCAACAGACAGCAAACACCAACAGACAGCAAGACTTGTATACTCTAACACTTGTTTTTAACTCCCACTTAATCCAGCTCCACTTACACCAAGCTCCACAGCTTCAAACTGAGCACTGGTTAAAGGACCATTCATGTCACGTATCTGGAGATGAAAATGCAAAGGGATTGGAATAATGGATTTTGAGGGCACATATAAAATTAATATACTTTATTAGTCTACATATAACAATACATGAAATTCAATAACGTAATAAAAATAGGACTAAATGTGGTTCCCATAGAGGATATAATGAGTAATACTTTCTGTGTGACAGTTAGTGAGATGTGTCCACACATAGATGTTCTCTCAGAGCTGGTTCCACTTGTCCTCTTTGGTATATAAAAAACACTTCTGCTCTACATGTTTTGCGACCTGAACCCACATCCTGACCCATGTGCTAACTGTGGTCTCCACTGCATGTGAGGGCTTGGGTGGCTGACTGGGGGGTTTATTGCAGTCTGGTGTCCCTGGAGCAAAAATATTCAAGCTCCTGAAGAAGCAACAGTTCAGGTCACGAAACATGTAGAGCAGTAGTGTTTTTTATATACCAAAGAGGACAAGTAGAACTCGCTCTGAGAGAACATCTATGTGTGGACATTTTTCACTAACTGTCATAGAAAGTATTACTCAATATATCCTCTAGGGGAACCACATTTAGTCCTATTTTTATTATGTAATTTTTCTTATCATGTATTGTGTTACTATTTACTGTATATGTAGACTAATAAAGTATATTAATTTTATATGTGCCCTCAAAGTCCATTATTCTCAACCTTTCACATTAGCATATCACTTGGCACTTGGGACGTGGCACATTAGTACTATTGGTGCCTTATTGCCACCTACAGGCACTGCAAATTAAATAAAATTTTACCTGGAGATGAAGCCTGATGTGGAGAGGAAGGCGATCTCCTACACCTCCAGTCTGGTACCCCTGATAAAGTAAACAGAAGGCGTGGAAGCCTGGAATGGCACAAGTGCGTAGATGTTCGGATGGTGAAGGCGGCAGATGAGAGGTCTGTGCGTATTTGGATGCAGGCTGGATTGCGATGCAGGGCAGCAGATACTTGGCAGGCTGGCAGGGGGCAGACAGCAGGTACTTGGCAGGCTTACAGGTGACAGGCAGCAGGTGCTTGGCAGGCTATCGGGTAGCAGAAAGCAGGTATAAGGATGGCTGGGCATGGAGCAGGGTTAGGCAAGCTGGGTCAGTCACTAACAGCCACTTCAGGAATAGAGCAGTAGGCAGCAGAATGGTCAGGTTCAGGCTGGAGTTGGCCACGGCAAACAGACAGAGGGATCAAGCAGAGACGTGGTCGAAGAGCAAGCCAGGGTTCAGTTCAGGTAGAGTAAAAGCGTGGTCACATGGATCAGAACAGCAACAGGATTAAACACAAGGAACAGGTAGCAGAATGCTGTAGACCATAGGGCAAAGTCCTAGTGCAGCAGAGGTGTTTAAAAAGCTCACTTGGCACCACTTAGTGGCGAGCGCACACGCCGGCAGATGCGCGCGGGTCAGGCTACTGGAAATTCTCTGTCTATGGGTTTGGCTAATAGGTTTTCTCCATCTGTGGATTTGACTAACAGAAATTTTCTGTTTGCACATAACTATGTGCCTGCTCATATTTCTTCTTTCCTGATAATTCACATGGATTCTCTGGCCCATACAGTGTGTATGAGTGGTTTATTTGTGTGGTTGCAGCTGCCTGAGGATGCAGAGGCTGTATAAACATAGCCACAGGTCCTAATTTTAGAAGTTATATGAGTATAGGGGTGGGTGGCACTGCCCGTCACCTGAAGAGTGCTCCTCCGCAATAGGTCACTCTTTCCAGGTGTATGTAAAATAGGTGAAAAACACTGCTGTCACCGGAAGGGTAATCATCCACAGTGAATCGCTCTTTAAAGAATCAGTAGTAAGTGCTAAACTCAAAATAAAATAGATATCCTAACGGGTGTTCTCACCCTGTGTTTAAGGCAAGTTTATACAGATAAAGCCCTAGTAATAGTGCTGATTGCAAACTGGTGTATCAGTTTGCAATGTGAAAGTGAATGTGCTTAGTGCAATAATGAGTGTTCTCACCCAGTCAGCAATTCTAACCAAATTTCATCCTAAACAGTTCATCTCAACAACTATATCATAAACGTACAGCAAGTGTTAACTGTATCCAAATCATTAGTAAACAAAAATAAGTGCATTAACATATTCTGTTGATGGAGGACGGAGGAGGAAAAGTCAGGGGGAGAGAAAGTAAAGTGCTGTGTGAATAGACTGTAAGGTAACATCAGAGCCAGGCCTGCATGTCAGTGATTGAGAGAGAGGAGAGAACAGTGAGCGCTGAGCCATGATATATGTGGAGCCTGAGTAGAGGGGGGAAACCCCAGAAGCCCAGATGATGAGGCAAACAGTCTAAAGTACACACAGCCTTGCACACCTGGTGTGCTTTAATGGTGTCGCTGCTCTCCTTCTTTTTTCCTCCCCTAATTTCTTCTTTTAACCTCTCTACCCCTCTCACTGAAGATCTTGAAGAGGGGAGAAGAGAGGCAGAGCCACCATATAGGAGTGTCGTTTCCTGAGAAGCTAGAAAGAAGAAGTAAGTGGAGAAGAAGAAAGGGTGAGTGGTAACTTACACCTAAATTGACAAACTCAATGTTTTATTCAGGAATGAACTGCCTATGAAAAAGCTTTGAAACGCTCTGAAAATGCCGATGATCTGCTTATAAAACTGCTTTTGAATTGCCTAGGAAAATAGTATATGAACTGCCTATGAAATTGCTTATGAATTGCATATGAAAAAAAGGGCATAGGCATGCAGTAGGAAACTGCACATGACTGGCAGGGGCAAATCATAAACGAATATTTGAATTTTGCCTGAAGCTGTTTATAAACCGGCTATAAAACTGCTCATGATTTACACATGAAATTTACCCATGAAGACCCAGACAGGGCCTGCACATGGAGCTAACGTTGGCAAGGAGGGTAACCTGTGGTTTACCACGGAGGAGGTAACTACTAAAATCAAATCTATTGGGAACGGCTTACCCCCGGAGAGGCTCAAGGATCTGGAAACCCCATTACGTGCTGAACTATGGAGGAGGTGATTTCCCTGAGGACTGCTACCACACTCACTGCATGCGATTTACCCCTGCAGGGGTGCAAGGATCTGGTGAGTGGGGAACTGAAGGGGAGCACGTCACCTAAATTGCTACGTAGGCACAAGTCACTTTTGGACAAGCACAAAGTCACTTGAAACCGTGCTATTTTTTGCACTACTAAAAGACTGAACTTGTAATCAATTTTTATATATATTTTTGTTTCACAGAAAAAATATTTTCAATAGAATATGTTAATGCACTTTTTTTGTTTACTAATGATTTGGATATAGTTATAGTTATGATATAGCTGTTGAGATGAACTGTTTAGGATGAAATCTGGTTATAATTGCTGACTGGGTGAGAACACTCATTATTGCACTAAGCACATTCACTTTCACATTGCAAGCTGATACACCAGTTTGCAATCAGCACTATTATTAGGGTTTTATCTGTATAAACTTGCCTTAAACACATGGTGAGAACACCCCTTAGGATATCTATTTTATTTTGGGTTTAGCACTAAGGATGAGCTCTGGCGTGTTTGCACACTCCACGTACAGAGCCCGCCAGGAAGTCGACGCGGCACTGCTCTAATCACAGGCAGTGAGACATTTCCCGATCTCTACAGCTGCATATCGGGAAAATGTCTCACTGCCTGTGATTAGCATAGTGCCGTGTTGACTTCCTGGCAGGCTCTGCACGTGCTGTGTGCGAACACGCTGGAGCTCATCCTTATTTAGCACTCACTACTGATTCTTTAAAGAGTGATTCACTGTGGAGCATTACCCTTCAAGTGACGGCAGTGTTTTTTCACTTATTTTAAATACACCTGGAAAGAGTGACCTATTGCGGAGGAGCACTCTTCAGGTGACGGGCTGCGCCACCCACCCCTATACTCATATAACTTCTACTATTGGTACTCCGGTTGGAACTCCTTAGGGGGGGCAGCAGCCCAGCCTACACCTAAGCACGGGACTCAACAAATATTATACAGGTCCTAATTTTTACAGGTGTGGTTGAGTGGTCTCAGATGTACATTATCTGTGTTTGGGGCCATACACCTGCACCAACACACCTGTCAAACTAGGACATGCAGCTTTGTTCATACAGCCGCTCCATCACCATAGCATTGCATAGGCTGTCTGCTCACAACTCCAGCCACATAAAAAAAGCTGATTCACACTGTACAGACCCCAGCACTCATGTGTATGAGCGTCAAGACCTCATCTACACACAAAACTTTATTTATCAACCCAACACAGTTTTATGTTTAAGATGTAGAGCTACCCCCAAAGGAGCTGCTGGTGAAGATGAGGATTCTGTTCTCCACAACCTTGCAAGAGCCTCAACCCTTTTGACACACCAGACTACTAAAGTAAAGCAACAAGACCATGGGTAAAAGGGGGGGCTGGGATCTGGGGGTCCCCTTGTTAAAGTTGGCTTCCAGATTTCAGTAAGCCCCCTGCCCGCAGACCCCCACAACCACCAGGCAAGGGTTGTGGGGATGAGGCCCTTGTCCCCACAACCACCAGGCAAGGGTTGTGGGGATGAGGCCCTTATCCCTATCAACATGGGGACAAGGTGCTTTGGGGGGCTACCCCCATGTTGAGGGCATGTGGCCTGGTACAGTTCAGGAGGGGGATGCTCTCTCGTCCCCTCCCTCTTTTTCTGTGGTCTGCCAGGTTGCGTGCTCGGATAAGGGTCTGGTATGGATTTTTGGGGGTACCCCACGCCATTTTTTTAAATTTTGGTGCAGGGTTCCCCTTAAAATCTATAACAGACCTGAAGGGCCTGGTATGGAATTTGGGGGACCCCCATGGCATTTTTTTTTTATTTTGGTTCGGGGCCCCCTTAATATTCATACCAGAATTTAATAATAAATTTTGGACTGTGAGGGATCCCATGCCATTTTTTTCAATGACAATTCATTATAGCCACTAGTACTTTTAACCACTTGCTTACTGGGCACTTAAACCCTCCTCCTGCCCAGACCAATTTTCAGCTTTCAGCGCTGTCACACTTTGAATGACAATTGCGCGGTCATACAACACTGTACCCAAATGAAATTTTTATCATTTTTTCCCCACAAATAGAGCTTTCTTTTGGTGGTATTTAATCACAGCTGGAGTTTTTATTTTTTGCTAAACAAACAAAAAAAGATGGAAAATTTTGAAAAAAAAAAAAAAATCATGTTTAATAGTTTGTTATAAAATTTTGCAAACAGGTCATTTTTCTCCTTCATTGATATGCACTGATGAGGCGGCACTGGTGGGCACTGATAGGCTGCACTGATGGGCACGGATAGGCACAGATAAGGCGGCACTGATAGGCACAGTTAAGGCGGCACTGATAGGCACAGTTAAGGCGGCACTGATAGGCACAATTAAGGCGGCACTGATGGGGACAGATAAGGCGGTACTGATGGGCACAGATAAGGCGGCACTGATGGCCACGGATAGGTGGCACGGATAGGTGGCACAGATAGGTGGCACTGATGGGGGGCACTGATGGGGGGCACTGATGGGGGGCACTGATGGGCGGCACTGATGGGCACTTATGGGCACTGGTAGGTGACACTGATAGGTTGCACTGATGTGGGTGCTGATGGGTGGCACTGATGTGGGTGCTGATGGGTGGCACTGATGGGTGGCACTGTGGGCACTGATGGATGGGTTGGGACCAACCCCTTACTCTGATCTGTGATCAGGTGAGTCTCATAGACTCGCTGATCACCGAGCGCGCCGCGCGCGCCCTGCAGGGGGCGCGCAGGCCGCTCGTGCACGGGACGACGTCAATGGACGTAGTCCCGGCAATTAAGATCCGCGCTGTTGCCGTCATTTGGCAATGGCCCGGATCTGAAGCAGTTAAATGACTTTTTTTCCTTTAGAAATGTCATTTTGTGCAGGGACTGTTCTAAACACAGGAAAAATGTGCCACTTTACAGGCATACTATAGACACCCCCTAGGTACGAAATTTAAAGGAATATTTCACTTTTATTGTTTCACTTTAAGCATTATCAAAATCACTGCTCCCGAAAAACGGCCGTTTTAAAAAAAAAATATTCATTGATATGTCCCCTGGGGCAGGACCCGGGTCCCCAAACACTTTTTATGACAATAACTTGCATATAAGCCTTTAAATTTAACACTTTTGATTTCTCATGTTATTGTCTCATAGACTTTAACGGTGTTCCGAATTTTCCCCGTGCACTGCATATTGTTCGATGTTCCCAGAACATCCAAACAACCAAAGTTCAGCTCGAACCTATGCTGGGGCCAAATCGTTTGCCCATCCCTAAATATAATAAGATTTGAGATAGATAGTTACAGTCTGCTGTCACCTGTACTTCCTAGGTACTGTTGTTGATCTATTATACTTAATTGTATTCCGTTTCCACCCTCAGTGTTTACAGAACCTTGATGTATATGTTTTTTTCACTTTTTGACAATCTATTTACTTTTACTATACCATCATGAATGAGTTTTGTCACTCTTCTGGATATTGACTCACACATACTGTTGCTTCTCATTGATCTTTATCATATTGATTATTGATATTTTCAGCCTTGGTCTTATTTTCTAATGGAGTGGATGTCACTGTTTGTTTTTTTCTGTGTTTATGAGTGATTTGTTGTATGAATCATACTTACTGTGTTTTATACATCAATAAAACTTTATTTTCTCTATTAAAATAAAAGAAAAGCAAACAAATAAAAGGGAAGTATGTTTTAGCAAAAGGGGCAATCTCTAAGAAAGCTCTTCCACCAGCTAACATTGGGGCCCTTTTAGATGACCGTTGGTGCACAAGAGGTGGTCTTTATATCCTGCAGGCAGTCAGATGCAGTTTAGCTAGATAATACAGAACAATTGTTAGGCAGGGGGGGTGTGTGGTAAACTGTAATGTAACTGCACCCTATAATTGCAGTAAGGTGAAATGGAGTCATATGTTAGAAATCTCAGCTGGCGGGTTTAGAGTACAAGAGGGAAGGCTAATGGTATTTCTCCTCAGCAATATGTCTGGTATTAAAGCTGGTGGCCCGCTCATCAACTCCTGGTGAAACAGTAGAGTCATCCAGGCTGGTTTCGAAGTGGCAATTTCTCAACTGACAGTGCTGCTGTTCTGAAGGATGTGCAGGTCTCTCAGCTAAAGACAAGGTAGCAGTTCTGGCAGATGCATTAATCCCACGGCCACAGCCTCAATCTATGCATGGTCTGGGAAGTGTTTCCAACCCCTGCAACTAAAGCCTACTCCCAGGCCTCCTCGAGTGGCTCATTCCAATGGGTCTGTACTGCTCGGATCCCCATGGTACCAAGTGAGCAGGCTTTTCTAAGGCAAAGAATATAATACTGTATCTTTTTTTAAACATCTGCGAAAAAAAACGCAAAAAAATTTCTGTCGGAGAAAGGCTTAAGTGAAGCAATAGTAAGCTAAAGCTACTCTTGGGATTTTGTTTCTGCCTGTGTCCCTTTTGCAATTTTTTTCTCCACTTCCTGTCTTCTGAAACCATCATTGACATAACTGTAGGTGAGGGGAAAACTCATTATTAAAGCTTCATATAACAAAAGAAACTAACAGGGGTTCAAATCCTTTCCTACACTATCTTAAACTAAAAAATATAAATTTGACTGGACATGCTGTGTTAAACCGTGGAATTTTGTCCGAAGGGCATTGGCTCAAACTTGTCTTGCATACACACGGCCACACAAATGTTGGCAAACAATTACAAACGTAGTGACGTACTAGACCTACTATGAGCCGATAAAAAAGAAGTTCACTAGTCATGCGCCACCCTTTGGGCTCCTTCTGCTAATCTCGTGTTAGTAGAAGTTTAATGAGTGTCGATTCGCACTTTTCAGCCTCGTGCTTGTCAGGTCCATTCTGATTTTCAGTGCGTTCTTGTCAGTTCGTTTCTGAACAGCCGTTCGTCTACTAGCTATGTGGCGTTCTCGTCAGAGAGAGTGTGCTGTTGTTGGGCTTGGAGTTATTGCTTTGACCCAAGTCTAGTCCAGGAACAGGGGGAGGAGGAGCTCTTGGACCAAGAATTGGTTGCCTAATCGTGACCAATTCTGTCATATGCCTTTGCTACAGGAGCTCCAGGAGAATAATCCTGATGATTTCAGGAATTATCTCCAGATAAGGGACCCCTGCTTTCACCGTCTATTGGCTTTGCTTACCCAATATATTAGTAAGCAGGACACATGCATGAGGCAAGCCATTACTCCCAAGCAAAGGCTCGTTGCCACCTTGAGGTATTTGGCAACAGGGAGAAGTCTCCAGGACATTGAGTTTACCATTGGGATCTCCTCCAAGGCTCTGGGAATCATCATTCCAGAGACCTGTTCTGCCATCATACAAGTCCTGCAGAAGGACTATATTCAGGTAACTTTTAGCCTTTAACATCACGTTCTATGTATTTAATGTTTGCTAATGAATTGTATTAATTTCTTCTTTCCATAATTACCATTATTGTAATATGCTGTGAATGTCCTCTTTGTCCTCATGCATGCAGTAAGTTTTTAATGCTTCTTTTTTGTCCTTCATGCATATTTGCCTTCACTAACCTCCCCAGTAGGGATGAGCTTCGAGTTCGAGTTGAACTCATGTTCGACTCGAACAGTGAACAATTTGACGTGTTCGCGGCAAATTCGAAAGCCGCAGAACACCCTTTAAAAGTCTATGGGAGAAATCAAAAGTGCTAATTTTAAAGGCTTATATGCATGGTATTGTCATAAAAAGTGTTTGGGGACCTGGGTCCTGCCCCAGGGGACATGGATCAATGCAAAAAAAGTTTTAAAAACTGCAGTTTTTTTCAGGAGCAGTGATTTTAATAATGCTCAAAGTGAAACAATAAAAGTGTAATATTCCTTTAAATTTCATACCTGGGGGTGTCTATAGTATGCCTGTAAAGGGGCGCATGTTTCCCGTGTTTAGAACAGTCTGACAGCAAAATTAAATTTCAAAGGAAAAAAAGTGATTTAAAACTACTCGCGGCTATTAATGAATTGCCAGTCCGACAATACACATAAAAGTTCATTGATAAAAACGGCATGGGAATTCCCCACAGGGCCAAAATTTAAAAAAAGAAATGATGTGGCGGGTCCCCCTAAATTCCATACCAGGCCCTTCAGGTCTGGTATGGATATTAAGGGGAACCCCGGCCAAAAAAAAAATAGCATGGGGTCCCCCTCAAAATCTATACCAGACTTTTGAGGTCTGGTATAGATTTTAAGGGAAACCCCGCGCCTAAATTAAAGAAAAAATTGGCATGGTGTCCCCCAAAAATCCATACCAGACCCTTATCTGAGCACGCAACCTGGCAGGCCGCAGGAAAAGAGGGGGGATGAGAGGGTGCCCCCCCTTCTGAACCGTACCAGGCCACATGCCCTCAAAATTGGGAGGGTGATTTGGGGTAGCCCCCCAAAACACCTTGTCCCCATGTTGATGGGGACAAGGGCCTCATCCCCACAACCCTTGCCCGGTGGTTGTGGGGGTCTGTGGGCCGGGGGGCTTATCGGAGTCTGGAAGCCCCTTTTAACAAGGGGACCCCCAGGTCCCGGCCCTCCCCCCTGTGTGAAATGGTAAGGGTGTACAAAAGTACCCCTACTATTTCACAAAAAAAACTGTTAAAAATGACAAGAGACAGTTTTTGACAATTCCTTTATTTAAATGCTTCTTCTTTCTTTTATCTTCTTTCTTCTATTGTCTATCTTCCTTCGGTTTCTTCCTCCTTCTTCTTCTGGTTCTTCTGGTTTAACATTTCTGGTTTAACATTTTTGACAGTTTTTTTGTGAAATGGTAGGGGTACTTTTGTACCCCCTTACCATTTCACACAGGGGGGAGGGCCAGGATCTGGGGGCTCCCTTGTTAAAGAGGACTTCCAGATTCCGATAAGCCCCCCACCTGCAGACTCCCACAACCACCGGGCAAGGGTTGTGGGGATGAGGCCCTTGTCCCCATCAACATGGGGACAAGGTGTTTTGGGGGCTACCCCAAAGCACCCTCCCAATGTTGAGGGCATGTGGCCTGGTACAGTTCAGGAGGGGGGGCACTCTCTCATCCCCCCTCTTTTCCTGCGGCCTGCCAGGTTGCGTGCTCGGATAAGGGTCTGGTGTGGATTTTTGGGGGGACCCCACGCCATTTTTTTTTAATTTTGGCGTGGGGTTTCCCTTAAAATCCATACCAGACCTGAAGGGTCTGGTATAGATTTTTTTTTCCATTTAAAGATTTTTATTGATTTTAGAGTGTTGAACAAAAAGGTTGGGTCTGGTATAGATTTTGAGGGGGACCCCACGCCATTTAAAAAAAAAAAAATTGGTCGGGGTTACCCTTAATATCCATACCAGACCTGAAGGGCCTGGTGTGGAATTCAGGGGGATCCCCCATGTAATTTTTTTTTTTTTAAATTTTGGTTCGGGGTTCCCCTGTGGGAATTCCCATGCCGTTTTTATCAATGAACTTTTATCTGTATTGTCGGACCGGCAATTCATTAATAGCCGCGAGTAGTTTTAAATGACTCTTTTACCTTTTGAAATGTCATTTTGCTGTCAGACTGTTCTAAACACGGGAAACATGCGTCCCTTTTACAGGCATACTATAGACACCCCCAGGTACGAAATTTAAAGGAATATTACACTTTTATTGTTTCACTTTAAGCATTATTAAAATCACTGCTCCCGAAAAAACGTCCGTTTTTAAAACTTTTTTTGCATTGATCCATGTCCCCTGGGGCAGGACCCAGGTCCCCAAACACTTTTTATGACAATAACTTGCATATAAGCCTTTAAAATTAGCACTTTTGATTATTCATGTTCGTGTCCCATAGACTTTAACAGTGTTCGCGTGTTCGAGCAAATTTTTTGCCTGTTCGCAAGTTCTGGTTCTAGGCTCATCCCTACTCCCCAGCATGCTATTCTGGGCACATACACACCTAGCCTAGTAACTTCACAATGTATTTTATCAGCCTCATTTTTGTGCTTACCCTAAAAACACCCTAAAATGTGTACACATGTTATCGTTGTCCTTAAATTCAGGCAGAGTGCAAGAGGCTATTTTTTGGGGGGCCAAACTCATTTGGAACCCCCCCAAATGCTAAGTCAACTGATACCAATACTCTATCTGCTGACTTTGCCAAACACATACACACTATACCTCTATTGTGGTCATATTTATGGATGAATTCACCAAAGCATGTAGTGTAAGGGCCTGCCTGAATACATTCTTAATGGTACTGTTGAAAGTTTTTGTCTCCTATTATCTTGATAGTTAATTTATGAATGTAAAAATGTGCTTCAATTTGGACAGTGTGTATCCATATTTTTGGATTATGACACTTCTTACCTGTTCAGTGGGCTGTCAATGGTGTAAGTAAGGAGGGGCTGGCCAAAGTAACACACATTATTTATGCATTCAGCTCTCATGGAAGTGGAGAGTGTTACCTGTCCAAAACATCTACCCATCCCCCCCACCATAACATTTTTTGAATGGGCCACCAGAGCGGGTGAGGAATCTGATAAGTTGACCTTATACTTTTGTCTTTAAATACTCATTTCAATAAATGTTATACTTATGTTGGCCAAGAATGTTTGTGTCTAATCTGCTTGCAATGTTATGTGCAAAAGTAGTATTTTTTTCTTGCTTGACTTCACAGTTTCCTTCAAACCCACAGGAATGGCAGACTGTGGCTTCCCAATTCCACCATCAGTGCAATTTTCCCAACTGTGGTGGCGCTATTGATGGGAAGCTTGTGTGGATTGTCCCACCACCCAACTCGGGCTCTTATTTTAATTACAAGGCCTTTTGTAGTATCCTGATGTTAGCGGTGGTGTCGGCGAATTATGAATTTCTCTACCTTGATGTTGGGAAGAACGTCCGAAACTCAGACAGAGGAGTGATAGCCCAGACAGAATTCTACCATTGGCTGCAAAATGGGACCTTGCATTTGCCACCTCCTGAGGATAATGTGGAGGGCCTCAACTTCATTGTGGATGAGGCCTTTGCTCTGGGGGAACATCTCATCAGGCTGTTTCTCATGAGGAACCTGACCCCAGAGCAGAGGATTTTCAATTATCAGCTGTCTCGTGCCCGAATAGTTGTGGAGAATGCGTTTGCCATCATGTTGAGTCAGTTCCTGCTTTTTCTTACTGCAATCATCCTGGCAGAATACAAACTCAATCATGTGGTGTTGTACTGCTGCATTCTTCACAATTATTTAAGGGGTAATGCAGCCAGCTATCTTGCCTCAGTTTCGACTGAGGTGGACTTTGCAGCTGAATCAACAGTGCTGACAGATATGGAAAGTGGCCATGCTGGCTTGCCATCCCAAACTGAAGTCTACCAAAAGTATCTTGAGTACTTTGTGGGTAGAGGGGCAGTGGCTTTACAGCAAAATTTGGCTGATTCAAATTTTTTTTTATACTAAACTCATATTTCCATTGAATTACTGTTTGTGTTTCTTATCTGTCTCCTAGGTTTTCAAATGGCCTTTTAAATTTGGCCATTTTCTTTAATAGTGCAAACGTAACTTATTTGCTCCATGAGGTGACAATCTCTTCTTCAGCTAACTATTATGTTGTACTGTGGGTCTATAACACACACATAATGTTATTGTTGTTAATGTATGTAATGCATTAATGATAAAAATATTCATCCTTTCAACTCCTTGAATTAATTGCTTGGAGTCCCTAAAATTGCCTGAGTTTGACACATTTTACAGCACATTGTCACTATAACTACACCAACTTAACAAATACACTGGTATTGAGCATTGAAATAAGAAGCCACGCATTGTTTAGTATAAAACATTTTACTCCAAGCACATTCACATGTGTGTTTATAAAAGGTTTTTGAAAACCAAAATCTTGGTGTATAACATGTACGTATGTTTGACATTATTTAGCCTTTTTTTGGGCTAAACAGGCATGTTTAAAAACATAACATACACATCCCCAACTCAGGAACTTACAACGTTTGACTTTGCTAAAGTGAGACATTAGTATCTCAAAACTGTGTTGATGTTGCCTTCCTCAGATGGGATGATCTCACCCATCTAAAAGCCAAAATTTGAATCCACGTACACGTAGAGGCATAACTGGTATATTTTCCTTATGATACCCTGCCTAAAATGTGTGTAGGTACAAACAGGTTATTTCCCCAAGCCCCAAAACACACAGTGGGGGTTATTTACGAAAGGCAAATCCACTTTGCACTGAAAGTGCACTTGGGAGTACGGTCACTCTAAATCTAAGGGGTAGATCTGAAATGAGTGGAAGCTCTGCTGATTTTATCATCCAATCATGTGCAAGCTAAAATGCTGTTTTTTATTTTCCTTGCATGTCCCCCTTGGATCTACAGCGACTTTACTTCCAAGTGCACTTGCAGAGCAAAGTGGATTTTCCTTTAGTATATAACCCCCAGTGTGACATCATGTGCTATCTCCCATCACGGGATATCAATGTACACCTTTTGTGGGCATATGTGAGCTAGCATATGTTGACACACTGGGGCTTATTTCAGAAAGGCCAATCCACTTTGCCCTACAAGTGCACTTTCATTGCATTTGTAGTGAAAGTAGTTTTGCCTTTTTGAAATAAGCCCCAGTGTGTCAACATGTGCTAGTTCCCATCCTGGGGGATCAATGGACGTGTTTCGGTGGCACATTGATATTCCGTGATGAGAGATAGCACATGTTGACACACTGTCTGTGTGTTTTGGGGCTTTAGCAAAATATATTTAGGGAAAGACACACATTTTAGGCATGGGATCATGAGGGAAATCCAAATTTGGAGTCCCAATTTTGTGTGCATCATCAAAATTTGGCTTTGCGATTCATTTAAAACTGTACAAACACGTACAACATAACGGCAACTATAAAACTTTTTGTTTTTTAGATTTTCCCTAAAATGTCTATGATGTTGCTAAAGTCTGTTTTGTACGTCATGGATGTTTTGTTTAATTTTTTCCAAATCACGATTGCAAACATGAGCTCACTGATCAGGATTTGTGCATTTGCACTGCTGAAGTGATTTTCTTCTTCCACAACATCCACATCACCTAAAAATAAAAAAAACACACCATGTATTAAAAATATGCAGGCATCCATCTATTACCTGAAGCTGTGGTCTCAGACACTGACCTGTGGTTGACGCCATTTCGACAATTTCAACCAGTACTTCCTGCACATCAGCATCAACTTCTTCAGGATGTGTGGCGAGTTGCCTTTCTTCAGTATCTTCAGTAGGTGCTGGGTTACTGGTGTCCCCACACACCTCAAATGTCCCTCTTCTTTTCCACGAACATAAAACTTGTCATTTTAAACTGTACAACAATAAAGAAAAGAACATGGACCAGCACAAAAGTAATAATAATTATAGGAACACACGACAAATACTTACTTTTTTGCAGCACTTTCCTGATCTTTCTATACTGATCTTCCTCTCTCAATTCAAGGTCTGACCAGCGTTTTCTCAACTGATCCTTGAATTGTCGTACACCAAAATTCCTCTGCAGACTTTTCCCAACTTTAGCCATAATCTTGGTTCTTTCTGGTATTTGGGTTTCTGTAAGGTCCATGATTCCCATCATAGTCTGTCCTTAATAAGATGTCCACCATCTCCACCATTTCTTCAAAAGACATATTTGAGGCCTTATATCTCCTCCTGGATCTGGAACTGGCTTGCTCCAGGCTTTCGTCATTGCTGCTCTCAGCACATACCTGTTGTCTCTCCGCCATTTACTCTTCTACTGCCCCGAAAGAGAAGAGGCAGGGAACACACTAGAAAGAATGACAGGGGTGGAGTTTGATGCAGTGTATATAAAGCATAACGCACGGTCGATGTAACGGCAGACATCAATTATTTGAAGGCAAGAATTATTTGAAGGCCAAAATTGGTAGCCTGCGGAGTACATATAACAGGGAGAGCAAGAAGGTCATGGATTCCCAGAGATCCAGAGCAGCAGAAGATGACATATATGCCCCCAGGCTGTGGTACTACAACAGTAGTACCACATTCCAAACCAAACCACACCCATAAATCTCAACACTTCCTTCCACATTGGCTGAGGCTGCTGAGTTCCCCCCTTGTCCTTCAACACAGGAAGATGATGTGGAGGAGCCCAGCTTGACCCAGGTATAGCATTGTTGAACATATTTGTTGTCAAATATTGAATGATGTTAACTAGACGTTATTGATCCCAAATTTCTGCTTTAACAAAGTGGTTTCCGTATCAATAGACAGTAGTGGCCAAAAATGATTGTGACAAGAATGAAAAATGCCGGAGTCAGAAAGATAGTCTTTTCTATTTGTTAACATTCTAAAAATTGTGTGTGATTGATGACCAAAAACCTAAAAATAAGTCCCATTTTCATATGCAGGAAAGTCTCAGCGAAGAGGAGGCCATGCCGAGCAGCCATACTCAATCCCAGGTTCCTCCCCTCCGCCCTCCAACTAAAAGGGCCAGGAAGTCAAAAAAACCCGGATGATGCCAGCTGCATTCCTTAGGCATGCCACAAGTGCTATTAACATGACCCCTGATGCCCAGGAGGCTTTTGGCTGCATGATGGGAAACAAATTAAAAGATATGGAGGAGGACCAGCGCAGCATGTGCAAAGAGATGATCCTTCAGCTCCTCAACAAAGGGAGGAGCGGCCAAATCACCCCAAAAACGCACATATGCAAAATCGACCAAAATCCTCCACCACCTCCACCAACACCACAGCCACCCCACCCACCACAGGAGCATGGCGGGCCCTGGCCAATGCAGCCCCAACACCCCCAACAAGGCCACTGGGCTGGAAATTATCAGCAGTATAAATTATAATTTTCTTTTTGTTTAATTTGAGTTGCATTTTTGATTTAATTAGATTTAATTTATTGAATTTTTGTGGAAGGAAGTATTGAGAGTGATGGCCTCTGTTCTGATGTCTGGTCTGGCAAAAAATGCAGGCTGTTGTAAGACCACAGCCTGGGGACATATATGTCATCTGCTGCTGCTCCCGAACTCTTGGAGTCCAGGACTGTATTGTGCTCCCTATTAAATGGACTCCTCAGGTTACCAATTTTGAAATTTGCATAATTTATGTCTGCCCTGGGGTACAAACGCTTCACCAATTCCAACTGTTTCTCCATCGTTGCCTTCCTCTTGATTTTTGATTTTTGACCTTGTGCTCCCTATTCAATAAAAAATGTTGTTTTTGCCAAATATTTGGCTATGTGTTTTACTTAAAAAAGGACAGTTTGTTTATGAGTAGGTAGGTACATTTCAAAAATACAATGTCAAATTAATAAGGGACACCAACATAGTTGTATCTTTGAGCTTTAAAAATACGAGATAATAATGGTGTTGTGGTAACTTGACACAAAAATATATTATTATATTGAAATACGTTTGTCAGAACACTGTAAATATCATCAACAAAGCAGCTTCATTATTGTACCATTATAAAGAAGAAGAGAATGTGCTGCATTGAGAGATTTCATAATTTTCCGCGTCACGAATGTGTCTCCATTACGAATGCTAGCTTTACAAGATCGACCGCTTCCATCTCGTCCTTGCTTCTGAGCATGCGTGTTTGTACTTTGGACTTTTGTCCGACGGACTTGTGTACACACGATCGGAAAATCCGACAACACACATTTGTCCATGGGAAATTTGAAAACCTGCTAGCCAACATTTGTTGGCGGAAAGTCCGAAAACAATTGTCCGATGGAGCATACACGCGGTCGGATTTACCACCAACAGCCTGACATCGAACATTTCCCATTGGAAAATACAATGTGTGTACAAGGCTTTAGTTACTTCCACAAACTGAAAGCCTATACATGAATGTTCAGCATATTAAACACCTGACCTCCATAAGATTGACCTCCCTTCATGACCAGGCAATTTTTGTCAATTTAACTGACAATTTCACGTCGTCCAGTGCTGTACCCAAATGAAATGTTCAGTGGGGATGGAAAGTATTCAGACCCCCTTAAATTTTTCACTCTTTGTTATATTGCAGCCATTTGCTAAAATCATTTAAGTTCATTTTTTTCCTCACAGCACCCCATATTGACTGAAGAACACAGAATTGTTGACATTTTTGCAGATTTATTAAAAAAGAAAAACTGAAATATCACATGGTCCTAAGTATTCAGACCCTTTGCTGTGACACTTATATATTTAACTTAGGCGCTGTCCATTTCTTCTGATCATCCTTGAGATAGTTCTACACCTTCATTTGAGTCCAGCTGTGTTTGATTATACTGAATGAACTTGATTAGGAAAGCCACACATCTGTCTATATAAGACCTTACAGCTCACAGTGCACGTCGGAGCAAATGAGAATCATGAGGTCAAAGGAACTGCCTGAAGAGCTCAGAGACAGAATTGTGGCAAGGCACAGATCTGGCCAAGGTTACAAAACATTTCTGCTGCACTTAAGGTTCTTAAGAGCACAGTGGCCTCCATAATCCTTAAATGTAAGATGTTTGGGATGACCAGAACCCTTCCTAGAGCTGGCCGTCCGGCCAAACTGAGCTATCGGGGAAGAAGAGCCTTGGTAAAGAAGAAACCAAAGATCACTGTGGCTGAGCTCCAGAGATGCAGTCCGGAGATGAGAGAAAGTTGTAGAAAGTCAACCATCACTGCAGCCCTCCACCAGTTGGGGCATTATGGCAGAGTGGCCCGACGGAAGCCTCTTCTCAGTGCAAGGCACATGAAAACCCGCATGGAGTTTGCTAAAAAACACTCCAAGATGGTGAGAAATAAGATTCTCTGGTCTGATGAGACCAAGATAGAACTTTTTGGCCTTAATTCTAACCGGTATATGTGGAGAAAACCAGGCTCTGCTCATCACCTGTCCAATACAGTCCCAACAGTGAAGCATGGTGGTGGCAGCATCATGCTGTGGAGGTGTTTTTTAGCTGGAGGGACAGGTTGACTGGTTGCAATCAAGGGAAAGATGAATGTGGCCAAGTACAGGAATATCCTGGATGAAAATCTTCTCCAGAGTGCTCAGGATCTCAGACTGGGCCGAAGGTTTACCTTCCAACAAGACAATGACCCTAAGCACACAGCTAAAATAATGAAGGAGTGGCTTCACAACAACTCCTTGACTGTTCTTGAATGGCCCAGCCAGAGCCCTGATTAAACCCAATTGAGCATCTCTGGAGAGACCTAAAAATGGCTGTCCACCAGCGTTTACCATACACCCTGACAGAACTGGAGAGGATCTGCAAGGAGGAATGGCAGAGGATCCCCAAATCCAGGTGTGAAAAACTTGTTGCATCTTTCCCAAAAAGACTCATGGCTGTATTAGATCAAAAGGGTGCTTCTACTAAATACTGAGCAAAGGGTCTGAATTAGGGATGAGCTTCGAGTTCGAGTCAAACTCATGTTCGACTCGAACATCGGCTGTTCGCAAGTTCGCCGAACAGCGAACAATTTGGGGTGTTCGCACATTCGAATGCCGCGGAACACCCTTTAAAAGTCTATGGGAGAAATCAAAAGTGCTAATTTTAAAGGCTTATATGCAAGTTATTGTCATAAAAAGTGTTTGGGGACCTGGGTCCTGCCCCAGGGGACATGGATCAATGCAAAAAAAAGTTTTAAAAATGGACGTTTTTTCAGGAGCAGTGATTTTAATAATGCTTAAAGTCAAACAATAAAAGTGTAATATCCCTTTAAATTTCATAGCTGGGGGGTGTCTATAGTATGCCTGTAAAGAGGCGCATGTTTCCCATGTTTAGAACAGTCTGATAGCAAAATGACATTTCAAAGGAAAAAAAGTCATTTAAAACTACTCGCGGCTATTGCATTACCGGTCCGACAAAACACATAAAAGTTCATTGATAAAAACGGCATGGGAATTCCCTACAGGGGAACCCCGAACCAAATTTTTTTTTTTAAAATGACGTGGGGGTCCCCCTAAATTCCATACCAGACCCTTCAGGTCTAGTATGGATTTTAAGGGGAACCCCGAACCAAAAAAAAAAAAAAAAAAAAAAAAGGCGTGGGGTCCCCCCAAAAATCCATACCAGACCCTTATCCGAGCACACAACCTGGCAGGCCACAGGAAAAGAGGGGGGACGAGAGAGCGCCCCCCCTGAACCGTACCAGGCCACATGCCCTCAACATTGGGAGGGTGCTTTGGGGCAGCCCCCCAAAACACCTTGTCCCCATGTTGATGAGGACAAGGGCCTCATCCCCACAACCCTGGCCGGTGGTTGTGGGGGTCTACGGGCGGGGGGCTTATCGGAATCTGGAACCCCCCTTTAACAAGGCGACCCCCAGATCCCGCCCCCCCGTGTGAAATGGTAAGGGGGTACTTACCCCTACCATTTCACTAAAAAACTGTCAAAAATGTTAAAAATGACAAGAGACAGTTTTTGACAATTCCTTTATTTAAATGCTTCTTCTTTCCTCTATCTTCCTTCATCTTCTTCTTCTTCTTCTGGTTCCTCCTCCGGTGTTCTCGTCCAGCATCTCCTCCGCGGCGTCTTCTATTTTCTTCTCCTCGGGCCACTCTGCACCCATGGCATGGGGGGAGGCTCCCGCTCTTCTCTTCTTTATCTTCTTCTCTTCTTCATCTTCTTCATCTTCTTCTCCGGGCCGCTCCGCATCCATGCTGGCATGGTGGGAGGCTCCCGCTGTGTGACGCGTCTCCTCTTCTGAAGGTTCTTAAATAACGGGGGCGGGGCCAACCGGTGACCCTGCCCCCCTCTGACGTACGGGACATGACGGGACTTCCTTGTGGCATTCACCATGACATCACAGGGAAGTCCCGTCAATTCACCGTGCGTCAGAGGGGGCGGGGTCACCGGGTGGCCCCGCCCCCCGTTATTTAAGAACCGTCAGAAGAGGAGACGCGTCACACAGCGCGAGCCTCCCTCCATGCCAGCATGGATGCGGAGCGGCCCGGAGAAGAGGAGAAGAAGAGGAGAAGAAGAGGAGAAGATGAAGAAGAGAAGAAGATGAAGAAGAGAAGAAGATGAAGAGAAGAGCAGGAGCCTCCCCCCATGCCATGGGTGCAGAGCGGCCCGAGGAGAAGAAGATAGAAGATGCCGCGGAGGAGATGCTGGACGAGAACACCGGAGGAAGAACCAGAAGAACCAGAAGAAGAAGAAGATGAAGGAAGATAGAAGAAAGAAGAAGCATTTAAATAAAGGAATTGTCAAAAACTGTCTCTTGTCATTTTTAACATTTTTGACAGTTTTTTAGTGAAATGGTAGGGGTACTTTTGTACACCCTTACCATTTCACACAGGGGGGGGGCCGGGATCTGGGGCCGGGATAAGCCGCCCGCCCGCAGACCCCCACAACCACCGGCCAGGGTTGTGGGGATGAGGCCCTTATCATCATGGGGACAAGGTGTTTTGGGGGGCAACCCCAAAGCACCCTCCCAATGTTGAGGGCATGTGGCCTGGTACGGTTCAGGAGGGGGGCGCTCTCTTGTCCCCCCCTCTTTTCCTGCGGCCTGCCAGGTTGCGTGCTCGGATAAGGATCTGGTATGGATTTTTGGAATTTAGGGGGACCCCCACGTCTTTTTTTTTTTTTTTTTTTTAATTTTGGCCGGGGTTCCCCTTAATATCCATACCAGACCTGAAGGGCCTGGTATGGAATTTAGGGGGACCCCCAAGTCATTTTTTTAAAATTTTGGTTCGGGATTCCCCTGTGGGGGGAATTCCCATGCCGCTTTTATCAATGAACTTTTATGTGTATTGTCGGACCGGCAATGCAATAATAGCCACGAGTCTGACTTTTTTCCTTTGAAATGTCATTTTGCTGTCAGACTGAAACGGGAAACATGCGCCCCTTTACAGGCATACTATAGACACCCCCCAGCTACGAAATTTAAAGGGATATTACACTTTTATTGTTTGACTCTAAGCATTATTAAAATCACTGCTCCTGAAAAAATGGCCGTTTTTAAAACTTTTTTTTGCATTCATCCATGTCCCCTGGGGCAGGACCCAGGTCCCCAAACACTTTTTATGACAATAACTTGCATATAAGCCTTTAAAATTAGCACTTTTGATTATTCATGTTTATGTCCCATGGACTTTAATGGTGTTCGAACAAACTTTTTTCCTGTTCGTATGTTCTGATGCGAACCGAACAGGGGGGTGTTCAGCTCATCCCTAGTCTGAATACTTAGGACCATGTGATATTTCAGTTTTTCTTTTTTAATAAATCTGCAAAAATGTCAACAATTCTGTGTTTTTCTGTCAATATGGGGTGCTGTGTGTACATTAATGAGGAAGAAAATGAACTTAAAGTGGTGTTTCACCAAAAAAAAAAAAAAAATTAGATGTCAGCAGCTGCAAATACTGCAGCTGCTGACTTTTAAAATAAGGACACTTACCTGTCCCAGGGTCCAGCGATGTCGGCACCCGAGACCGAGCCGTCCCTCGATCCTCGGGTGCTGCCGCCGCCATTCACACTGAGGGAATCAGGAAGCGAAGCGTTGCCGCTTCACTGCCCGGTTCCCTACTGCGCATGCGCGAGTCGCGCTGCGCGTCTTCACTGGTCCCCGTTGTGTTGTGGGAACTGTGTATTTCCCACAACACAACGGGGGTGGGCGGGGAGTCTGCGGCTAGCTGCGGCTAGCTGTACCCGGAAGTGGGTGCAGATACCTGTATTATACAGGTATCTGCACCCCCCTCCCCCCTGAAAGGTGCCAATTGTGACACCGGAGGGGGGGAGGAATCCGATGAGCTTTAGGGTGGAACTCCGCTTTAAATGATTTTAGCAAATGGCTGCAATATAACAAAGAGTGAAAAATTTAAGGGGTCTGAATACTTTCCATCCCCACTGTATATCCTTTTTTTCCCCACAAATAGAGCTTTCGTTTGGTGGTATTTGATCATCTCTGGGTTTTTTTTTTTGTTTTTTTTTTGCACTATAAACAAAAAAGACCTACAATTGTGAAAAAACAATATATGTTTTACTTTCTACTATAAAACATATATAATAAAAAAATGTAAAAATGTCTTCATAAATGTAGGCCAATATGTAATCTCCTACATATTTTTGGTAAAAAAAACCCCCAAAAAGCGCATATTGATTGGTTCGCGCAAAAGTTATAGCATCTACAAACTATAGGACATATACTGGAATTTTTATTATTTTATTATTTTTATACTAGTAATGGCAGTGATCAGTGACACATTTTTGACACTTTCTGGGAACCAGTGACACTAATACAGTGATACAGTGAGCAAAAGCTAAAAATATACACTGTCACTGTACTAATGACACTGGGTGGGAAGGGGTTAAACATCTGGTGTAATCAAAGGGTTTCATGTGTGCCTAACCAATGTTTTTGTGTACTATGTGTGCTGTTTTTTCTAAGGGGTCTGATGGATTTTCTTTCCCTGCATGGCAGGGAAAGAAAATCCATCAGATTGTGGCTCACATAATAGAGCCCTGCCTTGTTCACATACTGTAGGAAGAGCTCTGTGTCTCTCCTTGCCAAACAGTAGGGATGAGCTGAACACCCCAGTTCGGTTTGCACCAGAACATCTGAACAGGCAAAATTTTTGAGCGAATATGCGAACCCTATTAAAGTCTATGGGACACGAACATAAAAAATCAAAAGTGCTAATTTTAAAGGCTTATATGCAAGTTATTGCAATAAAAAGTGTATGGGGACCCAGGCACTGCCCTAGGGGACATGTATCAATGTAAAAAAAAGTTTTTAAAACAACCGTTTTTTCAGAAGCAGTGATTTTAATAATGCTTAAAATGTAACAATAAAAATGAAATATTCCTTTAAATGGGGTCCCCTTAGTCTGTTCGTAAAGTGTTGCATCTGTGTGATGTGTAGAACAGTGCCTGTCATGAAAAGGTTCACCCGTTGGTGGCAATAACGGTCTCTTGGATCGCAGTACCAGTGTCCACCAGCGGGTGTCTTCCAACACCTAGGACCTGTAATAAGAGGACTCACCTGCTGGTGGCACTGTTGGATCCTTGGGCCGTAGTACCGGTGTCCACCAGCGGGTGTATTTCAGCAGTGTGGAGCAGACAGCACCTTCTGCACTCAGGTGTTACATGAGGTCAATTATTGGCAGCCTTATAAATACCCAGCAAGCCCTCACATGCTTGCCTTGGTATCTCTCTCCTTGAGCCTGACCTTGTTCGCCTGTTACCCGATCTTGAGCCTGCATCTGACCTTGTTCCAAGCTTATCCTGACCCGGTCCCTCCTGTGTTCCTGTACCCTTTCCTTTACCCTTCAGCCCAATCCATCCCCTCCCTGTCCTGTTGGTTCCCAGTCCCTCATCTTCTGATCTCCCCGTGTATGACCTTGGCCTGGCTAATGTTTATGTTTCTGGAACTTCCCTTGTCCTTCTGCTGATCTACTGTGTATGACCCTGGCCTGGCTGACATCTGTGATTCTGGTACTGCCCCTTGCTGTATATACTGTTGTTGTTGGTGGGTGTGTTGGGTTATTCACTTTTCATGCATTTTTTTGGTCATTTCTGTGCAGTCCACACAGTCTGGTCTACTATATCTTTTGACAGTGCCGCAGCAAAATGACATTTCTAAAGGAAAAAATGGAATCCAAACTCACGGCTGTAATGTATTGCCGGATCCCAGCAATATAGATGTAAAATCAAGGAAAAAATTGTTGCGGGGTCCCCCCCAAAATCCATTGCAGACCCTTATCTGAGCATGCAGCCTGGAGGACAGGATAGGGGGCGCCCCCCTCCTGAATCATACCAGGCCACATGTCCTCCACATGGGGAGGGTGCTTTGGGGTGCCCCCATGTTGATGGGGATAGGGACCTCTTCCCGACAACAATGGCCATTGGTTGTCGGGGTCTGCAGGTGGGGAGCTTATCAGAATCTGGAAGCCCCCTTTAACAAGGGGCCCCCAGATCCTGCCCCCATATGTGAATGAGTATTGGGTACCCCTACCCATTCACCAAAAAAAGTGTCAAAAAGTAAAAACCCCAATAGACAATTTTTGACAGTTCCTTTATTAAAAAATTAAAAAATGTATGATGTACATCTATCTTTAATCACGCCGCCCGAAGGACCCAAAAAAATAGAAAAAAAAATCTGACTTTTTTTGGTAAATGGGGCTTCCAGATTCTGATAATCCCCCCCCACCCGCAGACCCCGACAACCAATGGCCAGGGTTGATGGGAAGAGGTCCTTGTCCCCATCAAAGCCCCCTCCCCATGTTGAGGGCAAGCAGCCTGGTATGGTTCAGGAGATGGTGCTCGGATAAGGGTCTGGTATGGATTTTGGGGGGGACCCCACGCCAATTTTTTTTAATCTTGGAGTGAAGTTCCCATTAAAATCTATGCCGGACCCAAAGGGCTGTTTTTACTTAATTGTGTCATAGGGTTCCCCTTAACCACTTCAATGCACTGTATTATATACTCTGCACTTCCTGCACTGCATATATAGTCTACACTAAATGCACTGTATATATATATTCTACACTGACTGCACTGTGTGTGTGTGTGTGTGTGTGTGTGTGTATATGTATGTATGTATGTATGTGTATATATATATATATATATATATATATATATATATATATATATATATATATATATATATATATATATATATATATATATATATATATATATATATATACTGCCTGCCTAATCTAGCTCAAGTTCTCTTAATCTCTCCACGTTATCACACTACATACGGCCGCCATGTAAGAGCAGCCTTATATAGTGTATAGTGTGGGGTGTGGCCAATCATGGCTCTCCCAGAAGATCACGCTATGATTGGCCAAAGCATGCAGGTCAGGTGCATGCTTTGGCCAGTCATCAGTCATCAATGTACTGCGATCTCACAGTGCCTTATGGGGCGCTCCGCCGCGAACACCCCATATGTTCGGTTAGTTTGTGGACAAACACCCAATGTTTAACGATCGAACATCGGGACCATCCCTACCAAACAGCGGGTGCCGGCAGACATCCAATGGCCTGCACCTGCTGATTGGCTTGTGCTGTGTTTAATCACATCGCGTGCCTCCTGCTCGGAAGTGCCAAATCACGTACTAGGTACATGATCCAGCACAGTAGAGCTGCCCTGCCCCTTACATTTAAGTGATGTGGTCGGCAAGTGGTTAAACAAATAAGACAACCTTCCTGGTTTCTCTGCATATGTATAAATGTTTTATAGTTTGTAACATCACGTACTGCTTAAAGGCATCTCTAAACCACGTAACAGAAAGGATTTATTTTCCAAGTCACTCTCAAAGATCCATAAAAAGAATGACCCTTTCTCTGTTGTATGGTATTTTAACATTTATAGTTTGAATGAGTACATATTCCCCAGGGAAGTGCTCAGTTTCCCTTGCCCTTTGTTTGGCAATCCCTTGTCTATTGGACTTGAAAATGATCAATAGTAGTTTTCAAGATTTGTCTCAAATAACCACTTCGGCTGTCATACCTTTTTACCCCCTATGGACCAGGCCAGATTTTCACATTTCAGCTATGTGTCTATTCATGAGGCTATAACTTTGTAATTACTTATGATACAGAATAGGGATGAGCCGAACACCCCCCGGTTCGGTTCGCACCAGAACCCGCGAACGGACCGCAAGTTCGCACGAACGTTAGAACCCCATTGACGTCTATGGGACTCGAACGTTCGAAATCAAAAGTGCTCATTTTAAAGGCTAATTTGCATGGTATTGTCCTAAAAAGGGTTTGGGGACCCGGGTCCTACCCCAGGGGACATGTATCAATGCAAAAAAAACTTTTAAAAACGGCCGTTTTTTCGGGAGCAGTGATTTTAATGATGCTTAAAGTAAAAAAAAAAAAAGTGAAATATTCCTTTAAATATCGTACCTGGGGGGTGTCTATAGTATGCCTGTAAAGTGACGCGTGTTTCCCATGTTTAGAACAGTCCCTGCACCAAATGTCATTTTTAAAGGAAAAAATCTCATTTAAAACTGCTTGCGGGTTTAATGTCATGTCGGGTCATGGCAATATGGATGAAAATCAGTGAGACAAACGGCATGGGTACCCCCCAGTCCATTACCAGGCCCTTTGGGTCTTGTATGGATATTAAGGGGAACCCCGCACCCAAATTAAAATAAGGAAAGGTCCCTATATACTCTGAACAGCAGTATTCAGGCGGTGCAAACAAGACAGGGACTGTAGGTTTGTTGTTAAGTAGAATCTGTTTGTAATTTTGAACATTTTTAATGTGTTTAGCTCCAGCCAAAAAATCTTTTCTAAGCTTTTTGGAAAACATAGGGAAGGGTTATCACCCCTGTGACATTTGTTTTGCGTCTTTCCTCCTCTTCAGAAGATTTCACCTCACTTTTTTGTCCCAATGAAAAATGTTTTTTGAAAATTTGGGTTTTTTTGTGGAACAAGGATTGGAAAGCATCAGTGGAAAGGAGAAATTGTTTTCCCATATTAACTCTTACAGGAGAGAATTTCCCTTCCTTAGGGGTAGATTTCATCTCACTTCCTGTTGTCTCCTTCCGTTTGCAAGTAGGAGTCGTTTGTAAGTTAGATGTTTGAAAGTAGGGTCCTGCCCTATATACTCAGCAGAAATTTGGGCCTTAGGTGTTGCTGTGGCCAAAACACTGTAAGCCCTCACAGGGCCCTGCTGTGAAATATTAGATCAAGAATTGTAATTACATGCCCCTGTTGAACAGGAGCTGAAAAATTAGGCCTTAGGCACTGGTGCTGGTGCCACAACACTGCAACCCCTCACAGACACTCTAGTTGGAACGCAGGAACGAGCCCTGCTGCAAAGTATTGCATCAAAAATTGTAATTACACGCCCCTGTTAAACAGGGGCTGAAAAATTGTGCCTTAGGCAAAAATGTTCTTACAAGCTATCAGCGTGATGATTGAGGAGGAAGAGGATAATTACTCAGGGATAGTCACTCAGCATCAGCATAGGCAGTCTTTGAAGGGATCTGAGATTTCAAAAAAAATTATTCGGTTACATCTGCATCAGGTGCTTGGTAGCTGGTGGTGATCCAAGACTGATTCATTTTTATGAAGGTCAGCCGATCGACCGAGTCGGTGGACAGACGCACCCTGTGATCGGTTACCACGCCTCCAGCAGCACTGAATGTGCGTTCCGAAAGAACGCTGGATGCAGGACAGGCCAGTAGCTCAATTGCATACTGTGCAAGCTCTGGCCAGTGATCCATCCTCAAGACCCAGTAACCCAGAGGATTTTCGGTGGGAAAGGTGTCCAAGTCTAATCTTGCCCCTAGGTATTCCTGCACCATGTAAAACAGACGCTGGCGATGGTTGCTGGAACCGATCATACCTTGGGGCTGCGGACCAAAAAATTGTCTGAACGCATCGGTCAGACGGCCACCTTCTCCACCGCTCCTTCTTTGACTGACCGAAGCCTCAGCAACACGTTGTCCAGAAACAGGAGTTTGTAACCTCCCAGTCTCTGGGAACGCGTTGCACAGACCTTTCTGCAAGGCCTCCCGAAGATGTTTCATCCTCTGCTCCCTCTGCGATGGCAAGATAAGGTCCGCAACCTTACCCTTGTAACGTGGATCAAGGAGGGTTGCCAGCCAGTATTGGTCCTTCTCCTTGATACCACGAATACGAGGATCCTTACGCAGGCTTTGCAGGATCAGGGAGGCCATGCAGCGTAGGTTTGCTGAGGCATTCGGTCCGGAGTCCTCTGGGTCACTAAGGACAACAACGTCCGCAGCCACCTCCTCCCAGCCACGTACAAGTCCATGTGTTCCTTGGGACTGATCCCTTAAAGACTGCTGATGCTGAGTGCCAGGCTCCACCTCCATACTGACACAATCTTCCTCCTCCTCCTCCTCCTCCTCCTCGTCCTCTTCCTGTGTGATCGGCGGGCACGCAGGAACACTGTCTGGATAAAGGGGACCTTGAGAGCTAAGGAAGTCCTCCTCTTCCTGCCTCTGTTCTGCCTCAAGTGCCCTGTCCATTATTCCACGCAGCGTGTGCTCCAACAGGTGGACAAGGGGGACAGTGTCACTGATGCATGCACTGTCAGTGCTCACCATCCTCGTGGCCTCCTCGAATGGTGACAGGACAGTGCATGCATCCCTGATCATGGCCCACTGGCGTGGGGAAAAAAAACCAAGGTCCCCTGACCCTGTCCTGGTGCCATAGTCGCACAGGTACTCATTGATGGCCCTCTGCTGCGTGTGCAGCCGCTGCAGCATGGCCAACGTCGAGTTCCACCTGGTGGGCATGTCACAGATTAGGCGGTTCTTGGGCAGGTTAAACTCCTTTTGGAGGTCCGTCAGCCGAGCACTGGCATTATATGACCGGCGGAAATGCACAGAGACTTTCCTGGCCTGCCTCAGGACATCCTGTAAGCCCGGGTACCTGCCCAAGAACCGCTGCACCACCAAGTTAAGGACGTGAGCCAAACAGGGCACATGGGTCAGTTGTCCCTGTCGGAGGGCAGAGAGGAGGTTGGTGCCATTGTCGCAAACCACCATTCCTGCCTTAAGTTGGCGTGGCGTCAACCACCTCTGAACCTGCCCCTGCAGAGCTGACAGAACCTCTGCCCCAGTGTGGCTCCTGTCCCCCAAGCACACCAGCTCAAGCACCGCATGGCATCTTTTGGCCTGCGTACTTGCGTAGCCCCTTGAACGCCTACGGAGCACCGCTGGTTCCGAGGAAGAGGCCATGGAGGAAGAAGAAGAGGAGGGGGTGGAGGAGAGAGGTGTGTCACAATCAGCATTTTGGAGGCGTGGTGGCGGAACAACCTCCAACACTACTGCACCTTGTCCTGCATCCTTCCCAGCTGCCAGCAGAGTCACCCAATGCGCCGTGAAACTTAAGTAACGTCCCTGTCCATGCCTGCTGGAGCATGAGTCAGCGGTAATATGCACCTTACCGCTGACCGCCCTGTCCAGCGAGGCATGGACATTGCCTTCCACATGCCGGTAGAGAGCCGGAATCGCCTTCCGTGAGAAAAAGTGGCGTTTGGGTACCTGCCACTGAGGAACCGCACATTCCACAAACTCACGGAAGGGGGCAGAGTCTACCAACTGAAAAGGCAGCAGTTGAAGTGCTAGCAATTTTGCCAAGCTAGCATTCAACCGCTGGGCATGTGGATGGCTGGGAGCAAACTTCTTTCGGCGGTGCAGCAGCTGGGGCAGGGAAATTTGCCTGGTACAATCTGACGTCGGTGTACCAAAAGCAGATTGCCCACAAGTACTTGGCTGTGACACACCTAATTCTACACCTTCATTCCTCTCACTGCAGGTCTCAGAGAGGACTGAAGGTCTAGTGGGGTTGGAAATCTCAGCTGATGAGGAGCAAGGAGAGATCGTCTTTGTTCTTTGGTGTGGGTCTTTTAGATACGCTTGCCAACGAACTGCATGGCAGGTCAACATATGTCTGGTCAAGCATGTGGTACCCAAGCGGGAGATGTTTTGGCCACGCGAGATACGCTTGAGACATATGTTGCAAATAGCAGCGGTGCGATCTGATGCACTCGTCTCAAAAAAGGCCCACACCAAAGAACTTTTTGAATAACGCGCAGAGACTGCAGCGCCCTGCACATGTGGAGCTTTGGGGTGTGATGCAGTCAATGTGCTGCCCTTAGGCTGGCCCCTGGAGGGCATCCTGCCTAGTTGGTGATGTGCCACCTCCTCCTCCTCCTCTCTCCTATCAGGCACCCACGTTGAGTCAGTGACCTCATCATCCCCTCCCTCCTCATCACTGGAGCAAACCTGGCAGTATGCTGCAGCAGGGGGAGCATGACTGCCAGATTGCTGTCCTTCTTGGGCACCCCCTCTGTCCGTGCTCATGTTACTGCCTTCATTGAGCTCAGTATCATCATCAGAGCCTTCCAAACGCTCGGCATCCTCCTGGAGCATGTACCCAACACTGTGGTCAAACAGTTCGAGGGAATCCTCATGAGGACATGGTGGAGCTAGGGAAGGAGTCACTGATGACATTGAGCTGAGGGAAGAGGCCGCTGCTTTGCCAGACAAAGCACCCTGGGCATGGGTGAGAGAGGATGAGGAGGATGAGGACGGCTTGGTCATCCACTCGACCAAGTCTTCCGCATGTTGCGGCTCAACACGGCCAGCTGCCGAAAAAAAGGCCAAGCGTGTCCCATGGCCACGTGCTGATGAGGATGCACCGTCTCCACGACCAGCACTAGACACAGAGCCTGCTTGCCCTCTCTTATTGGCTTGTGACTGTCTGCCTCTCCTTCTTGGCCTTCCAGACATACTAATGGCCTGTAGCTGCACTAAGCTGGGATAGAACACCTGTAATTTTCTTCAGGTAGCTTTATATACTGTAACCAGACAAGCCTGCCTGTCAGTAGGAAGATAACAGGAACGGATCTAGCTGAACACTGTGAGCAGGACGCACTGTACTAAATGTAAATAGTCTAGCTGCCTGACCGTGGTACTAATAGGATCAAAAAGAACACCTGTAATTTTCTTAAGGTAGCTTTATATACTGTAACCAGACAAGCCTGCCTGTCAGTAGGAAGATAACAGGAACGGATCTAGCTGAACACTGTGAGCAGGACGTACTGCACTAAATGTATATAGCAGGAACGGATCTAGCTGAACACTGTGAGCAGGACGCACTGCACTGAATGTAAATAGCAGGAACGGATCTAGCTGAACACTGTGAGCAGGACGCACTGCACTAAATGTAAATACCAGGAACGGATCTAGCTGAACACTGTGAGCAGGACGCACTGCACTGAATGTAAATAGCAAGAACGGATCTAGCTGAACACTGTGAGCAGGACGCACTGTACTAAATGTAAATAGTCTAGCTGCCTGACCGTGGTACTAATAGGATCAAAAAGAACACCTGTAATTTTCTTAAGGTAGCTTTATATACTGTAACCAGACAAGCCTGCCTGTCAGTAGGAAGATAACAGGAACGGATCTAGCTGAACACTGTGAGCAGGACACACTGTACTAAATGTAAATAGTCTAGCTGCCTGACCGTGGTACTAATAGGATCAAAAAGAACACCTGTAATTTTCTTAAGGTAGCTTTATATACTGTAACCAGACAAGCCTGCCTGTCAGTAGGAAGATAACAGGAACGGATCTAGCTGAACACTGTGAGCAGGACGTACTGCACTAAATGTATATAGCAGGAACGGATCTAGCTGAACACTGTGAGCAGGACGCACTGCACTGAATGTAAATAGCAGGAACGGATCTAGCTGAACACTGTGAGCAGGACGCACTGCACTAAATGTAAATACCAGGAACGGATCTAGCTGAACACTGTGAGCAGGACGCACTGCACTGAATGTAAATAGCAAGAACGGATCTAGCTGAACACTGTGAGCAGGACGCACTGTACTAAATGTAAATAGTCTAGCTGCCTGACCGTGGTACTAATAGGATCAAAAAGAACACCTGTAATTTTCTTAAGGTAGCTTTATATACTGTAACCAGACAAGCCTGCCTGTCAGTAGGAAGATAACAGGAACGGATCTAGCTGAACACTGTGAGCAGGACACACTGTACTAAATGTAAATAGTCTAGCTGCCTGACCGTGGTACTAATAGGATCAAAAAGAACACCTGTAATTTTCTTCAGGTAGCTTTATATACTGTAACCAGACAAGCCTGCCTGTCAGTAGGAAGATAACAGGAACGGATCTAGCTGAACACTGTGAGCAGGACGCACTGTACTAAATGTAAATAGTCTAGCTGCCTGACCGTGGTACTAATAGGATCAAAAAGAACACCTGTAATTTTCTTAAGGTAGCTTTATATACTGTAACCAGACAAGCCTGCCTGTCAGTAGGAAGATAACAGGAACGGATCTAGCTGAACACTGTGAGCAGGACACACTGTACTAAATGTAAATAGTCTAGCTGCCTGACCGTGGTACTAATAGGATCAAAAAGAACACCTGTAATTTTCTTCAGGTAGCTTTATATACTGTAACCAGACAAGCCTGCCTGTCAGTAGGAAGATAACAGGAACGGATCTAGCTGAACACTGTGAGCAGGACGCACTGCACTGAATGTAAATAGCAGGAACGGATCTAGCTGAACACTGTGAGCAGGACGCACTGCACTAAATGTAAATACCAGGAACGGATCTAGCTGAACACTGTGAGCAGGACGCACTGCACTGAATGTAAATAGCAGGAACGGATCTAGCTGAACACTGTGAGCAGGACGCACTGCACTAAATGTAAATACCAGGAACGGATCTAGCTGAACACTGTGAGCAGGACGCACTGCACTGAATGTAAATAGCAGGAACGGATCTAGCTGAACACTGTGAGCAGGACGCACTGCACTGAATGTAAATAGCAGGAACGGATCTAGCTGAACACTGTGAGCAGGACGCACTGCACTGAATGTAAATAGCAGGAACGGATGTAGCTGAACACTGTGAGCAGGACGCACTGCACTAAATGTAAATACCAGGAACGGATCTAGCTGAACACTGTGAGCAGGACGCACTGCACTGAATGTAAATAGCAGGAACGGATCTAGCTGAACACTGTGAGCAGGACGCACTGCACTGAATGTAAATAGCAGGAACGGATCTAGCTGAACACTGTGAGCAGGACGCACTGCACTGAATGTAAATAGCAGGAACGGATGTAGCTGAACACTGTGAGCAGGATGCACTGCACTAAATGTAAATACCAGGAACGGATCTAGCTGAACACTGTGAGCAGGACGCACTGCACTGAATGTAAATAGCAGGAACGGATCTAGCTGAACACTGTGAGCAGGACGCACTGCACTAAATGTAAATACCAGGAACGGATCTAGCTGAACACTGTGAGCAGGACGCACTGCACTGAATGTAAATAGCAGGAACGGATCTAGCTGAACACTGTGAGCAGGACGCACTGCACTGAATGTAAATAGCAGGAACGGATCTAGCTGAACACTGTGAGCAGGACGCACTGCACTAAATGTAAATACCAGGAACGGATCTAGCTGAACACTGTGAGCAGGACGCACTGCACTGAATGTAAATAGCAGGAACGGATCTAGCTGAACACTGTGAGCAGGACGCACTGCACTAAATGTAAATACCAGGAACGGATCTAGCTGAACACTGTGAGCAGGACGCACTGCACTGAATGTAAATAGCAGGAACGGATCTAGCTGAACACTGTGAGCAGGACACACTGCACTAAATGTAAATAGTCTAGATAGAAGATAACAGGAACGGATCTAGCTAAACTGAATACAGTGTATATATATATATGCAACACCTGGGATGCATATATATACACAATACACTGTAAGTGCAGCTAACTGACTGACTGTTCTGCCTAATCTATCTAACTCAAATCAAATGACACTGTCTCTCTCTCTCTCTATCTCTCAGCACACCGGAACACACACTACACAGGGCCGCCGTGCAGGCGGCCTTATATAGTGTGGGGTGTGTACTAAATCCCCTGAGCCATAATTGGCCAAAGCCACCCTGGCTTTGGCCAATTACAGCTCTCTCTACTGACGGCGCTGTGATTGGCCAAGCATGCGGGTCATAGTGCATGCTTGGCCAATCATCAGCCAGCAATGCACTGCGATGCCGCAGTGAATTATGGGCCGTGACGCGCCACACGAATTTGGCGCGAACGGCCCATATCGTTCGCAATTCGGCGAACGACCGAACAGCCGATGTTCGAGTCGAACATGGGTTCGACTCGAACACGAAGCTCATCCCTAATACAGAATTGATACATAGATTTTTTTTTTTGGGGGGGGGGGGGGGGTAAACAGGGCTTTCTTGTGATCTTAAGGTCTTCTGGGAATTTTATAAATTTATTTGCATTTTAATGGGAAAAACGAGTAAAAATTTGAAAAACAAATAATACATTTTTTCAAGTTTGATCAGCAATATTTTGAACACAAGTACCATTACTGTGGGGAAAACATACAGTATAGATTTTATTCTGCTGCTTGTTGTATTTACTGTAACACTAAAATTACATTTTTGGTACAGAGCATGTTAAAGCTATTTACTAAAAAAAAACCCCTCCATCCCACCCTGTAATCCGCTACCTGCACTATCTGGATTTACAGCGCAGCGCTCATGACAGGGAAGCGGTGAGTTTGCAGCGCCCCAGGAAATGCAAGATACAGAGGAAGGTATACTATAGAACCGGCTTAAGGGAGAAGGGGAAATAGAGCGCCCAGAAGGAGCTGGTGAAGATCCTTTTCCCAGGTATGAAAATTAAAGCTTTGAACTGATAAGAATTAAGTGACAAGGTTTGTTGATTTTGGGAAAATTTTAAAAGATTAACACAAGAGTTTGCCCGTAGAGGCCAGGACTTTTTGGCTGTTTATAGAAACCCCCAAACTTTTGGAGGTCGGGAGGCCGCTGAAAGGGGCTCTGAATCAGGAAGGCCCAGAGGCACTATAGAGCGCTTGGCACTCGGATAGGTTGAAGCCAATAGCAGCCAACGGTTTCAGCAGTAAGTTCTGTATAGAGCAGCACGTGTTGGAGGCCGGGTTGGAGGGTGGTATGAGGTGTGCTGTGAGACTGAATTTAATTAGCTGACATTGTCAAGAGGGGGAATCGGGAAGTAAGTGGGTAGAAGCATGAGAGGACGGACTCAAAGAACAGCGGAACCCAAGACCTCCAGGGAGAGTCTCAACTCTAGTACAATCCAGAAGTACCTCAAAGAAGTGAGTGTCAAAAGCCCGGGTGTGGATTGGAAACAAGCAGGAATGAAAGATTAAAAAACCCAGCTGAAACAAAAGGGGGGACAGGGGGAGAAGTCCAGGGAAGATCCGGAGCAAGAGGGAGCAGGCGCCATGAGCGACTTTGAGGAGTCAAGAAACATCGCACTATTCCCTAATAAAATAGAAATGATAGAAATGTTCACTAAACTTGAAAATGTTATCAAATCAGAAATATTAAATGTACGGATGGCTATGAGCCACCTATTACGCAGAGTGGAAGAAATGGAAGAAGCCACAGGTGTCCAGGCGAAAGAGATATTGGACCTAAAAGCGCAAATGAAGAAAATGCAGAACGATTATCGCATGTTGGTCTATAAACTGGAAGAACAAGAAAACCAAAGCCGCCGCCAAAACCTGCGCATTAGAGCCTTACCTGAACAACAGAACGAGGACTTAGGGAACAAGATGCAGAAAATTTTTAACCCGGGGGCGTGTCCGGATGCAGCAAGGAGCAGGACGTGTTTCAGAGCAGCTCCTCCGGTCCTGGCTCCATCCACAGCCATCCAGCCCTTAAAACCGGCTCTCTCAAAAGCAAAAGGCTCCCCAAGCGTAGCAGGGAACCATCCTCAACAGGGGAGGAGGATCTTGCCCAGGACAGCAGCCCGAGAGCGAAGAAACAGGCCGGCATCTCCTTCTGAAGGCATTCCGCCATCTTGCGGCCTACGGCGGCCTCGCGATCCCCGGCCTAAAGTAAACCGCAATCAGCAGAGAGGGGGCCACCGCAAGTTCCCCATAAGAGCCACATACCTGAGGGCGGTAGCTGGACCTGGAGAGCACGAGAGGGGGCTGCAGGAAACTCCATAAAGGCCCTCAGTGGGCTCCACGCAGCGGCAGCCATCTTGGAGGCCAGGGCCCTGATAACACTGTCCTGGAGTGCAGAGGTCTAAGGGAGAGAGTTACCACCCGTCCTGGGGTCTGCCTAAGAGGAAACAAACAACAAAAGGACACTGTGAAATCGCTAAGCCGTTCCCCCCTCTCCCTCCCAGCCTGTATCCTACAGAACAGTCTGCAGATTTCTACAACAAGGTACTGTTGCTGGGGGTGACACAACCGCGGTTTTCAGGGCCTGTACCCTTCCTGTGTCCTCTCCAATAGTATAAATCTTTAAAAGGGGTCACACACTATACCACACTTACTGCTTGATTACCCCTGACCCTGCACACAGGCTCCATCACTCGCTTGCTCACTACTGCTTGGCGTAGGCCCCCTAACGCCTGCATGAAACACAGAAACTCCAACTCAAAATTTATTACAGGAGAGAGTCGTGACCTAGCTATGGAAACGTAAGAACGCGTCGTTGGGAGCTCTGCACTGAAACGGGCCGTGAATCACCCGTAGCACCGATCAGCTAAGCCATCCATTCATGCCAGGAGGCCGCAGGCGCCCACAGGTCACTGAGAAATGGAGGGGACCCGAAATCTCACACTACTTTCTGCGGCAACAGCAGATTCCCTCACCGGCGAGACAGAGTAAGATGGCGCCACCTCGAGTCAGCACGGCGGGCGCTACACCCTCAAGTAAGAAGGGCGCTCCGGCAACTACCTCTGCAGCGGAGGAGGACTTTCCCCCCTTGCCACACAGAGTACCCTCTCCTATAGTATCCCCGGCTCTCACAACCGCTGACACGCCACTGCATCCAGAGAACGCTGATGACCTAAGCGGCCTAGTTGAAAGCTCTCTAAGAGACATAGTGTCAGGCCTCCCCACCAAACAGGACTTAAACGCTATGGCCACCTCTATTGTCAATGCACTAACCAAAGAACTGCATGACCTAAAACAGCAAGTGGATATTGTCGAGGAAAGAGTCACCACGATCGAAGCCTCCCAATCTACTACAGAAGCCTCACTACACTCGAGTCGGAGTATGGGGCCTTCCGCCGCCATCTTGTCGACGTTCAGCTACGCCTGGATGACGGCGAGAATAGAAACAGACGGAACAACCTGCGCCTAAGGGGGATCCCAGAAGCCACCATGGGCCCTGACCTCAGATCCACAGTGGTCGCCATCTTAAACCAGGTCCTGGGCAAACCACCGACAGCTGACCTGGAACTAGACAGGGTGCACCGTATACCAGGTCCCAGACCCCCACCCTCTGCACAGAGATCATCATCCGAACTAGACTCTCCCCGTGACGTACTATGCAGGGTGCATTCTTTCACTATCAAGGAGGACATTCTTCGCCTTGCCTGGGAAAAGGGCCCAATAGACTTTGACGGGGCTCCCATCAGGATTTTCCCTGACATTTCCAGACAAACTTGCACCATGCGTGGGCTCATGCGACCCCTACTGGAAATCATCCGCGAAGCAGATGCCACCTACCGATAGGGTCACCCCTTCCATCTCATCGTCAGGAGGCAGGGGGAGGAATTCTACCTCCGCACGCCAGACCAACTCCCTGCCCTCTTTCATTTCATCTCCAGGCCGGTGATCGAGGTGCCCAACTGGTTTGACTATCTGCTTTCCCAGGACTCACAAGGTTCAGCACCACCCAGACAACAGAGAGCTCGATGCCCAAGATCCCGCCCGCCAAACTGAGAAGGCAGAAGAGCCCATCCAACATCATCTGAGGACTAAACGCTCACCACTTTTTGGTTCTTGGTAAGGCTTTCAGTACCTCCTATGGGCAGATGCCCCGCTCCTTCCCCCCCTTATGGCGATTTTTCCAGGAACATTCAAACCCATGCACCGGACTTCCCCCCCCCCTTTTTTTTTTTTTTTTTTCTTATCCATGGGTTAACTCTCAAATATGGACGGGGGAAGAGGGAGGGGGGACGCATTGTTATAACTGTGTAAATGTGGTATTTTTGCTGTAGGCCAGACTTCATGCACTTCACCCGAGTTTATTTGATATGAACGTAGACGACGAGGAGGAGGCTCATTCATTCTTCTCATGAGCCAATCTGGTCAGGCTGTCTTGGCACACTGACAGCCGGGCGGTGGGGGCCCCCTCCTGGCCCTGTCCGGGAGAGGGGTGAGTTGACCCCCGGGGTCCTCGACCCCTAGCCGCCTCTGCAATGCGTCAACGGCAGTAGATCATGGCTGTTAGAGGTTTACTTAGTTGCACACACTAGCCTTAAACACAGTCACGTCTATGATTGTTATGCCCAGTTTTGTGGTAAATTACACCCTACTTATGATGGTTAATGTATTGGTTTTTTCTTAATGTTTCTGATTCTGAAGGCCCCCCATTCAGTGCATCTCCCTACCACTCCCAAAAGTACCCTCTCATATTGCTTGACTTGCTCACTTAAGTGTGAGCAAAAAAAAATTTTTTTTATTGTTGCGCACTTTGACGCATCGACCACCCCCCTTAGGGCGACCTCCCGATTGCTGCACAATCCCTTTTGTGCCTCGGCCGGGAGATCATAGCGTAGTCTCTTGACTAACTTAGATTACTTCCTCCCTCCCCTCCCCCTTACCTACCCGCTCCTCTTCCTGCTCTGACCCTGTTTTCACCTTCTTTATTCCTCTCTATTCTCTGGTGCTGTTGCCCTCTAGCTGGGAGGGGACGTGAACCTAAACCAGAGGTGATTGTCCTCCTCATTCTGTCAATGATCCTCAGCGCCCGGGCCGCCACAATGGCTCTCCTAAAGGTGACCTCCCTTAATGTACGGGGCCTCAATATCCCGGAAAGGCGTTCCCAGCTACTAGCTGACCTACGCAGAACTAAAACCCAAATTGCCTTTCTACAGGAAACCCACTTTCATGGCGAACATATTCCCAAACTGACTAACAATCTGTTCCCGACGGCATACCACAGCATCTCACCTATCTCCAAATCTAAGGGGGTTAGCATTTTGGTGGCAAAGTCAGTACAGTGGGAGTTCAGGGCACAGCAGGCGGACCCTCAGGGCCGCTTTCTCCTGATCAAGGGCAGGGTATCGGACATTCAGGTCACTCTTGCCAATATCTATTTCCCCAATGCCGACCATGCTCGGTTCCTGCGCGGGCTGATACCCATACTACTTGAGTTCACGGAGGGGATGCTCATTTTTGGAGGCGATATGAACTTCGCAATGGACCCCCTGTTGGACACCTCACGGGGTGCCTCTCATCTCTCATACGCGCGCCTTAAACGTATTAAATCCGATCTTCACTCACTTCGTTTGATGGACCCCTGGCGCCTCTTACACCCCAAGGATAGGGATTACTCGTACTTCTCACAAGTTCACCATTCGTACTCAAGATTAGATTACCTGCTCCTTTCCCATCAGGACTTGCCAAGGGTGGTGGACTCATCCATAGATGTCATTTCCTTTTCTGACCATGCCCCCATACACTTGACGCTCCATATGGGTCCCATGTCTAAATCTCCACCTTCGTGGAGACTGAACGAATCACTGCTTCAATCAGCAGAGACCCGCACGGAGATCCAAGCCAAACTGCAGGAAAACTTTGCACTTAATGTAGCCTCGGTCCCCAATCCCTTGGTGGTGTGGGAGGCGCACAAGCCAGTTATCAGGGGCATTTTGATAGGTATTGGGGCACGTCTCAAGAGGGAAAGAACCCGTAGAACTGAAGAACTTCTATTTCAGATTAAGACCCTCGAATGCACACATAAGGCTAGCCTAGCACGCTCCGTATACCAGAAACTACTTAAAGCACGTGAAGAGCTTCGCTCGCTTCTGTTGCATAAAACGAAGGAGAGGCTAGCATGGTCACGTCGTACAATGTACGAATTCTCTAACAAACCGGGCTCACTCCTAGCCAGAGCTTTACGCGGTCCCCGCACCAAAACTTTCATCCCCCACATTCTGTCCCCCACTGGCCGGAGGGTCTCTACCTCAACAGAAATAGCAGAGGAATTCCGTTCATTTTATAGCGGTCTTTATAACCTAGATAGAACCTCTTCTGGCGCCCCTAACCCTACTGGAGGATCCACTCCATATGAATATCTAGCTTCCTCAGGCATGCCATCTCTGCCGGCCGACACTGTGGAGGGGTTGGAAGACCCCATCACGGTGGAGGAGTTGGGGGTGGCAATGGCGAGCTCCAAGCCAAAGAAAGCCCCAGGCCCTGATGGCCTCACTTCAACTTACTTCAAAACATTCTTTGAGACGCTCTCCAAACCGTTAGTGGCTGCACTTAACTCTATTACGAAAGGTAACTCCTTCCCCATAGACTCCCTTAGGGCATACATCTCTCTCATCCCCAAAGAGGGAAAGGACCCACTTAGGTGTGGAAACTACCGACCGATAGCTCTGCTAAACACCGACCTGAAACTATTTGCCAAGATCTTAGCGAACAGATTGCTCCCACATATACCAAACCTAATTCACAAAGACCAGGCGGGTTTTGTTCCTCAACGGGAACCACGCGACAACACAATTAGGGTGCTGAACCTCATACATGCCGCTAGGACCACGCGACGACCCCTTCTACTGCTGTCAACTGACGCAGAGAAGGCTTTCGACCGTGTAGATTGGACGTTTGTTAGAGCTACTCTCGAACACATTGGCCTTCGGTCGTCGATGCTCAGCTGGATCCTATCACTCTACTCTAGCCCCACAGCGGCGGTCAGGGTCAACGAAACCAGGTCCGGTTATTTCGACATTCGGAATGGTACCAGACAGGGTTGTCCCCTGTCCCCCCTAATCTTCATTCTTACCTTAGAACCCCTGCTCTGTAAGATACGGGCCAACCCCCACATAGAGGGCTTCCGTAAAACATCTGGAACCCACAAGGTCGCCGCATTCGCAGATGACCTTATCTTCTTCTTGGCTGACCCCATTGCCTCACTTCCCGTCTTGCTTCATTCTCTGAGGGAATACGGGGCTCTGTCCCTATTTAAAATAAATATGTCTAAATCCTCCATGCTCAATATCACACTGCGCTCGCAAGACACCCGACAATTGCGCCTGAACTACCAGTTCCACTGGGCAACCGATACCATCCCGTACCTAGGAGTGGTCATCACCGCGGACCCCGCCGACCTGTACCAAGCAAATTTTGCCACTCTCCTACACAGACTTAAAACAGACCTGCAGCATTGGCACGCTCTCACTTTAACGTGGTTTGGACGCTGTAATGCCATTAAGATGACAGCCCTCCCAAGGATACTTTATCTTCTACAGGCCCTCCCCATACATCTCCCGCCCTCCTTCTTCAAGCGAATCGACGCACTCCTCCGAGAATTTGTCTGGTCACACAAGCAGCCACGCATAAAATTACAACTACTTTACTTGGCAAAACGCAGGGGAGGGGTGGGTTTACCAGACATAAAAGCCTACTATAGGGCAACGCATCTTACCAGATTGATAGACTGGTACTGTCACCTAGAGGCCAAACAATGGGTCACCATGGAGATGGAGGACTCAGACGGTACGGCCAGGAGTTGGCCGTGGCTTACCACTCCGATCCCGAAATCCATTGCCGAACACCCAACTCTAGGAAACACATTGAGAGTGATCAGAGAAACCTTTCGCAAAACCCTGATCTCACCTATCCCTTCCCCTATGGTGCCGATCCTGGGTAACCCTGACTTCATGCCGGGCTGCCAGGGGCCGATCTTTAGAGCCTTATCAGCGAGAGATAGATGGCCACACCTCCATGACTTCCTGGATCCCGGTGGCCAGCTCAGGACAACCGCGGGAAATTGAAATCCTAGACAGGCCATTGGACTTCCTGAGTGGTCTCCAACTGCGTAATTTTTTACGCCGAAGCGCCTGAACTCTAGGTCCCCCACGCCCACTTACGGAATTGGAACGTATCTGCCACCGCAGAGAGCCCATACGCCACTCTTTATCCCTGATCTACCTCTCTTTGATCGCCCCGGCTGAAGGTTTTGTCCCCCCCTTCCTTACTAAGTGGGAGACGGAACTGGGAGCGCATTTTGATGAAACACAAAGGGAAAAGATCTTACACTTTGCCCAAAAATCTTCTCTGGCCACAAGGGTCCAAGAGACTTGCTACAAGATTGTGACCAGATGGTACAGAGTGCCATCCACTCTTCACAGGTTCCTCCCGCAGGTGCCGGATCTATGTTGGCGTTGTAGAGCAGGAGAGGGAACAATGTTGCACATTTTCTGGGACTGCCCCAAGATTAAACCGTTCTGGAAAGAGGTGACGGATACGGTCGAGCATCTGACGGGTGTCGCACTGGGGGGAGACCCCGGGCCTGTTTACTGCACCTTTCTAGAAATTCAATTTAGAAATATAAAGCCTCACTCACCATACATCTGCTTAATGCGGCCAAGGCCTGCATCCCTCTATTTTGGAGATCGGTAACCCCACCAACGAAGATTCAGTGGTATGCGAGGGTCAATGATCTGCGGGACATGGAAGATCTTACGGCCACCCTGCACGACAGGGAGGAAGCCTTTCGGGAGACCTGGCGCCCCTGGCAACACTTCATCTACACCGAGGCCTACCTCCGAGAGATGACTTAATGCGGACACTCCTTGATACGAGGACCCTGCCTGGCTGGAGGGTGACACCGCCACCCTCCTCTCTTTACCTCTCTCTTCCTCTCCCCCTCCACTTCGCCTCTCATTCTCTCTGGCCTCTCCCCCCTTACTGTCTCCCGCTTTTCTCCCCTTCCCTCCCCCCCCCTCCCCATCTCTCCCTAGGTTCTCACACAACCCCCTATACTTTTTCGGCTAAGGGAAGATTAGATCAGATACGTTGAATATCATGGTATACATTACTCTACGTTCGTTACCCCTTGCCGGACTCCACTGATCGGCAAGGAATATCTCCACCCCCGGTCAGTGGAGAGTTTCTCTCTTTGTTATCTTGGTCTATCTATATACCTGTTGTCTAAGGATAAATACACGAGCCTTTAGTTTAAATGAGGCATACCGCAGGGAACTGCTTGTAAATGGATAGTATGATAACCATAACATCAGACTTTCCCATACACTCAGGCTCTGCTTTCATTATGCAGACCGTGTAATACTAGAGGAATGAATATGTGTTCACGTCTTTAGTCGACGGTAATTTTCTGTTAAAGTCCTCATCATACCTCTGTTTTATCTTTTTTATCACTCACTAAATGTTATAGATCTTGATAACTTGTATATCACACTGTAACATACATTGTTGAAATAAAATAAAGGAATTTAAAAAAAAAGAAAATTTTTAACCCAATCCTGGGAAGAAGGGAGGATGAGGTCCTGAGGATTGATAGGGTGCACAGGATTAGAAAACCCCCAAATATGAGACAAGATATCCCGAGAGATGTAATAGTCAAACTTCATTCGTATGAAGATAAGGAGAAGATCTGGATCAACCTCAGAGGTGCTCCCCCAATAAGCTTTGACAACAGAGACTTACAAATTTTTTCCGACTTATCAGCGGGAACATTGGCACGAAGAAGGCAACTTAGGCCCTTGCTAGACCAACTGAGGAAGGCCAATTTTAAATATAGTTGGGGGTTCCCAACATCCCTGCTGGTAACAAAAGAGGGCAGAACGTATAAGATGAGGTTTCCGGAGGAGATGCAGGACTTTTGTGAAAACCTGGGGATCCCTACACCAGACGCCGCCAGTGAAATAGAAAGCTGAGAAGATAAGGATGACAACAAAAAATGGCCGGAGAAGAAGAGAAGAAATGAGGACCCCTTTTTCTTCCTCTCTTCCCTTTTGCCTCCCTCTAGCGGGGAGACTGGAGGAGGAAGATCGAGGCTTAAAATAAAGGATTCATGGGGCTGGGGCGTGGGGGGAGGGGGTAAAATGATGTATGAAATATAAAGTGTTTTCTGTGCTGTGAGGGTTTCTGGGGGGGCGGCTATGTTTGGCTGGCCTGCTCGCCTTGGTCCCTCTAGCCCCCTTCCCTGTCATTTTAGGTGACGGGGGGCACCGGCAGCCACCGGCGGAGTGCCACCCTTGGAAAAGAGGCTCGCAATATGGGATCTAGCTGGATTCTTATGTGCGGGCTTAGGGCCAGCAGGGCCGGGGGGGGGGAGTGGGGGAGGTCTGGGAGGGGAGGGAGGGAGGAGGGGGGAGGGGCCCCACCTGCAGGGAGGGAAGTTAGTACACAGAGGACGTCAGACAAGGGGGCATAAGGGCAACCTATACTTATGCTAGAGCTAAATTTTGTGTCTTATAACGTTAAGGGACTGAATTCCCCAGCAAAAAGACATAAAATACTTAAGGTACTCCAACATTATAGAGCAGACGTAGTATTTCTCCAGGAGACCCACTTGACCCTGCAATCAAACGTTAAATTACATTCCCCGCGGTTGCCCTTCTGGTATTACAGTGATACACCTATCAGGAGATCTAAAGGAGTGGCAATCGGGTTTTCAAAATCCGTTAAATTTTCAGTGCTGGAAAGGTTGACGGATCCAGAGGGCCGTTATCTATTCCTTAAGGGTAACCTGGGGAATAAAAATCTCACTCTAGTGAACGTCTACTGCCCCAATAAAAACCCGATTGGGTTTCTAAAACTGATATTGTCTAAACTGTTGGAATTCAGGGAGGGAGAGGTGGTGTTGGAGGGGGACTTTAATTTCTGCCTTGACCCTGCTCAAGATAGTACGTCCCGGGCACAGGGGACAAGTAAGGTTCAATTGAGTATGATCAGGCGACGGCTGCACCAATGCCATCTAATAGATGTGTGGAGGATGCAGCATGTAAAAACTAACGACTACACCTTCTTCTCCCCTGTGCACGGGATGTATTCAAGACTGGATTATATACTGATGGATCATAGTCTACTGGATCATGTCGAGGAGTCCAGAATTGAGGTTATCTCACTATCAGACCACTTGCCTGTTACAATGAGGATTAGAATCCCGGAACCCCAAAGACAGCCCTTTTCGTGGAAGCTAAACGAAAATTTACTTAAGGACCAACAAGTTTTAGAAAAGATTCAGGAGGAAATTTAATTTTTCTTTAGAGTCAACGACACAGGGGAAATCTCCCCTCCGGTGTTATGGGAGGCACACAAAGCGTACATTAGAGGGGTTCTGATCTCCATAGGGGCTGGGGTAAAAAAGAAGAGAAGAGAAGAGAGGGAAAGGCTTATCGAGGAAATTTTTGTACTAGAACAGAACCACAAAAAATCAAAGGGCCAGAGCCAGGACAGCTTCCGTCAATTAGTTGCCAAAAGGGAAGAGCTAAGAGACAGTATGGAGCAATATTCTAAAAGGGCCCTCAATAAATGAAAAAAAGAGAGATACTTGTGGGGAAATAAATCCAGTAAACATCTGGCGAGGATATTGAGAAAGAAAAGGGACCTGAACTACATCCAGAAAATACAAAACAAAAAAGGTGAAGTAGTAGGTACAAGCAAAGGAATAGCGGAAGAGTTTAAACATTTTTTTTGAAGCTTTATACTCCATTAGACAAAAGGGTTTGGGAGAAATATCAATGATGGGGAAGGTGGAAGAATTCCTGAAGGAGGCTGGGGTGGCCGAGTTGTCTGAAGAGGATAGAGATTTCCTTGACAGACCTAAAGCGGAGGAGGAAATATATTCAGCTCTAAAGAACGCCTCCAAGGGAAAAAGTCCAGGCCCCGACGGATATACTACATTATATCTGGAAAAATTTAAACATATTCTGGTACCTCAGTTAAGCCAATACTGGAATGAATTGGGTCCTAACTGTTCAATGGAGGGAGAGGCCCTGGCAGCGACTATTACATTGATTTTCAAAGAAGGCAAAAATAGGGAGCTTTGTTCTAGTTATAGACCTATTTCATAATTGAATGCCGATGTGAAGCTATATGCCAAGGTTCTGGCTGGTAGACCAAGGGACAAAATGACCACTCTGGTGCACCCAGATCAGGTGGGTTTTGTACTGGGGAGGCAGAGTAGGGACAACGGAGTGCGATCAGTACTCCTGCTGGAATCCACCAAACTAGGGGGGCCCCCAGTTCTATTCCTGTTAATGGACGCGGAAAAAGCGTTTGACAAGGTAGACTGGGGGTGTATGATTAAAACCCTAGAAACAATGGGGGTAGGCCCAAGATTAATTTCTTGGGTTAAAATACTCTACACCAGTCCTTCGGCATCTGTAAAGGTGAATGGGGTTTCCTCTGATCCTTTTCGGATGGAGAATGGCACTAGACAGGGGTGTCCACTATCCCCCCTCCCTTTTGTCCTTACTTTGGAACCCTTATTGTCTACTATCCGCAACAATCCAGACTGTAGCGGGGTGAGGATAGGATCAGAGGAACACAAACTCGCGGCCTTTGCTGACGATGTGATGTTCTTTATCACAAACCCCAGGATTACAATCCCAAATATATTACAGGTCCTTAAAAGGTTTGGGAAGATCTCAAATTTTAAAATTAACCTTGGCAAGTCCGAGGTGCTCAATGTGAATGTGGGCATACAAGAGGAAAAGAGCCTCGCAGGGGTGTTTCCCTTCCCTTGGAGAAAGGGGATCAACTACTTGGGGAATAAATGATCAAATACCCTGAAAAAAATGTACTTAAACAACTACATTCCCTTGTTGGATGAAACCAGATGAGAAATAAGATGTCTTGCTTTACGTCCCCTCTCATGGTTCGGACGTATTAATGCAGTGAAAATGATTTTAACTCCTAAAATATTGTATAAGTTCCAGATGCTCCCTATCCCACTCCCCCCAGTCATACTTTAGGGCCTTAAGGGGCCTGATCTCGAGGTTTGTCTGGGGTGGCAAAAAACCATGAATTGCTCGATCAGTCCTGAGTAGAGGGAAAGAAAAAGGGGGGCTTGCACTCCTAGATTTCAATAAATATTATACTTTGGTGGTACTTGCACAAGTTATCGAATGGTCAAAGGGGACCTTGGACAGGAGGTGGGTAAATATAGAACACAGTTTGAGTAGTAGAGATTTAGGTCACATTATCTGGAACCCTCCTAATTTTAGAGCACTGAGCACAGAGACTGCGGTATTAACACATAATTCTTTAAAGTTTTGGGATCAGGTCCACACCCAGAATATGTGGACTTATAATTCACCTTTGATATATTTAAAAGATAATTTTTTTTTTTGAACCAGGGAGGAGGGAGGTGGGAGGGAATTGGATTAAAAGGGATAGTACACAATTAAAAGATGTAATTAGAGAGGGGAAAATATGCAGGTATTCTGATTTGAAGGACAGGTCAGAGTATTTCTCGATTGATCCATGGAGGTATCTCCAGCTGTTTTTTTTTATAGGGAAATTACCGAAACCACTCAGAAGTGAGGAGGAGTATAGGCCCCTTGAGCAGCTCTGTGTGAGGGAGCAATCGAGAGGCCTTGTTTTTTTATAAATCTATAAGATTCTGAGCAAGAGGGAGGGGCTGGAGGTGCCCCCATATATCAAGAAATGGGAAAGGGAGTTAGGGTCACGGTGTAGTAATTTCACATTAGGAAAGATTTTGAAGATGTTACATGAATCAGCAGTAGATAGTAAGAGGACTGAGATAAATTTCAAATGCCTAGCAAGGTGGTATGCCACCCCAGACAAAATAAGCAAATTTGACCCGGCAAAATCGGAGAAATGTTGGAGGGGTGTGGTGTTGTGGGAACGATGGCACATATCTGGTGGGAGTGTGCCGTCATTAAAACATTCTGGGAAAAAATTATAAAACTAACTAAAGTAATTACGGGTAAACCCTTGTTAGAAGATCCATGGGTTTGTTTATTCCATGGTACTGAGGAGCCCATTAAGCAATATCAAAAATCCATCGTCCCCATTTTGCTGGACGCGGCCAAGAAGCAGATTGCGAGGAATTGGTCAGACCGAGCAAGCCCAAACATTCGAGATTGGCTCTTCTGTATAAATGGAATATATAACATGGAGTGTCTGGATAGTGAGGGAGTAGAGCCAGATGAGGGGGAGGTACGGGCTGATAAATGGGCTGTATGGCGGAATTACAAAAGCTCTTGGAGCTATCTGGAGGAGATTATAAGCGAGGTCTGATGGGTTGGGGACTTGGGATAGGCCAGTTAGAACAGGAGCGCTTTATTAGCATTACTACGACCATCTGCAGGTGGGGGGAAGGGGGGGTGGGGAGGTGGGGTGGAAATGTAAGCGGGTATGTAATGGTATGATTCTGTAATGTGTGTTTATGTAGACTCTCTGTTGGATGAGGGTTATTTTTATTTTTTGTATTTGAAGATTATTAAATAAAGTAAAACAAAAAAAAATTCCCTGTGCACACAATAAACCCTTTTATGTGTTAGCTGCAGCTCTCTCATCTCCCAAATCGCTGTCTGTCAGGGAACTGAGGAGATAGGACAGCTACGGTTACTTTTGCTAAAATATACAAGTACACTAAATGGTCACTGTGATTGGCTGTCACAGTGATCATTCAATGAGAAATGCTTCTGACTGGCTCCTGATCTTAGCCTCAGCAGGTCCTCTTTCTACACACACGGGGTCTCACAGAGCTGAGCATGTTTAGCGGTGATTTACCGCTTTGGTGCTGCTATTCGGGCAGGAGCGGGGCGCTTTTAACCTCTAGAAGGGGTTAAAAAGGGGTTAAAAGTGCACGTGTAGCACCGCTTCCGAAGCGCTTTGCAGGCGCTTTGGCAGCGCTGCTCATGCATTCCAATGGGCAGGGGTGGTTTGTGAGCAGTGTATACACAAACCGCCCCAAAGATGCAGCTTGCAGGACTTTTTCTAACGTTCTGCAAGCGCACCACCCCAGTGTGAAAGCACTCGGGCTTTCACACTGGGACTGCAGATGAGGCAATTTTTAGGGGCTTTACAGGCACTATTTTTAGCGCTAAAGTGCTTGAAAAACGCCCCAGTGTGAAAGGTCAGTTAATGTTTCTGCAGATGGGTCTTTGCTGCTAAATTTTTAATGTTTCCTGCAGGGTAAATCATGCTCTGTGTCTCCTAGTTTGCAGTCCATTCCACTGCCCTGCCCAGTAAAATAAACAAGTACACTAAATGGTCACTGTGATTGGCTGTCACAGTGATCATTCAATGAAAAATGCTTCTGACTGGCTCCTGATCTTAGCCTCAGCAGGTCCTCTTTCTACACACATGGGGTCTCACAGAGCTGAGCATGTGAACCAGCAGGGGAGATAAGCAACTGCATGCAGTCTCAAGGATGTACAAGACATGCCTGAAGTACAGAGGAAAACAATTATTAGGCGTTTGTAACACGCCAAAGGTAGGTAACTAGATAGACTTCAATGGGGTTCAGATTAAAGTTGGATTTAAAATGGGGTTTGATAAATGGCCACTGACTCTGACCCAGGCAGATTTGCCCATTTCTGCTTGTAAGTTGCCATGTGCCTACTCACCTAACAAACGATACTTTCCCCCACCTCTTTTTCACAACCCAACAAATAGAGGTGCTGGAAATTAGGGAGGCCAGATAATGTAACAAATGCATACATGCTCAATAATTGCTGTGAATGCTCATAATACAAATCACCCATTACCTGTGAATCTTGGAGTAAACTGATTTACTGAATTGCACAAATTTATATTTTTAATTCCTATTTCTAAACAGCATATCTACCATGCCACTTTTGTTTTTAGAGACCATTTGACAAAAGTCATACGCGAATGTATTTTTGATTTAGAAGACACCATCAGATAGGAGAAGAATGTTTCAGAAAAAAATGATCACAGAAAGGGCAGCATATTAACTAACAATTTTAAACTATTATGTAATGTTTTACCTTTTAATTTTAGTTGACAAATAGGCTTTTGAAAATTTTAATCAACTAGTTGCAGAATATAAGGCTTTAATTATGTTGTACAACAGAGAATGCTTAACAGGCAAGTAATTGTTCTTGCTATGCTTGTGTTCAATTTTTATTCCTAACATTGGTAGTAAAGGGACTGACTTGTGTTTAAATTTGAAGTTTTAGAGAACCTTCAAAAAGAAAAAAAACTGCATTCTGAACTGCCTAAATACTGAACATTGGAGGCTTTGATCTGCACACAAACTATTGTTTGCTAAATGTTTACAAACACATGACCATTTTTTTGTCCTTGGCCAATTGGGTAATAGTATAATTGTAATTTGCTCAAACAAATTTAAACCCTCAGTAAAGAAAAAATTGAGATGTTTTCAAATGTCTTAAAGTTGCAAGCTACTAAATTTACTACACCAAAATACTTTTTAAATTCCTTTTGTTTACATTTTTATATTGGTAACAATACTTCTATTTTCCCTTTCTAAAATGAGATTGGAAGGTCTATGCTTCTTCCACTGGTATCACACTTCTAGTTTCGGGGGGTGTCCGGGTGGTGGAAGTTTACTATTGAGAATACCGAGGACCAGAGGGTCCCTGGCAGTCTCTATGACTCTTGGTCAAAATGTCACATAACATCACATCCGGCCTGGCAGTTGTAAACACTGTGGTGCACTCATTTTGTTTTTTGTTTTTTCTCAGGCTTTCCAGCCTGGAGGAGAGATGTGCGGTCTTATTGACCCCACATCTCTCCATAAAGAGGACATGTCATGCACTATTCCTATTACAAGGGATGTTTACATTCCTTGTAATAGGAATAAAAGTGATACAAAAAATAATAATTTCAAGGGAAAGTGTAAAAAAAAGTAAAAGTAAAATAAAATAAACAATAAAAAAAATCTAAGTGCCCCCATCTCCACGCGCTCACACAAAGAAGCGAGTGCATATGTACGGGACACGCCCACATATGTAAAAGTTGTTCAATCCACACATTTGAGGTATCACCGCAAATGTTAGCGTTGCCTATGAAGATTTTTAAGTACCAAAGTTTGGGCCATTCCATGAGTGTACACAACTTTAAAGAGTGACATCCTAGGTATCTATTTCCTTGCCGCAACATCATCTTTCACATTGTACAAAAAAATCGGGCTAACTTTTAGTAATTTTCCACATTTTGTCATGTTACAACCAAAAATGTAAATGTATTTTATTGGGATTTTATGTAATAGACCAAGTCAAAGTGGCACTTAATTGTGAAAGGGAAGGAAAATGATAAATGGTTTACAAAATGTTTTACAAATAAATATGTGAAAAATGTGGCGTGCATTTGTATTCAGCCCCCTTTACTCTGATACCCCTAACTAAATGCTAGTGGAACCAATTGCCTTCAGAAGTCACCTAATTAGTAAATAGACTCCACCTGTGTGTATGAAAGAAATTAGATTAGAAACATGAACTTTATAGACATGTGTATATTAGGTGAAAATTGAAAGTTTTTAATAGGATAAAGTTAAAACCACTGTATACAAACACATAAAAAAAAAAACATATAATTGAGTGACCTCAAGGGCTCTCATAACACCTCTAATACATATACATACATACATATATATATAAATATATAAAATCACATGTAACAAACACAAAGGTTTGGAGTGTGTATAAATCCAATAGTTGTTTGGATGCGTGGAGAGGTTGAGTCGTGTTCGGAGGTTGCACAGAAAATCGCTCTACATGTTACGTGAATTGCGTATCTAATAGATATGTAGGAAAGTATTATAAGAATACATCATAATATCCAGAAAAAAACATGATTAACCATATATGGCTAACAAGTGTCACCACCACCAGTGATTTCTGCTTGTTCCAAGTGTGTTTGAAGCCATTTACTGTTGTCTCACTACCTCTGCTGGAAGTTTTTTCCAAGCTACCCTTTCAGTAAAATAATACTTTCTAGAATTAGTTTTGAACTTTCCTCCAGTTAATTTGAGGACATGTCCTCGTGTTCTTGATTTTGGTATTTAACCCCTTCCCGCCAAGCGTACGCAGATGTGCGTACTCGGCTTTCTGGGGCTATACTGGGATGATGCCCGCAGCTGCAGGCATCATCCCGGTACTGTTGTTTACAGCGGGCGATCGGCTATCCGAGTCTAACAACCGTGCGGCTAAAAACCGCTTGGCTGTTATACCGGAGACGCAGGAGGGGACGTCCCCCCTCCCAATCGGCTGCCTCCAGGGGGTGGGGGCAGGCTGGAACGAAGCTGTGGGTGGCTTTGTTCCAGCCTTCTAATTGTAAACTTTATGTTCTATATCTCTAGATTCCCTCCATAAAGAGTACCTGTCACCACCTATTACTGTCACAAGGGATGTTTACATTCCTTGTGACAGCAATAAAAGTCATCAAAAAAAAAAAATGTTTAAAACACAATTTATAAAAATAAATAAAATATATAAGAAAAAAAAATGTTTAAAGCGCCCCCCGTCCCCGCGAGCTCGCGCAGCAAAGAAAACACATACGGAAGTCGCGCCCGCATATGTAAATGGTGTTCAAATCACACATGTGAGGTATCGCCGCGATCGTCAGAGCGAGAGCAATAATTCTAGCACTAGACCTCCTCTGTAACTCTAACCTGGTAACCGTAAAAAAAAAAAAATTAAAGCGTCGCCTATGGAAATTCTTAGGTACCGTAGTTTGTCGCCATTCCACGAGTGTGTGCAATTATAAAGCATGACATGTTTGGTATCTATTTACTCGGCGTAACATCATCTTTCACATTATACAAAAAAATTGGGGTAACTGTTTGGATTTTTTAAAATTCATGAAAGTGTCCCTTTTCCTGAAAATTTGCGTTTAAAACACAGCTGCACAAATACCGTGTGATATAAAATACTGCAACAATCTCCATTTTATTCTCTAGATGTTTGAGGGTTCTAAGTAATTTTCTAGCAAAAAATATGGATTTTAACTTGTAAACACCAAATTTCAAAAATAGGCTTAGTCATGAAAGGGTTAATATTGAAAAAACTGCCCTCCCGAACCTTATTCGCCCCTTGATGTATTTAAAGGTTTCAACCCTTTGCCTTCTTTCCTCCAGACTGTACATATTAAGTTCCTGAAGTCGCTCTCAATATGTTTTATCCCCCACACCCTTCACCATTTTTGTTACTCGTCTCTGGACTCGTTCTAGCATATCAATTTTTTTTTGTATGTGAGGTCTCCAGAACTGGACTTCATTTATTCTAAATGAAGTCTCAATAAAGATCTATATAGAGGAATCAGGACCTCATTCCTCCTGCTGGTGATCCCTCTAGTGATGCATCCTAGAATTCTATTCACTTTTCCTACTCCCTGGTCACACTGTTTGCTTATTTTGCAATCATATGAAATATGCACAACAATGCTGGTGCTCACCACTTACCAGAATGTACTGTGCTGCTGGGTATTGCCTGCTTCTGTTCATTACGCCTGATTTTTGTTTTAGAAACCCTTTCATTCTCTGAATCAGAGGTTGTTACTAGGAATGAGCCGAACACCCCCCTGTTCGGTTCGCACCAGAACATACCGAACAGGCAAGAAATTTGGCAGAACACATGAACAACGTTAAAGTCTATGGGACACAAACATGAATAATCAAAAGTGCTCATTTTAAGGGCTTATATGCAAGTTATTATCATAAAAAGTGTCTGGGGTCCTGCCCCAGGGGACATGTATCAATGCAAATTTTTTTTTAAAGTGAAGCAATAAAAATTAAATATTCCTTTAAATATTGTGCCTGGGGGGTGTCTATAGTATGCCTGTAAAGTGGCACATTTTTCCCGTGTTTAGAACAGTACCACAGCAAAATGACATTTCTAAAGGAAAAATTGTCATTTAAAAGTACTAGTGGCTATAATGAATTGTCGGTTCGGCAATACAGAAAAAGTCATTGAAAAAAATAGCATGGGATCCCCCAGTCCATTACCAGGCTCTTTGGGTCTGGTATGAATATTAAGGGGAACCTCAAACTAAAATTTTAAAAAAAATTGCATGGGGGTCCCCCTAAAATCCATACCAGGCCCTTCAGGTCTGGAATGGATTTTAAGGGGAACCCTGCACCAAAATTTAACTAAATGGCGTAGGGGCCCCCCAAAATCCATACCAGACCCTTATCAAAGCACCCAGCCTGGCAGGCTGCAGGAAAAGAGGGTAGACAAGAGAGCGCCCCCCCTCCTGAACCATACCAGGCCACAGGCCCTCAAAATGGGGAGGGTGCTTTGGGGTAGCCCCCAAAGTACCTTGATAAGGGCCTCATCCCCACAACCCTTGCTCGGTGGTTGTGGGGGTCTGCAGGAGGAGGGGTTATTGGAATCTGGAAGCCCCCTTTAACAAGGCCACCCCCAGATCCCAGCCTTCCACCTGTGTGAAATGGTAACGGGGGAAAAAAGTACCCCTACCATTTCACAAAAAAAAGTGTCAAAATGTTAAAAACGACAAGACACAGCTTGGGGACAAGTCCTTTATTTAAAAAAAAAATATCCCACGATGTCCATTCATCTTCTTCACACCACGATGTACCTAAAAAAAAAAGCAGAGACCAATCCGCCTTTATGGGAGGCTCCCGCCGTGTGACGCTTTTTCGCTTCCAGATTCCAATAAGCCCCCACCCGCAGATCCCCACAACCACCGGGCAAGGGTTGTGGAGATGAGGCCCTTGTCCCCATCAACATGGGGACAAATCACCCCCTGATGAAGATACAAAATACCCCTTGAATCGACACGCGTAGGGGAAGGGGACAGGACAGAACGCTACACACACCATCTGTTGGGAAGGATTAGTATGCCGCCCCATTACCGGCCGCCATCACCCGATCGTTACCGCTGTTTTAGAGTGGCACACTGTAAGCTGTGAGTACCCATTGTGGGTTTTTATTGTGATTTTAAATAAAGGTAATACATACTGCACCATGAAGTTCTCTTTATATTGATATACCAAGGTATAAACTGGACTGCTGTGAGGAACAGAGGCACAAGTGTAACCTATCCAGGATCCAGCATACAATACCGAACCCATTTTGACCAAGCTTAATCGCAAGGTTACTAGCCCTAAGGTGAGGGGCTATCACCTGGGGGGTGCACTTATATGAGCACACAGCACTCTAGTTTGTGTTCACTGAAACACATGGATGGATTTTGGAATGTTTATGGACTGTTAATTTGATCATAGCTACTAAGCTACACAGCACCGAATCGCACAGATGCAACACTGAATTACATGGATGTAGCACTGAATCGCATGGATGATATTTCTTTGGAATTTTTTATCTAATATTGTTTGAACATTGCACTATCACTGAATTACAGAGATACAGCACTGCATTGCATGGATGCAACACTGAATTGTATGGATGATTTTTTTCTTGAAATATTTGAATATTGCACAAATATTTTGGAATATTTATATATATATTTCACAGGCTTATTGAAGCACTCTTATTAATTTATTTATTGAAGTTTATTGCACATTAATGTATAGTATTTTGGACAATTTTTACATGAGAGAGCACAATACCATTTTATTAATTATATATTTATATTTATCATTTTGATAGCGCAGCGTTTTATAACTTGATTTGAAGGTGCTTTGGGGGGCTACCGTAAAGCACCCTCCCCATGTTGAGGGCATGTGGCCTGGTACGGTTCAGGAGGGGGGCGCTCTCTCGTCCCCCCTCTTTTCCTGCGGTCTGCCAGGTTGCGTGCTCGGATAAGGGTCTGGTATGGATTTTGGGGGGGCCCCTACGCCATTTTTAAAAAAAATTGTCACAGGGTTCCCCTTAGTTTCCATATTAGACCCGAAGGGCCTGGTATGGATTTTAGGGGGACCCCATGCAATTTTTTTTACATTTTGGTTCAGGGTTCCCCTTAATATTCATACCAGATTTCTGGTATGGAATTTGGGGGGACCCCCACGCAATTTAAAAAAAAAATTTGGTTCAGGGTTCCCCTTAATCATACCAGACCCAAAGGGCCTGTTAATGGACTGGGGGGACCCATGCTCTTTTTTTCAATGAGTTTTATCTATATTGTCGAGACCCGACAATTCATTACAGCCTCGATCAGTTTTAAATGACAATTTTTCCTTTAGAAATGTCATTTTGCTGTGGTACTGTTCTAAACACGGGAAAAATGTTGCACTTTACAGGCATACTATAGACACCCCCCAGGCACAATATTTAAAGGAATATTTCATTTTTATTGTTTCACTTTAAGCATTAAAAAAATCACTGCTCCCGAAAAAAACATCCGTTTAAAAAAAAAAAAATTTATTGATACATGTCCCCTGGGGAAGGACCCAGGTCCCCAAACCCTTTTTTTAACAATAACTTGCATATAAGCCTTTAAAATGAACACTTTTGACTTTTCATGTTAATGTCCCATAGACTTTAACGGTGTTCCGGCGGCTTTTCGAATTTGCCCCAAACACTGCATATTGTTCGGTGTTCCCAGAACATCTGAACAACCAAAGTGTGGCCCGAACTTATGCTCGGGCCGAACCGTTCGTCCATCCCCAGTTGTTACTAAGTAGCTGGCTGACTCTATTGAGAGATCTCCTCCCCGCCACTCCCATCTATCATGCTCAAAATCTGAAAATCCTCCTCACTTGTCAATCTTTTTTTGGATATGGAATTCAGGACACTGGTTCTGGTTGGTGATCAGGTTATGCTAGCTTTGTGACACCGTATTGGTGTGACCGTGATCAGAAACACGGTTGTTGGTGCGCACTGGTCTGACACTGGTAAAGTTTTTGCTAGCTGCACTGGTCACGCTGGGACAGGTGTTACTGGCTACAATGGTGATACTGGTTCAGGTGTTGCTGGCTGCACTGGTGACACTGGGACAGGTGCGGCTAGCAATCAGGACACTGTAGCTGACTCCACTGGTGTGTGACACTTCACACTGGTGTAACTAGCAATCAGAACAATGTAGATGGCTGCACCTGTATATGACACAGTAAAATCACAGTAAACTCACAGTAAGCACAAATTGTCTCTGTCTCCTCTCACACGCGCTCTCTGTGTGAGAGGAAACACAGCTGATGGCTGCAACATGCATTGGCCTTGTACCACGATCAGAGATCACAGGTTGCGCCAATGCACCCCCTCACAGCCACGCATGAGTGGTGGTAGTGGGAAACCATAGAGGTGCGTCCTTGGGAATCGAGGAAGCTACTGCTTGGCCACTGCACTATCATATTTACTATTTTGTAAATATACAGTTTTAAAAATAAAAAAAGCAAAATACTGCAATTGTATTGTATTGTGCTTTAAATTAAAGAGGTTGTAAAGTCTCATTGTTTTTCACCTTAATGCATTCTATGCATTAAGATGAAAAACCTTCTTTGCTACAGCTGCCCTCAGAGCACCCCCTTTTTCTTGCCTGAACCCAACTGTTCCAGCGATGTGCACAAGCCGGCAGCTCTAGTCGCTGTCTTTGTCCTCATTGGATAGATTGATAGCAGCGGGAGCCATTGACTCCCACTGCTGTCAATCAAATCCAGTGACACAAGAGTGGGGGACAGGGCCGAGTCCTACTGCCTGTGTCAATGGATGCAGTAGCGGGACTCGGGAGCGTGCCCACACGGGTGCCCCCATGCAAAGCATCTCTCCGTGGGGGCACCCAATGAAGAGGGGGAGTGAGGAGTGCCAACAAGGCACCCTAGAAGAGGAGGATTGGGTCCACTCTGTGCAAAACCCTTGCACAGAGCAGGTAAGTATAACATGCTTGTTATTTTTATAACAAAGAATACGAACCTTTACAACCACTTTAAGAGACGTTGCTGAGCAACAACTGTGTGTAAAGATTACACACTTTCAAATAAAATAACTGGACAAACCCCTATCAGCCTCCTTTGTAACCAACACTCCATGAGACATTTACAGTGACTTATTACAAGACAGAGGCCAAGGTATTCAAACCTTCCCAGCAGTTTCTTCATCTATTACAATCAACTCCTGTGGCTGAAGAAAATACCATTAACTCAGTAAAACAACAGTAGCAAGATTTATATAACAGATCATAGACCTTTGCAAGCATAATTGTAAAGAGCTTAATGTCACTACCAAAATAATAGTTTGTAAATGAGGAGTCTGCATCAGGGTGAAACCAGCTTGTTAAATAATTTATATCACAGTATATAAAAAAGATATATCAAAATGAAGGGCTGTGCTCGTAAGGAAATGTTTACAAGTTTAATAAATGCTTTTTATTCTACCCCTGGGCAAAGCTGTCACGCATACATAGGAAACACTTGTGTGTCTTTGGAAAATAATTAAAATAATAAATTAAGAAGGGCTTAACACTGATGTTGATTAATGCCACGCTCCCAATGGCAGCAGTAAAATATCAAGCACTGGGAATATCAGCTAGCTACACACTTTTGCTGCTTGGTGGACAAGCTCTTTGCAAACAGTTGTAAAAAAGTCTACAAAGAAGTACAAAATGACTTATGCTTATAGATAATAGAATGTTTAGCGTTTACACTGCAGTATATAAGATAGCATATTCATATAATTTCCATGGATTTTGCTTAGCAGTCAATATATTAGGTATCATATCGTGCTTCCTTAAAATTTAGTAGATTATGCTTCTTTTATGTACTACTATATTCCTGCTTACTTTTATATAGGATAATATAGAATTATATAGTCAAGGTCGTACAATCCTACAAATCAGCAGAGATAAGCCAGTGGTGTGTAAAGTGCAAGACAAAACTGATTTCCCAGGTTTTTAATCTTAATTATTTCCCACCTGATAGATTGTCTTATATTGTAGCCCCAAATTCATTTGGGCCAAGAAAAAAACAACTGGGTTAAAATACAAGATATTATGTCTCACCTAAAAAGATGGAGGTAAGTACCTAAGGACATTAGGCTCCACCATACTGTAGTCCATCTTACCGGGACAGAGGACTGGTGTAGGCATGAAATAATAAAACTCTGGGTTTATAAGCAATAGACCTCCTTAGAATACTTTCAAGTACTCCTTTGTTGCAGAACACACATTTTGCCAACATCAAACAACACCCAATGAACTAGCTTAAATGTTCCATAATACAGACTGCTTTTAGTAGACAAAGATTGTTGTCACATTCCCACTGACTCTAATGTTGGGAAATCCATCTTTCCCTCTGTGTACAGAGGGGAAACTGGCCTGATATAGAGACCTACTTTTCTCTTCATCATCTATTTCTTGACCCACACATGGACCACTTAGAACAACGGTCGTGGTCACAACTTACATGATTTTTAAGTTTTCGAACAGGAATGCATTCAATCTGGCCCCTTTAAACACATTTTTTCATTCTGTTATAAACTCTACTTCAAGCTTACAGGGTGCTTCTTCTCCTCTGTGTTAATAAATGGGAACAGGACCTATGTATTGCAATTATCTCCAGACAAGCAATCAAACACTACACTATCCTTCATCCATAAGTGACATATCATAAAAACCTCAAGCACTTCATTCTATATTTACCTACTCTCTTTACCTACTCTCCTGACCATTGTTTTTGCTGTGGTGCCTCTGCAGGAGACCTGAATATTTTCTGGCCCTGTCCCAAACTCATTTCTGCGATCAGGTACATAGTACCACACAGAAATGTATGGACTTTCCAATTCCCAAAGACTCACCCTTCTATCTGCTTTACCATTACTCCATTCCCTTAAAATATTATGAACATGTATAGTATCTCACAAAAGTGAGTAGAGCTCTCATTGTTTTGTAAACATTTTATTTAATCTTTTCATGTGACAACACTGAAGAAATTACACTTTGCTACAGTGTAAAGTAGTGAGTGTACAGCTTGTATAACAGTGTAAATTTGCTGTCCCCTCAAAATAATTCAACACACAGCCATTAATGTCTAAACCGCTGGCAACAAAAGTGAGTACACCCCTAAGTGAAAATGTCCAAATTAGGCCCAAAAGTGTCAATATTTTGTGGGTGGCCACCATTATTTTCCAGCACTGCCTTAAACATTTGGGCATGGAGTTCACCAGAGCTTCACAGGTTGCCACTGGAGTCCTCTTCCACTCCTACATGAGGACATCACGGATCTGGTGGATGTTAGAGACCTTGCACTCCTCCACCTTCCGTTTGAGGATGTCCCACAGATGCTCAATAGGGTTTAGGTCTGCGAACATGCCTGGCCAGTCCATCAACCATTATCCTCAGCTTCTTTAGCAAGGCAGTGGTTGTCTTGGAGGTGTATTTGGGGTCATTATCATGTTGGAATACTGCCCTGTGGTGGATTGCCACCTCATCCCTTTAAACCCAAACACATTTTAATTACACAGGTTCTGTGGCTGATTAGGTGGTAATTAAACTCACTTGGTGCCTTATCTGCATTTAATTATCCTCAGAACTTGTGTAATTAAAAGGTGTTCAGGTTTAAAGGGATGAGGTGGCAACTCTAGATTAATTGCTCCTTGCATACCTGCACCTGTCCTTATCTCCGCTACAATTTGTTACTGACCTTTAGTTTATTCCTCAACTATGCTTCCACTTGATCCCAACCTGCAACAATTTGTTACCGATCTTTAACTTGTCCCTCAACTACAGTTTCATTTGATCTCAACCTGCAAACACTTGTTATCAACTGCTATCTCTCTAGTCTAATTGCCGTGATTTCATATGAGGGGAAGCTCCTTGCTGACTCCAAATAGAATTTCCAGCCTTTTTTTTTACAATTCTCTCCTCCAATTCTTCTTTACCATGTACCTTTCCATTGTTCACTTCCTACTTACTTTGTCTTCTGTAAGTATCCAGTGCAATTCAGATTTCAAGAAAATTTAAATTCAAAGCCGTTGGAGCACTGGAATCCATCTTAGCCCCTATACCAATTATACAGTTTTGCTTTTTCAAGTTTGACTATCTCTTTAGGAGTTGAAAAGATTTTGCAGAAACCATAGGATCTACATCCCCAGAATAATACAATTTTCAAATCTTTTTAAATACACCATATAAAAAAGCCTGATACTCTAATTACTAGCTTAGCCTATATACTGTACATACAGTTGTTGGTTATTATTTTGCCTTAAGTTTTCTTAAAGCTCAGTTTTGCCTTATCTGAAGTAACAGCCCTTGTGGATTCTGTGATGACCTTATATATAATGTAACCTTGTCAAATGTAGCAAAAAGTTACCGTAATTTGTTCGTTTTGGTATTATGATCCTGCAATGATGTAAAATCCACCTTTGTTCTCCCTGAATGTGGAGCATTCTATGATGGGAAAACCAAACAAGAATTCTGGCTCTGCATTTACAAACACATATATAGTATGCAGATTGGTAATCGTTACTTACCCATTGGGAAACATGCGGTCCTTATACACAATTATAGAGTACCCAAAGTTCCATTCATAGCCCTTGATCAGGTACACATCCCAGATCGAGGGAGTGACTGGAATGAAATCTTGCTTCAGCAAGAACAGAGGTGGATTTTCAAGTTACAGACCATGGTATTTCCTGGCCTTAATTAATCCATCTCTTACAGTCCCTTTCTGAAAGGTTTTGCGTCATGAAAAACACAATAAACACAAGCCCTCAGGTCCCCCATTTCAGAAATTGTTAATTTTTTGTAGTTCATAGAGAAGATTGTAAGCACAGCATTATACTTTACTGAATCATGATGATGTAAACCTAGACAGTCAGTACAATATAGTCAAGTTTGATTTTTTACAATGTTTTGACGAATACTTCCCCACTCCTCCTCTATTTGCATTTCTTGGCGGTGTTTGGACATTGTTCCTCGGCCACTAGAGGGAGCTAACTCCATGTCGGCGGTGTCCCAGACCATTACCCAGTGCCAATCACTGGTTTGCATGAGGTCACGTCTGGGTGGTGTGCCCACCATGTCATCGCACTGTGAATTTTGCAGCGGAAGTGGCGGCGGACGCCGGAGCTCCTTCCCTCTCTGGGATGTCGAAGGTGGACCTAGTGGAAGCCGCATCTGCGGCCATCTTTCAGTGGGGCATGGGGTGGTCGGTGATATGGAACATCTGGGGCCACTTTTCCATCAGAGGCCTAGCAATCAGTGTTTGAGAAGGCTATAAAAAACCCTCCTTACAAGCATTTGTGTCAGCCTCCTATTGAGGAAGTAAATAATTTAGCTGCACATTGGTGGTCAGATATAAGTACTGAAGATGGTCTCTTCTCCCCTCTGCCCTATTTGTTCCTTTTTTTTTTTTCCTCCAAGCTATCCCTTTGAGGACCCCTTACTATTAAGTAATAGGTATTATAAATGGTATACTGCCCTTCACCAAAAACTAATACCTCCACCGCGCCACTATGTTTCACAAACTGAATGTGAATGTGCTCAAAATCAATCTATACAATAACCCACGTGGGGAATTGAATTCCCACACCCACTATGAAGCAGCCCCTTTAAATTATAATGCATATACTAAGTATTTAATCGGAGATGTCTGTAAACTACCCAAATCCTCCCACAGGGGGCGTGGCCAAGATGGCGCTGTGAGCGGTTGTTCTTTTAGAGAGATCCGCTGACCTGCTAATTTAATCCGGATCCATCGGCTTCTATCTTCAAGAAATCGCATCCTTACCATCTGGGATAGCTACAAGGATCCCCTGACTGCTGAGGGGAGGGGGGATTTCCCATTTTTGGGCCGTGATTGAGGCCCCGGCCTACCTCGACTTGGTAGGCCGCAGCCTTTCCTAACGGGCCGCGCCGCATGTCGGATGACCCCCGGCGCGATCGGCTATTCCACAGACTGTGGCAGCTAACTGCGGACTGCGGGCAGAGGCTAATCGGCGGGCCGTGACTCGGCCAGGAGCAGAGATCGGGGCCTTTTCTCCTCCTCATCCCCACGACCAGCTAGGCCGCAGCCGCTGCCTTTCCTAAGGGCCCGGAGCCGCTGGATGGGCTGGGAGAGTGCCTGGCCCTGCTTGCCTGGAAGAAGGGACCCTGTGAAGGCAGGAGGACACAGCCTGGGAGGTGGAACGAACCCTACACCCCCCCTACCCCTGATAGCCTGGATGAAACAAGTTGGGGGCTGGCTTGAATACCCCAGTGGGCCTGTGGATGCTTGAAGAGGGTAGCCCCTCCACCATATAATTTGCAGGTGAGAGGGTGGACTGTCTGGGGGATATATACTACTCTGCACTTACTGCCTGAACACTCCTGATTACACAGACAAGCTTCCACAGTCAGTTACTGAACACTGCCCAGATCGGGGCCCCAAACATCTGAATGAGGCGCAGGAACTCCAGCGCAAAATACAGCAAAGGGGGCAAAAAGTTGACCTTTCCGCCACAGTCGGACTCCCCTCAGACCCCCACCTGTCCCGCTTCGGAGGCTCATATTACACGCAGCTCCCAAAGAGCCTCGCAGACGAATCCTATGGAGTCAGACGACTCTCGTCCCCCCTGGCTGGTGGACGTCATGGCAGCTATCGCAACCTGCCAATCTACGTTAACGACAAAAGTTGAAGCTGTTCAGCTGGATATTGGTCTAATCCGCCAAGATATAGACAAACTCAGGTCGCGAGTTACCGAAACAGAACAAAGACTGAGTTCCACGGAAGACACCACAGCGGAACATGTAGTTACACTCCGCACACTTCAAACCAAGGTAAAAGCCCTGGAATACAGAGCTGAAGATGCGGAGAACAGAAACAGGCGCAACAATCTTCGGATTATAGGTCTAACAGAGGGGGCGGAGGGGAACAATCCTACCCTCTTCATAGAGGGCTTGTTGCGTGACCTGCTACCCGAGGCCCGTTGGTCGCCATACTACACAGTCGAGAGAGCGCATCGTGTCCCGCCTAGACCGGGACCTCCTGGATCCCCTCCCCGCACATTTATTCTCCGTCTCCTCAATTTCAGAGACAGGGATGAAGTTCTCCGAGCCTCCAGAAATGTCGGGGACCTCAGATTCCAGAACACTAAGTTAATGATTTTTCCTGATTACTCGGTGAAGACCCAGAAACTCAGGAAGTCTTTCGACCAAGTTAAAGCTGCATTGAGAGCACGCAGCATTCGCTACAGCGTACTCTTCCCTGCTCGCCTGAGAGTCCAAGACGGCGAGACAACTCAATTCTTCAGCACGCCTAGAGAGGCCTCGGCCTGGCTGGACTCGCTACCGCAGAACCGCTGATTGTTTGACCGATATGTGTCGTGTAACCCCTTCAACGTTTACTCACAACAACCTGGGCCCAGGTTTGAGTTACTATATGATCTGCTCCATGGATGACTTACCTTTGTTGCACAGGTTTTGCCCAGTTTAATCCCATGGTATGTGCGGATTTGAGGGGGTTAAATGACTATCCCCCATCAGGGAAATCTAAGTTAATGCCCCTGCCAAAGAACATGGTCAGGAGACAGTTCAGTTATGAAGCTTTTCATTTGCTTGCCCCCTTGAGGAGCGCTGAAGCTTTTCTTTTTCTCTTTTTGTTCTGTGTATCCTTTTAATGATGGATCAACTTTACTGTGGGGTCGCAAGTTGCTTTACTTACCTCCGTTTGACATCCAATACCTCACAGTCTGTTACAGTCTACTAGCGGGGCTCTCACATTTGGAAGGCCGCTTGAACTGCCGCTTATCCCCCCGCGTGAAGTCTTGGGGGGTTAGGCTCGCCTCTTCCATGGACCCCCTGTTGCAGCCAGCGAGCTGAATCGGTTTGGGATTGTAACCCGCCTCGGTTTGGAGGGGTGGATGTGGTGGGAGGTGGGGATTGTTCCCCTAATGGGGCTTGTTTAATTCATGTTAGATATTGGGCTGTTTTTAGTTTGGTTTTGTTTTACAATTGCACTAAAATAATTGACTTATCAGCATTGCACTGTATCCAGATGTGTCCGTTTTGGGTCCGGGGGTCCAGTTCAGGAGCCGTGAACTATACCGATCCTAACATTCTCATCACTCTTAGAAACCATGTCCTCCCTTAACATCATCTCCTGGAACACCAGGGGACTGAACTCCCCAGTCAAGCGTTCCCTGGTGTTCCAATTTATTAAAGCTTATAACCCACATATATGTGTGCTCCAAGAAACGCACTTAATAGGAAGTAGGGTTCTGGCCCTTAAAAAACCATCGGTGGGCTACCACTACCACTCTACGCACTCCAGCTTCTCCAGGGGTGTCACTATCCTGATACTAAAATCTCTTCCTTTTCGGCTCCTGGATTTGGCCCTGGACCCCGAGGGTCGATATGTTATCATTCATGCCAAAATATACTCTCTAACGTGGACCATTGTGGGCTTATACTTGCCCCCCCGGCCTCCTTGTTGGTACTCAATCAGATCACCAGCAGGATAGCCGACTTTGCATCTGACAACAATGTCATACTGGGGGATTTTAATCTGGTCCCTGACCCGGATTTTGATAGGCTAACACCTGCGGGACATCATTGCCCTGTATTGACTGAGTGGGTGGATACTTATGGCTTGACTGATGTTTGGAGGTGGTGACACCCCCAGACCAGGGCATACACCTGTCACTCGGCCTCCCATAGAACGTTTTCCCGCATAGACTTGGTCTTCGCGGGAGGCCCGGTCCTCCCACGGGTCACGGACATACAAATATTGCCTAGAGGCATCTCTGATCACGCACCTTTGTTATTGTCATTAGACCTTTCCCTGGGCTCTGTAGACAGGATATGGAGGCTCTCTAGGTTTTGGATCTCAGACACTGCTGTGGACTCCCAATTTAGAACAGAGATGCTTGACTTCTGGGAGGTAAATGTGGGCTCTGCAGACCCCACAGTTGTGTGGGATGCTTTTAAGGCCTCGACGAGGGGACACTACCAGACCATCATAGCCAGAGTTCGCAGAGAGCGCAAAGCTGACTTGGTAAAGGCTGAGAGGGAGGCGAGTAGTGCAGAGGTTCTTTTCGTCCGCACCCGAGACCCCATACACTATTCACAACTACAACTCATGACGAAGGAGGTGGTTCGCCTTCGTACCTCTCTTACCCAGAAAAAAATGTTAGCTCAATCCCAACGGATATTCGAGCAGGGGGAGAGGGCGGGCCGATTGCTGGCCTGGCTCTCCAGGGAACAGGGGGGGGGTGAGCATTTCCCACATTAGGGATCCCTCGGGACAGATAGTTCACACACCGGAAGAGATTAATCGCTGTTTTGCGGAATTTTACGAATCTCTTTTACACGTCTAGACTATAGAAGAGAGGATCTGATAGCATACCTAGAGGACATTGATATCCCAACCCTTACAGCAACATATCGAGATAAGCTTGACGCCCCAATTACAACCTTAGAGATACTCCAGGCACTTAAATCGATGCAGACAGGGAAAACACCGGGACCTGACGGCATCCCTGTGGAGTTTTACAAACAATATGCTACAGAATTAGTTGATAAACTTCAGGGCCTCTTCTCGGCATCGACACGCCTTGAGAAACTTCCGGATACAATGAGTAAAGCGATCATAGTGGTGATCCCCAAGTCAGGGAAAGACCCTACACTATGCTCTTCGTATCGCCCCATATCCCTCCTGAATGTGGATGCAAAAGTACTGGCGAAAGTGTTGGCCAACAGGCTCAACTTGGTCATTACTGCCCTGATCCACAGGGATCAAACAGGTTTTATGCCCGGGAGAGGTACTGACATTAATATTAGACGCCTTCACACTCACATAGATAGGGCAGACGAGACCAAGGGAACAGTGGCCTCACTCAACGCGGAGAAGGCTTTTGACTCCGTCGAGTGGGGCTACTTATGGGAGGTGCTTGCGCGATTCGGGTTCGGCCCGGGCTTCACGAAATGGCTCCGCATGCTATACCATGACCCTTCCGCCAGAATACGCACCAACGGATGCCTATCAGAGAAGTTTAAATTATTTCGGGGCACAAGACAAGGGTGTCCCCTCTCCCCGGGTTTATTTGCTCTGGCAGTGGAGCCCCTGGCTATATTGCTGAGGGCCGACCCCGGCGTAAGGGGACTTCAGGTGGGCCCAATTGAGGAGAAGATATCACTGTACGCGGACGACGCTCTGCTCTATTTAGCGGATGCGTCGACCTCTCTACAGACTGCATTAGGCCTGATTAACCGCTTCGGTGGGTACTCGGGGATCCGTATCAATTGGAACAAGTCGGTCCTGTTCCCGCTCCACCCCTCGACTCCTAGGATTCCACACTCGCAGCTTAAATGGGTTGATAACTTCAAGTACCTGGGGATTAAAATTAGTGGTAAAGTTCAGGACTACATGGACAACAATTTGCGGCCACTCATGTCACAACTAACGGCTAAGTGCGCTGCCTGGCGTTCCCTTCCACTAACTCCGGTAGGTAGAGTAAATCTGCTAAAAATGATTTACCTTTCCAAATATTTATATTTTTTCCATAAAACACCCATACACATCACTAGGGCTTTTTTCCGAAGGTTGGAGAGCCTGCTGATACACTTTGTCTGGGCCGGGAGGCCACCCAGGGTGGCCAAGCAGATCCTATATCTCCCACTTTCGGGAGGGGGTCTGGCACTACCGAATTTTCAAATTTATTATTGGGCAGCTGTACTTGTCACAATTCAGTGGTGGTTCTCCCAGCCCACACAGAATCCAGCGGTCACTCTGGAAGCAGCCATTCTGGGTTCCTATGCTGCCCTGAGTAATCTCCCGTTTCGTGGACTTAGGGATAGCCTGTCCATGACAACTCCGATGCAAACCACTGTAAGGGTCTGGCAAGACGCTAGGAAGATATACAGGAAACCTAACCATATCTCACCTCATATGCCCCTATGGGGTAACCCTATGCTCCCTCATTTACACAGTATACCAGATCCCTCCCTATGGGCAAAAAAGGGTATTCTTACTTTAAAGCATATAATTCAAGACGGTAGGCTTATGACCTTTCAGGCCCTGAGGCAAGCATTTGCTGTCCCTCCCTCCTTCCAATTCAGGTACTGGCAGCTAAAACACGCATTTGAAGCTCAGTTCCCTGCCCCCCTTATTTTGGAACCAGACTCCATTGAACGGCTCTTGATCTCCAGTGTGATGGGGAAGCCACTTTCCACATTATATCTATACTTCACAGTAGAGTATGACACCAAATGAACTAAGACATGGGAAAAGTGGAGGGTTGATATTCCTTCCTTGGATGAGGAGCAATGGAGGGAGTGTTTAATCTCCTACATTCCTTCTATGATCGCGGCAAAAGATAGGTTCATACAATTTAAGTTCCTACACAGAGCGTACTTCACACCACAGCGACTGGCGCGCATTTACAATCAAAGAGATCCCAATTGTCAGAGATGCAGACAGGAGGTGGGCACCTTCTGGCACATGGTCTGGTCCTGTCCCAAACTCAGACCCTTTTGGTCAGCAGTGGCCTCCACACTGAGCAATGTCATAGGTTTTGATGTACCCGTCGATCCTCTGATATTACTGCTCAGTTATTTTTGAGGACGTTGAGGGAGACAGATATAGTAAACTGTGTCTTACCTTCGCATTATATTATGCTAGGTGCAAAATTTTACTGGGGTGGAAATTAGCAGAGCCTCCTACTCTGGTCTCGTGGAAAAGGTCGGTGAACATGGCACTTCCCTTGTATAGAATGACATATGAAAATAGGCAATGTCCAGTAAAGTTCGATAAAATCTGGTCCTCTTGGGTGGACGCCCCTGGGGACTCTGAACCCCCTTCCCCATAATAATGCTGTGAAACACATTGGAGGACATCGTGTATCACATGCATGTTCTCCTTGTGCTCGCTCCCTCTCGCCCCCCTCTCTCTCCCCTCCCCTCCCCTCCCCCTTCCCTCTCCCCCCCCCCTCTGAATAAGGGTACTTACATGTTAGTATCTGAGATGGTATAATTACAACACTATAATGCAATAAGGTGTACTACTAAGTGATATTTCGGACAACTGCACAACTGGTATATTTGATAAACAGAGACTATAGGTTAAAGGTAGATCTTACTGTCATTATCCTTTTCGCATTGAATGTACTGACTTATCTTGTATGGTAATGCTGATTTGTTTAATAAAAAAATTTTCTGTAAAAAAAAAAAAAAAAAAAATCCTCCCACAGACATCTAGAAAAAAATAAGAGGCGCTTTCAAACAAAAAATCAAGTGTATTAAACACAGTGATGGTGTGACCCTCTACACATGTGTATGTGAACACTAATGCAAAGGTGAAATCTATAAACAAATCTACACAAAATGTATATAGGTGTAAATGTACCAGCCAGATCAGTGGTCAAATAAAAAATAAGAGGGCTTTCAAACAAAAATCAAGTGTGTTAATCACAGTGATGGTGTGACCCTCTGCACATGTCTATGTGGACACTAATGCAAAGGTGAAATCTAAAAACAAATCTACACAAAATGTATATAGGTGTAAATGTACCAGCCAGATCAGTGGTCAAATATCGATCAACACAGTGATGGTGGGACCCTCTTAATGTGTATAAACCTTACATGCAGTGTAATCTTAGGAAATACATATCTCAATACATTTCCAGTGATAAAACCTATCCTGCCACTTCATATCATGCTGTACATGCAAAAAATATATCCAAAAATAAAAAATGCAAAATACAAATTAACTTCAAAAATATAAATCAGTCCACAATAAAACGTGACCGCACACGTGAGACAAATGTGTCCGAATAAAGTGGTAATAAATCTTGATAAAGCACAGGTGATGTTGTGTCTCCTCCACCTCTCCTCTAGTGTGCAGTGATTCCACTCCCTCAAGACCTACACTCACCAACTTAATTTGCCAGCACTCTCATGCAAGGCAATAATCGCTTATCTACCATACACCAAGATAGTAGGATCAATCGTTGTTCCACAGTGAATGTTTCCAACCCGGTCCACATGAAAAAAATAATATGTGCTCCAATAGTGTAAACCAGTATCACACATTTATTAAAATCACTGCAATCTTCAATCAGTACACTCACATGTAAAATGATAAAATACAGCTCAAATAAAGTGCAAATCACATCAAACGTAATTCCAGTGGATCCATATAAAACAAGTGGTCACGGCGGACCCGAGGTGTGCTGGTGCAGGGTTATCAATCTCACCCCTCCCTTAGATGTCCTCCATCCCTCCGTGTAAACAATGCTCCTCTCCTTCAGTGTGGCTCACAGTGCTGCACGTCACATCTCACAGCCATGCCCCCGACGTTTCGTCATAGGTTGACTTATTCATGGGATAGGCTGTGCTCCCTGCCACTCATCCCTTATATGCCTATCTAGCTAACGCTCATTGGCAGGCTCATCGCGCATGCGCACATCTCGGGTCCCCGTTATGTGAATTACGCTGAGAGCTCCGGTACACAGCATAATGGGAATCAGGCATTCTAGCGATGTGAACTGATGTTTGCAAAGAATCTCTTGTTACGTGAGGTGTCATGCAGATACAGCTGACGCTCCAACTGATCGCTGCATGTCACATCACATAGTGAAAGCAGCATTAACACACAGCACAACACAGTATTAACCCCTGCAGATGCCGCTCTAACATTACTTCCTGAATGTTTTGTGTTGTTCACACAGATACATACATCCACATGGTGAGAAACTTCCTATCTAAATACACTGGAAATAATCAATCCCCCCCTCACCTCTAGGTATAAGCCATCCATATGACTAGATGTTCTCATCTATAGTGGGTATAGATTATATGTGTGTACATCTAAACTCAAATCTAAAATAGAAAGGTAAATATGAAACAACAAAAAGTGTATAAAATACCTTATCACTAGTAAGCATGTTAAATGTATCCAAATTGTATATAAACTGAGAACCCAGTGAGTTTATATTCAAAATAAAAAGAAATAAAATCTATATATATAATATGAGGTAAAATCGATATTTATAATAAAAGGGGCTTCTACATATATGGCCCACCACACTATATAGGGTAGTGATTGAATCTAATTCTAGACATGTATCTACTGTCTCTGTAGATACAGGTTCCCCTTCACTCAGTGGTTTATATATAATGCTAAAGATGCTTAAAGTACATATAATTAAAAGTAATTAAAAATCACTGATAAAACAATTCAGGTCTAGTTCTATATTTAACCCCCTCGGGGCCAGACTCTTCATTAAAAATATCCACCGGGTTTCTCTTTGGGATAGATTCCTAACTCTGTTGGATCCCCTCCACGAGGGATGGATCACATCTATCCCACAAAACTGCAGTAGAGAGGGATCCTGCTGATGTTTTTCCTTAAAATGTAGAGAAACGCTATGGTATTTATAACCATTCTTTATATTAGTTAGGTGCTCAGAGATTCTAATCCTAAGGAGTCTCGTCGTTCGTTCATAGAAAAGGCCACAAGGGCACCACATTAAATATACTACATGTGAGGAGTTGCAGGTGCTGAACTCCCTGATCTCAAAGGACTCACCATCTCTATTGGTTACACTCTTTATCCCTCTGTGACTTACTTTCACCGTTCTGCAGCAGATACATCTCCTGCAGCAGTAAAAGCCCCTAAAATCCAACCTCAGGTACTTATTCCCTGGTGGGTCCAAAATTTTCCTCACCACATGGTCACCAAAACTGGGGGCCCTTCTGTATATAAACTTTGGTTGGCTCGGTAGCACCTCTCCCAGGTGCCTATCTCTGCACAGAATATGCCAATACTTCCTGAAAATGCCTTCTATATCCTTATTAGGGATGAGCTTCGTGTTCGAGTCGAACCCATGTTCGACTCGAACATCGGCTGTTCGACCGTCCGTCGAATTGCGAACGTTATGGGCCGTTCGCGCCAAATTCGTGTGGCGCGTCACGGCCCATAATTCACTGCGGCATCGCAGTGCATTGCTGGCTGATGATTGGCCAAGCATGCACTATGACCCGCATGCTTGGCCAATCACAGCGCCGTCAGTAGAGAGAGCTGTAATTGGCCAAAGCCAGGGTGGCTTTGGCCAATTATGGCTCAGGGGATTTAGTACACGCCCCACACTATATAAGGCCGCCTGCACGGCGGCCCTGTGTAGTGTGTTCCGGTGTGCTGATAGAGAGAGAGACAGACAGTGTCATTTGATTTGAGTTAGCTAGATTAGGCTAGATCTGTTCCTGCTATTTACATTTAATGCAGTGCGTCCTGCTCACAGTGTTCAGCTAGATCCGTTCCTGCTATTTACATTTAGTGCAGTCAGTGCGTCCTGCTCACAGTGTTCAGCTAGATCCGTTCCTGCTATTTACATTTAGTGCAGTGCGTGCTGCTCACAGTGTTCAGCTAGATCTGTTCCTGCTATTTACATTTAGTGCAGTTCGTCCTGCTCACAGTGTTCAGCTAGATCCGTTCCTGCTATTTACATTGAGTGCAGTGCGTCCTGCTCACAGTGTTCAGCTAGATCTGTTCCTGCTATTTACATTTAGTGCAGTCAGTGCGTCCTGCTCACAGTGTTCAGCTAGATCTGTTCCTGCTATTTACATTTAGTGCAGTCAGTGCGTCCTGCTCACAGTGTTCAGCTAGATCCGTTCCTGCTATTTACATTTAGTGCAGTGCGTCCTGCTCACAGTGTTCAGCTAGATCTGTTCCTGCTATTTACATTTAGTGCAGTGCGTCCTGCTCACAGTGTTCAGCTAGATCTGTTCCTGCTATTTACATTTAGTGCAGTGCGTCCTGCTCACAGTGTTCAGCTAGATCTGTTCCTGCTATTTACATTTAGTGCAGTGCGTCCTGCTCACAGTGTTCAGCTAGATCCGTTCCTGCTATTTACATTTAGTGCAGTGCGTCCTGCTCACAGTGTTCAGCTAGATCTGTTCCTGCTATTTACATTTAGTGCAGTGCGTCCTGCTCACAGTGTTCAGCTAGATCCGTTCCTGCTATTTACATTTAGTGCAGTGCGTCCTGCTCACAGTGTTCAGCTAGATCCGTTCCTGCTATTTACATTTAGTGCAGTGCGTCCTGCTCACAGTGTTCAGCTAGATCTGTTCCTGCTATTTACATTTAGTGCAGTGCGTCCTGCTCACAGTGTTCAGCTAGATCTGTTCCTGCTATTTACATTTAGTGCAGTCAGTGCGTCCTGCTCACAGTGTTCAGCTAGATCTGTTCCTGCTATTTACATTTAGTGCAGTGCGTCCTGCTCACAGTGTTCAGCTAGATCTGTTCCTGCTATTTACATTTAGTGCAGTGCGTCCTGCTCACAGTGTTCAGCTAGATCTGTTCCTGCTATTTACATTTAGTGCAGTGCGTCCTGCTCACAGTGTTCAGCTAGATCTGTTCCTGCTATTTACATTTAGTGCAGTGCGTCCTGCTCACAGTGTTCAGCTAGATCCGTTCCTGCTATTTACATTTAGTGCAGTGCGTCCTGCTCACAGTGTTCAGCTAGATCTGTTCCTGCTATTTACATTTAGTGCAGTGCGTCCTGCTCACAGTGTTCAGCTAGATCCGTTCCTGCTATTTACATTTAGTGCAGTGCGTCCTGCTCACAGTGTTCAGCTAGATCCGTTCCTGCTATTCACATTTAGTGCAGTGCGTCCTGCTCACAGTGTTCAGCTAGATCTGTTCCTGCTATTTACATTTAGTGCAGTCAGTGTGTCCTGCTCACAGTGTTCAGCTAGATCCGTTCCTGCTATTTACATTTAGTGCAGTGCGTCCTGCTCACAGTGTTCAGCTAGATCTGTTCCTGCTATTTACATTTAGTGCAGTGCGTCCTGCTCACAGTGTTCAGCTAGATCTGTTCCTGCTATTTACATTTAGTGCAGTCAGTGCGTCCTGCTCACAGTGTTCAGCTAGATCTGTTCCTGCTATTTACATTTAGTGCAGTGCGTCCTGCTCACAGTGTTCAGCTAGATCCGTTCCTGCTATTTACATTTAGTGCAGTCAGTGCGTCCTGCTCACAGTGTTCAGCTAGATCCGTTCCTGCTATTTACATTTAGTGCAGTCAGTGCGTCCTGCTCACAGTGTTCAGCTAGATCTGTTCCTGCTATTTACATTTAGTGCAGTCAGTGCGTCCTGCTCACAGTGTTCAGCTAGATCCGTTCCTGTTATCTTCCTACTGACAGGCAGGCTTGTCTGGTTAAAAATTACAGGTGTTCTATCCCAGCTTAGTGCAGCTACAGGCCATTAGTATGTCTGGAAGGCCAAGAAGGAGAGGCAGACAGTCACAAGCCAATAAGAGAGGGCAAGCAGGCTCTGTGTCTAGTGCTGGTCATGGAGACGGTGCATCCTCATCAGCCCGTGGCCATGGGACACGCTTGGCCTTTTTTTCGGCAGCTGGCCGTGTTGAGCCGCAACATGCAGAAAACTTGGTCGAGTGGATGACCAAGCCGTCCTCATCCTCCTCATCCTCTCTCACCCATGCCCAGGGTGCTTTGTCTGGCAAAGCAGCGGCCTCTTCCCTCAGCTCAATGTCATCAGTGACTCCTTCCCTAGCTCCACCATGTCCTCCTGAGGATTCCCTCGAACTGTTTGACCACAGTGTTGGGTACATGCTCCAGGAGGATGCCCAGCGTTTGGAAGGCTCTGATGATGATACTGAGCTCGATGAAGGCAGTAACATGAGCACGGACAGAGGGGGTGCCCAAGAAGGACAGCAATCTGGCAGTCATGCTCCCCCTGCTGCAGCATACTGCCAGGTTTGCTCCAGTGATGAGGAGGGAGGGGATGATGAGGTCACTGACTCAACGTGGGTGCCTGATAGGAGAGAGGAGGAGGAGGAGGAGGAGGAGGAGGCGGCACATCACCAACGAGGCAGGATGCCCTCCAGGGGCCAGCCTAAGGGCAGCACATTGACTGCATCACACCCCAAAGCTCCACATGTGCAGGGCGCTGCAGTCTCTGCGCGTTATTCAAAAAGTTCTTTGGTGTGGGCCTTTTTTGAGACGAGTGCATCAGATCGCACCGCTGCTATTTGCAACATATGTCTCAAGCGTATCTCGCATGGCCAAAACATCTCCCGCTTGGGTACCACATGCTTGACCAGACATATGTTGACCTGCCATGCAGTTCGTTGGCAAGCATATCTAAAAGACCCACACCAAAGAACAAAGAGGATCTCTCCTTGCTCCTCATCAGCTGAGATTTCCAACCCCACTAGACCTTCAGTCCTCTCTGAGACCTGCAGTGAGAGGAATGAAGGTGTAGAATTAGGTGTGTCACAGCCAAGTACTTGTGGGCAATCTGCTTTTGGTACACCGACGTCAGATTGTACCAGGCAAATTTCCCTGCCCCAGCTGCTGCACCGCCGAAAGAAGTTTGCTCCCAGCCATCCACATGCCCAGCGGTTGAATGCTAGCTTGGCAAAATTGCTAGCACTTCAACTGCTGCCTTTTCAGTTGGTAGACTCTGCCCCCTTCCGTGAGTTTGTGGAATGTGCGGTTCCTCAGTGGCAGGTACCCAAACGCCACTTTTTCTCACGGAAGGCGATTCCGGCTCTCTACCGGCATGTGGAAGGCAATGTCCATGCCTCGCTGGACAGGGCGGTCAGCGGTAAGGTGCATATTACCGCTGACTCATGCTCCAGCAGGCATGGACAGGGACGTTACTTAAGTTTCACGGCGCATTGGGTGACTCTGCTGGCAGCTGGGAAGGATGCAGGACAAGGTGCAGTAGTGTTGGAGGTTGTTCCGCCACCACGCCTCCAAAATGCTGATTGTGACACACCTCTCTCCTCCACCCCCTCCTCTTCTTCTTCCTCCATGGCCTCTTCCTCGGAACCAGCGGTGCTCCGTAGGCGTTCAAGGGGCTACGCAAGTACGCAGGCCAAAAGATGCCATGCGGTGCTTGAGCTGGTGTGCTTGGGGGACAGGAGCCACACTGGGGCAGAGGTTCTGTCAGCTCTGCAGGGGCAGGTTCAGAGGTGGTTGACGCCACGCCAACTTAAGGCAGGAATGGTGGTTTGCGACAATGGCACCAACCTCCTCTCTGCCCTCCGACAGGGACAACTGACCCATGTGCCCTGTTTGGCTCACGTCCTTAACTTGGTGGTGCAGCGGTTCTTGGGCAGGTACCCGGGCTTACAGGATGTCCTGAGGCAGGCCAGGAAAGTCTGTGTGCATTTCCGCCGGTCATATAATGCCAGTGCTCGGCTGACGGACCTCCAAAAGGAGTTTAACCTGCCCAAGAACCGCCTAATCTGTGACATGCCCACCAGGTGGAACTCGACATTGGCCATGCTGCAGCGGCTGCACATGCAGCAGAGGGCCATCAATGAGTACCTGTGCGACTATGGCACCAGGACAGGGTCAGGGGACCTTGGTTTTTTTTCCCCACGCCAGTGGGCCATGATCAGGGATGCATGCACTGTCCTGTCACCATTCGAGGAGGCCACGAGGATGGTGAGCACTGACAGTGCATGCATCAGTGACACTGTCCCCCTTGTCCACCTGTTGGAGCACACGCTGCGTGGAATAATGGACAGGGCACTTGAGGCAGAACAGAGGCAGGAAGAGGAGGACTTCCTTAGCTCTCAAGGCCCCCTTTATCCAGACAGTGTTCCTGCGTGCCCGCCGATCACACAGGAAGAGGACGAGGAGGAGGAGGAGGAGGAGGAAGATTGTGTCAGTATGGAGGTGGAGCCTGGCACTCAGCATCAGCAGTCTTTAAGGGATCAGTCCCAAGGAACACATGGGCTTGTACGTGGCTGGGAGGAGGTGGCTGCGGACGTTGTTGTCCTTAGTGACCCAGAGGACTCCGGACCGAATGCCTCAGCAAACCTACGCTGCATGGCCTCCCTGATCCTGCAAAGCCTGCGTAAGGATCCTTGTATTCGTGGTATCAAGGAGAAGGACCAATACTGGCTGGCAACCCTCCTTGATCCACGTTACAAGGGTAAGGTTGCGGACCTTATCTTGCCATCGCAGAGGGAGCAGAGGATGAAACATCTTCGGGAGGCCTTGCAGAAAGGTCTGTGCAACGCGTTCCCAGAGACTGGGAGGTTACAAACTCCTGTTTCTGGACAACGTGTTGCTGAGGCTTCGGTCAGTCAAAGAAGGAGCGGTGGAGAAGGTGGCCGTCTGACCGATGCGTTCAGACAATTTTTTGGTCCGCAGCCGCAAGGTATGATCGGTTCCAGCAACCATCGCCAGCGTCTGTTTTACATGGTGCAGGAATACCTAGGGGCAAGATCAGACTTGGACACCTTTCCCACCGAAAATCCTCTGGGTTACTGGGTCTTGAGGATGGATCACTGGCCAGAGCTTGCACAGTATGCAATTGAGCTACTGGCCTGTCCTGCATCCAGCGTTCTTTCGGAACGCACATTCAGTGCTGCTGGAGGCGTGGTAACCGATCACAGGGTGCGTCTGTCCACTGACTCGGTCGATCGGCTGACCTTCATAAAAATGAATCAGTCTTGGATCACCACCAGCTACCAAGCACCTGATGCTGATGTAACTGAATAATTTTTTTCAGATCCCTTCAAAGACTGCCTATGCTGATGCTGAGTGACTATCCCTGAGTAATTATCCTCTTCCTCCTCAATCATCACGCTGATAGCTTGTAAGAACATTTTTGGTTCTGGGCGCCACCACCAGTGTCTAAGGCACAATTTTTCAGCCCCTGTTTAACAGGGGCGTGTAATTACAATTTTTGATGTAATACTTTGCAGCAGGGCTCGTTCCTGCATTCCAACTAGAGTGTCTGTGAGGGGTTGCAGTGTTGTGGCACCAGCACCAGTGCCTAAGGCCCAATTTTTCTGCCCCTGTCTAACAGGGGCGTGTAATTACAATTTTTGATGCAATACTTTGCAGCAGGGCTCGTTCCTGCGTTCCAACTAAAGTGTCTGTGAGGGGTTGCAGTGTTGTGGCACCAGCACCAGTGCCTAAGGCCTAATTTTTCAGCTCCTGTTCAACAGGGGCATGTAATTACAATTCTTGATCTAATATTTCACAGCAGGGCCCTGTGAGGGCTTACAGTGTTTTGGCCACAGCAACACCTAAGGCCCAAATTTCTGCTGAGTATATAGGGCAGGACCCTACTTTCAAACATCTAACTTACAAACGACTCCTACTTGCAAACGGAAGGAGACAACAGGAAGTGAGATGAAATCTACCCCTAGGAAGGGAAATTCTCTCCTGTAAGAGTTAATATGGGAAAACAATTTCTCCTTTCCACTGATGCTTTCCAATCCTTGTTCCACAAAAAAACCCAAATTTTCAAAAAACATTTTTCATTGGGACAAAAAAGTGAGGTGAAATCTTCTGAAGAGGAGGAAAGACGCAAAACAAATGTTACAGGGGTGATAACCCTTCCCTATGTTTTCCAAAAAGCTTAGAAAAGATTTTTTGGCTGGAGCTAAACACGTTAAAAATGTTCAAAATTACAAACAGATTCTACTTAACAACAAACCTACAGTCCCTGTCTTGTTTGCACCGCCTGTATACTGCTGTTCAGAGTATATAGGGACCTTTCCTTATTTTAATTTGGGTGCGGGGTTCCCCTTAATATCCATACAAGACCCAAAGGGCCTGGTAATGGACTGGGGGGTACCCATGCCGTTTGTCTCACTGATTTTCATCCATATTGCCATGACCCGACATGACATTAAACCCGCAAGCAGTTTTAAATGAGATTTTTTCCTTTAAAAATGACATTTGGTGCAGGAACTGTTCTAAACATGGGAAACACGCGTCACTTTACAGGCATACTATAGACACCCCCCAGGTACGATATTTAAAGGAATATTTCACTTTTTTTTTTTACTTTAAGCATCATTAAAATCACTGCTCCCGAAAAAACGGCCGTTTTTAAAAGTTTTTTTTGCATTGATACATGTCCCCTGGGGTAGGACCCGGGTCCCCACACCCTTTTTAGGACAATACCATGCAAATTAGCCTTTAAAATGAGCACTTTTGATTTCGAACGTTCGAGTCCCATAGACGTCAATGGGGTTCTAACGTTCGTGCGAACTTGCGGTCCGTTCGCGGGTTCTGGTGCGAACCGAACCGGGGGGTGTTCGGCTCATCCCTAATCCTTATACTGGCAATGATATCCAGAAATAAATCCAAACTGATGTTGGTTGTCCTTTACTACAATTTCCTTTTTATTCAGACACTGTTCCCTAGGCATTTCTGCTACTTCTTGAATGACTACATTCAGTCCTTCCTCCCCATAACCTTTTTGTATAAATTTATTCTTTAGGACCCCTGCCTGCTCAAAGAAATCTTCCAACTGTGTACAGTTTCGACGCACCCGCAACATTTGTCCCTTCGGGATGTTTCTTATCCAAGCTGGGTGGTGACCGCTTCTTATTGATAAGTAGCTGTGCGGTCAGTAGGTTTGAAGAATACCTTTTGTCCTTAATGCATTCTCCTCTCTTATTATCGTAACATCCAAGAAATTAACTGAGTGATTACTAATTTGATGCTCCAATTTGATATTATTATCATTAGTATTGAGTTCACGTATAAACTCAATCGCCGATTCCTCTGTGCCCTCCCAAATAAATAGGAGGTCATCTATAAATCGTCTGTAAAATAATAATTGAGGTCTCCTCTGGCTGAATACTTTTCTGTCCTCCCACTCAGCCATGAACAGGTTGGCGAGGCTAGGAGCATATTTAGCACCCATAGCCACGCCAACCTGCTGAGAATAAAATCTATCATTACACCAAAAATAATTATGGGACATGCAAAAATCCAATACATGTCCCAAAAAACGTTTCTGGACCCCCGGAATATCATCCCTTTTGCTCAATGCCCAATTAAGAGCCAACGCAGCATCCTCATGTTGAATAATGGTATATAAGGAGGCTACGTCAGCCGTTACCAAATATACCATTGATGGAGTTTCTAATCGGACCTCATTTAGTAGATTTAATAGATCACTAGTGTCCTTCAGATAGGCTCTGGTAGCTTTAACACTTGGCTGGAGGAATTTATCCAAGTATTCCCCTAATCTGGCCGTTACAGAGCCAATCCCATTGACAATGGGGCGAGGTGGTGGGCACTGTGCGTTTTTATGCACCTTTGGCAGGGTGTATATAATAGGGATCCTGCAGGCACTCGGGACCAGGCATCTCTTCTCTTTCAAATTGAGCGCATCTATTCTATAGCCCCGTTCCACCAAAGCCTCTAGCTGTGCTCTATATGCCTCAGTGGGATCAGAGGGTAACTTACTATAGGTAGTACTGTCCCCCACCAACTCCAACAGTTGATTGAGATAAAATGACTTATCCAGTAATACCACCCCTCCTCCCTTGTCAGCAGGTCGAATTATAAGATCTCTATTTTCTTCCAAGGATTTGATCCCTTCCCTGATATACTGGGGATTCACTCCCTTCCATGGAACTAACTTCTCAATATCATTTAGTACAAGGCTCTTGAAAACTTCCACAAAATGATTACTTGGGTTCTGGGGGTTGAAAATAGATTTATTCTTCAACCCCGTATCCATTTTATTGGTTGGTGCCACAGATTTCATTGTGGATACCACTGGATGGCTTAAAAAAATATTTCTTGATATTCAAGGATCTAATGAATTTGCGTGTGTCAATATAGACATCAAACTTGTTCATTACCTTTTTTGGGGCACATTTGAGACCCAAGTTCAATATGCTGAGCTCCTTATGATTGAGCTCAACCTTGCTTAGGTTATAAATGCCCGTACTCATGCATCCCTCAGTCTTTCTTGGATTTCTTAGATTTTCCTGCCCTACATCCCCTCCTTCTCCTTGGGGGTGCTCATTCTCTTTGTTGTATCCTCGGGGGGGTATCAGTCTCCCTCCTCCTTTCTGGTAGGCCCCACCTGGATTCCTCCTCGGTGTTCCTCCTCCCCTCCCCCGTTGTCCTAAAAAAGGAACATAATCCGGTGGCTCTTGCCTTACCAAAGGTGAGAACCTATTATAGAGGGGCACATCCTCATAATATCCTGAGTATTGTTGAGGCGGGGGATATTGTTGCCATTGCCTATAATCCTGTGGTGTACTACCTCTATAAAAACCCCTTACTATTGCATTAACGTGGTGTCATTTGTTGAGGAGTGGGATCACTATCTATGTCAATTTATTATTATATTTAGTGGGCTAATACAGGGCTCATTTTGGACTCGCTATCCTTGTTTTATTTACATCAACCAATGAAATCCTTCTTTTGAATGAGTGCATTATGTACAATAGGAGATCAGACAGCCTTCTGTTTTGGGGATCACCTGTGACTTATTACCAGTTTAAAGCCGAACTCCAGGCAAAACATTTTTTCTATTTTCTTGTTGTGATCTCCTCCATTCATCAACTATGCTATCCATCTTCTTCTGAGCTCTGTAGTTCCTCTGTAGTAGCCAGCTGACTTTACAGTGTTACCGCCCTGTGGTTTCCTGTTTGTAAGACAGCTGGCTGCTATTCCTCCTGTACTCTCAACCAGCGGTCTTGTCACTTCCCACAGTCATATATACAGCAAGCAGGGATGTACTTCTGTCCATGCTTGCTGTAGTGGGCGGAGGGGTCTCATAGCCCGGTCTGTACTGCCCATAGAGGTGGTGTCCTCCTCCTCTCCCTGCCAGTCACCACCCCCAACACCTCCCACAGCCAGCCGCCTGCTCGCCAACCATCCACCAACCTGTCATGCTGCACGGGATTGTTAGGAGAGCAGTCCAATGACACAGAGTGGCGATCTCCCTGTGTGACAGATTGTGTATGTGAAACTCCAGCTGTTGTAAAGTCCAACCTCCTTGACCAGCATTGGACCTGTGTGCTGTCTATCACAATGCTGGTCACGCGATCTGCCACACCGGGACATCGCCGCTCTGTGTCATTAGGCGGCACTTATGTGCTCTGAGGCAGCACTTATGGCCACTAGGGCAGCACTTATGGGCACAGAGGTGGCACCTATGGTCACTTATGGGCACAGAGGTGTCACTTATGGGCACTTAGGCAGCACTTATGGGCACCTATTGACATATAGGTGGCACTTATGGGCACTGACGCGGCATTTATGGGCACTGAGGCACCACCTATGGGCACAGAGGTGACACTTATGGGCACAGTGAGGCAGAACTTATGGGCACAGAGGTGGCACTTATGGGCACAGAGGCAGCACTAATGGACACTGAGGTGGCCTTTATGGGCACTGAGCTGGCACTTATGGGAATTGAGGTGGCGCTTATGGACAATGAGGCGGCACTTATGGGCACTGAAAAACTGCACTGATGGCACTGAGGTGGCACTTATGGGAACTGATAAGACGGCATTTATAAGCTGCACTGATGGCACTGAGGCGGCACTTATGGGCACCGATAAGCTGCACTGATGGTCAATGATAAACTGCACTGATTGGCACTGAGGTGGCACTCATGGGCACTGATAAGACAGCAACGATGGGCACAAATAAATTGCACAGATGGGCATAAATAGGTGACACTTATAGGCACAGAGGCGGCACTTATAGGCACTGAGGCAGCTCTTATGGGCACAGAGGCGGTACATATGGGCACTGAGGCAGCACTTATTGGCACTTTTGGGCACTGAGGCAGCAGTTATGGGCACTGGTGGGCACTGAGGTGACACTTATGGGCACTGATAAGACAGCACTAATAAACTGCATTGATGGGCACTGAGTCGGCACTTATGGGCACCAATAAGCTGCACTGATGAGGCAGCACTGATGGGCACTGATAAACTGCACTGATGTGCACTGAGGTTGAAATTATGGGCACTGATAAACTGCACTTATGGGTATTGAGTTGGCACTCATGGACAATGAAAAGACAGCACTCATGGGCATAGATAAACTGCATTGATGGGCACTGAGGTGGCACTTATGGGCAGTGATAAACTGCACTGATGGGCACTGAGGTGGCACTGATGGGCACTGATAAGCTGCACCGATAAGGCAGCACTGATGGGCACTGATAAACTGCACTGATGGGCACTGATGTAGCACTTATGGGCACTGATAAGACAGCACTGATGGGCACTGATAAACTGCACTGATGGGCACTGAGGTGACACTTATGGACACTGATAAGCTGCACTGATGGGCACTGAAACTGCACTGAGGTGGCACTTATGGGCACTGATAAGCTGCACTGATAAGACAGCAGTGGTGGCCACTGATCAACTGCACTGATGGGCACTGAGGTGGCACTTATGGGTACTGATAAGTTGCACTGATGAAGCAGCACTGATAGGCACTGATAAACTGCACTGTGGGCACTGAGGTGGCACTTATGGGCACTGATAAGACAGCACTGATGGGCACTGAGGCGGCACTTATGGACACTGATAAACTGCACTGATGAGGCAACACTGATGGGCACTAATAAGACAGCAGTGGTGGCCACTGATCAACTGCACTGATGGGCACTGAGGTGGCACTTATGGACACTGATAAACTGCACTGATGAGGCAACACTGATGGGCACTGATAAGACAGCACTGATGGACACTGAGGTGGCACCGATGGGCACTGATAAGACAGCACTGATGAGGCAGCACTCATGGGCACTGAAACTGCACAGATGGGCACTGAGGCAGCACTTATGGGCACTGATAAGCTGCACTGATGAGGCAGCACTGACGTGCACTGATAATCTACACTGGTTAGGCAGCACTGACAGGCACTGATAAGCTGCACTGAGGAGGCAGCACTGTCGGGCACTGATAAACTGCATTGATTGGCACTGATAAGACAGCACTGAGGCAGCACTTATGGGCACGATAAACTGCACTGATGGGCACTGATGCAGCACTAATGGGCACTGATGAGACAGCACTGATGGGCACTGAGGCGGCACTGATGAGGCTGCACTTATGGGCACTGATAAGCAGTGGACACCTTCCACTGCCCTACTAACATCATCCACTGCCAAATATCTGTAGGATGGGTTTCCACCATCTCTGCAAAGTTTGTGAAAGGAAATAGTATGTATTCTGGAGGACCACCCTTCTATAAGTACACCAACAGAGATATCTGGAGACTAGGGATGAGCTGAACACCCCCGGTTCGGTTCACAACAGAACATGCGAACAGACAAAAAATTTGTGCAAACACCGTTAAAGTCTACAGGACTGCTGAGTATCTCTATGTGGATAAACCTGTGGTGCCGGTATTCCATCATCTCCCTAAGATTCGTAAACTTGATCGTCCCATCCAGGGATGACCAATTGTGGCTGGAATCGGCTCTTTATTTGAGCGTTTGGGAGAATGGGTAGACCGGCACCTACAGCCTTTGGTATACAGATTGCCCGGCTACATCAGAGATACGAGCACAGTCCTATCCCATATCACATTTGTTAAATGGATATCCACCTATGTGTGGGCCACACTAGACGTCAGGGCACTCTATTCATCGATCCCCCACAGCGCTGGATTGCAGGCCATCCAATATCATCTTCAACGCTACAGCTCCTACTCTCAGGAGCTACAGGAGTGTTGAGCTTTTATTAAATCATAATTATTTTTTATTCGATGGCGCATATTATGTACTTCGCTGCGGGGCGTTGATGGGTGCTAGATTCTTATTGTCCATGGCGAACCTCTATATGGGTTGGTGGGAGGAACAAGTTTTGTTCTCTCCCAGCATCCCTTTTGCTAAGCAGATTGTTTGGTATGGTCGTTTCATTGATGACCTCGTGATGGTGTGGGATGGTGACATTATGGGATTGCATGAATTTTTGAAATTTCTGAATGATAATCAGTTTTTACAAGTATTCTACATTTTTCAATTGAGCATGATGTTTCCAGTATCAATTTTTTAGACATCACCCTAAAGGGTGATTCAACCACAGGTGATGTTTCAACATGCACCTATAGGAAACCTTGCTCTGGTAACACTACGCTTTTTGCAACCAGTTGTCATCCATCCCACACCATCAATGCCATTCCTTATAGGGAGTTTATTCAAGCTAAACGTAACTGTTCAAAAAACTCAACCTTTGAACTAGAATGTAAGGTCATCCATCAGCGCTTATTGGACTGAGGTTATAATGAATCTGTTATACGCCAAGGACTAGAAAGGGTTTTGATGATGGACAGAGAGGAATTACTGTCAGATGAGCCTAAAACTGAGAGAGAGGATAAAAATAATAACAAACCTCATCAATCTTACAACTCTAGGAATAGAAAAACGGGTAAACCTATCACATTTGTAACCACTTTTTCCCAAGAATATAATCAAATAGTCAGAATAATAAAAAAGAATCTGCCAATATTAAATACAGATAAAGATTTAAATGAAATTCTGCAAGCAGGTTGCCTCTTTTCTAGCCGACGTGCGCCCACACTGGGGACTGCACTATCACCTAGTCTATTTTCATCCAAACAATGCCAACCCACCTGGCTCTCCCATCCTGGCAGTTACCCTTTTAATTTAAAAACCTGTAGGTACTGTAACTTGTGTGATCTGAGTAAAACGTTTGTTGCCACAGTTACAGGTGAAGAGTTAACTATACAGCAATACATCAACTGTGGCACAAACTATGTAATTTACCTGATCACCTGTATTTCATGCAGCCTCCAATATGTAGGCAGTACCACATGTCCTCTGAGAGCCTGTATAGGGGAACATTACTGTGACACAATTAACCCACATGCTAGAAATATTTCGAATGCAACACGTCACTTTAGGGAATGTCACCAAGGCGATCTCTCCTCTTTCCGCTTTAGAGGAATAGAACGGCTGTCTCACTCGCCCAGAGGAGGTGACAGGGAGAGAAGGCTACTGGGGAGAGAAGCATGGTGGATTTTTAGATTAAAAACTAGATCGTCTCAGGGGTTAAACCTGAGGTGGGATCTGGATTTGCACTTACATTAAGCATGCCTCTCCCCAGAGCCTCCTTTCTCTTTCTCTCTTTTCCTCCTCTGGTGTCTTTTTCACATACCTCAATTATTATTTTTATTTTATTTTTTACTTTTTGTATCTAATGTTTTTTGTATTTTATGGTGTGTTTTAATCATGTATATGTGCATGAGTGCATGCATGAGTGTGTGCACACATGTACTTATTATCACTCTAAGGTGTGTGACAAATAGTGGCATACATATGGATCACCCAATATGCAGTATCCCCCTTTTTTGGATAATTGCCTGTAGTCAATTAAGACAATTAATGGGTGGAGTCAGTGATCCTTGGAGCTACTATTTATCTTCAAAGTTTCATGTCTGTAATGTGGTTATAAATAAGGCCTTATAGGCTGAAACTCGTCAACTGTTCTTATTTGCGTTTGGTCACTGTGGCTTGTCAATAAATATTATACTTCTTAAGAGCAATCACCGGAGTGTGGATCATCTTTTCCTCATTTACTGTACCTACTCAGCCAGCGACTGTGGATCGAGCACCTGGGATCTCTGCTTTCTATGTGATATATGGGTAGTAGCACTGACTTTTTTGTTTATATACCGTTAAAGTCTAGGGGACTCGAACGTGAAAAATCCTAATTTTCAAAGGCTAATATGCAAGTTATTGTCACAAAAAGTGTTTGGGGACCCGGGTTCTGCCACAGGGGACAAGTATCAATGCAAAAAAAAGTTTTAAAAACGGCTGTTTTTTTCGGGAGCAGTGATTTTAAGAATGCTTAAAGTGAAACAATAAAAGTGTAATATTCCTTTAAATATCGTGCCTGGGGGGTGTCTATAGTATGCCTGTAAAGTGGCGCATTTTTCCCGTGTTTAGAACAGTCCCTGCACAAAATGACATTTCTAAAGGAAAAAAAGTCATTTAAAACTGCTTCCTGCTGTAATGTAATGTTGCCCCCCCAGCCTATTACTTTGGGTCTGGTATGGATATTAAGGGGAACCCAGCACCTAAATTAAAACATTTTAAAAAAAGGTGTGGGGCCCCCAGGCCCTACATACTCTGAACAGCAGTATACAGGTGGTCCCCGGGTTACAAACAAGATAGGGACTGTAGGTTTGTTGTTAAGTTGAATCTGTTTGTAATTTGGAATGCGGAAAATTGGGCCTTAGGTGTTGGTGGTATCAGAATACTGTAAGCCCTCACAGTTACTCTTAGTGGGTGCTGGAACGAGCCCTGCTGTGAAATATTATATCAAGAATTGTAATTACATGCCCCTGTTAAACAGAGGCAGAAAAATTGGGCCTAAGGTGGCTGTGGTGGTGCTGCTACAACACTGTAACCGCTCACAGATACTCTTGGTGGGTGCAGGAACAGGCCCTGCTGTGAAATATTAGATCAAAAATTGTAATTACATGCCCCTTTTAAACAGGAGCAGAAAAATTGGGCCTTAGGCAGTGGTGGTGGTGGTGCCACAACACTGTAAACCCTCAAAGATACTCTTGGTGGGCGCAGGAAGGGCCCTGCTGTGAAATATTAGATAAAAAATTGTAATTACAATACAGTGCAGTTGTACTGCAGTTACTACTACTTTTCTGGTGGTGTACACAGTACACAATACAGTGCAGCTGTAGTGCAGTTGCTACTACTTTTCTGGTGGTGTACACAGTACACAATACAGTGTAGTGCGGTGTTGCAAAACAAAATATACATCATGTCCAGAAGGCCACCAAGGAGAGGCAGACGCTCACATGCCACTAAAAGAGGGCAAGCAGGCTCTGTGTCTACAGTCAACAGAGCTGGTCATAGACATGGTGCCGAGGGCCGTGGAGCACACTTGTCCTTTTTTTCTGCTGCTGGCCGTGTTAGTGAGCCAGAACATGCAGAAGAGTTGGTAGAGTGGATAGCAAAGCCGTCCTCATCCTCCTCATTCTCTGTCACCCAGGCTCAGAGTAGTTTTCCTCCCTATGCAGCTGCCAAAGCGGCCTATTCCACCGGCTCCTTGTCCAAAGTCACTCCTTCCAGTAGCCCCACCATCATGCACGGGGGAGTCCCCCGAACTATTCGACCACAGTGTTGGGTACATGCTGCTGGAGGATGCACAGTGATTTGAAGGCTCCAAAGTTGGTTCCCAGGTTGAGGAAGGGAGTAACGTGAGCCTAGAGAGAGGGGGAGCCCAAGAAGGACAAGAAACTGGCAGTCATGTTCCCCCAGCTGCAGCATAGTGCCGAGTTTGCTCCAGTGACGAGGAGGGATGGGATGATGAGGTCACTGACTCTACTTGGGTGCCTGATAGAATAGAGGAGGAGGAGGCACAACTCCAATGAGGCAGGATGTCCTCTAGGGGGCAGCTTAAGGGCAGCCACTCAACTGCATCACACCTTAGAGCCCCACAGGTGCAGGGCACTACTGACTCCCCGCTGATTTTGAAAAGTTCCTTGGTGTGGGCCTTTTTGGACACATGTGCAGCAGATCGCACCATTGCTGTTTGCAACCTATGTCTGAAGTGGATCAAGCGTGGCCACAACAGCAGCCGCTTGGGCACCACATACTTGACCAGACATATGACGACCTCCCATGCAGTCTTTTTCCCGTATACTATATTTGAAATTTAATATCTCTCAGCTATGATTTGGGTTAAGTGAGAGTTCTTTGACCATGAGTGAAAGCTTTAAAACAATAACAACATTTATTGGTGAGTAGTTGAAAGTCTATCTAATACACAACCATCTATCTATAGTCTACACCAAGGAAGAAAATATTAGGTTAAAATAAGAGAATTACATGAAGGAATACAGAGTATATTCCTGAAAACATTAATCTACAAACATATTTAGTTACAAGTAAAATACAGACATTTCCCACAATTACTCTTTGCACCAAGCTTCCATTCTGATGGTTGCTCTCCCATGAAAGTGTGTGTTTCCCTCCCATCTAGTCTGTGTATATCATTACATGCTGATGCCTCATTGGTTGGCATAGCATGGTTCCGATTGGTGAGCTTCCCTATTTCTGGTTAAGGACTGGCTACATCTCCAATCCCTATACTTTGCATAAGTCAGCCCCCTTTAATGCAAATCCTTGTGACTATTCTGAGCAGGAGTTTAACTTGAATTTTCCCGGGAAGTTAAGTATTGATTACGGGTTGGCCTCCCTTCATTGCATATCCTAGCATGGGATCCTTTGAAGTGAGTATGTGTAAAACAATGAGGTTTGGATCCTATTGTTTGTATACACAAGCCTAGGCACTGACTTATCTGGTCTACCAGAGATTTCTGTGAAGATAATATGTTCAGCCCTACATAAGCTAAATGAAATATATTCATAATTCCAAAATTTTACAGCTATTAATGTAGATTTCACATAAACTTATAAGGCAATAAGTCCATTGGCAACAGCACTTGAAAGACCCATATCAAAGAAAAAGGCGGACTTCTCCTTGCTCTTCTGGGATCTCCAACCCTGCTATACCTCCAGTCCTCTCGAAAACCTGCACTGAGAGTAATGAAGGTACACCACCGTGTGATTTTAGCAGGCAATTTTCCCTACTCCAGTTGCTAAACAGTAAAAAGAAATTCAGTCCCAGCCATCCACATGCTCAGCGTCTGAATGCTAGCTTGGCCAAATTGCTAGCACTGCAACTACTGCCTTTTCAGCTGGTAGACTCTGCCCCCTTTCATGAATTTGTGGAATGTGCTGTACCTCAGTTTCAGGTTCCAGAACGCCATTTCTTTTCACGGAAGGTCATTCCAGCTCTAAACCGGCATGTGGATGGCAATGTATTTGTCTTGTTGTACAGGGCGGTCAGCAGTAGGGATGAGCCAAACACCCCCTGGTTCGGTTTGCACCAGAACTTGAGAAAGGACACAAGAATTGTAATTACATGCCCCTGTTGAACAGGGTCAGAAAAAATGGGCCTTTGGTGGTGGTGGTGCTGGTGCAACAACACTGTAAGTCCTCACGGTTACTCTTGGTGGGCGCTGGAACAAGCCCTGCTGTAAAATATTAGATCAAGAATTGTAATTATACATCCCTGTTGAACAGGGGCTGAAAAATTGGGCATTGGGCACTGGTGCTGGTGCCACAACACTGCAACCACTCACAGATACTCTAGTTGGAGAGCAGGAATGAGCCCTGCTGTAAAGTATTGCATCAAAAATTGTAATTACACGCCCCTGTTAAACAGGGGCTGAAAAATTGCCACAACACTGCAACCCCTCACAGATGCTATAGTTGGAGCACAGGAATGAGCCCTGCTGCAAAGTATTGCATCAAAAATTGTAATTACACACTCCTGTTAAACAGGGGCAGAAAAATTGGGCCTTGGCCACTGGTGGCGGTGCACAGAACCAAAAATGTTCTTACAAGCTATCAACATGAAAATTGAGGAGGAAGAGGACTGTCACTCAGCATAACAGGATAGTCACTCAGCATCTGCATAGGCACTCTTGAAGAGATCTCACATTAAAAAAAAATCAGTTACATCAGCATCAGGTGCTTGGTAGCTGGTGGTCCAAGACTAATTCATTTTTATGAAGGTCAGCCAATCAACTGATTTGGTGGACAGGCGCACCCTGTGATCGGTTACAAAGCCTCCAGCAGCACTGAATGTGCATTCTGAAAGAACGCTGGATGCAGGACAGGCCAGTAGCTCAATTGCATACTGTGCAAGCTATGGCAAGTGATTCATCCTCAAGACCCAGTAACCCAGAGGATTTTCGGTGGGAAAGATGTCCAAGTCTGATCTTGCCCCTAAGTAATCCTGCACCATGTGAATCAGACGCTGGCAAAAATTTTTTCTGAACGGCCACCTTCTCCACCGCTCCTTCTGTGACTGACCGAAGCCTCAGCAACACGTTGTCCAGGAGGACCAGGAAATTGTAACCTCCCAGGCTCTGGAAACGCGTTGCACAAACCTTTCTGCAAGGCCTCCCGAAGATGTTTCATCCTCTGCTCCCTCTGCGATGGCAAGAGAAGGTCCACAACCTTACCCTTGTAACGTATATCAAGGATGGTTGCCAGCCAGTAATCATCCCTCCCCTTGATACTACGAACACGAGAATCCTTCCGCAGGCTTTGCAGGATCAGGGAGGCCATACAGCGTAGGTTTGCTGAGGAATTCCGTCCAGAGTCCTCTGGGTCACTAAGGACAACATGATCCGCAGGCACCTCCTCCCAGCCACGTACAAGTCCATGGGTTTCTTCGGACTGTAAATGATCCCTTGAAGACGGCTGCTGATGCTGAGTGCCAGGCTCCACCTCCATGCTGACAAAATCCTCCTCCTACTCCTCATCCTCTTCCTGTGTGATCAGCGGGCACGCAGCAACACTGTCTGGATAAAGGGGGCCTTGAGAGGTAAGGAAATCCTCCTCTTCCTCCCTCTGTTCTGCCTCAAGTGCCCTGTCCATTACTCCACGCAGCGTGTGCTCCAACAGGTTGACAAGAGGGACAGTGTAATTAATGCATGCACTGTCACTGCTCACCATCCTCGTGGCCTCCTCAAATGGTGACAGGACAGTGCATGCATCCCTGATCATAGCCCACTGGCGTAGGAAAAAAAAAAACAAGGTCCCCTGACCCTGTCCTGGTGCCATAGTCACATAGGTACTCATTGATGGCCCTCTGCTGCGTGTGCAGCTGCTGCAGCATGGCCAACGTTGAGTTCCACCTGGTGGGCATGTCACAGATTAGGCGGTTCTTGGGCAGCTTAAATTCCTTTTGGAGGTCAGCCAGTCGAGCACTGGCATTATATTACCTATGGAAATGCACACAGACTTTCCTGGCCTGCCTCAGGACATCCTGTAAGTCCGGGTACCTGCCCAAGAACCGTTGCACCACCAAGTTAAGGACGTGAGCCAAACAGGGCACATGAGTCAGTTGTCCCTGTCGGAGGGTGGGGAGGAGGTTGGTGCCATTGTCGCAAACCACCATATCTGCCTTAAGCTGGCGTGACGTCAACCACATCTGAACCTGCCCCTGCAGAGCTGACAGAATCTCTGCCCCAGTGTGGCTCCTGTCCCCCAAGCACACCAGCTCAAGCACCACATGGTATCTTTTTGCCTGCGTGCTTGCGTAGCCCCTTGAACGCCTACGGAACACCACTGGTTCTGAGGACAAATCAGCACAGGAAGAGGCCATGGAGGAAGAAGAAGAGGAGGGGGTGGAGGAGAGAGGTGTGGCAGAATCACCACTAGTAGAATTTTGGAGGCGTAGTGGAGGAACAACCTCCAACACTACTACACCCTGTCCTGCATCCTTCCCAGCTGCCAGAAGAGTCACCCAGTGCACGGTAAAAGATAGGTAACATCACTGTCCATGCCTGCTGGACTGTGAGTTAGCGGTAATATGCACCTTACCACTGACCGCCCTGTCCAGCGAGGCCAAGACATTGCCTTCCACATGCTGGTAGAGAGCCGGAATCGCTTTCCGTGAGAAAAAGTGGCGTTTGGGTACCTGCCACTGAGGAACTGCACATTCCACAAACTCACAGAAGGGGGCACAGTCTACCAACTGAAAAGGCAGCAGTTGAAGTGCTAGCAATTTAGCCAAGCTAGCATTCAACCACTGGGCATGTGGATGGCTGGGAGCGAACTTCTTTCGGCGGTGCAGCAGCTGGGGCAGGGAAATTTGCCTGGTACAATCTGACGTCGGTGTAATGATAGCAGATTCCCCACAAGTACTTGGCTGTGACACACCTAATTCTACACCTTCATTCCTCTCAGTGCAGGTTTCAGAGAGGACTGAAGGTATAGTGGGGTTGGAGATCCCAGCTGATGAGGAGCAAGGAGAGGTCCGCTTTGTTCTTTGGTGTGGGTCTTTTAGGTACGCTTGCCAACGAACTGCATGGCAGGTCAACATATGACTGGTCAAGCATGTGGTGCCCAAGCGGGTGATGTTTTGGCCACGCGAGAACTTTTGGAATAATGCACATTGACAGCAGTGCCCTGCACATGCGCAGCTCTGTGGTGTGATGCAGTCGGTGCGCTGCCCTTAAGGACATCCTGCCTTGTTGGAGATGTGCCTCCTCCTCCTCCCCTCTCCTATCAAGCACCCACGTGGAGTCAGTGACCTCATCATCCCCTCCCTCCTCATCACTGGAGCAAAGCTGGCAGTATGCTGCAGCTGGGGGAACATGACTGCCAGATAGCTGTCCTTCTTGGGCACCCCCTCTCTCTGGGCTCAGACTGCCTTCCCCTAGCTGGGTACCATCATTGGAGCCTTCAAAACGCTGGGCATCCTCCTGGAGAATGTATGCAACAGTGTGGTCAAACAGTTCGAGGGACTCCTCAGGAGGACATAGTGAAGCTAGGGAAGGAGTGACTGATGCCATTGAGCCGAGGGAAGAGGCCGCATTGGCAGCTGGTTTGCCAGACAAAGTACCCTGAGCCTGGGTGAGAGAGGATGAGGAGGATGAGGACGGCTTGGTCATCCACTCTACCAAGTCTTCTGCATGTTGCGGCTCAACGCGGCCAGCTGCCAAAAAAAAGGACAAGCGTGTCCCACGGCCACGTGCTGATGAGAATGCACCGTCTCCATGACCAGCACTGTTGCCTCTAGACACAGAGCCTGCTTGCCCTCTTTTATTGGCTTGTGACTGTCTGCCTCCAGCTTGTGACTGTCTGCTTGTGACTTTTTGGCCTTCCACACATACTTATGGCCTGCAGTGAGATGTAGCTGCACAAAGCTGGGAAGTATATATACACCGATACTGCAGCTAGCAGAATCAACTGCCTGCCTGTAGTATTATTAGTATGAGAACACCAGCAATTGTCTTCAGGTAGCTTTAGGTTCACACTGTGCAGAGGACACAGTACACCAACTGTAAATAATGCAGCTGCCTGCCTGTGGTATTAATAGGATCAGAACAACAGCAATTGTCTTCAGGTAGCTTTAGGTGCACACTGTGCAGAGGACGCACTGCACTAACTGTAAATACTGTAGCTGCCTGCCTGTGGTACTAATAGGATCAGAAGAACAGCAGCAATTTTCTCCAGGTAGCTATAAATACTGTAAAAACACCTGCCTGCCTGTCAGTAGGAAGAGAATAACAGGAACGGATCTAGCTAAACTGAATACAGTGTATATATATATATATATATATATATATATATATATATATATATATATATATATATATATATATACACACACACACACAATACACTGTAAGTGCAGCTAACTGACTCGCCTGGCTACACTATCTAACTTAAATCAAATGACACTGTCTCTCTGTCTATCTCTCTCCGCCTCCGCAACACACTACACAAGGCTGCCATGCAGGCGGCCTTATATAGTGTGGGGCGTGTACTAAACCCCCTGAGCCATAATTGGCCAAAGCCACCCTGGCTTTGTCCAATTACGGCTCTCTGTGCAGACGGCGCTGTGATTGGCCAAGCATGTGGGTCATAGTACATGCTTGGCCAATCATCAGCCAGCAATGCACTGCGATGCCGCAGTGAATTATGGGCCATGATGCGCCACTCAAATTTGGTGCGAACGTCCCATAACGTTTGCAATTCGACGAATGGTCGAACATGCGTTCGACTCAAACTCGAAACTCCCTAGTCAGCAGTAAGGTGTATACTACTGCAGACTCATGGTCTAGCAGGCATGGGCAGGGATGTTACCTTTCCTTCACGGCGCAGTGAGTAACTCTGCTGGCAGCTGGGAAGGATGTAGGACAGGGTTCAGAATTGTTGGAGCTTGTTCCGCCACCACGCCTCCAAAATGCTAGCGGTGATTCTTCCACAGCTCTCTCCTCCACCCCCTCCTCTTCTTCTTCCTCTATGGCCTCTTCTGCAGATTTTTTCTCTGAACCAGCGGTGCTCTATAAGTGTTTAAGGGGCTACGCAAGCACTCAGGCAAAAAGATGCCATGTGGTGCATGAGTTACATAGTAGGTGAGGTTGAAAAAAGACACAAGTCCATCAAGTCCAACCTATGTGTGTGATTATATGTCAGTATTACATATATATATTATATATATGTTGCGTTCATTCAGGTGCTTATCTAATAGAGAGACCACCACCTGTGGAAGGGAATTCAACATCCTTGCCACTCTTATAGTAAAGAACCCTCTACGTAGTTTAAGGTTAAACCACTGCTTAGGGGACAGGATCCACACAGGATCCACACTGGGGCAGAGATTCCGTCAGCTCTGCAGGGGCAGCTCAGAGGTGGTTGACACCATGCCAGCTTCAGCCAGGAATGGTTGTATGGGACAATGGCACCAACCTTCTCTCCGCCCTCTGACAGAGACACTTGACCCATGTTCCACGTTTGGCACACATCATAAATTTGGTGGTGCAGCGGTTCTTGAGCAGGTACCCAGGCTTACAAGATCTCCTGAGGCAGGCCAGAAAAGTTTGTGGTCATTTCCAACGGTCATACAATGCCAGTGCTCGGTTGGCTGACATTCAAAGGGAATTCAACCTGCCCACCAACCGCCTCATTTGTGACATGTCCACCAACTGCAACTGCAATATGCGTGCACAGTACTGTGTACACCAACAGAAGTGTAATACCAACTATGGGTGTACTGTATTGTGTACACCACCAGAAAAGTAGTAGCAACTGCACTAGGGGTGCACGGTACTGTGTACACCAACAGAAGTCTAATAGCAACTATGGGTGGACTGTTTGTATTGTGTACTGTGTACACCACCAGAAAAGTAGTAGCAACTGCACTAGGGGTGCACGGTACTGTGTACACCAACAGAAGTCTAATAGCAACTATGGGTGGACTGTTTGTATTGTGTACTGTGTACACCACCAGAAAAGTAGTAGCAACTGCACTAGGAGTGCATGGTACTGTGTACACCAACAGAAGTGTAATAACAACTATGGGTGCACTGTTTGTATTGTGTACTGTGTACACCACCAGAAAAGTAGTAGCAACTGCACTATGGTATAGAAGGGAGGTGCTGCGCTAACCAGAAGAAAGCTGTAAATCTCTGTCTGTGGTCAATTAATAAAATGACATAAATTCAATTGGTATATACTAAATGACAAAAAAAATTGCATGTTAAATCGCATAAATAAGTGTTGACACTAAAAACATATAAATCTAGATATTCATGTGTTGGTGCACAAAGGGACATAAACACTACTTCATGTGAATAATTCTAAATAAAAATACATAGAATAAATCAGAAATAACCATCAAAAACATATCCTTATAAATGGTGCAAAACGTACAAAGTGCCAATGCTCTGCATTGTTTTTATGTGAGTACATCTACTTAAAGATTTTTTTGGAAAAAAGAAAAATAAATTTGGAAGAAGTGTTTAGCACTACTAATGTAAGTAAGAATAAAACAGGTGATCTGGAAAGTCTTATGAGAAAACTGGGATATAACATGGAGAAAAAAGTAAGCCTATGGTGGGACATCAACACCTTTGAGACTTATCTAAAGGAAAGTATTGTCCCAAGGAGGCTAAGATGAGACGTCCCCCCAAATGATGGCCTAGTTGACCAGGAATCGAACGATGAATGGTTCAAATTTTTTAATGATAAAGGCCTAGAACTATTGAGGTTTTTACTGGATAGAAAACGGAGGAAGGCCGAAATAATAAATCAGAATATCACTGAAATTAGGGAAGAACTGGAAGCTTTTAAAGAAACAACGGAGTTTAAAACTCTGACCACGCAGCTTAATAGGGATTTAACTAAGAAGGACAAGGAGGTACAACAAAGGAAAAGTAAAAAATATATTAGGGACATTACCGATTTTAAGAATGACCAAGCCTTCAAATGCAAAGTCAATTAGGGAAAACAGAAGTGAGCTCCACCTATTCAACACCAGAGAAAATAGTGAGGATGTATACCCAGCAGACAAATGAACCACCTACACAAAGCCCACAGAGGAGGGGCTATTATGATCAAGGAAATGGAGGAACAACACCTAGACAATTATACCAAGATGATAGATACAAAAATGAATATCCATATACCCCCAAAGAGGGAATAGAAGACCCCAGCAAAATGATAGAACCCCGCAGAATGGTGGAAGAAGACCGTTCTACGGGAGAAACAATAGGAAACCATATAATGGGAATAATTAGTACAAACCCCCGTATGACCAGAGGGATTATAGAGGATATACACAAGACCATAGGGAACAGAGGAGGCCATATGATTACAGAGACAACAGAAGACCAACATATGACTATCAAGGCCCAAGAGGAAGAAGCCCTGGTCAAGATTACGGATACGAAGAAAGAAGAGGACCACAACAGAGAGACCATCGACACCATGAACGTAGCCCGATACCTACATACAACTATTATGCTCCACTGACCGATCGTGGGGAGGAGAGAAATGGCCAATATAGGCAACATCCTGCACAGCACGAAACTTCCGACAACACTAGGCCTTTTTTAGACAGAGGCCGGGAGAACCCTCCCCCGAGACATATAGACGAAAACAGAAGCCACAGAAGAAGTCAAGAAAGAAGAGAGGAAAGCGATCTGGAAAGAGAGAGCAAAAGAAAAAGGGAGTGAAAGGAGAGGGTATCTTTAATCTGAGCGGCCAAACGTTGACACATGAGGAAATAGTGGTTCTAGATAAAGGATTAAAATATGCACCCTCCAAGAACTTGGACAAATTCCAAACCTATCTAGGGATTCAGAAATTCGTAAGGAAACTTAATATTGCCAAGTACATTTCAGGAAATCCACCAAGGCCTAGACATATAGAGTCTTGTGATGAGGAGATTGTGCATAGTACACTACGAAACAAATTTGTTTTCAATCCTTCAATAAAGAACAACAAGTATACTGAGGTTTTAAAAAAAGTAGTTTTAGATGATATTAAAGTTTTTTTTTTTTTTTTTTTTCAAATAACAATTTTTTATTAAACATATAGACATACATATGCATTGAGCAATAGTGTCGCTTATAATTAAGTGCAGTTGGTAAACAGTCTAGACAATAGACGTTGAGCCTCTGATGATAATCATCCAGATACAGTAGTGGTATAATATCTTCCATACCATCTGAGGCTTTCAACCAACAAATAACATCATTAGACTGAGAATGTATTAGCATTTTACAGAAAGAAGGAAGATAAAGGAGGAAAAGAGGGATAGAAGGGGGAAGGGGAGGTGGGGGGGGGTCTAGCCGCAGACCTAGGGCGGGTCCTCTCACCTGTGCCATTCCTCCCAGACCATGTCATGGGCCTCCATTCTGTTTTGTATCCTGGCTGTCATTTTCTCCATTAGCTCTATGTCCTTTATTCTGGTATAGAGGTCTGCTTGGGAGGGTGGAATCTGTTTCTTCCAATAGAGGGCTACCAGGCATCTCGCTGCTGTGAGAACATGACCTAGCAGTTTCCTGGAGTGTCGGGATATACGTAGCCCAGAGACACCAAGAAGAAACAGTTTCGGGACTTTGGGGACCTGGACGCCCAGTAGGCGATTCAACAATAATTGTGTTTCCGTCCAAAAGGGAGCTATTTTGGGACATGTCCAGTAGATGTGATATAAGGTCCCCCTGTCCTTCATACACCGCCAACACCGAACTAGATGGGTAAATGGTGTGGAGAACATCAGGTGTCATATACCAGAAGAAAAGAACCTTGTAGGCATTCTCTTTGTACAGAGTGCATAATGAGCTTTTAGCCGCCCGGGACCAAATCGTCTTCCAGGTAGCTTCCGAGATCTCCTCCCCTAAGAACTTCTCCCAGCGGGTCATGTACGAGTGTTTGCCACGGTCTGTAAAGTTATAGGAGTTCAGTATCTGATAAATATCGGATATTAGCCCGCGTCTGGTTGAGCCCTCTAATATCAATCCCTCAAAGGGTGATGGGGCCGAGAACTGTAAATTCGGGGCAATTGATTGAGCGTAGTGCCTAATCTGCAAGTATCCAAAGAACACTTGCCTTGGTAAATCAAATTTTTTCTGGAGTTCTGTAAAGGACAGCAATCTGCGCGTGCATGGGTGCACCAAATGGCCAAAGTGGAACAGATTCCTCATCGCCCATGGGTAAGATATCTGGTGAGTGAGGCCTACAGGCAGCCTGGGGTTGTAGAGGAACGATGTGAGGAGTGATCTTTCTGAGCGTAGTTTATAGAGCCGTGATACTTTACGCCAAAGTGTACTAATGTGGAGCATGGGGCCCAAAAGTTGAGTGGACTCCACCTTCACCTCCGCATTCCACAGCATGCTGTTTGGATGGACTGGGGCCATCCAAAGTTTTTCTATTTCTGTCCACTTATTATATGAGTGTTGGGTGAACCAAGAGGCCAGGGTTCGCAGTTGAGTGGCTTGGTAGTATTTAGTTAGGTCAGGGAATGATAATCCGCCGTCTGATCGCGCCGCTGTCATGACTGATTGTGGAATTCTATGTCTTTTGTAATTCCAAACAAATCGTGTTAAATCCGCCTGGAGTTTTTTCAGCTCCGGTAGGGGTATTGGGATGGGGAGAGTTTGGAATAAATACAGCAGCTTCGGCAGGATGACCATCTTAACAGAGGCTATCCTCCCTAGTAGGGAGATATGATGGGCCTTCCATTTTAGTAGAAGGTCCCTTATGTTTTTAAAGAGAGGAGGGTAATTGGCTCGGTATAGGGTGGAATAAGAGGGGGTTAGCTGTACTCCCAGGTATTTCAGTGATGATGTCTGCCAATGGTAGGGGAAGCAATGTTGTAGGTGTTGGGTCTCCTGTGTTGGGATATTGATGGGTAGGGCTTCTGATTTAGTTGCATTTATCTTGTATCCTGATAGGGATCTGTATAGGTCTAGCTCGGCATGTAAGTTAGGGAGTGATATTCTGGGCTGGGTTAGGGTGAGGATAATATCATCAGCAAACAAGGCTAGTTTGAATTCCCTGCCCCTCAGCGGTATGCCGTGAATGTTCGGATTTTTTCGAATGGAAGCCGCCAGAGGCTCGACACACAGCGCAAAAAGTAGCGGTGAGAGTGGGCACCCCTGGCGGGTTCCATTCGTGATTGGAAAAGCCCGTGATAGGGCAAAGGGAGTTATTACTTGGGACAAGGGATTAGTGTAACGATGTCTGATTGCTTGGAGAAATGGGCCCTGAAATCCCATGCAGTTCAACGTGGCGAAGAGGAAGGACCAGCCGAGGCGGTCGAAAGCTTTTTCCGCGTCCAAGCCAAGGACTAACGCCTGCAGTTTATTCCTGTTCGCCACGTCTATTAGGTCAATAATTCGTCTCGTATTATCTCCCGCCTGACGTAGGGGGACGAATCCCACCTGATCCTTGTGTATTAGCGAGGGAAGTATCAGGTTCAGTCGCATTGAAAGGAGTTTAGTAAAAATTTTTAAATCAGAGTTTAGGAGTGCGATTGGCCTGTAGCTGGCACACACAGAAGGATCCTTGTCAGGCTTAGGAATCAACGTGAGGAACGACCTCTGCATATCAGTGGGAATGGAGGTTTTCTGAAAGAAGGCGTTAAACATCCTACACATATATGGCAGTAGAATCGGGAGGAATGCCTTATAATACTCATAGGGAAGGCCGTCTGGGCCAGGTGATTTATGAGAGGGCAGGGTTTTGATAGTGGCCGTTAGCTCTTCCTCTGTGATCGGTGCATTAAGTGACATTAGGTCCGTCTTCTGTATTTTGGGGAGTCCACTTTCCTCTAGGTATTTTTTCATACGGTCTTTTATGTCAGGAGGGGGCGGGTCTCGGGGAATTTCAGGGTTATTATATAGGGTTGTGTAAAATTCTCCGAAGGTCCGGGCTATGTCTTGGGGGTGTGACATGAGGGCCCCCTTTTTATCTTTAATTTGGTGGGGTGTGGACATGTGAGAGCGCTCCGAGAGTTTACGTGCCAGGATAGTATGGGCCTTGTTCCCCTTATCGTAATATGTTTGTCTTAATCGAGTAAGTGCCTTCTCTACTTGTCCTAACGCTAAGTCTCGAAGGGTGTTTCTGAGGCAGATCACTTTTTTAAGAAGGTTTAGGGATGGTGATACCTGCAGTCGGAGTTCTAGAGTCTTAAGGTCTCTTTCGGCTTGAATTTTAGATGCCATCGCATTTTTCTTCATAGCCGAAGAGATCACTATACACCGTCCCCGTAGGACTGCCTTGTGGGCTTCCCAGAGGGTGGTTAGGGAGACTTCGGGGGTGTTGTTTTCTAGGAAGTAGTTCTGCAAGGTTGTCTCTAGTTCCGATCTGGACGGGATATGTTGTAAGAGGAAGTTGTTTAGCTGCCAGTTACTAGGTTTACGGGTTGGGATGCCTATTTCTAGTGATATAAGGACTGGGGCATGGTCGGACCACGAGATGGGGAGGATCTGGGCGGTTTTGGTGGCGTGTAGGGTATTGTTATTAACGAAGATATAGTCTATGCGGGAATGCATGAGGTGGGGGGCAGAATAGAATGTGAATTGCTTATCCCCTGGGTGTAGGGCTCTCCATGCATCGAATAAAGCATGGCGCCTAGTCAGCTGACGGAACAACTTGGAATCACGGACGGCCCGAGTCTGATGGGCTGCGGGGTTAATCACGTGACGGTCTAAACCCACCGAGTGCACCAAGTTGAAATCTCCGCCAACGATTAAATAATCATTGGGTTGTCTAAACAGGCGGGCGAGGACCCTGGATAGGAAATGTATTTGATGGGTATTGGGTGCGTAGATATTACAGAAAGTTACCGCCTGTGTTTGCCACTGACCTCTCAAAATTATATAGTGTCCCCCCGGGTCGACGAGGGATTCGGAGCATTTAAATGGAGAGCCTTTTTTAAATAGGATGGCTACACCCGCACGCTTATGAGGACTAAAGGCCTGATAAATCTGGGGGTACTGTTTGGATGCGAAGGTGAAAGCATTCCCTCTATTGAAGTGTGTCTCCTGCAGCATAGCTACATCTGCCCCAATCTGCCTGAGTTCCCTCAGTGCGAGATGCCTTTTTTTGTTTGGAGTTCAAGCCGTGGACGTTAAACGATAAGATCTTAGCCATGGTCATTGGTGTGTGCGTGCATCAGATTACCTAGCTTATCCAGTCGTGGACCTTCCAGGGAGTCCAAGGAGCGATGAGGTTCAGGCGTGAGAAGAAGCCAAGTGATTGCCCCAGACCTGCGGCGAGCCATGAAAAGAGAAGGGGTGGGGGGGAGATAGAAGAAGTAGAATAAGTGGAGGGGAGAAAAGAAAAGGAGAAAAATAGTAGCGTATCATTTAGTAATAAACATTTTGTTGTCGTCCCGAGCAGTAGAGACCGCCCGGATTCTAAAAGGTTCCAGTAGGTCCCCCCGATCGGGGCCCCCAACAAGGGCCTAGTCCGGGGGGGCATAGTGAACAACTCGAAACAAATTCAACTGTGTTCAAGTCCTCAAAACAGAGTGACAATAGGGAACTCTAGTAGGGTTGACCTCTGGGGGGGGATCAGTGACCAAAAGAACCACCGCTGAGCCATCTCCAACAAGAGGGGGGTGCCCTATGTTGCTAATAAAATGATAAATGGGGAAGGCCTAGGGGGGGTAGCTTATAACTGTATTGGGTGGGGCAGGAGAGGGGGGAGAGATAGTCATCCTTTTTTAGGCTTTGCTTTGGTGGATCCGCTGGGGGAGTCCCGATCTCTGGGTCGTTTAGTTGGTGGGATCTTCTGCCACACCACGGGAGGAGGTGTGGGCAAATCCACTAAGTCCCATTCAGGCAAGCGAGGTGGTGGGATCTCCATGGTGTCACAGAAATTTTCCAAGTCTTCTGGAAAGCGTAGCACTGCAGATTTTCCCTGCCGTCGGGCAGTGAGGCTGAAGGGGAATCCCCAGCGGTAGGTGATGTCGTTTTCTTGGAGCAGAATGAGTAGGGGTTGGAGCAGTCTGCGTTTCTGTAAAGTTATCCAGGAAAGGTCTGGAAATAGCTGGACCTGCGTGTTTTCAAAAAGAACCTTTTTTGTGGTGCGGGCTTCGCGCATAATGTCCTCTTTCAGGGGAAAGGAATGGACCCTGCATATGACGTCTCGGGGTCTGGAGACGGGCCCCTTGGGACGGAGGGCACGGTGGGCACGGTCCATCTCAATAGGTTTGTTTGGGGGGTCCCCCAGAAGATTGTTAAACAGGAGTTGCAGAATTTCGTGAAGATCTTCGGGACCCTTTGACTCAGGCAGACCCCGGACACGGATGTTGTTTCGACGTCCTCGGTTATCCAAGTCTTCCAGGTGACGCTGCATGTTCCGGAGCATTATATGGTGGTCGGCCCCCTGTACTTGGGTGCGATGTACTGCCAGCTTGGTCTCCTGAATTTCCTCCTCCGCCATCTCCACCCTTTCAGATAGGTGTTTAAGGTTAGCATGTATCACTTGGATTTCTGCTCGGCATGCTGACTTGACTTCTTCAATAAGGAGTCTGAAGTCCTCCTTAGTGGGAATAGCCTGGAGACAGTCCTGCCATGAGGTGGGGTGCTGGAGGTGGTGAACGTGCTCCACGTGGCGTTGTGGGCTATGTGGTGGGGACGGTTCCCTTGCGAATTGGGGGGGTGCTGATCCCCTGGGGTCCCAAGGTTGTGGTTGAGGAACCTTCATGTCCCCCCATGAGGGCCTCTGTGAGTGAGAGGGGAGGCCCCCGTCTCTTACCTCCATAGGGATCAGGGATGGCGAGCTTGTCACCTGGACATACGATTTCGTCTGGTTTGTTCTTTGCTCTGTGGACCTGGAGGCATTATGGCGGGTCTGTCTCTGCGGCTAAGGGGAGACCGGAGGGGGGCCGAATATTGGTTGGAGGGTGTCACCGTCAAAGTTCATCTCTGAAATCTGTCCAATGTCCCCTGTGTTCCCTGGCCCTGGCAGTGGGGGAAAGTCACTGGGTTGCAGTGAAGGTGTGGGAGACGCCGTTCCTCCCAGGGACAAGGATGGATCAGACATGGTGCGCAGCAGCTGCGGGAAGGCCTGTGAACACTGCGTATAGGGGTTAGTGATGAGGCCTAGTAAGGGGTCCTGAGGCGGGCCGGGATGCTTCCCTTGTGCTGGGAGTGGAGGGGGTGGACTCACCGCTGTTGATCCCCTGCTTCTCCGGATCCCTGTCTCCCGTTCCAGGTCCGCTGTGCTCTGGAGTAGTGGAGGGGATGCCGAGCTCCGCTGCGGTGACTGCCTCGTGGATGAGGTAGGAGCCGTCGGCGCCATCTTGTCCCGGCCGTCCTCGGACATAGAGGGATGTTTAAAGTACCCGTGGAGGGTTGTTGTGGAGCCGGACGGCGGTTGGGATGATCCCCTGGGTTTGGAGGATCTGGTTCTCCTGCTGCCTCCCATAAAATGTAGCTGAAAATCCCCCTTTCAAGCCTTAATGCTGCAGGCTGGTGGAGAGCTGAAGGTTCAGGCGTCCATGCAGGGCAACTTCCGGTCCCGCCCCGATATTAAAGTTTTAAAATCAAGAAAAGAGAAGAACCAAGTCACATAAAGAGTGGTATCAAGAAACTAACAAAAAGGAAAGACTTGGTTATACGACCAGCAGATAAGGGAGGGGGAATTGTGATTTTATCGAAAGAGCAATACCACAGCAGTATGACCAAGATGCTGGGAGATGAGATGACTTACAGCAGATTATTAAGTAACCCGATGTTCAAGTGCAGAAAAGCACTAGAAAAGGTGGTGTGCTTAGGAGTAAAGAGAAACATACTGAATAAAAAAGAAGCCAGATATCTGATACCTGATTCCTGTAGGATTGATCAGATACTCATTGCCAAAAATTCATAAAGATAAAATTAACCCACCACCAAGACCGATTGGAAATGGGATAGACTCACTAACATCGAGAATCGGGCAATATATAGATTATTTCCTACAGCCAGCGGTCCAGAACACAGAGGCATACCTCAGAGACACCAAGCAGATGTTGCAAATACTAGAAGATGTCCCAAAAGAAACAGGTCCATAGATTATGGCTACCGCGGATGTTTCATCCCTATATACAGCGATACCTCACCATCAAGCATGCAAAGCCACAAAATGGGGCCTTAGGTCATACACCAAGCTACCATGCGTCCAAAGGAAGTTCATAGTGAAATGCTTAGACTTCTGCCTCAAGAACAACTATTTCTGGTATGACAAGAATTACTACTATCAACAAACAGGAGTAGCGATGGGAGCTAAATTTGCCCCAAGCATGGCAGGCCTCTTCATGGCCCAGTGGGAGGAACAGAATGTTTTTAGAGACAGGCCCACCGAACTAGCCATTTACAAGAGATATATCGATGATGTCTTTATACTCTGGAAAGGTGAACAGGATCAGCTCACCAGTTTTTTGGAAAACCTTAACATCAATGATAGAAATTTTAAATTATCTTGGGAGGCCAGTGATGAAAAAGTGACATTTTTAGATTTAGACATCATACAAGAAAACGGTATATTATGGTCACGCACGCACTTTAAAATGGTGGACAGGAACAGTTATCTCCCTATTGAAAGCTGCCACCACAGGAATTGGCTGTTCAATGTCCCTAAAGGTCAACTTATGAGGGTAAGACAGAACTGTACCCACCTTAATATTTATCTAGAACAAGCAAAACTGATTGCGCAGAGATTCGCCAAGAAAGGCTACGACCAACAATTCATAAGAGACAAAATACTGGAAGTCAAGGAAATGGACCGAAAAGAATTAATCAGGGATAAAACCAGAAATGAAACGACATTAGCGGTAGCACCGATAATCTTGGACTTCAACGCCCAACACAAGAGAATTGAGAAGATTATCAAGAGACACTGGCATATACTTCTGGCAGATAAGGAATTACAGGATAAGTTACCCCCCAATCCCAGGTTCATTTACAAGAAAGCACCTACCCTTAGAGACAAAATTGTGAAAAACATAATTGATCCACCAAAGAAAGTAATCTCCTTCTTTACCCGGAATGGTTTCTTCCCTTGCAAAAGGTGCTTTGCATGTTTGAGAACTAGGCGCCCCAATGAGAAGAAGTCCCACTTTACGCCAACTAGTACAGGGGAGACATATGAAATAAAAGAATTTATCTGTTGTAACACGGAAGGAGCGGTATACGCCCTAGAATGCAGTTGCGGCCTACAGTATAAAGGCCGCACAAAAAGACCCCTTCGAGTTAGGATCAAAGAACACGTGAAGAATATTTTGAATGGGTATGACAAACATAGTGTCTCTAAACACTTCCTGCTGTGTCACAACAAAGACCCCACACAATTAAAATTTTGGGGAATTGAACCATATGTCAGACACTGGCGGGGGGGACATAAGCTTAGGACCCTCAGCCAGCTCGAATCTAAGTGGATTTTCACCCTAGATACTTTTGCACCCAGAGGTTTGAACATCGAATTTGATTTGAACTGCTTTTTAAGTGATTTTTAATAGGAGTGTACATTACCAGCTCTCTTTTTTTCTCTCACCAGCATTTTAGGAATATGCTTTGGCCCTCCCTCTCTCTCTTCTTATACCCTTGGATATTGTTATTATTAGTACATGTTGTGATTTATCATTATAGATTTATTCGCTAACCCCCCCCTTCCATTACCACTTTACGTCTCCCCCCTCCTTTTCCCCCTCCCTTCCCCGTCCCCCCTATCCCTTTCCCCTCTCCCCCCACCACCTCTTCCCTCCCCCCCCCCGATTTACCTCCCCTCTCTTTCCTTATGATTGCACTGTAGTTGAGATTGTAGTTATTCCATGTGATATTTATACGAGTATACATGATATGAAATAGCCCATTCTATCATCCCTCTGCAGCTATTTTAATTTGAATTTTACTGGATATTCCAGCTATTTGCACCTTAACCCCGCATGTATTTTAATCATATTTTATTAAATAATTTAATTTTAGCCTTTTTATTACCTTTCAATATATTTTACGAATTAAAATTTCCATGTATGCACTTTTAGTGGTAGCCTCCGACCATTTGGCATTTTTTAGCTTCCAATACAGCGGGATCTCTCTCTCTTTTTTAATATATGCCTACCTATGCGTCCGTCTCTGGCCAATTAGCCCCTCTGTATATCATTAAGCCATATTTATGAGCAACGCAATATATCGTTACATAAACATACAGCCAATTCGGTATCTATTTGCCTTGGTATGAGTATAAAGTCTTCTCTAACCTATAAAATGGCCGCGCCCATCAGACACCTAGTTATTAGCTTTGTTATGATCAGGTAGTCGTTTCTAACCTACAAAATGGCCACGCCCATGTGAGACCTAGTAATGGCCTAGTATTGGCCACCCATTAATCACTATGGGAGAGACTATTTAAGACCACAATAAGCCTATTTTGCTCATCCCCTGAAGAAGTCACGTGATCGGTGATGTCACGCGTAGGGACAGAATAGGCTGTTTCACATTGCTAGACACAGAACGAGTTCGCTGCTCATAGGAGAGAGGTTTGCTCTGCATTGTTTTTATGTGAGTACATCTACTTAAAGATTTTTAATAAAACATTACCTGGTTAATACATACTTCACTATCAAGTACCTTTGTCCATACCTGAGATGTGGAGGCTAAGCTAGGATCCGCGCTGGTCCAGGACCCCTGATAGGACCATAGCCACTTGTAATCAGCTGCCATTAGGATAACCCAACACCGGTAAGCGTGGATATAGGGACGCGATTGAGGCTCGGGACCTGGCGTTTTAGCTACAATTCATGCAGTTGACCTAGCACCGCTAGGTAAGGGGCCACTGCTTACATTAGTGTTTTATGCACGAAGAGGACACTGAGTGAATTGCATCCCAGACACCCCACTGTTGTTTTATTGAATACACCAGAACTTGCTTTTGCACCTTCAATGACTTTTACACTGGCACTTTAAGTTTGCTGCACTTGCTGGCATGTCATTGGTCATTTGTTTCGCAGGCCAGCACAATATATTTTATATCACTATTATTGGGACATTATTTATTATCCATATTGCGTTGGATTGATGTGTTTTATTTGCGATATCTAGATCACCTTTAAGCACTGGCACTTTGTATGTTTTGCACCATTTATAAGGATATGTTTTTGATGGTTATTTCTGATTTATTCTATGTATTTTTATTTAGAATTATTCACATGAAGTAGTGTTTATGTCCCTTTGTGCACCAACACATGATTATCTAGATTTATATGTTTTTAGTGTCAACACTTATTTATGCGATTTAACATGCGATTTTTTTGTCATTTAGTATATACCAATTGAAAAGGATTTTTTATGCACTTTTTTTCACATACACATGATGCTGATTATTAAGACTTGAATGTTTTTTAGTGTCAACACTTATTTATGCGATTTTATTATGCAATTTTATGTCATTTTATTAATTGACCACAGACAGAGATTTACAGCTTTCTTCTGGTCAGCGCAGCACCTCCCCCCCTATACCTCAGTTTGATTTTGGGCTTATGTCTGACCCTTGCTTCGGTGCATGCAGCTGTCCAGTTGCATACGTGCGTTTTTACTATTTTTCTGAGTTCTTGTTTTCTTTTCTTTTTCCAATTGGGTAGCGCAGGAATATTCTTATTACAGCAACTGCACTATGGGTGCACAGTACTGTGTACACCAACAGAAGTCTAATAGCAACTATGGGTGCACTGTTTGTATTGTGTACTGTGTACACCACCAGAAAAGTGGTAGCAACTGCTCTATGGTTGCATGGTACCGTGTACACTAACAGAAAAGAAATCACAACTATGGCTGTACTGTATTGTGTACACCACCAGAAAAGTAGTAGCTACTGCACTAGGGGTGCACTGTACTGTGTACACCCTCTGAAGTATATTAGAAAAAGTACACCAGGAACGGCCTGCAGTCAGATATAGCTAAACTGTATGCAGTGGATAGATATATATAAATATTAAATACACTGCAGCTAACTGAATAACCTGCCTGCCAAAAGTATATTAGAAAAAGTACACAAGGAATGGCCTGCAGTCAGATATAGCTAAACTGGATACAGTGGAGATTATATATATACTGTGTATATATATATATATATATATATATATATATATATATATATATATATATATATATATATATATATATATATATATATATAAAATATATATACATAAAATATACTGCAGCTAACTGAATAACCTGCCTGCCAAAAGTATTTTAGAAAAAGTACACCAGGGATGGCCTGCAGTCAGATATAGCTGAACTATATGCAGGAAGGGAATTCCACATCCTTGCCGCTCTTACAGTAAAGAACCGTAGGTAGTTTAAGGTTAAACCACTGCTTAGGGGACAGGAGCCACACTGGGGCAGAGATTATGTCAGCTCTGCAGGGGCAGGCTCAGAGGTGGTTGACGCCACACCAGCTTCAGCCAGGAATGGTTGTATGCGACAATAGCACTAACCTTCTCTAAGCCCTCCGACAGGGACACTAGGTGGTGCAGCGGTTCTTGAGCAGGTACCCAGGCTTACAAGATCTCCTGAGGCAGGCCAGAAATGTCTGTGGTCATTTCCAACGGTCATACAATGCCAGTGCTCGGTTGGCTCACATTCAAAGGGAATGCAACCTGACCACCAACCGCCTCATTTGTGACATGTCCACCAACTGCAACTGCAATATGCAACTGCAATATGGGTGCACAGTACTGTGTACACCAACAGACGTGTAATAACAACTATGGGTGTACTGTATTGTGTACACCACCAGAAAAGTAGTAGCAACTGCACTAGGGGTGCACGGTATTGTGTACACCAACAGAAATCTAATAGCAACTATGGGTGCACTGTTTGTATTGTGTACTGTGTACACCACCAGAAAAATAGTAGCAACTGCACCATGGGTGCACAGTACTGTGTACACCAACAGAAGTGTAATAACAACTATGAGTGTACTGTATTGTGTACACCACCAGAAAAGTAGTAGCAACTGCACTAGGGGTGCACGGTACTGTGTACACCAACAGAAGTCTAATAGAAACTATTGGTGCAATGTTTGTATTGTGTACACCACCAGAGAAGTAGTAGCAACTGCTCTATGGGTGTACGGTACTGTGTACACTAACAGAAGTGGAATAACAACTATGGGTGTACTGTATTGTGTACATCACCAGAACAGTAGTAACTACTGCTCTAGGGGTGCACAGCACTGTGTACTGTGTACACCGTCTGAAGTATATTAGAAAAAGTACACCAGGAATGGCCTGCAGTCAGATATAGCTAAACTGTATGCAGTGGATATATATATATATATATATATATATATGAGACTGTCTGTGTGTATATATGTATTATATATATATATATATATATATATATATATATATATATATATATATATATATATTACACTGCAGCTAACTGAATAGCCAGCTGATTGTTTTTTTTGCAGAGCTGCACCAGATTTTGCACTATTCAGTTTTGGTAAGTCAACCCCACATGGTCTACGCACCCAATTGTACCTGTGGCCTGAAGGTGGATAACACAGTAGAGTGATTATGGTCTTTCTGAGTCCAATAAGCAGGTTCGTGCCCTATTACCGGTCAGTTGGAATTCCTTCACTATGGTATCAAGTTCTCAGATGTGCCATCATATTCCAAGGCTCTTGGCTTTATGGTTGTGATCCAGATTATCATTCTTCTAAACAGCTCTCTCTGATCCTCTGTAGCGATCATGAGTTTCTGGTAAGCGGCCATTGTTTACCTACGGTGGTGGATCAAGCACTCTTGTCTATTCTTAGCAGGAATCATAGTTCACATGGACTTTTATCTATCACATGGGTGATATATATTCACTTTATGCACATGGACTTTTGTCTAATATTGTCATTATTCTACATCAAGTAATGTACATTTGATGGACTGTCACTTTATTGTTTATTTTATATTGTGTGCTTAATATGTTTATTTACACATTTCAAGAATATTGTGGATTGGCATGGTCACGAGTCCTTTCTAGTGCAATTCCATTTTTTCCAAACTTTTTTTCACTGTGTTTATGTTACATAGAGGAATTGCAGCTCATTTATTTTTATACACTTCACCTAAGTGCGGTTTCTTTCCCCCTTTTTTCCATTGTGAAAGGTTTAACCTACCCATAATTCTCACTGACCTACCCATGAACACTGATTAACTGAACTGCATCCTGGGTAGGATATAAAAGCCCGAGCGTGGCTATGTTTTGTCTCTTTCTGGACACGTGGCCTGCCTACGGGGAGCTGGAGGAGGTGTTCCAGAGAGCGCAGCCTGAACCGTGTGGAGCTGACTCTGCTTTTCACTTGTGTGCTGGAGAGACAGTGCGATCGGATCGGGAAGGATCCAGGGACACCTGATGGAGCCATCTGAGGGTCCCAGTCATCTTGCAGAGCTGAGCAGTGTGAAGGAGCTGACAGGCAGCAGGATTGGGACAGCCAGAACGAAGGTTTCCAACTTTCCAGGCCTGGTGTGGTGAGAGGGCTGTTGCCCAACGTTCTTTAACACACTTTACACACTTAGACATTATACTAAAGAGTTGCTGAGACCTGCAGTTCCACAGAGGGGGTCTCATTCAAGTAGACTGAGTTCAAGCAGGCCTCAAGACTATATTTCACAGAGAACTGACACTGTGCGGTTCAGTGACAACTATACCGGAGGCAGTTCTAAGCGTGTGACACAACAGGAACAGTTTTAATCATTATTCTACACTATTGCTTTGCTTGTTAAACCCTTGGATTACAATCACTGCAGTATAATAGCTAGCAGAAGACAGAAGATAAAAGACTACATTTTTCATTGTAAGGCCTTGTGTTCATTAACTGTAGCAGCGGACTGCATATAAAGCAGGGGGAGCTCCTTAGCAATTGGGTTGTGTTGATAACTTTGCATTACTGTGTTTTAGTACAGTGTGCTGGAAGTGGGAAGGTGCCCAGTGTCAAGGCATTGTTACCCTGGGCACTAGTCCCACTTGGAGTCACGTACACATACCTCGTCTATTTGGTGTGAGTTTCTGAAAGTCTTCTACAATATCCTTTATTGCTGTTTATTTGCTTTGTACAACTTGATTCAGAGGTGTTTCTCTAAATTACTTAATCTAATCTTCATTCAGTAAAATTAATCATTGATTTAAATACAAAACTGTGTGTGTGCCCCTTTTACTGATAGAACGGAACCTGATGTGTCAGAGTGTAAGGTAGGTCTGAGTGCTCGGTATGGCCAGTGGGAAACAGAACAACACAGCAGCTCCCAAGGGAGTAGTGCGCTACAGAAGTATGCTAGGATTGAAAATTTATTGCACATAGAAGGTTATACTTACAAAAGTAAATCAAGCTTGAGAAAGGAGCGTGCCCCACAGCGCATGCTCTGAAACGCCTTGCTTAACGGCAGTACAGCCCATACCATTGGCTCTGCATTCCAGCCCTTTACTTGACTGCCTGGCTGAGGTGCAAGCCTCATTCTGGATCGTGTTCATATCCCGGAAGTCGGCGCCAAACACACAGCCAACAGCGTAGAGGAACAAGGCTCCCTTCCATTGCAAACTACAGAGATCATCTATGGCTGCTACTGGAATCCCCTGTGCTTGACTAACATGTCATTACATGTGAGTGCTTTTAATGCCAATTTGTCATTAAATATTACAGTCTTACTAAGAGGCGTCTGTTGCTGTTTTTCTTCTCTTTTGCATATTGGAGTGGCTTCACCTCCCCTTACAAGACTGCCTTGCTAATAGACTGTATATCTCTCACAAGGAGCTACAAACCGCTCAAAGGACTTTTTGTTGATTTACATTGTGTTTTAATTATCTATATTGAGACCTGCGCTGTATTTGTTACAAAATAACAGACAGATTGCTGTAATTTCAACAGATGACAAAAAGACTGAATCCAAATGTAAACCACAACCTTCTTATATTCCGGAAAGTTTGGATATGGAGAATGTTGATGCTGCTGATGAAAAAGAAATGAAACATAAAAACTTATTATGTAGAACTGCAAAACTAAAGTTGCAAATACATGACCAACTTATGAAAGTTTTAAAAGACTTTCCTATTTGTGACTTTGAGGCAACTGTATTTTCTAATTGGGATTTATTTGAAGTGTTTGCGGATCATTTTAATCTGCCAAATGATCAGCCCAATTACATATTTCAGTTGTGGGTTCCTGTTAATTTTGCTAAACAAATTAATTCAACTGTTATTGATGACGAAGGTCAGGAAAGACAAAATAACACAACAGATAGACTGCGACAATTATTGCTATGTATGACCGGTGAGCAAATACAGACCATAGAAATGTTAGATCTATTACAGACTACTGCAGAAGAAAATCAATTTGAATTTAAAATAAAATTTTGCAAGGTTTATGAAATTATATTTGGAGTAGATAATGACAATGACCCAGGTTTAAAAACAGCTTTCATAAAAAAATTTAAATACCTTGACCCAACTTCAGTAGCCATAGCCCAGGATGTCAAAATTTAAATGATATAGTAAACTTAATTGATAAAATTAGGAGACAATTGAATCAAAGCAATCTCACACATGAAGTACCGTATATACTCGAGTATAAGTCGAATTTTTCAGCACATTTTTTTGTGCTGAAAGTGTCCCCCTCGACTTATACTGGAGTCAAGCACTTTTCTGCAGCAAAAAATTTCATTTTCCGAATCGATTTTGGGGCCCCGTATCTCAGGGCCACTTGGTGCTAGAAACCCCAAATTTGGTATGCAAACCCAGTGGACCTAGTACCACAACATATCCAAAGCTACAGTTCCTAGCACTAAGTGGTCCCGAGATACGGGGCCCCAAAATCGGTTCGGAAAATGTCATTCTCTGCTGCAGAAAAGTGCTTGACATTTTCTGAACCGACTTTGGGGCCCCATATCTCAGGGCCACTTGGTGCTAGGAACCCCAAATTTGGTGTGCAAACCCAGTGGAACTGGTACCATAACATATCCAAAGCTGGGGTTCCTAGCACCAAGTGGCCCTGAGATACGGGGCCCCAAATCTGGTTCGGAAAATGTCATTCTCTTCTGCATTAAAGTGCTTGACATTTTCTGAACTGATTTTTGGGGCCCTGTATCTCGGGGCCACTTGGTGCTAGAAACCCCAGCTTTGGAAATATTATGGTGCTAGTTCCACTGGGTTTCCACACCAAATTTGGGGTTCTTAGCACTAGGTGGCCCCGAGATACGGGGCCCCAAATTCAATCAACTGTGTCTATCTGCAGCAATGTCATTTCGGGACCCTTTGGGTTCAGAGACCCCAAATTTTGGCTGCAGCTAGGGGGCATCTAGGAACCCTTAACTACCGAGTTTGAAGTTCAGGGGACCTATGGCTGCAAATGGGCACAGTGAGGCATGCAAATGGGCACAGTGATGCTGCAAATGGGCATTGTTGACCCTCTTTTCCACTTACAGTATCTGTGCATTTCTCACCCTCGTCTTATACTCGGGTCAATAAGTTTTGACCATTTTTTTTGTGTTAAATTAGGGCCTCGACTTATACTCGGAACGACTTATACTCGAGTATATACGGTAGCTATAATTCAATGTGACAAAAATAGTCAGGCTGAAGACATATCAGAAACGACAGGTCTTATAAGGAATGAAAAGGACAGGTGCAGACAAGTGAGGCAAGGAGAGCCTATCACGTGTCTTTACTGTCATAGATCTGGTCATATGAGAAAACATTGCTGTAAATTTAAGAGAGACTCACAAATAAAAACTAAAGATATGGAGAATGAAAAATCAGCTTTTGTACAACCTGTTTTTTCATGTCAAGATTAAATTTTGACTGAATTGCCTTATGTCACTGAAGTCAAACAGATCAGTAATTTGACTGAAGCTGACACTGAAAGAGAGGTTTTATTGCCATTGCCAAAAATAGAATCACATTGGAATTCTCTGCCATTACAATATGTAGCACCAATTATTTTGGACGAGAATGGTAGGCCATATATACAATGTTTGCTGAATGGTAAAA